>JALGBA010004198.1:1237500-1957500 GCA_023970755.1 Azemiops feae
CCTGGAAGGGGAGCGAAGGCGTGGGACGAAACTTGTTGAGGGTTTTAAAAACTTTTGCGACTCGCGATGGGCCAGTCAGGCCTACTTCGACACAGGGGCGGCCTCGCCTCTCCCTTTCCTATTATAGAAGCACCTCTCGCCGGTTCAAAGGTGGAAGCCAAGAGAGCTGGAAGCTTCAGCTGAGCTGGTACAAGCCCGGCTCGAGTAGAGCCCAGCTACCGCCAATCAGTCCCTTCCCCGCACATTCCCTCCCCCTCCTCTCCCCCTCCCCCCCGCCCCTCCCCAAAGACTTGACCTTAGCAAACTTGGTCAGGCAGAAGGTGCGGTGGATCTGAATGAGATTTGCATATTGCAACTAAGACCTCCCGAAGTCGCAGCCCTCCTCCTTCTTGGAGTGGGTGAAGTGTTCCTTTTGTGTGAATTTACGGGGTGAGGCTTCAATGATCCCCCACAAATTTGCATTTAAATAGCGACATCAAGCGATTCGCGTGCCACACACCAGTGGGCTCCCAGATGTCAAGCCGAAGTCAGTCAGATGGCCATTGCCCAGCTGTCCTTCTAAACATCATACCAGAGCATGCCGCGACCTTAAAGGGACAGAGCCCTTCCTCGGCGTCAGCCACCATATAGGCTCCTTCCCAATGGGGGAAGGGGGGGGGGAGAAACAGCGGACACATCCGAACCAGCCATTCAACCTGTTCCATTGTATAGCCCCCTCTCCGTTAAAAGGCCAGGGAGAAAAGAAATGGCACGTTGCGCCATAAATCACACACACCACCCTCTCTACTTTCTTTTCTGTTTTCTCTGACAACCCACGGCCATAATGATCCATAGTCTTAGACCGTACAAAATCCCACTGATTCAGGCTGATAGGTTCATTTCTCAAGTTTGGGAAAAGGTTTCTCTCTTCTCTTTCTCTTTCTCTCTTTCTCCCCCTCCCTCCCTCTCCCCTTCCCTCTCCCTCTCTTCTCTCTCTCTCCACACACACATCTTCGAGATAATACTGGGACTATTATCTCAAATACTTTTCTTATGCCACCCACCTGAATCAAACAACTGTTACACTTCAGTTGTTCAAAATCTTTAACACGTCCCATGTGCAATTCCTTATATATTCTGCCTGATGCTCAGTTCTGCCTTGTGTCTTCTTTTCTGCTTATTGAAGCTTACACACACACACACACACACACACACACACACACACTTCCCGCAACACTTGTATGCTTCCTCTTTTGCTAAAGAAACTTTGGAGAAGCGAAAAAGTTCAGTTTGGAGGAGGAAAAATGATTCTACGCTCTGTAGCTACACACATAAGACTAATTTCACCCCCGTCCGCCCTTAATATTAATGGTTTCTGGTGCTGTCTTCTTCAGGCGGCCAAAGAAAGAATTGGAACGAGCGAGCCAAAATCCGTTTTTCAGTTTTAAGGTTATTCTCGGACTCTTTGATGAACAAACGTGCTCCGTTGCACTTGGAATGATTTATGCAGGGTTTCGCCGAAACAAATCCCGGCAACCACCCCCCCCCCACCCCCTTTTCGCTGGCTTCTAAAGGACCGGCACATTTTACTTATTTATTTAAAATCTGGCACTTGCCAAAGAGTTTGGAATGATAAAAGTGGCCCGGAGAGATAAAATTAGAAGTATGATGCATGTGTGATACTATGTGTATACATACATATGCACATCCATTCATTCATATGCGCACACACACACACACACAGATTCACTGACACGCACACATGCATACAACACAGAGACTCGCACACACGCGCACATATACAAACAAACGAGAGAGAAATCGCAGGCTGTGGTTTCATTGAACTGCACGGCAAAATGCCCTTTGGATGTCCTGACCCCAGACTCTGCCTTGCTGCTAACGCCTTTAGGTAAACGGGAACCTACCGCGTGGGCGCTATCTAAGGGTTTCTCCTTGGCAGAAATCGCCGAGCCGCGGTCTAGGGAAGCTGAAGCTGGCGATGGAGACCTTTAAAAGGTCCGAGGAGTTAATTCCACAACACCCGAGTCCAAACCTCCCCTGGCTTTCCGCTAGACGCGCAGAAGCTCAGAGCAGAGGTTGGCTTGCGGCCCCTGTTCGCAAAGCCTGGCCAAATGAGCGGCACTCCCGCCTAGGGAACCCAAAGCGGAAGGCGTTGGAGTCGCCCTCCGTGCCCTGCTTGGACGCCTTTTCCAAAGCGGTCGGCCACCTTTCCTTCCCAAACAGACTCCACCGGCGCCAACACCATAGACCACAGTGGCTAAGGGATTAAACGACAAACCGGTTACACTTTCTCGCTTCTAGAAAGCCACAGGCTCCTGTGCCGGTCCGAAGTTGGCTTCAAGCTGAAGAACGGGAGCCCTGGCAGCCCTGTGTAAACGCCAGCCCAGCCCAATTTCGCCTTTCACATTACCCTCAGCGAGCCAGATTCTTTCACATTCAAAGTGGGCGGTTGGTTGGTTGGTTTTACTAACAAAAAGAGAATAACAAAGGGAAAGTATGAACAACAGCAAGAATAACAGCAACCAGAAGAAACGAAATAGGGTGCCTTTTATACGTCCACGTAGAAAAACGAACCTTTTCTCCCTGATGTTTCTAAAAGGCGCCCGGTACTTTTGTAGCAACGAGGTTGAAGGTGAGAAGAGTGAGTTTCTGTGTGGGGTTTAAGACACCCTCTTTTTCTTTTGGTTTTGTTTCAGTTGTTAAGACTGGACTGGGGGGGGGGGAAACGCAGAGGAAAAGAAAGACCCCACCAGATGAATTTTGTGAAACATACAAACGCGCGCACACTCGGCCGCCCTGAATAAAAAGATTGATTTCTCAGAGTAAAAAATTCGAGCGCCTCGGAGTTGAGCGGCGGCAAGGAAGTTTGACGAACAGCGCCCCCTTGGGTGGGAAAAGAGATTTTCAGAGTAAATAAGAGGGAGATCGTAAGTAAGGGGGGGGGGACGACAGAAAAGTAGCATCTTTCTCGCTTTCTCCCCCTCCCTCGCACTGTATATTGAGAGTTAACGAAATAGAAGGCTCTTTGTTTACTCTTTCTGTCAAACAAACCAATAGTTTCCTTCCCGTGAAAACTGTTTTTGGCGTTTCTTATGAAGGAAACTGAATAAACGGGACATTTTTGGAAGGTGCAACATTAACAAGTGTTTTCTACTGCTCCCTCCTCACTTCTTTAGAAGTAGAGCAATAGAGCAAATGCCTGTGAAGAGAAACATTAACGTTGCCCTCCGAGCATCAAGATAAAGTCATATTTTAAAAATGCAAATGGGCTTCGCATATGCGAACAACAGCGTTCGTGTGGGGGGGGGGGTGTCAAAGAGGACCGAATATGGCTTAATGTGGAGTTAGGAGACTTTTGATTTAAGTCAGGGAGTGAGTTTGGGAAAACGGCAGGATTTCAGGGGAATGCTAGTGGTACCCTGTGAGTCTAAAATTAGAGAGAGCGTTCGACCGGAAGAAACGCGACAAAATGTGCCCTAATGGGCCAGGGGGCTTCAAACGTCTTCATTTGGGAAGGTGGAACAGAAGTGATGCGTGTCCGGAAAAGATTTGAAGGCGGGTGGGGGGCTGGGGTGGGGTGGGGTGGGGGCGAGGCCAGGGCAGACCGCAAGCGTTCCTTCAAAGGCAGCAAAGCGAGTTCAGTTGGAAGGGCATGTTTTTTCCCATTGCGAGAAAGGAAGGAAGGCGGTAAAGGAGCAAGCCAAGATCCCGAATAGAATGAAGGCTGGCGGACTGGCGGCGGGGGCGGGCGGGAGAGGAAGTTTTACAGCCTTTTCGGCCTGGGCAGCAGAGCATCCCTCTTGGGCTGGCAGAAAGACCTCGCCGCGGACTCGGCCGGCTTTTCTTCCTTCTCCTCTGTTGTTGTCGCGGCTTCCCTGTAACTAGGCACCCCAATCTTTCGCGAACCATCCAACAAGCCCCCCCCTTTTTTTTTTACAAGTGGGAAGTTGGCAAGCCGACTTGATCCTCGTCACCCCACTTTTCGCATCTTCCCCCGACTCAAACTGTACCAGCAAGGATCGATCCCGGCCATTTCAGACATTATAATTGGCTTTAATTAAACATACTTCGTTCTAATTAACTCTGCAATTTTAGCATGCTTTGGACGCCGTTGTCGAATTTGATATTGTCAGTCCAGATGTCCTAATAAAATTCAACCCTCCACTCGAGGCTTCCATGTGCGTCGCGAACAAAATGCAAATGAACTGTAAAACCTAAAGTATTGTCAGAGGTATAATCAAGAAAGGTGTCTCCAAACTTCTCACTTTTTAAGTGATTATCACGCGGCAGTTAGAAAACGCAGATTTCCTGCGAGCACCGCGCCTGCATAATAGGGACCTTAACTCTTTCCTGCTCCAAGTGGCGCCCTTAAACCCAACACCCTTCCCTACTCTGCCTCATCAGGGACCGCAGCTTTGCAGAAACCCGCCCTTGGAGGATGAGCAATACGGTCGGTGCCTTTGGGGAACCTCTTGCTTCCCCCAGCATTTTCGTGGTTATAAAATCCTCCGGAGGTCTGGGCTGGCTACGCTGGTGCAGTTTCTTTCCCAAGGGGCGGAAAGGAAACGGACCTTTGGACAGATGATCCTCCAGTAATTCAACAATGCTGAAGGAGGCCACCCTCATTTAATCCAAGGCCAGAACTAATTTCTCTTCCTTTCCCGCTTGCCTTCGGAAAGAAGACAGGGATCTTCTTCCGCCTCTTTTAACGGCCGGGGTGTTTTGGAGCCCTCAAAATGTGGTCTCCCTTAAACACCTTGAAAGCAAAGCCAAGAAACTGATATAATTTCCTAGACAAGCTTATACACTTTTTCATGGGTTTGTGCGGCTTGGGAGTTTTGATCCTCCGTCCAGGAATGGCAGGCGGGCATAAATGATCAAAACCCCTGGCCCTAAAGAACAGGAGCGCGTTAAAAAAAAAAAATGCTCGTGCACTACATGCATATAATACCACTACATTAATGGAATCATTTAAAGCTGTTGCTAACTTCACTTTAGGGGGAGAAAGGGAGAAAGGGGGGAGAGAGAGAGAGGGGGGGAGAAGATGAAGCGGACAAGCGTGTGCTCCGGCGCGGGTGATTTGCATTTTCTTTCGGATATTGAAATGAAGAGAGAGCTGCTGGGCGGTTGGGCTGCCCAGAGCATAGCTGGGGGCCATGCAGAAATAAAAACAGAAAAAGGAAAGACGAAAGAAAGAAACCGGCTTCTCTTCTAGACTATTAATAAGCAATTTGTCCCGCTGAAATTTACATTGCAAAGCGGGCGGGGAGGGGAGGCCAAGCGGTGCGTGTTGGGGGAGAATGAGACGAACCGGCCCTCCGCGCGTCCTTCTGTAGCTTTTTCCGCTGCGGCAACCCTCGCGCTTCAGCCTGCCTTGGCTTACATCGCGGAGGGAAGGACCAACTCCCCCGCAAGGTGATTTACTGGGAATGCTTGAACTTCCCTCAGTACAACTATAGTTTGTACATTTGCGTATGTTACCCGGGATCGAGCTATCCCTTTGCAAGTGAGTTTTTAACCCGTCCCTGCAGCCTCCCTCCCTTTTGACACCTTGATTGCAAATCGATCGGCTGAATTCTAACTCGATTCCTTTTCCTGAAAATAAAGATTGCATTTTGTTCTGGTTTTTCCCCCCTCAAAAGCATATATAGAAGGGGTCTGAGAAATAAACATAGATTACCTTAGATAAACAAGTGCTGGGATTGTCCCCTCCCCAACAAAATTGTCCTTCTGGCTTTAAAAAAAAAAAAAAAGGGGGGGGGGTTTGAAGACTTCGTGAGAACTAAACAGCGGGTATAGTCTGCCACCTACAGGACATTCGGCGCTTCAAATCTCCGGCCTTGGTTCGTGTTAGATTCTTTAGGTCTTGATTGCTGTTTAAGTCACTTATCAAAATTACTCGGTTATTTCTCTGTGCCATTTTGGTTATGAAACATTGATTGCTTTGTTATTTGAACTTTGGAAAGCGCTGTCTCAATAAATAAATAAATAAATAAATAAAAGGAAAGAAACCACCGTTCCTCACTTTCCAGATAATAAAAGGGTTGTCATTTTTAAAGACATTCGATTAAAAGGTAGGAAATGTAAAGATAATACTGTTTGATTTGTTAATCTAACTCCGCGATTTCAGAGTTGATGTCCCCAAAGACCAGGCAAGCCTTTTCTCTTTATTTATTTTTATTAAAACATCAATCTACTCTAGAGCTGGGTGAACTCAGTTTCACCTAGAGAACATAAAATTCTCCATACCAAGGAAATAAGCACCTTTCATAAATCAACAGTATTCCTGGCAGATCGATCAATTTTTGGTTGTTAATCCGAGAGGAGGAGTTTTAATTGCTTCCACCGTCTCTACACCTCCCCTTCCCAGTTCAGACATCTTTCCATTTCCAGACCGGTCGAAGTAGTTTCGGTCTGATTTCAATATTTGGATGGAAGACAAAGTCACCTCTTTCAATCAAATCACTTCCCCAATCGTTAAGCAGTGCCCCTTTCCTGTTCTTGTTCCCACCAGGGATACAAGCACAAACAATCTTCACTTCAACTTTCCATCTTCCCATAGACACATGCACAGTTTCCCTCCAAAGTTACCGAGGACACCACAGGAGACGTAAAGCGACAAAAATAACTAGGGGAAAGGAAAGGAAAGGAAAGGAAAGGAAAGGAAAGGAAAGGACGCTTCAAGGTCACCCTCTCCATCCTTGGAGCTGTTTGTGCCTGTTTCACGTCAATTGGGGATCAAATCAAATTGGCAGCAGCATCAGGCACGCGGCTCTGCCCGATCAATCTGCCCTCTAGCCTAATTGGAGGACCAGAAAGGAAGCGCAGTTTTCTTTTGCTCTCTCTCTCCCTTCTTTCCCTTCCCCAACGCAGCAACGCATCCCATCCCGCTCGGGCCACCTTGCCCGCTTCTTTCCAGAATCAGGACCCCACCAGAGACCGAAGACCCGAGGGAGGTCCAGCCAGCCAGCGACCAAGCGAGATGCTGTAATGATGGGGCCGGCAAGCCCCAATCGCTTACCTTTCACGGCTAATTAGGCAACAGACAGGTTTGTTTGAGTTCACAAAGAAGGCCGGGGGTGTTTATTGTGGACGAAAAGCTGGGCTGTGTGTGATCTGGACTATTTAATACATTACTTACCCTGCAACAATCTCGGGAAAGCTCCACGGGCCAAAGGGATGGGAGAAAAGCGCAGCAGTGCGCAAGCGCCCCTCCCCGGTTAAACTAAAGGGGGGGAGCGAGAAAGGAGTGGGACTTGCGGGAGGAGGAACGCTGGATCCTGGCGAGTCTCGTGGCGGGAAGGGCGGGGAGGGGAGGCGTGGCAGCGGCGACTCTGGAGTTTAAGGCAAAGGCACCTCAGCCCGGAGAAAGTTTCGGAGGGCAAGCTGGCGCTCCGGGAGAAGGGCAGGAGGCAGCGGGGTAAAGGGAAGAATGGGGCGAACAAGCTCAGGGCTGTGCCGTTGTGCGTGGTGGCGGCGGGGCCATCTAAGCCCCTAGCAGTCGGGCAGGCGCTGCCCGGGAGCCTCGGAAGCTTTTCCTGCACGCCGCGTTGGGCTAAATTTTCTATCTTTTTAGCCTTCCTGGTCAAACTGTGAAAAGGCCGCCTTTTCCCTGACGCGCCGTTTCCAACGCCTGCTTGGGGCGCGCTCCTGAGCTAAAGCGTGGCCATCGATGAACTGGGCGGGGGGAGATCCAGGTTTATGACAGGGACTCTGCTTCGGGGAGCTGAAACGGGCGAGGGGGAAAAAATCATGCCTGAGGCCTCCTTTTTCTTGAGGAAGGAAGGACGTTGTCCTTCCTCCCTTCGCAAAAAGGATTCCGATTTCTCCTCCCGCGCTTTTCTCTCAAGCGGGCGATTCGCCTCAGTCCGGGCGCAATCTCCGCTCTGCTCCGGCCCGGGGCTTCAATAATGTTCAGCGGGGGCGGGGTGGGGTGGGGGTCAGTTGACCGTTTTGCCTCTTTTTTTTTTTTGTGCCAGCGTGCAAATCTGGAAGTCTGACCCTAAACCAATTTACGAATAAAAACGCCTCGCTTCTTTCCAGCTTTTTCTCAGGCGACTCAGAGTTGCGCCAGGCTGGACTGACGAATTTCGACGGGAGGAGAAAAGGCGCCAAACGAGGTTGAAAGCGGCCGGACTGAGGCCAGCAGCCGCACGTGTGCTCCCGACCCTCCTCGCCGTCACCTCTGGGAGCAGAGTTTCTGGGCCGGCCAGAATTACGGGAAAAATTTACCACGCGCTTTCCTTTCCCCCCCCCCTTTTTCCTATTCTTCGCCACGGCTGCACCTGAAAAGGTTGGGGATGCAGATGAAACAAGACCCCACCCGAGAAAGCGGCCCGATCGGTCGCTTTCGTTTCCCGGCCGTTTCCCCTCAGACCTTTCAGCTGTTGAAGGCGAGAGGGAGGCTGCAGGGGCCGAGCCTGCCCTGCCGTTTGTGCCAGTTGCAGCAACTGGTGGCATTTGCCAACTTTGTTCCCCCGGGGACATTTGAAAAGCGCCCGCCTGGGTCCTTCTCCCCCCAGAAGACTCCGGCTGCGTACTTTGAAAGTGGGTTGCGTGGCGTTGCTCACCCCCGCACAACTCGCGCTAGCTGCGAAATCAATGTGGCGGGGATGGGGGGGGGGGAAAGGTATGAGGCGGATTCCTGCCTAGGAGCAGAATCCCAACGGTAATAGGCCGTTCCTCCGTGCGCGCTAGCTTCGGAATAAGCCTTATTCCCACCAGTGGGAGTTATTTACAGGTAAAAATAAGCTTTGGAAGCGGGGTGCGTCTGATTTCCTGCTTAAGTGGTAAGTGGATGTCGCACTTCATCCTGTGGGGTGAAGCCAAACGTACCACCGCTGCGTCCCTTGTCTCGACTCTTTCCCTGACGCACTGAAATCTTAAACACGTTTCAGCATGGACCTCACTTTATGAACCTCTCCCTTTAAAATTACATATTTAAAAGCAGTCCATACACTTCCTGAGATTTAAGCCACATTAATTCTTGAAAAGGCAGTGGGAAGTCAGCACCCTGGGTGGATCCTTAGATTAAAAAAAAAAAACCAAAAAACCCTGAGCTGTGTTCTGTCTTGAAGGCCTCAGTTAACTTGGCCTATTGACTGGATCATTTTCTTTTACAGAAAAAAAGAGAAAACAGAAACAGAAACACTTTCAGAGTTTTTTTTTTAATTCATCCCCCCAATAATCTTCACTTCAAATAAGTGGTTTGCCCTGTCCTGAATAAATTATGAGAATTCACATCAGATTGGAGTATGCTAACCTTTTTTCAAAAAAGACGATCAATGATGGAAGCAAAACTATTTTTACCATAGAAACAAGAGGTGAAGACTAGACTTGTAGATCATTCAGCAGTTTCTTCTTTCCTGAAATATTAGTATATGAGGGAGGGGGAAAGACCCTGATTCTGGAAAGGTACAATATTCTCCATCTCTTCACAAGCCCCGACTGGCCTTTGGGTACAAATTACATCACAAGTACATTTTTTACATGAACTTTATTAAAAATAAATCCGTATATAGTTAAGTGCCCTTTTCCCTAAAAATAAAGATACGTGTGGATAGTGTTCATGAAAGTCAAATATCAATTTATTATTTTTATGTGCAGCTGGACGTGTTTGATTGTGGTGGGATGTAAATGTAATAAATTTCATTCTTTGCATATTTAATTAAAACAAGGTTCTCAAGTTAAATGGGTTTAATTTGGAATTTAACTCTGCCCCCTTGCTTGGGAACAACACCTACTGGATGGAATAGATTTAATTTCTAGTACATAGAATTGCAATGTCATGAAATGTGTATATTAATGCTAACTTTTATCAACCCAGTGAATAGAAAAGCTATTGAATGTAATCTAAGTCTGCAGATTGAAATGCTTTTAGGGAAATGCTCTTTTGAGACAAGTAGGATGTAGTTATAAACAATTGGGTTACATTATTAGGGAAGTATAACTGAGTGGTTAGTGGAGTAGAAAATATGAAACCAATGAAACTGATACTTTAATATTATTAATACATGTCATGTAGAAAAGCCAATATATTAAATTTTCATACTGATATGTTTTAGTGATTTCTCCCTCATGCTAAGACAATATTTACTAAATAAGCTACAACTGGCTACAACTAAGTCTAAAAATGATGTAAAACTCTAATAGCTTGGTTCACACAATTAAACCAAAATGAAACAAGTCATGTTAGGATTTGGTGTAATATGTGAATATGTGGATCTAGTCAGTGAATATTTAGAGTACAAACCCATATAATGTAGACGACATTTAAGAGCTTCTCTAGAGAGGCTTCTATTGTGTGATCACCTTATCTTATTCATAATGAGAACTTGCCATACAACCATTTATAAAGTGGCCTGTAAAAATATGTTGAACCAGTTTGGTACAACTGGTTGTACCAGGAGATTATGAGTTCTAGTCCTGCCTTAGGCACAAAGCCAGTTGGATGACCTTGGGCCAGTCACTTTCTCTCAGCCCTAGGAAAGAGGTAATGGCAAATCACTTCTGAGAAACCTTCTCAAGAAAGCTTCACTGTCTTGTCCAGGCAGTCTCTGAGAACTTGGCAAGATTGAATGGAAGAAAACAAAATGTGCTAAAGGAGAAAAATGTATAAAAACTTCACAGTCAACCTAACTAGTAGTACTGGGAGTTCTCACTCTAGACCTACTTTCAGAGTAGGCTCACTTTTAATTAATTAAATTGCTTTTTGACTCCCAATGACTCTGGTTTTGTGGTTTTTACAGTACAAGTAGTCCTCAACTTATGACCACAATTGAGGCCAAAATTTATGTTGCTAGCAAGACAGTTGTTAAGTGAGTTTTACCTCTTTTTATGGCCTTTCTTGCCACAGTTGTTAAGTAAATCCCTGCAGTTGTTAAGTTAGTAACAAGTTGCAAAATGAATCTGCCTTCCCTATTGACTTTATTTGTCAGAAGATGGCAAAAGGTGATCAGGAGCCATGGTGGTGCAGTGGTTAGAATGCGGTATTGCAAGCTAATTCTGCTGACTGCCAGCAGTTCAATTCTCACTGGCTCAAGGTTGACTCAGCCTTCCTTCCGAGGTCGGTAAAATGAGGAATGCTGGGGGCAATATGATGACTCTGTAAACTTAGAGAGGACTGTAAAGCACTAAGAAGCGGTATATAAGTCTACGTTCTACTGCTATAGCTATCATATGACCCTGGGACATTGCAACTGTCAAAACTATGAGCCAGGTGCTCAGCATCTGAATTTTGATCATGTGACCATGGGGGATGCTGCAATAGTTGTAAGTGTGAAAAATGGCCATAAGTCACTTTTTTCAGTGCTGTTGTAACTGCACGGTCACTAAACAAAAGGTTGTAAGACAAAGACTACCTGTACCCCAAACAATAGCAAGTTTCTTTCCATCACCAAGCTGAAAGCAGGAGCTTTTTTCACAATCATTTGGAACTAAATGCATTCAGAGGTACACTTGAACAAATTGGAAGAACATTGTATTTTGTTAAATTAATAGCTTGTAAAGTTAAATGCTTGTTTCTGAACAATCTAGAAGTCTTAGCAGCAGTGCAGGAAATTACTACAGTAATTGAATGCAGGAATCCTCAGAAGTTATTGCTGTCTCCTGAGATTGCTGCTCCTGAATCATTTTTGTGACACATACAACTTTAGGCCAGTGTTTGCCATTTGATTAGCTGAACATTTATTTTGACATATGTGAAATGTACATATGTAATTTTAATGTAGAGGGGAAATTAATAAAACCCTTCCCTGTCAAAAATAAAACACCAACATACTTTGCAATGAATTTGAACTTTGTTAATGTAATTGAAAATTAAGCCTTATATAGAGCAAGGAAAATGATAAGCCCAATTATTCAAGATTTATAAAGGAATAACCGACAATATTATTATAATAAGAACATGAATTAATGATGTTGTGACAGAAGAAAACTGGGAACTCAGTTTTAGTAAAATGAAAAGTAAAGTCTTCTTTGAGTCAAACTAAACTTTTAATGATTTTACTGACAAATCTTTTAACTTTCATGACAGTAATAAGGAAGACATTTGCAACTGCTTCTTTCAAAATACTGTATTTCTTTTTAAACTTATGGCCTAGTTTACAGTTCTAGTTAGTATATTTTGGTGGCCTTATCCAAACACTAATTAAGTATAGTCTGCTATAGCTTTTCAAGGAACTGATACCTAACTGGGTTTAATATATTAAACTGGCTTAATATATATCAGGCTAGGAAATGAGCATTTAAATGATAATAAATAGAAAAGGTAGAAGAGTCTGTCTGAAGAAAAGGTAAAAAGCTGCCTCTTTGTTCCAAAATGTGCTTTGAGTTTGAGATTTGTAACCAGTTTTAATGGTAAGAAAAGCAGTTATGGGACTAAAAAAGGAAACTGTTTTCTTGAATGTTTTTCCAGGAAAGTAGGGAATATCACTGGGAAATTCCCATTTTTTCTCTCATTTAACTATCGTGGGTGATTTCTTAACAACCATGGTGGAAGCGTGGTTGTAATTCCATTATATAATGTCTTGCTTAATTACTGTGTCCCTTAGCAACAATGTTGCTGGTCCCAGTTGTGAATGTTAAACGAGGACTACCTGCAACTCAATGAAATCTGTTAGTTGTTTTGTCAACAAACAGGTCAAAACTCATTATTTGGAGAACACAAAATCCACCATTAACTCTCTCCAGGAAGTGCCTGAGCACTTCCCGGGACCTTTTGCAGCAAAAGAGTTCTGTCATCACTAGAACCTTCTCAACTGACCAAGCATACATCAGCAGACGTTTCTTACAAGCTGCAGATAATCAGTTTCACAAAATTGCAATACAGGTAGTCCTCAAATTACAGCTGTTCATTTAGTGACTTTTCAAAGTTACGGCACTGAAAAAAGTGACAAGACTATTTTTCGCACTTGTGACCATTGCAGCAGCATCATGGTCATGTGATCAAAATTTGGATGCTTCGTAACTGATCCATATTTAAGATGGTTGCAGTGTCACTGGGTCAAGTGATCACCTTTTGTGACCTACAAGCAAAGTCAATGGGGAAGCCAGATTCACCTAACACTCATGTTGCTAATAGCTGCAGTGATTCACTTTAACAACTGTGGCAAGAAAGGTCATAAAATGAGGCAAAATTCCCTTAACAAATGTTTCACTTAGCAACAGAAAATTTGGGCTCGATTGTGTTTGTAAATTTCTTGGCTGAAGGCTCAGAGAGCACTTGGACATTCAAACTGACCAATCAGTAATATGAGATGTGATTATCTGTCCTCCAGAATCTGGACATTCATAGGGGAAGAGGGGCAAATGACAGCATGTATATGTGATAATGCCAAAACAGACATGAAGTCGCTTTTATTAGATTCATGTGCTCCAGATGATTTCCCCCTCCACCCCAACACAAGGAGCACTCACGGGATAGGGAAAACTCAAGAATTCTGGCATGGTCTCTACAGAGACCTGAGCAAATCCGTTGTTCATTGGTATCATAAAACTTAATTTAGGCTGGCTTGCTTATCTAAAATATCTGACTTGTTGAGTAAGCTACTTTATTCCCAACTAACTCACTAATTATATATTGGCCATAGTTTTTTCCTAAAACACAAAGCTATGTTTCATGATTTCCTCATCAACATAAGAAGGGAGATTCCTATGTAAGTTGTCTTGAGTTCCTAGAGAAAACTCAGAATATAACCCTCCTTTTCCTCCTCTTTCTCTTTGATAATAATTGCTATTGATACGATTGTTCTGCTTGTATCATGGTGTGGCTAGAAGAGGGACAGGTGCTAATCAAAGTAATTGAACTTGAATAGCATAGGTTACCTTTCCAATATCCTGCCATATCCAATTGCCTTTGGAGACCCAGGAAAACTGTCACTTTTAAAACTGATCATGAATTGTTGTAGAATGAGGATTCTGAATAAGTTTACTGAAACTAAAATAGGCTTCATGCCTAGTTACACCAGTTTTCTAGTATATGATTTCTTTTATGGATAACATTGGCTTATCTTCCTTTGCCCTCTTATTCAATACATATTTATTTACAATTGGACTGTAGGATGATTTGTAAATACTTAAAGGTCTATCTCCCTCAACTCTCTAGAGCGCTTGTAAGTGGCATTGGCATTTTAAAGCTTACATTTGAAGTCCCACAGGAAACATTCAAACAATATGTTTCTGTGATAAAATTGGCCAGGTAAAATGGGTTATGTAAGCCAATAAGAACATTCTATAGAATGATTGCATGTAGCATGTATCTAACAGCATGAGTGGTTCATTTGTCAGGTAATCCCATTCCTTGTTATCAGAGTGGAAGGTTTGGAGGATGACTTTCAAGTCAAATGACATGAAATTATCCATCTATGCTTTATTTTAAAAATTAGGCTCTATAACAGGGGTGTCACACTGCCGGCCCGCGCCCATCCCATTGCCGGCAATGGAAAAAAGTCGCGATACATCGCGACACATCATGTGACGTTGCGAGTTTGACACCCCTGCTCTATAAGATCTCACTTTCACAGGACTATCATACTCCCAATAAATTTACACAAGTTGATACCTCAAGTTAAATTCAGTTGCTGGCATTTCTAACTAGTTGAGGAGAAGCTGGTGAGGCTGTTTGTCCCTTTCTTCTTTCAACCCATTCATGTGTTGCCTCAGCTTCTATCAGGTTTCTTTCTCTTGTGCTTAAGGTTTAGTCCTATTTCTGTCTTGTTGTCGGTTGACTTTATTCTGTGCCCATGTCACCTCTGCAGAAATGCTAAAGAACTTGCCCTTGATATTAGCATTTTATTTTTGCAGTGGTGCATTTCCACAAGTACTGAAGCAACTTTTCTGCTTTCAGACTGTAGAGTTCCTTATGATGGCATAGATATCTGCTATACATTTATTGAAAGGCAAACTGTACAATAAACTGAAATTCAATTAAAAAGTCTGCAGAGCAAGCGATTATTCTCTTCATTCACTTGTGCTTTCCTCCTTTCACCGAAATTATTTTGTTTCCTTGTATGTAGGGTCATCTTATGGGACCCAGGAAACAAGCCTTCTCTGTGGCTCCTGCCTCTGGGATGTATTGCCCCCAGAGATCTGTACTGCTTCCACTACATTGATTTTTCACAAATTGCTGAAAATCTGGTAGTTCTACTAGACTTTGGATAGGATGGCTGGTTGACCCTTTTTTTCCCCCCTGGTTATGGAACAACCAGTCAGTCATCACTTATTTTCCTTGATAGATGTTATTTTTTAATTCAGATTCACTGAAAACTGAGGAGTTGGGTGGTCTTGAAATTAGAATATTAAATTAGGTTAAAATGCATGAGAACTTTCTACATTTTCCTATTTTTCACAGACTCTATTCCTCTCTATTTCTGAATACAGCTTTGCAGCTACTCTTCTTTACTCTAAATAGATAGTAAGCAAAGGTTCATAGTAGAAAAGGTCACACTTTCAACAAGCAATGCCATTTCCTTTAGCACATGCTTTCTTTAAGTAACTGTCTTTATGCCATAGTCTCTTCCAATTTCCAAATTGGAGATGAGGTTACAGGGTAAGAGGTTATGTATCAGGTGACCATCAGTTCAAGAAAAATGTGCCAACAATAGGCACTAGGGACACGAGAAGTGAAATCTCTCATACACATGCAAACTTACACAACTTCAGTCACAGAGTTATGTTAGGCAAAACTGAAAATAAGTTAGATTCTGTTTGTATATCCACAATTAAATGAGAGCAAACACTGAACATGACCTAAACAGAAAGTCTTAGGATCTACACATGTATACTTCCAAAAATGTATAGTCATGTATCAAAAAGATGATTTTAAAAAAATAACAAGTACTGAATAGTACTTAGAGAGAATTCAAGTAGAATTATCAATATATTTCTTGAGAAAAAATATACAAACTTTCAAAATGGAGAATTATTTTTATTTAAATTAAGCCTATTAGAAGAAATGACTCTATTAAAGAAAATACCATATAGCATTGTGTAGCCAAGTTTGTCCAGGTCTGGAGATGTAACTCCATAATTTCCATAATTTCCAAAGCAATGGTTGCTGGTAATATTATGACCTATAAATTATAATTGTAAGTATTTTATTTTTAAGCAGTAATCAATAGAATAAATAGGTCACCTATTTGTCAAAATCTTTTGTGCAGAGCACTTTTTATATGCATATTTATGTGGCAATAATTTATAAATGTTGATGAAATTATTCATTTTCCTAATACCAATGAAAAGTACCTTTCTATAGTTGAAGATGGATTTTCTGTTGTCAGTGTGTTGAAAGAGACTTTCCCAGACCTTGTCAAATAATTGGATTTTGCTTGTGCTTTCTGAATACTAGAAAGAACATCACGTAAGAACGTAAGCAAATTTCTGACTGGGTTTATTTTTTGAGTTGCATATGAGCTAAATAAAATTACACAACAGTAAGACATATGCACACAGCATCCTGCTGTGTCAGTGTATTGCCCCCAACAATCTTGGAAGAATGGAAGGCTGAGTCAACCTCGAGCCGGTGAGAATCGAACTGCTGGCAGTCGGCAGAATTAGCCTGCAATAGTGCATTCTAACGGCTGCACCACCACGGCTCATATAAAGGCATTTATGTAACTTTAATAGCCGCTATCAAAGTATCTGGAATTGAAGTAGCCACAATGCAAGAGATGCCAAATACCAGGGGAATATAGTCATTGTATACTCAATCCAGCTAGCCTCTTGTATTGCAAAGATTCAACCACATGTGGAAGCTATGTTTTTATCTTTGTACAAATATTTGCAAATTAGTGCATATGATTTTGTGTAAGCTATGATACAAGTGATTGTACCATTTATTCTATAAGGAGTACTTGTGTTACTTGTATTGTGCTAGTTGTGTGCAATTCCTAGCAGAACAATGCTGTCTCATGACTTTGTTGTCTGGTAATCCATCATTGGAAACAAGTCAAAGGTCTTTCATGACAAGATGTTCTGTACAGAGACAATTATTTTAATTGCTGATTAAGTTTTGTAGCAGTATTAGCATTTGCTTTCACTCAGCATCACAGTAAAAATAGCTCTACTACCTACAGAAAGCAGGCAAATAAAAAGTTAAGGCATATGTCTGAAAAAAAGATTTTAAAATTTAATTTGTCATATTCTATTTCACCCTTTCTCAACAGAGGATATGGAATTATTTGATTTGTTTCTTTCCTTAAATACCTTAAAATATACTGCTGCAAAGCATTGTTAAGCCAGCGAAGAAGACTAGTCCAAAACCATAAACTGAACTTCACAGATGAGTGAGGGCTTTTGTTGTTGTTGTTGTTGTTATTATTATTACCAATGATGCTCAGAGGAACACTCAAAACATTGAAAGATAAATGGTAATCAAATATACAACCAGTTCCAAAGAAAGCATCACAACACAAATTTAATTTTGCAAATTTAAGCAAATTAAATGTCCTATGTATAGTGTTCAGTGAATGCTATGGCTATGAGAAGAAGTGACTTTCACTCCAACAAATGCCTCATCCTTTAAAGGTATTGTGATTAGCTGTCTTCAGTTATATTGAACCAATTTAACATGTGCCTATCCAGGTAAGCAAATAGTTTTGGATTGCTGTGAGCATTTGGAAAGTGCATTTAAAGGCTCCCATCAAAAGCCTGTCATGGGAGATTGTTAACATCTGAGATTAAAGTATTATTATTAGAATACATGAATAAGACACATTGCTATTGTCATGCGATGCTTACGTTATAAAACACAGGAGCTCTATTGCCTGGATTTCTTACAAATCAAGTAATGGAAAATCAGTAACTACTGTATTTAAAATATTTTTCTCCAAATGGATATCCTGTTTTGTTTTTGTTTTTTTACCCTTACCAACTTGTCTCCAAGATTGTAATGCAGTCCACTCAAATTATATATATCCATCTGGAGATAAATCTGATCCTGGGAATATTTTAAAAAACAACATACCATAATTCCTGGGTACTTTTCTTTTTTATAGCTCCAAGGAAATATTGTGCTATTTGAAGAATTATGGTACTTCTTTTTGAGGTATTGTTTTAACTTTAGTTTTAGCAAAGGATTTAAAAAACGTTTACTGTCCTTGTCGTATGCATAAAGTTTTTCTTAGTTTACCAATCCCAATATAGTAGATATGTAGCTTTTAAGACATATGTGAAAATACAATAATAATTTACATAAAGCTTTTTCAAACCCAATAATCTTTTTTTAATATTTTTTAAAATCCATGTGCCAAAATCATATTATATAGCTTCTATACAAATTAACAGCACATCTCCATTTGTAGTCAACCAGGTCACATAAAACAAGGATTCATCATTGCAATTTACAGCAAAAGGCAAGGTGCACAATAATATTTAAAAAATGTATAAAACTACACATTTGCTGCTTTGTAAATCTGAGAAAAGAATTATAATAATCCAATTTCTGCTTCTCTGTTAGCCTGTGTGCAATTAGACTATTTGTCCCATAGAGACATCTTTTCTGCTCTGTCCTTAAGCTTATTCTAACATAGCTCACTTCTTGTCTAACTAGAAACTGGCTCTATCTTCCCTGTGTTAATGCTGGACAAAATCTTTTCTTTTAATGCTATTTTAAGCCAGGATCCTGCCTGGTTTCCTAAAGTTGTTTGACTTTGGGTCTCCAGTCTATCTGTATATGAATTCCTGATCTGTCTGAACATTTTTAGCTTCCTTAGCTGAAAGTGGCCCCATCTGAATTATTTACCTCCTGCTATGTTGCAGTCAAAGTTGCTTGCTCTCCAACTTCCCTGTGCATGTTATATCACAGGTCTAATCTACTAGTCAGTTCCCACAACTTTTCTGCAGTCCACAGATGGGTGACTTCCCATCCACTTGCTATTCTTCTCATCAGATCCTTTCCCTATCTCTGCTTTTCTTTAAAATCAGATGGCATCTTCTTCCCAAGCAACAGTGTGACTGCATTTCTAGTAGTAATAGCAACTGTTAAAGTTTCTACTGGTTCACCATCTAATATTTTGATGTTATGATGTTTAAAATCTTCTAATGAGAATTCTTTGATAAAAAGAGATCCTATGGACATTTCAGAGAAGAAGAACATTTTATAGTAAGAGGAAGAGCTCCAAGCAATCTATAACTTTCAACAGAACAATTTGGGCATTTTGCTTCATGGATATTAACAAAGGTTGAGAATTCCTTGAGGAAAAGATACTTAACAGATATTCCAGAGAAGAAAAAGGTGTTATTTTATGAGGATATGTTGGAGGGGGTGACTTAAATTTAATGAGTTAATTGGAGTTGGGATGGATTTTTACAAGTCTGATAATATGTAATTGAAAGAAAGCTCTAATGTAGTTTTGTATTTAGTGGATTTGAAAATGTTTTTCTTATGTTTTTTATATATAATGTTTGAGTAATTCCTAATGTTTGTAAAATATTATTGAAAGTAAAATTGAAAGTATGAATGGTTAGAAATATTTTTAAACAAAAGTCTAGAATTCTTAAATGGAATTCTTAAAAAAAAGTTTTTCTCCTTTAAGGTTAAAGAATTTGAAAGAATGTGTTAATATAAATGATGATAATTTATAAAGATTAATAGGTACAAACAAAAATATATATTATTTCCCACAGCAAAAAGAAAAAAATAGAGATGGTTAAATTGATTGTTTTATTCAAAGAAAATAACATATTTAATTTTGTTTCCATTTGAAACAGCTTCTGGAGTTTGTGCTTGTGATGGAAAGAATGAAGGTCTGATTTTGGTTTTGCTAATTAGATAGGTTTGTTATAGAAATGTCTAGAATATATTATTGTGTAAAAGTAAAATGTTGAGGTTGTAGGGCTATTACCTGTGCTAAAGAGAGTTGTAAATCAACGCCTTTTTTCATTTTCCCTTTTTCCCCATACTTTTTTTCTTCTCCCTTTTTTCCTCCTTTAGTTTCCCATTATTTTCATTTTTTTTGTATTTTATACTCTGATAAACTAACAGAAATTTTCACACACACACACACACACACATATACACACACAAAATCTTCAAATGGCTCTTGAGCCACACTAGTAGTTTGAAGATCCTCTGTTGCACTCTTTCTTCCTTAATTAATGACACTGTGAAACCACAAGATTTTTCAGTCTGATATTCAGTTAGATTTTTAACTATTTCTTTGTATCTCTGGAATTACCTATATTCTCCCTTCAACTTTTGAACCACTTCCCCTCGCTAGGCTGCTATCCAATATCTGATATAATTTATTAGTACAACTAATCCATGTGCAGTTTGAGTCAGAACCATTATCTATAGTTTGAAATTACTATTTTCTTTCTATTTTTGCTACCAAGCTTTATTTTCTCATGCTTCCTCACATCTTAGATTGTAATTAACTATGAATCCTCATATTGAATTGAACTGAATACATTATTTGGCCAAGTGTGATTAGACACAAGGAATTTGTCTCTGGTGCAGACGTTCATGGTGCACATGCAAAGCAACAGAATAATGATTACATTATCATAATAATGCCAGTAAGAGAGGGCAGATAATAAGGGATAAATAATAATACTACAGCCATACTCCTTGGGTAAATACACATAGACATTAGACAACATAGACAGATAAATAGACATTAGATAGCACTGTGAGAATTAGGTTTCTAGGTGAAAGGGGGAAAAAACTGTCCCTGTATCTAGTTGTTTTGGTCTGCAATACTCTGTAGCACCATTCTGAGGAAAGGAATTGAAATAGTTTATGTCCAGGATGTGAGGGGTCTGCAAATACTTTCTCTGCTCTCTTGCTGGCTCATGCAGTATACAGTTCCTTAATGGAAGGCAGGCTGGTTGCAATTGTTTTTTCTGCAGTCTTACCTATCTGTTGGAGTTTATTTGTCCTATTTGATTTCTGTACCAAACCAGACAGTTATAGAAGTACATATGACAGACTCAATAATTGTTTGTAAAACCTTTTAACACTATATCATTCATTACATTACAAATGTAATGATTTGTCTTACAAATTACAATGATTTGTCTTGGTAACACTTCATATCATTCCTTCAAATCAACAGGCTTTGCAACAGGATACAACCATTTCCTTCTCTGCATTTCTTCATTACAATAGTTAAAAAGTTGATGATCAATCTCTGTTTTTCTAAGGAGGATGCCTAACAGTTCCAAAGCCCTTTGCTGCAAATCATTTTACTTCTTTTTTAATAGAGAAGCCATTGAACTTTTCCCAGCTCTCTACGATTCCTTATTCTTTTTCCATGTTATCAGCATGTTGAAATTCTTTGCTTCTCTCTTAGCTTGTATCCAAATACCAAGTACCAGAGCACTCTGTTTGTAGACCATGTGTCTTAGAAGCCAATTTGTAACATGTTTCCAACTCACAAATCTTGCTGCTTAGACATTGAATGACAACAAATTTACCATCAATTGTTTGCCTATTCTTCCCAATTCACACCTTAAGGTGAATAGTAGTCTCCTTTAAAATGTGTATTCAGCTCTCTGTTCTTCATTGCTCTTGAGGTTTGGAAAGTAGTAAAAAATACTGCATTCATGTGTGTATTTACTTGCGTTCTCGCACACACAGATATGCTCTAAGTATATTTCTAATTATGGGAAACAGACACCAAATTATGTGATTCATAAACACTGTACTTATAATATCCTTGATGGTTTGCAGTTTGATATGCTCTGAGGGCTTGCATGCATCTGTGATAATGACAGCTATGCCATTAGTAAATTGACTACAGGCCATGATGGACACGTCTCAGTTAAATGGGCAGATGAAGACAAATCATCTAGCTGCACAGACCCAGTATGGGATAATGTTGGTGATGGAGAGTTCGATTTATATGACAAAAGCCCCAACACTGAAATTATCTGCATAGAATAAAAGTCTGGAAGTTGACTCATCTTGCCTGGAAAACTGGATAATCAAAACAAAAGAAAATCCAATAGATGAATTTGTCAGGTTGGAGGACACTCAACAAGCTTCTGGAGAGATGCTGAAGACTCTTCAGAGCAAAGAAGGTATTTATGATGTGGTTGGAGCAAAGCTCTCAGGCTGCCTGACAGTTGATGTACCTGTGTATGAAATGAGAGTCAGAAGTGGTAAATACGTCCTACAAATTGTAACATCAAATATATGAAGCAATGGGATAAATTGTCAAGTGAATGGAATACACTAAGTTGTTTTGTTTGATATCAGCGAACTGAAATAGACTGGCATCAGGCACTTTAAAGTTGATGATCACACAATATGTTGTGTAGAAAATGAAAGACAAAGAAGAAAATATGTTGCATTTATAATCCCAAAGATTGCAAGAATTGTAATGAAACGCAGTTCAGTCTGTGAACACTTAATTTCTACTCAGTATTGCAAAATATCTATCAATATGATTATTACTGAGGTGTATGCATCCATATGCAGAAGATGATGAGATTGATCACTTCTATGAAACAGGTACAGGCTGAAATTAACAGACATACAAAACAATATGCTAATAGTTATGGGTGACTTGAATGCAAAAACTGGGAACAAAAAAGAAAGCTGCCTGGATGGAAACTATGGCTTCATGAGGGAAATGAACTTTTGGTTGAATTTTATTAGACCATCAATCTGTATCTCAAACATGGTTTTCCAGCAAAACAAATTGCTACTGTGGGATCATATGCATTTCACCCAATGCACTGAATAAAAATGATGAAAAAACTCAATAAGATCAAAAAGCAAAACTTGTAATAGGCTGTGGTACAAATCTTCAACTATTGGTATGCAAAGAATCCAAGCTAAAGTTGCAAAAAAGAGTAATGATTATAAGAAGGTATGACTGAAAATATACCACCAGAATTTAAAGGGTGCCTACAAAATCAATCTGCTCCATTGGATAATAATGACAGGGCAACAGAATAGTTGTGGGAAGACATCAAGAAAGCAAGAAATATTTGCATAAGTTGAAAAAGCAGAATCAGTATGATTTAAAAAATCCTCAAACTTTCTCAGAAACATTGAGAAGCAATGAGAAACATTGAGGGAGGCTATTATGGAATGGCACCAAAATTTCAAATGTGTTTCAAAATAAGACAGAACTACTCTAACAATGCACACAAGGAAATCAAACCAGAAAATAGAACAAGATCTGTTTCCAAAAGCTACATGAGTTAAAGTGAAAATTCCAACCTTGAATTGGAATACTAAACAATGCTGAATGATATTGATCAAGAAAACAGAAGTATACACTATCATTATACCATAAAGATCAAATAGATCAACAGTTATTTCAACTTGTAACTTATGATTAGGAAAAATAATGATGAAGAAGTGGAAGCAGCATTGAAGATGATGTTAAAAAATAAAGCACTGAGGGCATTCTCACTGAAATACTACAGCAATAAGATGTGGCTGTTACAATACTTACAAGGTTTTGCTAGGAAATTTGGAAGACAACATCATGGCTACTGACTGATAAGGTAAGTATTTATACCAACTCTGTAGAAGGTTGATCCAAACTATCACATTATTCTCCTGCAAGCAACACTCTTTTAGAGACTACTGTAGACCAAAAACATACCTGTACAGAAACATTAACAGAATTCAAAAACAATTGAGAATAAGAGACATCATGTGAGATCCTTGAAAAGACAAAAGAATGCCAACTGTGAATTTACAACTACAGTATTTCATTGACTCCAACAAGGCCTTTGGCTGTATAAAAATCTCCGGGCCACATTAAATTTCCATAGCAGACTCTTCTCTCTGATCCAGGTCCATGCATCTAACTTTGGGCTCTGTGGTTTTCAAGAACTCTTCTCTCTGTATGGCAAAATCAATAAGATTCTATGACTGGATAATGTTCTCATCCAGTTTTATTATATGAAACAACTCTATATCTGTACTTTTGTTACACATATCACCCCTGTGTTGTCACTTGTGTGTCATCATCTAAGTTGGTTTTGTGATTAATTATGTCAGGCTGTCCTTGTCTAGCATTTCCATATAAAGTTCTAATTCCAATACCTTTGACATTATTCCTAACATATATTTATACCTAATTTTATCACCTATGTCTCAACAGTAGGTTCAGAGGACTATGTTTGTATATAGACTGATGTTTATATTGATAGTCTACTGTAGGCTGCCCAGTAGTGAGTTCTGAGGACTTGCCAAATGCACCTAGTATTGTACTAGGAAAAATGTTTTTAAACTATTTGCTCAGTCCAGAAGCTTTAACAGAATTTAATAAAATACTGTGGAAAAGCTATAAATACAGTGTTTGCTGTAAGCACACAAATTTCTACAGTATATATATGCAGATATATAAAGGACTTTTTAAAAGACAAAAATAGTAAGACCATGCATGTCTATATATGTGCAGACTTTATTTGAGGCAAAAATAGAAAACAGAACACAAGATATCCTCACCTGGAGATTCAGAATACAGGCAGAATTCATTCCAGAAAAGATGTTGTAAGATGGAACATATTTGTCTTCTGATCAAATGTTGTTAGGAACACCTAGGCTAAGAACAAAATCTAAAATTTTTGTATCTGATCTACTAGGCCAGTCTCTTAGTAAAGATTACCCTTTCCTCATTTCTAATATCCTCTATTTCTGAAATAAACTATATACAAACTATCAAAATAATTATGCTTTTAAATTATAAAAGAACTGACCACTTCCAGCTTGACCAACTTTTTGCAGTAATGTTTAATTATTGGATGTGTACTGGGGAACAAAAGGTGAGATTTGATCTTTTCAGATTTTCTCGTATGCTAATTTAATAAATACTTCATAAGGCACTATTGAGTTACATTAAAATAGATGCATGTTTCACAGGAAGTATGTGCACAGACGTTTCATAAATTAATATGTGCTAGACTGTGCTGCAAAGAAAAGTAACCAATTGTGCTGCAAAACAACAATAGCAGAGCAATCTGATTAATACATAAGAAACCTGTTAAAACATTTAAAATATTTTTACTTTATGTCTGAAGTTGAAACTGCAGTGACTTCTCAAGATTTTGGGATGAAAAGTGACTACAGATCTAATCCAGGACAGTATTTTTAATAGAATTTGAAAAAGTATACAAAAAAAGTATACAAAATGACTTGCTTGGACTGTAATTTGAAATGGAATACTAGCATGGGGAAGAGAATTCATATTGCTCCCAAATGGTGACAGATGGAATGGGGTTTATTCTTTTTTTCCATTGGGAAACTGGCATAAGCAGAAGGGATTAAAAAGATCATCTCTCCCTTTGCATGTCTTCAGCTTCATCCACTTAAGTGGCTATTCTGTATTTTTAAAAGTCCTTTCAAAGAATTATAGATATGCCATTTGGCTTCACACCTCTTACGGATTTATAGGTCACATGAAATACCATGGATCATGTTTAGAAAGTAAACTGGCAGGCAGTGCAGTGAATAAGAATAGGTGCAATATGATTCCTTTGCCTACATCTAGCCAGAAGGTGGAGAGCCACATTCTTTACTAAC
Organism: Azemiops feae; assembly: GCA_023970755.1. Classification (NCBI taxonomy): domain Eukaryota; kingdom Metazoa; phylum Chordata; class Lepidosauria; order Squamata; family Viperidae; genus Azemiops; species Azemiops feae. Next base: position 1,262,987 of record JALGBA010004198.1, read on the forward strand.
TACTGTATATTGTACTGGAAAACTTTGAAGACTAGTCCTGCACAGTGCTATCAGCAAAGAAGAGTATAACTGTTTCTTGTCAATATTACACAATGCAAACAGTGCTTTGAAAATGCTTCTTGGAAAAGGCTGAAGTTCATAGTGGAGAGTCCACATTGCCTACAAAATATGTTAGATACTAAGAAATACTCTGTCTGAAATCCTGAAAAGATGTTCTGTTTAGTATTAAAAAATGGTGTGAAAAAAACCAACTGAAATATATAGAATATATTCTCTAAAACATCAACATAACAGAACACTGTTGTTTGAAACTTTTATCTACTTGAGAACAGTTTTATTTATATAGGAGCCTATTATGAAGAAATAGCGTAGCTATACAGGTTGTCCTCGACTTAAAACCATTAATTATATGACCGTTCAAAGTTACAATGGCATTGGGGGAAAAAAGACTAATGACAAATTTTCACATTTATGGTTATTGCAGCATCCCCATGGTCATGTGGTCAAAATTTGGGCACTTGGCAAGTGGCATATATTTATGACTTGCACTATCCTGGTTCCTGCGATCCCGATTTGAAGCCCTTCCAGCCGATAACCAAAGTTAATGGGGGAAACCAGATTTGCTTAATGACCATTCGATTCACTTAACAACTCAGTGGCTCACTTGACAACTGTGGCAAAAAAAAGTTGCAAAATGAGGCAACACTCATTTAACAACTGCCTTGCTTAGCAATAGAAATTTTGGACTCAGTTGTCTTAAGCTGAGGACTACACATAAAGAAGCATTTGTCGTTTTATCAGTCAAATAGTATGAAAAGTTCTGGAATCAACAAAGTCCCAAGCACTCCCTCCAGTTGTCTACAGACAAACATTGTTTCACTGTTTTTTCCTCTTCTCCAATCTAAGCTATGCTGCATCACAGCTCCTGAGATGAATCCATCTTAATGTAGAAAATAAAAATCTTCAGGAATATATGTTAATTACTAGTAACTTTATCCTCATCCAATGTTGTTGGTAACTCTGAAACTGCAGTTTCAATATAACTGAAACCATACCTGCAATTTTTGCTAATTAAGTCAATGACAGAAAAGAAAGTTTTAAAAAATCATGGAAAATTATTTAATTAGAACAAAATGGAAAGAAGAGAGAGAGAAAGAAAGCTCAGTTACTTGTCTTGAAAATTAACTATTTTTCCAATATTGTGCAATATTAATAAAACATGCTGCAGAAAGGTGTGATAGTTGTCTTCAAATATTTTTAAAAGCTCTTCTGTAGAAGATTGCATAATTGCTTCAGATAACAGGACAGGAAATAATTTGTTTAAACTGCAAGTAAGTAAATTGCAGTTGGACATTCGGATGGAAGAGCTGTTCAAAATAAAACTGATTGCCTTGAGAAATTGCTGTGCTGGAGGTTCTCTTCATCTCCCAAGGCAATCCATTCAGTTGTTAAAGAATGGATTGAACATATTGCAGTATTGCATTTCTACTCTGAACGGTGTTTGACAAGTCCCTCCTAACCATTACACAATATATTAATATCCATATTCCATAAAATATTAGAACCATTATTAAAACAACCAAAAATGATCACATAAAACCATCAAACAGACATATAGTTAGGGATGCATTGCTACAGATTTGGGAAAAAATAAAACAAAAACATTACATAAGAATTCCAATGTGGTTATCCCCAACAGAAGCTCTGAAACACCCAAACCTACTGGACATAAATAAGATAATTAGATACAAGGAATTGGTAAATGAACAGGGAAATCTGAAAACAAAACAAGAATTGGAACAAGATGTAGGCAGAGAGATTGATTGGTGGACATTCACATTCAATCTAAATATACAGAGGACAAAAAATTATATGAAATACAAAAAGAGTCGCAAGAATTGGATAAAATTATACATGGAACAGAAATAAAATTAATTAGTAATATATATAAATATTTACTGAGATATAAAATGGAAGACGAGGTTGTCAAAGACACAATGATTAGATGGGCAAAAAATTTCGGATACAACATAGAATTGGAGAAATGGGAAAAAATATGGGAAACAAACATAAAACTGACTATGTCTGCGGCATTCAAGGAAAATCAGTTGAAGATGTTTTACAGATGGCATCTTCCACCAGCAAAGCTTGCTAAGATGTTCCAGAACAACTCGCCGACATGCTGGAAATGTAAAAAGGTACATGGAACATATTACCATCTATGGTGGACATGCCCCGTTGCAAAAAAATACTGGACTAAAATAAGAAGATGGATGGAAGAAATAATAGATCAACCTGTAGATTGGAAACCAGAGATCTTCCTGCTGGGTATTTTAAATAGAAAATACAGTAAAGAAATACGGTACTTAATCTTACATATAACAACGGCAGCAAGAATAGTCTACGCACAGTTCTGGAAAAATGAGAATATACCATCAGAGGAAGAAGTGATAAGGAAAATCTTAGACTGTGCGGAGATGGACAAATTAACAAAAGAGATAAAAGAAAAGGAAGACACAGAGTACTATGTAATATGGAATAAGTGGTATGATTGGTTGGAGATTAGAAACAATAAATGAAAATAAATGTAGAAAGGTCAAGAAAGGGAAAATATGTGTATAATAATGTATAATAATGTATAGTAATAATATGTATTATTCTTAGTATGAAATATAGTATGAACGAAGAAAATGGAAATAAGAAACAATGGGACAACAAGGACAAATATTTTTTAAAAGAAGAATAAGGGGGAAAATGTAAATAATAGAAGATTACAGTTACGAAATTGCTGTTTTTTTTTTAAAAAAGGAGTATACACTGTGTGTTTATGTGTGTTATGTTTTGTTGTTTTAAAAAAAAAAACAATAATAATAAAAAAAAAAACACCATCATCTAAGTACTAACTTTGGTTTAAAAAACAAGGTCTTGAGTACCAATCTGAAGATCAAACGTGATGGGGATTGGCACACCTCAGAGCACTCCATAATTCTGCAGCAATTATAGAGAAGGCGTGTCTTCTTGTCTATAACCTTTTAACTTCTCAACCTTAAACAGAACTTCCTTAAAAGGCATGTTGGGTGAGTTGGTTTCTGTTATAACTTGGTACTATGCTACATAGAGTTTATAGGATATAATCACCACTTTGAATTGGTCTTGGAAGCCTACTAACAATCAATACAGTGACTATAAAATAGTTGTTATTCCATCAGGTTGTAATTTGGCTGCAATCTAGTAGTCCAGTCATTGGAAGAGAAGGCTTGAGTTACTGTTTCCTAGTCTTTCTACTCCAGGTAGGACTATAAGTTGTATACCAACAGAACCTGAACAAAGGTCTCTCTAGACATGATTTTCATCATTGGTTAAACAGGAATTATCAGTCCATAAGCCATGGACTTGCTCATTCAGGGGAAAGAACAACCTCATCCCCAAGTTACTGAAATCAATTTTTCTGAATAGCCTGGAGACTTGTGGACAAACAGCAGTTCCAGCTTGCTAGTGTTTAGTCTGAGCTTGTTTCTTTTCCTCCCAATCCCTCACAGCTAGTGGTTCAAGACTTCCACAGCCAGGTATTAGCATACCTCTACTACTACTACTACTACTACTACTACTACTACTACTACTACTACTACTACTACTACTACTACTAATAATAATAATAATAATAATAATAATAATAATAATAATAATAATAATAATAATAATAATAATACTCGATAGGTAGACAAAAATGCTAAATCCAGTCTGAACATCTGGCTGACTATGCAATGATTAATAGTAATAATAATGTTCTTTAATATTCTATTTTCCCTTCTTCATGGATATTCTGTAATAATAAAAATGAAATAAGTGATGGAACTATTGAAATGGAATGCAACGGTATCCAGATGCCCCACAAAACTCGGTGAAGGAGATATCTTGATTGCTTAATAATAGCTTCACCTAAAAGCACCCTTTATTTATTGCACAGGTACTCCTGGTCCAATTCCCCAAATATATGTGCTTGCTTGCATATTTGTTTGTTTTCTCTCTTGTTCATTCCATGACATACATGAACTACTTAAATTAACACTTAATGTTTGGTTCTACAAAATTCTGAAATGGTTATAACAGAATCCTCATATTGAATGGATGAGATTAATTCTTAATGCTCAGCCCAATGCTGAAAGAGTCCCTGGGCACAAGTCTTGCTGAAATGAACAAATTTTATTCTACGGATGCTGTTTAAGGATTTGGGCTTGTAAAATGTCATCAGTCTGTAATCAACAGGCTTTCTGGAGTTTGCCATTTGCAGAAGCATTTCAACTAATGGCATTGTGCTAATAGTGTTGTTTCTTTATATCCCAAACCACAGATTGATAGGCAGCTTCTGTAGCTGAAATTCCTCGAAACTATAATGAGAGTGCAAACTTTCATGGCCATGAGGCCATAAGCGATGACATATGATCTTTATACAAGGAGGAAAATTCCAAAATGTTTTTATATTGTTACAGTAAGAATTCACTATGACAAACCCCTCAAGTTTCTTCCACAATTGGCCTGAGGGTGTCTTTTTATATTGTCAGTGACCCAAGGGTTAAACTGACCTTTGCCCCAGACTGCTCACACCAAAGCATTGAAATTCAGTTACTGAAGCCCTTAGACTTCTCTTCAGTGCTGCTCCAGCCACTTATAAGATAGTATCTTAATAGTTATACTGCTCCAGCTATGATCTTCCAAGCTCTTGGATGGCAAAATATACCAGTCATACTCTTCTACAAATACTAAAACACTAAAAACATAAATAAATACCAGCAAATGCTACGATCCAGTTACCAATGGGATGGCTGGGACAGGGTGGGGGAAGAGGAGGGGGAGGTGGAATCTGTTGTTAATCAACTACCTCCACTGTGATGCTCCCACATTGGGGCCCCAAGTCTTTAGGTCTTATGAAAGGTTAGGAAGGTTGGGGCCAACCTCACACCAGAGAGGCAAGATGTAACTGTACTCTACTTGCAAATATATATTCTTACCACAAGTTTGTCATATTAGATGAATTTATTTGTTGTCTTGATTGCCTTTCATTCAGGAGTGAGAGCCATATACACAACACTCTGTGAGCTCCTTCTCCAGTCCCATTTATAGTGGCTTACCAGCCCTTTAATTAATCTCTATAAGAATGTTGGCTTTGCTCTCTGTAGAAACTGATATTTAAAATAATGAAAGAGATTATTATATGTGAGAGGGCTGTATTTATGTAGAATATTTTCTTCATATGTGTGAAATTGTAAGCATTGCAGCATAGATCTATTACACAGGTTTCAATATAATTGTAAAGCTGGGCTATTTTTCACATAGTATATATAGGCCCTCAAGGAATAATCAAAAACTGGGATAGACAGCATCTAATTTGCTAGTTCAAGCTTTTTCTTTTTGTTTATTTTATGTCTAATAAAGAGTATATAGATTATAATGAAGATGACATATATGAGTTGCATAAATTGAATATTATTAGACAAGTAGATTATTATAAAGTAAAAGATTTGTACTTTGTCATGTCCTGTCTTCTTCATCGCAAGAAGAACGATGGTAAGAACACAATGCTCAGGCTATATAAAAGATAGATAGATAGATAGATAGATAGATAGATAGATAGATAGATAGATAGATAGATAGATAGATAGATAGATAGATAGATAGATAGATAGATAGATAGATAGATAGATGCATTGCATAGCATAGCATAGCATAGCATAGCATAGCATTTCTGTTGCAGTGGTTAAACACATAATTTTATTAAATTTTATATGAGAAAATGCTGAGTAGAATGATTTGTTCTTTGTCTTCAGAAAATGGTTTTAGGTTATTATAGTAGAATTTAAGCATGGAGGTACTAATCCTTAGTCAACCTTGGTTGATCTTAAAATCCTGATAGGAAAGGCACCCAGTAATACCATAGCTTAGCTTAGACTAGACTAGGAAGTTAAAAAAAACATCTCAGATGAAGAGAATTTCAGACCACTTCCGTAATACTGCCACAAAAATTGTATGAATATAATCAACAGAATTCAGGTATAAATGCAGACAACTAGGATATAATTACCTGTTTTTAACAAGCTTTGTAAAACTGCTATCTACTGCCTAGACGTTTAAGTTGGGATAGAGAAAACTTCTTAAAATAAAATATCCATGCAAGTTTTAAATAGTCACTTTAAAAATCTTATAAGGCCTTATTAGAAAAATAAGATGCTGCCATGAAACACACAAACATGAAATAAATAAATAAGAACTAAATGTGCAATTGGTGACCAATGTCATGGGTTTCATTTGCTTAATGATGTCTGATAATATCATGTTTGTTTTTTCATTCCCCTTTCTTTGCAGACTAGAACCATGTGGGACTATTTTTAAACTAAAATCTGAGACTTAAGGAATGCTACATCTTTAATTCTAAAACCCCTGCAGTTGTTATTCACTTATGGATGACCTTCAGTGATGACAGAATGCACCATAAATATTTTTTTTCAGTTCCGTAAGAGCATACAATCTTTATTCAGTTCTGTTACATTCTTCCAGTTCTTGCATTCATGAACATATAGCATGTTTATTTTTCATTCAGGTCATATGTTAATTCATGTTATGTATAGTTTAGTCTTCTTACATTCCAAGTCACAATTGTCCATGTGCCATGGTTAGTCCCAATGATGTTGACTCCTGGTATTCATCATGATGTTATTTCTAAGTTTCAAACTTTTTATTGGTTTATCAAAATATAAAATACAAAGAGAAATTCAAAAAAGTAATAGAAAACTAGGAGGAGGCGGAGGGAGAAGAGAAAAAAATGGTGTAAAGAGGTAAAAGAGAAGAAAAAGGCACCAACTTCCAACTCTCTTTAGCACAGTAGAAGATAACAACATTACAACTGCAATGTACCATAAATATTAAGGGTAGGAAATAAAATAGCTGCTAGGTTTCTGGAGGTTTTAAGGACGTGGATATTCTCTAGTTGTCAGGTATGCTTCTGTTCATCCATGAGTATGTATCTAACTATAAAGGCAGCAGTGATCAAGTCCCCTCAAACCACAAAACAATTTAAGCTAGAGCAGTGCTGTAATTTTTATTTGGTTCCATTTCGGTTTCTGCAAAGAGATCATGATTATAAACTGCAGTCTATTACAAGACATTTTACTGACCATAAGAATACAGGACGGTAAAAACAATCCTTACACACATGCACACACACACAAACTGGGTTAAAGAAAGAGACAGATCAACAAAAGTACACATTTATTTAAAGATTTTTCAGTGGCACATTGTTGGTTCAACTTAATATATATTATAAAATTGCAACACCCAGAAGTCCTGCTTCAGATTTCACAAATGTGGGGAAAAGTTTCCTGTTCTTGGGATAATAAACCCATTCTACCTTGCAGGATGAGGGTTCTCCATCCTGTAGTTGAAGCACACTGAGCACAGTGCAAGAGGATTTTCTGTTATAAATAAATCCTGTGACTTATTTTAAGTAGATAGTTCAAACTGTGGCAGATACCCAGCTCTCATTTGAATGCATAAGGGAAAAGGATTTGCAACTGAGTGAAGGATTGTGTTTGTGTGTTGCATATGGAAAGTATAGCCAAGGGAAAGTTTTCTTTAATGCTGAGGCCCTCAAGTTTTTTCCCTGATATGTTTTAAATAATTTGAAAGTGATATTAAGGTGCCCCTTAATCCCTGTTTCTTGGTTCCAAATTTATGATGCTACTGGTTGCCTAATTCAGGGACAAGTTGTAATTCTGGTATAAAACAGTATGTAATGTGCAGCCTATAACATTGGCAGCCTATAACATTTATTAAAATACTAGAGGCTTCATAACTTCATAACTATAGGCTTCATAACTGAAAAACAATATATCTTGCAAATGTAAAAAAAATAAAATAAAACAAAAAGGCACAAAAACTACTCAATCTGCATGACAACCAGGCCTATCACATGAAGCAGGAAAAGGGCAGCCTTATCTGCTGTTGGCTTATGTTTACTAGCCCTCTCTTCTCTTGGAAGCTTCTCTGGGGAAATAGTTGAAGCCTCCCCAGAACATAAGCTTAGATCCTGCAATTATCTTGTTTGTGCTGAAAGCACACCACTGTCTTGTTCATGCAGGATTTTGATAAATATTATTAGCACAGCCTTCTAACTAGCCTACTATTGCTTCAGATTTTAATAAGAAAAAAAGGATTGGGAAATGGCTACTATATATAATTGCTTTTTACTTTCATTTTTAATCCATTTTTAATTTATGTACAGACAGCTTGCTTTGATGCTTGAAAACGAGGAAAACCGCTGCTTCTCTGAATGTTCTTTCATTAACTATTAGAAGGCTCACCATTTTGCATTTAATGCTGGGATCAAGATCAGATCTGGCTAGATTGGACTTCTCCAACCTAAGTAGAGACTGAGACTGTTACTCCTGGTCATATTGACTTGAAATTCCAACAAATCTGGATTACTATAATGTGCTTTACATGGAGCTGCAGGAGGCACAGAATGCAATGGAATTGGCATTTATGTGTGCTTCCTGATCAGGGCATTTTCTGTTCCATGAGTTGCATTGGTTGCCAATATCCTTCTATGCTTAATTCAAATTGCTGGTAATGACCTTTCATGGCCTGGAGCTGTTTTACTTCAGGGATCACTATTCCCTCAGTATGTCTACCCATCCCATTAGGTCTGAGAGGAGAGGCATGATCTGGATTCTGTGCATTAGGGAATGCTATCTGGTGGGGCCCAGGAAGAGAATCATTTCTGTTGTGGTACCTACCTTTTGGAACATCATCCCCCAAGAGAATAAATTGACCTGCTCCTGCTGACCTTTCATAATGCCTTAAAGACATGAATTTGTCAACAAGCTAGGGAAGCCAGATGTGTGGCAGAGCTCATGTAATGGTCATGTTGCTGGATTGTTTTTATTGTTATATATTTTATGGTGCTTTTACCTGCCTAGAGGTAGGAAATTGAGATGGGGGTCATATCAATTGAGATAATGCATAAATGAATAGATAAATAAATGGAAGTATATAAATGTAGAAGGCCGAGTTAGTCTAACATGAAGGTGGTTTTTATATTGGGCTGCTTGGATGCTGGTCTAATTATATGTACAGCAGATCACATTTAGATCCTATACAATTAATAAAGTGGGACCATTCATATTTTGTACCCCACATTTTGGGGGCGCTGAGGCAATATATTTTCAGTTGCAAGACCGGATTTTGTTAGATTTCTTTTTTAAAGTGGCATCCAATGGTTTTACTTACATAGTTCTTTCTGTTAATCAAGTCTGAAATGTGTCAGAGTGAGTTTGTGTCTAGGATTCCTAACCTTGCCATGTTTTAAAAGTTGCAAGGTTTAAACCATGCAAGGAATGGTCAATTTACATTCTCTCCTTTTTTAATCTCTTATAAACTCTAAAAGTTGCTTTACTTTCAAAATGACATGTAATCTCAGGAAACTTTTGGAGGAATAAGAGGAATTGTAAACAAACTGATTGACCCATTATCTTGTTTCATGACTGCCATTGCTTTAATTCAGTGTAGGAGACTAGTGCAGCAATCTGAGATGAATGCTGAGATGAAGCTAAGAGAAAGTAGAATTTTCCAAGATTAATAGGCATTGCTGATAATGTTGTTCATAGCCATATTGTTCTCAGGGCTCAGTGGTTGTAGTTTAGGTCAAAGGATATCTGAGGAGAGATGGGCACAAGTCAGTCCAAGGATTTGGGTAAATGATTCAGAAGAGATATGAAGATATTCACAAAGGGACCCAGTCACAAACAACAGGACAAACCACACAGCCTCCTTGTTTCCCGAGTCCATGTCTGCATAGTTTTGCTTGTATCTGTGTGTCCCTTCAATCCTTCAGTGTCTGCCCTTCAATCCTTGTTTGGCTACAAGAGACACTGGAATTCCCACTTCTGCAGACCCTTCTTTTTTTCTTTTTTTTAATGGGTTAGTCAACTGGTCCACAGAGAGTAAGAAGCCTTGGAGTTGCCTGGCTTCAATCATGTAATTGAAATTAGAATTGAAAGGACTGGCTTCTGTAGTCTGCCTGGCAAAGGATTCCCTTCCTAGAGACTTCTAGGACAGGGCTTTTCAACCTTTTCACAGATTGTACCACTTTTAGGACATGACAATATTTGAGTACCACCAGTGCTTAGCAAGGTGTCAAAAACTTGATGAGTAAAAAAAAGGGGGGGATTTTGGGTTTTACTGATTAGATTCATTTGTTGTTATAGAAATGGCTAGTTTATAATATTATGGAAAAGTAAAAAGTTGAGGTTTAATGTTAATGCTTCCTTCTACTGCAACAGAGGAAGTCTGTTCTTTTTCCCTTCTCCCCCTCACTTTTCCCCCCTTTTTCCATTGTGTCCTACTATTTGCTTTTGTATTTTTGTATTTTATTCTATAATCTAATAAAATATTACAAACTGTAGAAAAAAAGGAAAAAAGTACCAGTTTTAATTTCTTCAGTGGCTGTTCCTTTGCTGAATCACTTTCCCTTTGCACTGACAAATGTATGATGAATTTATCCATGTTTATTAATATACACCACTACCAGCTAGCTCAGGGGTCTTCAAACTTGGCACTTTTAAGGCTTGTGGACTTCAATTCCCAGAATTCCTCAGCCATCATGGGAGTTGAAGTCCACAGGTTTAAAGTTGCTAAGTTTGTAGACCCCTGAGCTAGCTGGTTGGCCCTTCTTCCTCTCTCCCTTCTGAGCTCTTTCCACAATGTAGTAAGAATGCACCCCCTCCCAATCCCTTCCCTGTACCCTTAAAGACACAGGAATCAAGTGCAAAGCAAGAAAGGCTCACAAAATAAAGAAACATATAAACTCTATTTTTCCCCCCTTTAAGCTGCCTCAGGCGTGTCACTTGTCACAATGTTGTAATCCGAGACTGAAAGGCTCTGGCAATTGTGAAAAACTTTAGCTTTAAATTAAGCCTGTTTACCTTCAAACAAAACTTTCTAAAAGCCATAGACAGACTCAAGATAAGGGGGTAAAACTAATTACATTTGTTTAAAGGGATTAAACCTTTCCCTGTTATGTTTTTTTCCCTTTCCCGCTGAAACCATCTCCTTTTACAGCCTCTCCTGTTCTCCCCCCCCCTTTTTCTTCAGTTCACCTCCAGCTCCCAGCTGCTTCTGGAAGCGCCAATCAGCTGGAGCCAATCAGCTGGAGCCCTGCTGGCTCCTGGAGCCCAGACAGTCCTGCAGCTGCAGCTACCTCCCCCTCAGGCTTGGGTCGCTTCAGCTCATTCCCCTCCCCCACTATACTTCTCTAGGACGGTCGCGTACCACCTGCCATGTGGCAAAGTACCACAGGTGGTACACGTACCACAGGTTGAAAAGCCCTGTTCTAGGAGCTCTGGTTCCTTCCTTCTTCTTCTGATGCAATGTTTTTGGGTAGTTTATATCTCCTACTAGCAACCAATCCCAACAGCTAAATCCATTTTTCAAACTCTACTTCCTCAGCTGCAGTAACGTCTTAGCAACGTCTTAGCAACATGTTAGCTGCTCAAATCCAGATGACAACCAGATGACAACCTGTAATTCTTTGCTGCTACATTCCTCAAGGTCAATTGGTCAACAGTACAATGAGAAAGAAAGAAAAAAGAAAAGAAAAGCAGTGCATGGAGTAATTAGAGCATTGCGCATCATTTGGAAGAGTCTTTGTATGCTAGTTGATATAGGGTAGGGCTAAAATGTCAACTGAAGGAGCCATTCATTAGGATTTAATAATATTGTGCATTAAAATTGCAATGAATAACAACACAGCACAGACTTGCTTCATCTTTGCTCCAACAGCCTCCATTTTGCCTCTGTTCTCTTAGACTCCAAGGAGCAACAGATTCCAACAGTTTATTTCCAGATATATTCTATTTGGGAAAAATGATTACCTCAAGCGATTCCCCCACATCTGGATGGAAGAGGCAGATATCTATCCATTACTGTAGGCAGGAGCCTCAATTGAATTGCCAGTTCCATCCATGGATGAGATTTATTTCCATTCACATGCTGAATCCAGTTCAATACCATTACATGCACACATTACTTCTTTCATGTTTAAAATATAGATTCAGAAATTGCAAGATATCAGATGAGGGATTTGTTTTTCTTCAGAGGACAGTAGGACTTCCTGTTTGTAGTCAACATTGTTTGTAGCAACTTCTAGAAATGGCATTTAAATAATATGTTATGGTGTTTAAACAAAACTCAATAAAAATTCAAATTTCATCTATTATGAACAATGTAATTCTAAAATCAAACTCTTTTTAAAAAATAACATTCTATATAAATAGGATTTTAAAATATAGAACTTGTGGAAAATGCATCTACTTTCACTTCTATGAGGTGGTTTATGGATGACATTCCTACTGAAAAAAAAATTGTTTGGGAGTGGCTGGGAACTGGGTGTTTAGACTGATTATTTGATTTCCATGCAGAAAACGTTATTAGTCCTGGTTTTACATCATTACTTTCCCATGGAAGTTTTCGAGTAGTAAATACGATCTGGCATTGCCTAAAATATTAATGAGTTCTGATTGGTCATTTGCATTTGCAGATAAGATTTAAAGAATTCAGTTAAATGCAAAGCACATGATGTATTTAAAATATCTGAAGGAAGTAATCTATTTTGTCTCTAAAGTAGATGACTTGATGGAGTATAGCATGGGAGGCCTCCACTGATGATACACTATGAGCTAAAATGCAGCCAAACCACTGTATTTTGTGAGCACAAATAAAAAGAGCTCAGTAACATCTTTAACTTCTACTCTCTTTTACCAATATTACACATGTATGATGATGAGTCTTTTTATTGATCTTGTTGTCTTGTTATACAAGATGTTTTTGCAGAGATTTGCCATAATAATGCTCTCTAATGAAGCTGATTATGTCTCCCATAAGGCACATTAATATATGAATAAATTGTTCTTAAGGTAGGTCTATTTATCACAAGAACAGCAATAAGCATAATACAGTGTTCCATAGAGCATAGTATACCTTCTAATATATGTATGCATCTAATATTTATATATTTTTCTTACTCGTTTCAAGAACAATGAACAGCTGAAACTCCTGGAATTAAAAGAAACAGACAGTGAACAAGGAAAATGTTAGATGGCACATGTAAAAATGCCCACGCATCATCACTTAAACTGGTTGATAGTGGTCAGATTAAAAACCATGGGCTGTTTTTTTTTTAAACAGAAAAACATTAATAGTGGTATAACTGTGCATAATGCAATTGGAGATGTTAAGTAAAGTACTGTTGACATTAAAGAAATATATGTCCCATCGATCTAAGTGAGAAACATAGAAATGCACCACCACCGTAAACACTCTTAAATATTTCTTCTTGTGAATGATCTCTAACAAATGACAATCACAATAACAGGATATCAGGAGCTGCTGAAGCTTGAATTGCAACACCTCCTTGGGTGTCATACCCAAGTTCTATCTTGTCCAGGATTCTAATTCTCAATTTGACTAATAAAGTGCACTTGAGAAGACTACAATCAGAACATGAGATCAATGTAGTCTCCCAACAATTTCCAAATTTTGAATTGGCCATGCCTAGCCAGGCTGGCTATTGGTTCCTTTTAGTCTGAAGATTGAAATACCAAATTTCCCTTGTTCCAAATCCTTAAGTCATCTAAGAGTATTATTTATGATTTAGATATAATGATTTTGGTTATAGGTGAGAAATAGGCTAACACACAATCTTGGATTTTGCTCAATTTCTTTTTCCACTTGAAGTAAATACATGTGGAGCTAGCATGCTGCAAGGCAAACTAGTAAATTCCAACATAATTTATTATTTCTTTTCTTTTTTTACATGATGTCTCTGTTCTCCACATAGGTGCTAGGTGAGATATTAATAGTAGATGGCTATAGCCAAGTGCTTTGTTTCAAAAAGTGCCCAATGATTCAGTAAAAAGACAATTTCAACCAGATTGGTAAAGCACATCCTGTGGAGTTAAATGAGAACTGTTGGGAAATGTTTGGTTCAGGCTCCTGCAGTGTGACTAGGCCAATGACTCTCACATGAAACAGGAGCCAAGGACATGAGAAACTCTGCACAAAGCTGTTTAGCAATAAATTGTACATAGACACTGTGAACAATGGTGAATTGTCCATCGGAAGAGAAACATACACACACAAGGACAACGTGCAGATATCACGAACATTCACACACACAAACTGCCTTCGAATGGAATGCTTATCTGAAAGAATGTAACAGCTTTTGCCTGCCTCATGAAAACTGCAATTGCCTGCCTTTTGTAACTGTTTTTACTTGCTTCATGAAATCACCTATAGTTTGCTGAGCTAGAATGTAACCCCCCTTGCTTGCCCCATGTAACTACCCATATTTTGCTGAACTAATAAAAGAGATTGCCTGAGATTTGTTCAGGGCATTCTCACCCCGAGGAAAACCCTGCGTGGAGTATTCCTTCATTGTTTAGGCATTATTTCATGAGAAGCCTTCTGGATGCGGAAAAACCGCAACTGGTGACCCCGACGTGATCACTAAGAAAGTGATACGTTCCTTCGACCTCCTACTACTCATCGCCCGGACGGGGCTTAGTGCACTTCAGATATCGTTGGTAAAGACGGCTATCTTTCCGTGAGTATGGGAGGAAAATTTTCTAAGAGGCAGGCCGAGCATCTGCAAGAACTTAGAGAATTAACGAAGTCTACAATTTGTATTCTCAAAAACAGCGGTAAATTATTGCCTGTTTTGAGCAAAGCTGATTTGATTAATTTATTGTGTTATATTTGGGAAAACTGCCCGGCATATCCGGAAAAGGGCTCACTTAAAGTGGCTACATGGAAACGTTTAGGTATGTATTTCCATGAGAATCCAAGAGCTCCTGCAAAAATACTATCGTCATGGCGAATTGTTTTAGAATGCCTCAAAGTTCATGAACGAGGGCTCACAGAGACATCAGACTCCGTGACCCCCCCACCGCCTTACGATAAACAAATTCCAAAAAGCAATGAGGCTTTTTCCCTTACATCCCTCCCCCCCTCTGCTCCCAAATCCCCCCTCCCTCTGTTCCTCTCCCTGTTTCTCCCGTGAGTGCCGTGGCTGCCGCCATAGCAAAAGGTCGAAGTCAGGGTTTGCTTGATGTTGATGAATTGTCTGAGTGTTCTGCATTTCCTGTTGCTTTTGTTCAGAATACTGCGGGTGCCATGATTCCTCACTTTGAACCTTTTCCTTTAAAAACAATCAGAGACCTGAAAACAGCGGTCTCGATGTACGGCATCCAAGCCCCTTATGTCAAAGGTCTTTTTAACGCCCTGGCTGGTTCTTTCATTCTCACTCCCCAAGATTGGAAAGATATTTTGAGAATGCTTTTGACAGGGCCCCAGTATGTAGTCTGGGAGTCGGATTTTCGCCGAGAGGCTGAATCCGCTGCCAATGTTGCTGGGATAGCTGCAATCACAGCGGACGCCATTTCGGGCTCTGGTCAGTTTTCACTTGTTACTGCCCAAATGCAGCTTCCCCCAGCAACGTTTCCTTTAGTCAGCCTGGCCGCACTTAGAGCCCTGGACAAGGCTGATGACTCCGGTGCCCCTCCCACCTCTTCCTTTTCAAAAATTCTTCAAGGTCCCAGTCAGTCTTTTTCTGACTTTATTGAGGAGCTGCAAAAGGCAGTGGATAGGCAAATTACCAACCCCACGGCACGTGCAGAATTGCTTTTAAAATTGGCTTATGAAAATGCAAATACTGACTGCCGTCGTGTTTTGCAACCTCTCGCTGCTAAAACTGACTCCACTTTGGCTGATTTCCTTAAAGCCTGCCGCATAGTGGGCACAAATGCCTTTAATATGGAAACACTGGCCATGGCTTTACAACAGGGCACAAAACCTGGTGGCAATTGTTTTAATTGTGGCAAACCTGGTCATTTTAAAGCCCAATGTCGTGCCCCAGGAGGGGGGGCATCGCGTCAAGTTCGACAAGTAACACCAAAAACTGTTTGCCCAAAGTGCAAAAACGGGTTCCATTGGGCTAATCAGTGTCGTTCTGGATCAAATTTCCAATCCCAGTCGGAAAACTAGAAAGGGGGCTAACAGCTAGCCCCAACCAAAAGGCTGTACCATTTTTTGCTTCTCCTCCTGCTATTGTTCTTAGTGCTGACGTGTCACTTGACGCAGACTTTCCTAACACGCCCTATATGATCTCCGCCTCGCTTTCTGCCCCCCTCCCCTCTCCTACATCTGCTTTGCTACTTCCTCACGACTCACTCACTTTACGTGGTGCTTCATTTCCCCCTGCACTCTTGACATGCTCTATGGAACCTACAGTTTTGCTCCAAATTATTCCAAGCTACCCAATTTCAATTAAAAGGGGAGAGCTATTAGCAAAGCTAATAATCCTCCCAACAGAGGACCCTCCCACTCCCTTTGAAACCACAGAACTTTTTGCAATTACTAAAACAATGCAACATAGTCGCCCTGCTATGGAATTCCATATTAAGGGTCGCCCTTTTTCTGGCATTCTAGATACCGGCGCAGATGTGTCTGTGATCCGCACTGCTGAGTGGCCTTCTGATTGGCCCACAGAATCCTCACCAGCAGTCCGTGGTGTGGGCGGTACTCAACTTGCAAAAATTAGTAAGGACTGGTTGCCGGCTACATCGCCTCAGACTTCCACAATTGCTCACATTAAGCCAGTTGTTTTACCTCTTCATATAAATTTGTGGGGCCGTGACCTGCTCCACCAATTTGGCGCAAAACTAAGCTTGGAATAATTATGTCACCTCCGTCACCTCTTCGCCTTTCCCTGAAATCTGACATTCCTGTCTGGATTGACCAATGGCCTTTGACTTCTGAGAAGGCCACTGCTTTACGCACTTTAGTGTCTGAACAACTCGCTTTAAAGCACATTGAACCTTCATTAAGCCCATATAACACCCCCATAAGGCAAATGTTAGAGGAACAATTGGGATGCCTTTGAAACTTCAAGTGGCTGTTAAGTTTAACCCTGTCAGACAAGGTCTGACGGTGCTAAGTGTGTTAATATGTATTGTATTTTGTTCATATATATGTGTCTGTGTATGTGTGGCCACCCGGAATATTATGTTTAACCTTGGAATGGTGAGAAAAATGGGAGTTGGTAAAGGGCCCTATACAAGAACCACATGTTTGGTTGACATCAGCTCTTGCTTTTTCTTGCTATTTGCAGGACAAGTTATATGTCTAAATAAATGTTGTTTTAATGGTATTTGTGTATATATGTCTGTCTGTGTTGTTCTGTGTTATTTCCAAGACTTGGAAAAGGGTCCAAACCCTCTCTGATAACACCAAACAAAAAGGCCTTGAATAAAGATGGAAAAGCATGTTGAAATATTTGTGTGTGAAATGGTGTAAGCAAGCGGAGTGGAAGTGAATGAGTTGATTTGCTGGTGTGAAGGAACAGTAAAACTGTAGTTTTTATTGTTGTAACATGGGAACGCAATGGCATGAGTTTTGCATATGAAAAGTTTTATGGAGGAGGTATAAAAGAATTTATGGTAAACGATGTGAATTTTTTTGGTGGTGAGATTTTTGTAAAGTTTCTTTTTCTTTTCCCCCCCTCCTGACTCTTTCATTTTTCGCTGGCTGTATTGCTTTAAGAGCGAAGGACGGACAGGCAAAGGAGAGGGGGGGCAGCTGCTCGTTTTAACTATTTTTTTTTCTCTCTTCTTCCTCTGCCTACAAGTCTGGGTTGAGGAAGGGGGGTGGATGTGAAATTTAATGCCCACTCTTGCAGTTTCAGCTTGCAATTTTTTTTACTCGAAAGAGGAGGCAGTAATTGTTGGGCAATTCTTTTGCAAATTTTTGAGTTTTAAATTGTTTAGTTAGACATATATATCCATCAATCAACAGAAATGACTTAGAATTGTTTTGCTTAGGTTTGTAAATGTTTTCCCTATTTAATGGAAATTTGTTTCATCTGAATGGAATTTGATTATATTGGAACCCCAAAAATACAACCTAATTGGCTTTTTGAAATACAAAATGATTTAAGTAAGAAAATGTTGCAATCTTATTCTGTTCCAGTTTTTGTTATAAAAAAGAAATCAGGCAAATGGCGTTTCCTCCTACAGGATTTACGTGCTGTGAATGCTGTTATTCAGCCAATGGGGGCGCTACAATGTGGGCTGCCTAATCCAAATCTGATTCCTGAAACTTTTGATTTGATCATTATTGATTTAAAGGACTGTTTTTTCTCTATCCCACTGGATCCAAGGGATAGATTATTGTTTGCATTCACTATTCCAGAATTGAATAATTCAAAGCCAACTTCACGATACCACTGGAAGGTGTTACCACAGGGCATGCTTAATAGCCCTACAATGTGTCAGTTTTTTGTTTCCCATGTTTTGCAACCATATCGGGACCTTCATCCCTCCTTTTTGGTTTACCATTACATGGATGATGTTTTGGTCGCAGCACCAGGCCCAAAGGGTACTGTTTTTGCAACTCTGCCAACCCTCACAACAATTTTACAAAAAGGAGGTTTGCACGTTGCTTCTGACAAGGTCCAAACCTCCCCTCCTTTTCAATATTTGGGCCATAAATTATTGGCCTCCCATGCTGCACCACTTTCTCCCTTATTGAAATTACCACACCAACCCACTTTATTTCAATTACAGCAATATTTAGGTGCTATTAATTGGATTCGACCTTATATAGGCCTCACCACTTTTCAATTATCACCTCTTTTTTCAGCCTTAACCAAAGGCAAACATCCTGCAGATGTTATTCCACTGCAGGACAGTCATTTAAAAGTGATTCAATTGGTCAATCAAGCCCTACAAATTCAGTGGGTTGACCGAATGACCCCAAACATTCCCTTTTCTCTTTTATTGTGTAATACTATTTCTTTACCTACATGTGCTATCGTCCAAACTATTCCCTCTTTGTTGATTCTTGAGTGGCTCCACCTACAACATACACCTCACTCCACCATCACTACAAAGCCTTCCCAACTAGCTTTGTTAATTCAAAAAGGACGTTATAGATCCAAGGCCCTTGCAGGTGTAGAGCCTTCAATCATATATGTTCCCTGTTCCTTAAGTACATGGGAGAATCTCCTGTCCTCCAGCGAACAGCTCTAATTTGCTCTTGCCGATTGGCCAGGAATCTTTTCTTGCCATCCACCCCCAGACCCAAGTATACAATTGTTAAAAACAGTACCATTCATTTGGCATTCTCCCTATGCATCGTTTCCTATTCCAGACGCCATTACTGTATTTGCTGATGGCAGCAAGAAGTATGGTGCCTGTGCTTGGCAGTCAAATGGGGAATGGCACACAAAAATAACGCCACCCCAAAAGTCTGCTCAACGTGCGGATCTAGCCGCAGCCATTTTGGCCTTTCAAACGTTTGCCACTCACCCTCTAAATCTCATTCTTGACAGTCTCTACGTCACTCAAATTGTTTCCCCTATTTTTCAATCATACCTCTCTCCCTTCCTAGACCCTGATCTAACTTCTTTATTTTCCACCCTACAAACTGTAATATCCAACAGAAAACATCCTTACTTTGTCACACACATCAGAAGCCACCAGCCTTTTCCTGGCTTCTTGCAAAAGGGAAATGACACTGCAGACGCTGCGGCCTCTGCTACCTGCCTCATGTCTCTTTCTCCTGTCTCTCCTTGGGACAGTCATGCTTATTTCCATCAAAATACAAAGGCGCTCGTGAACCAATTTGGAAAAACCACTACAGAAGCAACTGCTATTCTCCAGCAGTGTGCCACTTGCAGCAAACAGGCCCATTCTATTCCAATGGGGGTAAACCCCCAGAGGAACCGAGTGTTGCCAAATCTGGCAAATGGATGTTACACAATATGCCCCATTTGCCCCATGGAAATATCTTCATGTTTCCATTGACACCTTTTCTGGCTTCATCATTGCTACCCCTCAACGGGGTGAAGCCACTAAGCATGTCATTAATCACTGTATTCGCTCATTTGCAACGTTGGGATGCCCAAAAGAACTAAAAACAGACAATGGTCCTGCCTACACAGGAGCAGCCTTTGCTGCCTTTTGTAATCAGTGGTCAATTGTTCACAAATTCGGAATTCCTTACAACTCCCAAGGCCAAGCCTTGGTTGAGCGCGCCCACCAGACGCTAAAACATGCGCTGGAAAGATATAATCAGACACAAGGGAAAATTGCCCCTAGCCTCCCAACTGTGCAAGAAATTTTAACTCTTTGTTTATATACATTGAATTTCATTAATCTTACTGGAACTCCACCGACGTCTGCAGCAGACAGACATTTTTCTTCTCCTCCCATTACCCCCTCCCGCCCACAGGTTTGGTATCGTCAACTCCCTGATCCTACCTGGAAAGGGCCCGTTGATCTCATCACTTGGGGGAGAGGCTACGCAGTAATCCAACTGCCTGAAAAAGTCTTGTGGGTTCCTGGTCGCTGCGTCCGGCCCTACTTTGCTCCAGCTCCCCGCCCATCTCTGCCGGCAGCCTCCCTGTCTCCTGAGCCTGCAACCATTGATGTGTGACTTTGTACTCCCCGACAACACCTTGTGAGTTCCAGGTCGCCATGTTCACCCACATCATCCCAAGCCTGATCTTAAAGACAGTATTCCTCACAATACTTTGCCTACTAACAGAGGGACAGCATCCTGACACCTTCTTCGCCCCTCGCAATCCTCACCAGCCCCAAAACTTAACATGGGTAGTGTTGGATGCACACGATGACATTTTGAACTCCACCTCATCCATCGCGGTGCCAGGATCCTGGTTTCCTGATTTGTATTTTGACTTTGGCGTGATGATAGACACCACCACTAGCCCCAACAAGCCGGGTATGCTGGACCACGATTGGACCAGGCAACAGCCCCTTTATGTCTGCCCTGGCTATAAGAAGGAAACAACATACAGGAAAAAATGCGGGGGGGCAAATTATTATTTCTGTGCAAGCTGGGACTGTGTCTCCACGGGACACATATGGTGGGACCCTCCCATCAAAGATGATTTCATTACACTCAAACGGGCTGACCAGATTTGGTGGGAAGGGTTTGAATGTGATAAAAACCAATGGGGAGGATGGTCACCATGTAACCCGGTAAGAATTTCTTTCACCACTCAAGGAAAAGGATACAGGAAGTGGCAGGCAGGGGTCACTTGGGGAGGCCGGGTCTATACCGCAAGTGGAGATCCAGGGAACATCTTTACCATCAAATTAATACAAACCCCCATAATACCCATAGGCCCCAACAATGTACTAACTGATCGCAGGGTGCCCCCACCTCAACCTACTCGCAAGGCGCCCCTATCTCAACCTACTGGTATTTTTATGCAAAACCCACCTACTCCTAAACGTTTTTATTCTCCTTCACAGAAACCCCCTGGGAACCCTCTTTGGGACATTGTCAATGCCACCTATCAATTGGTGAATAGCACCCATCCTAACCTTACTACAGCCTGCTGGTTTTGCTACAATGTTCAACCCCCATATTATGAGGCTGTAGGGTTTGTCTCTCCATACAACACCTCCTCAGATGACAACGCATGCAGATGGAAACATGGCTCACAAACACTGCAGTCAATGTCAGGTAAGGGAACCTGCATTGGACTGGTACCCACGCAATACGAACAATACTGCAACACCACACTTACCACGATTAACACAACACTCTTTTACATACCACCTATAGACGGATGGTGGGCCTGCTCCACAGGCCTTACAGCCTGTGCCCATGGCCATGTAATAGGCACAAAAGGTTTTTGTATCCTTGTCCAAGTCATACCACGCATGACCATCCACACAGATGAAGAAGTTTATAACACATATTCAGGATCAGAACTCATAAGACACAAGCGAGAGCCTATTTCCACTCTCACAGTGGCTCTTTTGGTAGGACTTGGCCTAACCGGAGCAGGTACAGGAATAGCTTCCTTCGCACATGGGTACACTCAATACCACAACCTTAGAGCAGCCATCGATGATGATTTAGAGAGGATTGAAACTTCTATCTCTCACTTACAAAACTCTTTAACCTCCCTCTCAGAAGTAGTTCTACAAAACAGGAGAGGACTTGACTTGCTTTTTCTCAAGGAGGGAGGGTTATGTGTGGCCTTAAGAGAAGAATGTTGCCTTTATGCAGACCACTCTGGCATAGTACAGGACTCCATGACCAAACTCAGGGAGGGCCTGCATAAAAGAAAAAAAGAAAGGGAAGAACAACAAGGGTGGTTCCAGTCCTGGTTCAACTTTTCTCCATGGTTGACCACCCTGATAAGTGCCTTAGCAGGACCGCTGGTATTGTTATTCCTTGCATGCATATTTGGCCCTTGTATTTTCACTCGCTTAAAAAAACTTTGTGCAAAGCAAAATAGGTACTTTGGAAAATATGGTACTAGAACGTCTCCATTACCAACCAGTACTATCTGGAGAAGATATGAAGAAGGCATCCCTCTGCGCACTAGATTCTGATGATGAATGGGAATTCGTTAATTCTATACAATTACGTAGGCCAATGCTCGCCCTGGATGGGAGGGGATCGGAGGACCACCAACTCACAGGGCAGGAAACCTACTTTTAAAACAAAAACAGAGGAGATGTTGGGAAATGTTTGGTTCAGGCTCCTGCAGTGTGACTAGGCCAATGACTCTCACATGAAACAGGAGCCAAGGACATGAGAAACTCTGCACAAAGCTGTTTAGCAATAAATTGTACATAGAAACTGTGAACAATGGTGAATTGTCCATCGGAAGAGTACATACACACACAAGGACAACGTGCAGATATCACGAACATTCACACACACAAACTGCCTTCGAATGGAATGCTTATCTGAAAGAATGTAACAGCTTTTGCCTGCCTCATGAAAACTGCAATTGCCTGCCTTTTGTAACTGTTTTTACTTGCTTCATGAAATCACCTATAGTTTGCTGAGCTAGAATGTAACCCCCCTTGCTTGCCCCATGTAACTACCCATATTTTGCTGAACTAATAAAAGAGATTGCCTGAGATTTGTTCAGGGCATTCTCACACCGAGGAAAACCCTGCGTGGAGTATTCCTTCATTGTTTAGGCATTATTTCATGAGAAGCCTTCTGGATGCGGAAAAACCGCAGAGAACCACTTCATCAGATTTGTTTTTGGTAATTAAGTGCTACCGTATGTGACTGGCTAAACCACTGGCATGACAAATTTTCAGAGTATAGGCAAACCATCTATAACAATCATTTTATGAAAATGTCTACAAAGTGGTTTCAAAATACCAGGTTTGGCCTTGCCCCCCCCCCTCCAAAAAACAAAACAACTTAGCTGGCTCAACTGAATTGTCAATTATATCATTTAAAAGATGTTCAACAATACAATAGCATGTATAACATGCAAAACCAATGTGTTCTTCATCTTAAATAGTTGTAGGATAATCTAGTAGGAAGACAACAGGTAGGAGCATAAATTACATCTTCTGAATCTACTAGTTCATCTCTAATCTTTGAATGACTTCCAATAGATTTAACATTTCCAAATGTTTAATAATACCAACAATAAAATACACCTCCCCTATATTAAATTATGGTGATGAGATAAAAGAGAGATATATGGAGATCATTCTTTAAGTGACAAAAAGAAGTCCTGCTCAGTTCTGATACTCAAAAGAAAACTTCTTAAGGCAGCTTAATCTTGAAGGCTGAAGTCTGCTCCTTCCTAAATTAGTGGCTTGACAGAAAGAAATGTCATCCTTCAACTTACCTTTCATTATTTTCTTACAACTTTAGAACATAGAACAGGGTTGAAAGGAATTATGGCAAAACAATATTTGAATGAATGATATCCCACTGAATTACTTTGTCCTCTTGTTGGCAGAGTAGGTTGGAAAGATTAATTTGATTTTTTTAATGTTTATTTGCCTAACAATAGCAATGCTGGTTTGTTTTTTCAAAATGCAAAAAGCTAAGCCATGTTAGCTGTAAGAAAACAAAAGATTTTCAGTGGGACAGCAGAGCTCACTCAGTATTTTGTGCCATCCTGCTTGCCCCCTAATAAATGTTTAGTCTGCTAATTTTCACCCAGTTGCATTCATTTACTTTTCATTGTTGATTTGCTTCTGATCAGATATTTAGAAATTTTATTGGCATAAGATAACTTTCCCTGATCTAGTATCCTCTAGTTGTGTGGGACTTCATCTCTTAAAATTCTAACTTGAAGCACCTATGCCGGCTGATAACTTGGTAACTTGGTTTAAATCTTGAGAAAGCTAGGTTGGAGAAAGTGGCATAAAATGTTAATGAAGACTAACAATATCCAGGGCAGACAAGTCATATTGCCATGATATCACGTTGATTTTAACCTCCTTTTGCTGTGAAGGATTGGAACATTTTATCTTATGTTGATCTCTTTGCTCCTTGTGGGATTTGCTCCTCAGCAGCCTGAATTGTCCATGTCTATGCATTTTACCCATCTGTTATTTGACCTTTCATGTTTACAGTTTATCTTTCAATATTTAAGAGAGAATTAATGTGAAATAATTGTGTTAGGCAGGCACTTGGCATCTCAATCATTCTTGGAAATAAATATTTGATTTAAATGGAACTTACTTTAAAAATTTTTAAAAAAAGTTTAGGTTATAGATTGGATTATTTTATATTATTGCAAACTAAAGATAGTTCTGTATAATGGGAAATGTGGAGGACTATATAATCCACCAACAATAGTCAAATCATTTTAAAAGCTGAAAAAAGGCTCTGTTTACTCCTCAGACTTAAATTTGTGTAATTCACAGTGTTTGTTTGTTTGTTTTTTTTACTGCATAAATAATGTGTAATCTGCATGTATGATTGGGAATACCTTTTTCATCTGAGTGCACTCCATTTTGATTTGTTTATCTCTGGGGTGCTAAACAATGAAGATGCCAGTTGTGTGGAGAGGAAGAGATTTGCTGAATCACAAAGAGCAGACTTTATCAGAAAAATCTAACAATGTGCCATGCTTTGCTAAAGTGAGCTAAAGTGTGGCCAGCTGGAACTTTGAAATTTAACTGTAACCAACTGGGACTGTTAAATCATAACAGAACTTATCTTTAATGAAGTTTTCTGAAATGGCACACGACTACATAATCATCACAGTATAACTCTTTTTAGCTCTAGTGTAAAGAGAAGGCAAAGTAAAGCTTTTGACAAAAACTGGGATACACATCTGAATATTTGAAATTCAGAACTGGTGGATGCAAATGACTCTAAAAGACAAATGAAGAAGTGAGATAACTTGCTTATGACATGGCGCTACCTTCATCCACCCACTCTATCTCCTGGCATCACTGACTAGTGCTAAACGCTTGAAGACCATTTGGAAGCTACTGCTAGTGCAGAGTACGGCAGCACGGGCAGTTTTGAGAGCCCCTTGAATGGCCTGTGCAACACCACTGCTCCACGAGCTGCACTGGTTACCAGTCTGCTTCCGGGAGCAATTCAAGGTGTTGGTGATCACCTTTAAGGTCCTTCATGGCATGGGTTCAGATTGCTTGAGGGTCCATCTCACCCCACTGAATGACCCGTACCACTCATGCCGGCAGATGAGGCATGCTGTAGGTCCTGTCAGCTCGATTATTCTGGTTGGTGAGGTCCAGGAGAAAGGCCTTCTCTGCTGTGGCTCCTGCCCTCTGGAACATCTTGCCCCCTGAGGTGAGATTGTCCCCAACCCTCCTAATCTTTTTGTAAGGGCCTATAGACCAGGCTTTGCCACTTGGTCTGGGGCCCCAGTGGGGGCACAGTGTAATAGAGGTGGTTGATCGACTAATAACAGATCCCACCTCCCCCCATTCTGCCCCTGCTCTCCCCATGTGTTCTTGGTTTTAATGTCTGATTTTAACTTTTTATGTTTTAACTGTATATGTATCTATAAGCTGCCCACAATTACTCTATGGTAAGATGGATGGCCAGTAAATTTTATCAATCAATGAATCAATCAATCAATGAATGAATCAATCAATCAATATTAATTCTACAATTTTGAATCATTTTCATTTAATATTATTAATTTTATTTAATTTCTCGTTACACAAAAAAATTATTTACATTTTTTTTCAGAAGAGAAGAAAAACGTCATTAGTGTTAGTCTAGTGGCTAAAGAAAATGTAGAAGTGTCCTACCCTTCATTGTAACAACTCTCCATTAGACAGTAGCTTCCTTGGCTTGTTGGACATTCATAAATCCCAAGGGAGGACACAAAGATCAGTTGTATTTCAGAGAGTTTTGTCTACTTAGCATGTGTGGGCTGCCAGGGAGGGTGTAGGGATGAAGAAAAGTCTGTCAAGAAAAACCAAAAGTAGACTTCCAGTTCCGGTTGCAGCACCAGCGGACGCGCAAAGAACTTGCTCTCTTTGCTGTCCGGTTTCCCCCCACCGGTAGACCCTGGATAGGGTCGAAAGTCGCCCTGGAGGGGCGACCACCGTAGAGGAGGACACTCGTCGATCACGAAGGGAGCGGTAGCTCCCTCCGCGGTCCGAGAAATCACCTTTGGGCCGACGGGAAAAAGATCGGCCAGTAACATGGCCGATCACTTAGCTGCTCCAGCCGAAAGTCACAGCAACATCTAAGCAAAAAGAACCACCGTGGAAGATCCGGGTGAGACCTTTCCTTCCCTCTTGATAATCTATCTACTTCCCTGTGAACAGCTTTTAGAAACTATTTCCCTACTTTGAGAAAGCAGCGTTTGGACACGGGGGAAAACGGGCTTTGGAAAAATAATTAATTTTTATTGTTTATTTGAGCTGTTGGAATTCGGGTATCCTGAAAAAAAAATCCTTACTGTGACTCTCTCTCTTTGCTTGCTTATCTTTAGTTTAAGTGGAAATCCTTAGGGAGGGGGGTGGAGTGCTTTTTTCTTCCTCCCCCCCCTCCTGAACAGTATTGCCTACTTTAAAAAAAAAAAAAACTTTCGGTTCTCTGGGCGGACTCATGTGGATTGTTTGGTTACAATGTAGCCTTGAACTTGGCGTGAAGCCCAGAAACTTCGACTGTTACAAAGTAACTATCTCCAGCTGAACTCTCACTCCCTGATCTTGGCGTGACGCCCAGACTGGTATATCTCCTTTGGAACTTGCTCAGTTTTCTACTTGTACTTCGTTTGACTTTATAATATCAAATATATTTCCCAAAAATGGATTTTCTCTCATTCTAGGATTACAATATAATAATTGACTGCTAAGACATCCTCTTTTATTATTATTTTGGACTATAAATTAGATATTCACAATACTGACTGGGACTTTTGCTGTTTTTATCTTTGTGCTGGATTTGACTATTTGCTTTTCCCTATTTCTGTTTGGAAATATATTTCGGTTTGGACCCTATATTTTATAATGCTGCAATCTATCTTTTAAGCTGAACTTTCACTAAAAAAAAAGGATGGAATCCCACTCACAGCTTAATTATGGACTTATACTAGAAAAATTTTTTGGAAATGAAAGAGGAATTAAAAGAACACCTTAGAACGCTCAGGAAAGAGGAGGTTTCAGAATTAAAAACTGAAGCTCAAACTTTGACTGACTATGGCACACAACCAGATTTACAACTTAACGAGATGGAGGAAATATATTCACAATTTATTGATGAGGAAGATGATACACCCCATATGCAAATGATGGAGATTTCTGATGATCAAAGGCAGAATTCAACTAAAACATCTATAATTTCAAAAGCAACAGGAATGGACTTCCAAATACGAGGCACTACTAAAAATGCTGACAATATGAACAAACAACGAATAATTACCATACTGATTAAGATTGATTACATAGTGCAGACAACACTGGAAAAAAGAGAAGAAGACTACGATTGGACTCAATTGTGGAAAAATGCCTATAGCCAAACACTAAGATGGGAGGAGCTAGAGGCCTTACTGTGGAAACCTACTTGGCACAAAAAGAAAGCTAGAATTAGGTTTAAAAATGAGAGTTAAAATTTTATCTGACGGGTAAAAAGGGCTTTTAGAGACTTTGATTGAGCTAATATTTTTGAGATTTTTAAGGTTATTTTGGTCTGAGTCAACATTTGATGTAAATTATTGATTTGATTATGGTTTGGAATGGCAATATGGCTAAATTGAAACAGTCGAGGAATTTTTAAAGATTTGGATTGATTTATAAAAATATTCGATAGAGTATATGAAATAGAATATAGTTGAGAAACATTAAAATATAATAGCTATATTATATGTCAATGTTAAAAATAATTATTGTTTTATTATTTTAGGCTAAAATGTAATGGTTTTAAAATACTTAAAGTTATGTTCATTTATAAAATATGTATGTGAAATAGAATAGAATAAGAGATAGAATTTAATTGAGAAGTATAAATTGAAATTGGAATAATAAGTATATGTTAGAAACAATTTATATTATAGGAATATCCGAATTATATACCATATGTTTATGTAAGACCAAATTGGAATATGTTAATTGAAAGTTAGTTAAGCCTGAAAATGGGTGAAAATATGATTGATAGTTTTTCTTTTTTCTTTTTGTGTTTTTTTTTCTTTTTTCTTTTTGATTGATAAAACAGAGAGGGAACCTTTAAAGAAGTAATTTAAATTGTACATGTATGATTATATCCTTTGCTTTGTTCTATGGAGTGCCCTATCTCCACGATGAGTTTTAAGCACTTGGTTGTAAAACAAATTTTTTTTAATAAAACTTGTTATTAAAAAAGAAAAAAAGAAAAACCAAAAGTAGGCCCCAAATTACTCAGAAATGCTATTCCAAGAAAGTAATGAGAAAAATTGTGAACAATGGCTCATTGCCAGTTTCTTGGCAATATACAATAGTCTTTATATACAAAAGTCTTTATGTGATTCACCATGGTGGATAATATCACTACTAGGCTTAAGGCTAGGTTTAGGGTTACAATCCTTTGTTTAGCAGCTGTAACGGAGGGTTTCAAATTGTTTCCCGAACCATCCTTTATGTTGTCTCACAGAACTCATATCATCATTATCATTCAGTTGAGTACCTGCAATATATTCTATAGAGAGTGATCTTTGAAAACCACCTGGCATCTGTAGTTGGTTCAAAATAAAGCATTGGAGCGGTCCACTTGCTGACTGGTCCCTGTCACCTTTTGCCTATTACAGCTACACTCTAGATCCTCCATTTACTGCTAGTAGCTTTCTAATGCAATTCAGAATTTTAGTTTTGACTTGCAAAGGTGTCCAATGGTTTGATGGTGAGGTCCCTACAGGACTGCCTGCTCTAACCAGAGTTAACCAACCTGAATTGGGGGTACCCATTTTTGTGAAGTGTGAATGCCAGGATACATGTTTATGTCATGGCAATGAAAATAAGGGACACCTCTTTAGGGATCACCTTTTCAAAGCTGTCCTGGAAAGCACTCAGAGTGAGTGTATATATGGACATTTTAATTTTCTTACTGTATGATTTTTATTGCTGCAATTGAACAAAGAGTCTGGGGAAAAGTGGCAGCATGCAAGTGAAATAAGTAAATATACAAATTAAATAATGCCATAAATGGCTCAAGCACAAATCTCCACCAGCAAGAGATGAGAAAAACAAGGGGTAAAAAAGGCAGTTTATCGGACATTTTGTCAGTACAAAAGGATAGACATGGTACAAAAGCTTCCTACAAATGATACTGGAGGTATGTGGTGTTTTTATCTATTCTGTTATTCAATAAATTATATTTATATTATTTCTTTTGCAATGTTTCCAAAGGCCTTTCAAAACTTCTTCATCCAGTCTGCATGTCATATGATAACACTAGCAGTATACAGAATTTTAACTTCAAAATTTTCATGATGCTTAAATCTAAACAGTCCACCATCTCTTTCTGAAATGGTTTTAAAAAGAGCTCCAGATAGAGTTAGCCAGTTCCTCGTAATCCAGTTGGGAAGCAGCATAATAGAATAAAATTTCTAGAGGTAATCATACATTTACTTTTACATTCATACTTGAGGGTTAAAGGTTGGGGGGTTTTTTTAGCCAACAACAACAACACACAAATCTAAGTCTGCTTAAAATTTGGAATAGCTTCTCAACTGTTTAGAAAGCTTGTCCCTGGAGTGTTCAGCCACCATTAAGGCAGCTTTTACTGATGTTTGCACCTTTATTTCAAGAGAATGAAATGGCAGCCTGTCTATCACATGATGAGTGAAAGCAGCAGTAAACAGAGACTGAAACAGAAGTACAATACACCAGGGAAGAACCTGCATGGGTTTAATGTATTCCCACCAGAAATCACAAAAGTCTTTTGGAATCTTATGTATTTATTGTTAAAGATCTACACTGTTTATGTGGGTAAAGGCATCTGTGTACTTTATATTTTGTTGTTACAGAGAGAGGCATTTCATAAGCATTTGCATTGCAAGTAAGTGCTCCTAGCACTTGCAAACATTGACAGAAATGTAAATGCAGTTGGAGAGTGACTTTGGCATATTCTTAATTATGTTGGCACACTTTTGTATTGATTTTTGCTCTGTTAATTACTAAAGTATCAATATGTTGTAAAATAACATGCATTCATTATCTTTGCTTGCAGTCCATTTAAATAATTACAACCCCCCCACCAAAACATCTACTCACACAACACTCGAACATATACACAAACATACATCCTCAGTCAGCAATTCCATTGAACCAGAAATTAACTTACTACATTTATTGTTACTATGCACACTTAATTAAATAAAGCATCAGTCATGTAATGTCCATGTCCTCTCTCCAATAATAAGCATGTTGAATGTTCCTCTCACTTGGTATTTGTTGAGCTTTTGTAAATGACACAGACTCAATGGGAACATCTCTGCATTTTTTTAAAATGCAATTGGAGATGGTTGTGATTTGAAATCTGTTGGGATTTTCTGTGATTTCCCGAGAGGTTTACCTAATATAATTTTTTCAGTTCTTGGCAACCTAACAGGGCCATCTTCTGGCCTTGGTCTAATTACCAAAGTTCTTATACCAAGCTGTCACCCTATTTTTGTGTCCCTCAGTTAGCAAGAATATGAGAGGGAGAGAGACAAAAGAGATCAGAAGGAAAATGATTCAATGACCATGCTGGTTTTTAGATATAACTCTGCCTCCAATCACCAATGACGTCTACTTGTCTATAATGATTCCCTTGAGAAAGTGGTTCTCAAAAGACAAGAGTAGAGAATCTTCATGCAATGGCCAAGAATTATTAACTTTGAAGGAAATGGCTTGACAGAAGAAAATGCAAAGTGGAAATTTGTATATATTAATTGAAGCATCTTAAATGTTAAAACATATATGAAAATAAGTGAAAATAAGATAAACAAAAGAGCAAATACATACCACTATTTCAGAGTTTAATAAAGTA
This sequence comes from Azemiops feae, assembly GCA_023970755.1. NCBI lineage: Eukaryota > Metazoa > Chordata > Lepidosauria > Squamata > Viperidae > Azemiops > Azemiops feae. The sequence continues at coordinate 1,294,337 of JALGBA010004198.1, forward strand.
CTTGTGAAACTTGAGTTTCTCATAAAATTTTTTGCAAGAGTTTTATCTTCCGGAAAATTATTCTAAATTGATTTCTCTTCCAAAGACACTTTTTGTTGTTGTTTTTACTGGAAAAATCAAGGCACAGTCTGTGGTCAGGCGAAGCTGGGCTATTTCCTCTAGCAAATCTGGTCTGCACTACAGTCTATGTTCCTCTGTGACTGTGAAAAACTGGAAGAAAATCTGTAAAAAGGGAAGGCAGCTTGTCTGCTATTACTTGTCTTCTTGTCAAAGATAATCTCCTGGATTAACTAAGAACAGAGTTTAAAATCTGGTGAGGTAAGGCGTTCATATCCTTCTCACCAGATGCAATTCGTACTATGTACTATGACCTTACATTACTTGGTATAGCACCTGTGCATGTAGAAAACGTGTTTCTGTAAACTGATTGCATTTTAGGGGCAGAGTATTTAGGCACCCAAAAGGCTGAATATAGGAATTTGATAGTAGGTGGAGAGAAGAACAGGAATCATGAAAGAGAGAGAGAGCGAGAGAAAGAGAAGCTGGTACTAGCCAAACAAATCTCTCTCTCTCTCTCTGTCTCTCTCTCTCTCTGTGTGTTTGTGTCTTTCTGTCTGTCTGTCTATGTATGGGATGCTGATCATTGTTTTTAAATTTACTAATGCAATTGGTTCTGCCCATTTAATGGTTATGTTGCATTAAACTTCGCTACTGAATATGCAAAGGAAATACCTGGGTAAACATACAATACGTATTATATAGATCATTGATCTTCAATAGTGGAACTGTTGAAGCAACTGCCCATTTATCTGTAAAATTGTCATATGCTAACATCACAGCAGAGCTGTTTTACAGAGTCTAGCAAGAGCCTCTTTTTATCAGACATTGGTCAGCACAAATCTCTTTGTAGTTGGTGAACCTTCATCCCACAATAAAATATAGAAGTAGTATACAACCTGCAATTCCAGAACCAATATTTTCAAACTTCTTTGGCTTTTTAAAATTATAGTTATAAGTTCTAAATTTGTAGGTGAGAAAAGAGGCATGCTGTATTTAATTAATCAAATTGAGTTTAATCCTGGCCTTACGGACATTTGGTAAAGCTAAATGTAGCTGTTGGCTTTCAGATGTATATATTCCTGAAGTACAGGAAGCACAAAAGACGCTAACAAACCACAGAAAATTTAAGAAAAAAATAAATTTCATTCTATAATCATATTGACTATTGTGATATGAAAAATACCCAGAGTTATACAAAGACTGGAGTATGCTGTCAAATGGTAGCATGTTTGTTTTCTATTTTATATTGTTTGACATTATGTGCTAGATCACATCAGTTCAGGAAACAAACTTGTTGAATGAGATTTCACATTTGGGGGCAGAAAGCATTCCCAGAAGGAGCTACAGACCCTTAACAGGAAAATCTATGCATAACATTTTGGGGGGGAAAGGAAGATTTTATTGACATATTGACATAAAGAAAAATACAAGGCCACAGAACCAACCAGTGTAGTAATATGATCTTCTAAGGTTGTGCAATATATACGGAGACACACACTTAGTTTTGGATAACATGTAAATCAAAATTCTTGTGGGAAAACCCAGCTCTTGAACCAGTCTGGAAGTACCTCCAATGCTCTTTTTCACTTCTCCTGTTTTACACTGTGCTTTTATCTTTTGTCATTCTTATAGTATAAGCTCTAGGACCAGCTCCTATGAGTGCTAGGTGGAAGAGAAATGAAGTAGTGGAAGGGAAGGCAAGACTGGGGCAAGTGGAGCAACAACCACTCTGTAACATTTGGGGAGAAAGAAGTAGTGAATGTTGTTATAAAAGTTATGCAGTACTTGTAGAAGCATGGCAATTAGTTGGAGAGCTTACTTATCTTACTAATAATGAAGCTGAATCTACCCGTTATTGTGATAAGAAAGAAATCTTCAGGGTGGATAACCCAATAGCTTCTCTGTACCATTTTTAGCTGCAATAATTACCGTCACATGCTTCTTGCAATTGGAAGATGACTCACATCATGGTGTAGACACCCTTCATGACCAACTCAAAAACTCTTGAAAATTTTGTAACAGGAACTGCTCATTTCAGGTCTGACCTTAGTATTTCTAAGGGACTTAAGTCTGGACACATTGAGTTTGGTTGTCTTCACCAGTTCTTTTGTAGAGTTGCTTATACATTTGGGATCACTGTTTTATTGCATGAATCACTTTTGTTACACCTTAGGATGATGGACAGAGGGCCTGATAGTCTTCTGTAAATTGTCTCATATGAAGCTGAATTCATATTTTCTCTCATAGTGGCAAGATATCCAAGTCTTGCAGCAAAACATTTCAAGCCTTGCCATTATCATCTCTAGGCTTGACAACAGGTATGTTATTATGGAAAGTAGTGTTTCTTTCTCATGAAATAGCAGCACTCATGCAACCTGAAATGTTCAAAATGATTCTGTAATCTTTTTCAGACTGATATGCATTAATGGCTTTTTATAGTTATTTGAGTTGGACTTGAAGGACATTTCAGATTTGTTGGTGGGATCTTTATTTGTTGAGGGGAGCCAAAGTTTGTGAGATTTATATTGGATAAGGTTGACCCAAACCAACCATAACCATTTAGTGAAATATTCATAACTTAACCTAGATGTTAACTAAATTATCTGAATTAGGAAAATTACTGTTTTCATTGGCACACTAATTTTGAATGACTTTATTTATGAACTAATGGAAAAGTTTAATATTCTTTGTTTATTTAAATTCCCTTTATCCATCAGTACATTAAGTTCTTACTTAACATTATTCAGCAGAGATATGCAAGAATTCAGAAAATCAGAAATAGAGTGAATACTTTTTCAAACAACTAGTTAATAGTTACAAGGATACATATCAATTAAAAGATTGCATTGTAATGGTGGGGTGGTAGTGTTCGTAAAAATAATGTAAACATTACTTTGAGGCATTTAATCATTTGTTTATTTATTCAGTCAATTTATCCCAACCTCAATCCAAAGACATTCTAGATCAGGCATGTCAAACTCGCGACATCATGTGACGTCGCACGACATATCGGGACTTTTTCCCCATTGCCGGCAATGGGGTGGGTGCGGTTTCGGTGTGATGCATCCGGCCCGTGGGCCAGCAGTTTGACATACCTGCTCTAGATGGTTTCCTTATAATGAGAATCTTAATTATAATTAAATGGATACAGATATATGTAGTAAAGTTTTTCTCTTCACAGATTTTAAGTAAGATGAAATTGCTCCATATTAATAATCTTGAAAGGCAAATTATTCTTAGGCTGCAAATATACCAGGTATGTCTGTTACATGCATACATTGTAATGTGGGTTTTTTTTTTGTAACAACATCTTCTTCTTGTAATAACCATTTATTGACTGAATTCACTCCACACAATCTAGTTACTGAATTAATTCATTTGGAAGGTTTGCACAATTCATTAAACCATAAGTTACTAAATAAGCTGAATTTGCATAATATGATAAACTACAGGAAAGCTAACTAAAGTAAACACTAACCTGATTTAGCATGTTGCACCAATGTAGTTGCTAAAACTGAACTGAATGTGTTATATGAACATGAGCATATAGTTTTGTTTCTATATGATTGCAAACAGAAGAGATCAGCAAAAGTATTATTTTTATTCTTCCTTCTCCATAACTAGTAGAACAATTGGGGAAGATTAATTAAGTAATAAACACTCATATAATCACTGTGTAATCAATGCTAATATGCAATCCCACTTTCTCATTTCCTCTCCCATACTAGATCTCAGATCTGCTATCATCTTCTTCTCCCAGTAGGCAGGCTGCTTTCAGTTTTTATCTTGCCAACTTCACTTTTTGGAGCCCTGAACAGAATCTTGTATTTTATGTTTGTGTGTGTGTCTCTGTGTGTGTGTTTTAAAAAGCTACTATAGTTTATGGCAGCAATGGGGGATTTGTTGACCTTCAAATGTTGTCTGTGAACTTGTAAAATTATTAGGGATGCTGGAAGTTATAGCTGAAGAGCTGAAAACCCTCCTCTGGCAATCAAAGTCTATTTGATTGACTCAGATCGCCTATCTAATCATTTCACAATCCCCTGCTATCACTTTCAAGTGCATATTTGTGACATCATCATATAGTCAAATCTGAGACTTACAGAATTTCATTCTGGTGTTGTTGTTGTTGTTTTCCAGACAGGCTCATCCTGATTGCAAAAAACTGTCTTCTAGCTTCTGATTCCTATCCAACCCCTCAGCCAATCCTAATGCTACACCTGCATCTCCTCCCTCCGCAGACATTTCTAGGTATAAAAAAGTAACACACCTTTCTTGGTTGCACGCTTGGTTTTACTTTATTTTACAAAATGCATTAAAATGAAGATAATACAGATATATACAGATCTGCAAACCAACCTGAATAGGCATGTACATAATCCCAAGAATACTTTATAGCTATAATAAATTTCCTCCCCTTTCAACCTCATTCCTGGGAGGCTTGCATAGCCTCTTCTGTCTCTTTCTGTCTTTCTGACAAGTTGTGTGTGTGTGTTTTTTTAAATTGTTGCATTCTAATTCCGAACATACTATTTTAACAGTATTAGTTGTCATGTAAAATTCACATGGAGCAGTTCTCTCTTCTTTCTTCTTGGATCTCCTCTTTGCTAACCCTGATCCAAATCTGGGCAGACTGTTCCTTATCCATCCAGTCACAATCTGCTTCTTGAGGTAACCATTGCACTTTGATGAACAGCTGTCCCTCTTTGTCTCTGTCCTCTTTCCAGTTGATGCACTGGGTTGATTCCCTTCAGAGGTGGATCTTTCTGGTTGATCCAACTTTCTGGAAGCCAAACTATAGGCAGGCATGCCAGTAGGGCATTCGATAGAAAGCTTTCTTTTCTCTGTTTTTACCTCTTAGTCATGAGTATTTTTGCTGTCACTCACTCTGCTAATTGGACCATTTTTATCTCCTTTTTGTCTTTTTAATCTGTCTAACTAGAGCAATCCTCCTATCACTTTGAATCGCCTATTTCTTTTTATTTGCTCAGGTTGCTTTCATTATCTACTTCTTTTCATTTTTCCTGCTCATTTCTACTAGGCTTGATTCATCTGTAGGTTAAATCTTGTTTACATGAAAAATAATCTTTCAACCTACATGTTCTTGCAACCACAGCCCACATTTTATATCTTTTCTAAAATGTTTTTATTTATTGAATTTATATTCAATCACAACTCCCTGTAGCTGTTATTTATTAATTTACAGTTAAAGAACCAAAACAAACAAAAATGTGATGCATAACCAAAAAAAAGCATTAAAAGAATACATTAAAGTAAGTAACATTTTACATGCAATAAGTAACAAAAGTGTAAGAAACCACAACTGTATTAATTTATTATTATAAAATGTATAATTGTAGACCAAAGATGCAAAATTACAATTCAAAATATCTAGCATAAGGCCTTTGTTGTGGCACAAACCAAGCAAACTTAGGTTGTGTTCTGATTTCACAGATAGTGCTTGCCTGTCCATAAATAAGAGTGACATTGATAGAGTTCAAACAGCAACTTGCCTTTGTTTAATTTCAGTGTATTCTGTCCCAACTAGACCCTTATATGAGCTGTGGTGACACAGTGGTTAGAATGCAGTACTGCAGGCTACTTCTACTGACTGCTGGTTGCCGGCAGTTCAGCAGTTCGATTCTCACCGGCTCAAGGTTGAGTCAGCCTTCCATCCTTCTGAGGTCGGTAAAATGAGGAGCCAGATTGTTGGGGGCAATATGCTGACTCTGTAAACCGCTTAAAGAGGGCTGTAAAGCGCTGTGAAGGGGTATATAAGTCTAAGTGCTATTGCTATAACTTTTGGGATAGAACATCGACAGCCTTTCCTCTATAGCAGAGGTCTCCAACCTTTCTCAGTTGGCGGACCGGAAAGAAAGGGAGGAAGAAGCATTTTACACACATGCGTGCACACACACACAAACGGGGCTGCGAGCACGTGTGACACAAACAGGGCAGTGCTAGCGCCCATATGACACTTGTTAGCACCGCCTCATTTTTGCCATGCGGTGCCCCGTTTTTGCTGTGCGGCACCTTGTTTTTGCCACGTGGTGCCCTGTTTGTATAGCAGCGGCAGCACTAATGTAACTGGGGATGAGTACATGCACACACATGCGTGCACTGGCAAGCCTGTTCCATGGCCTGGTGGCCAGCAGGCCATGGCCCAGTAGTGAGCCATGGACAACAGGTTGGGGACCCCTACTCTATAGTCTACAGTGGTGATATATAGTTGGGTATTATCAACATATTTATAGTATTGCACTCTAAACAGTTATATGACCTTTCCTAGACATTTCATATATATGTTAAAAAAACAGGGCAGAGATGACCAACCTAATAGCATTGTGAAAGTGAGGTGACACTCACATCTCCTACCACCACTATAGACTGGAACTGTCTACTCTGGAAGGAGAAGAACCACTGTAAGACAATGTCTTTTATCCCCAAACTTGGTATCAAAAGCTGCCAAGAGATCTAAAATGACCATGACACTCTGTCACCATTCAGGGTGTCTTCTAGAATAAACACCAATATCGTCTTAGCTCCATACCAAGGCCCAATGCCAGACTGAAAGAGTGCAGATAACCCACTTTTTCTATGTGCTGCATAGTGGATCCACCACTGTTTAAACAGCTTTTACCAAACATAGAAGGTTGGAAACTGGCAGATAGTTATCTAGGACCACTGGTCCAGACATGGCTTCTTCAGAAGGAGATATATCACTGCCTTCTTCATGGCTGCTGGCAGTTCCTCTCAAGCAGGGAGATACAGGTAGTCATTCCTCCCCACACTCTTTGCAACAGTCAGTATTACAATGGTCCAAACTGCATGTGGCAAAAGACAATCTAGATAGATCCTATCTGCTTCCTTCAAACCAAGTTTTATTTCTTCCTCTCACTCTCTAGGCTGACCTCCCTCTCCCATTGGAAGGGCCCAATTGAGATTTACTTGCAACATCCTTGAAATCTGGGGAGAACCTCTTTAGCTCATTCTGTGATTTCTTTACTAGTTCCCTTTATTTACTTATACATCCTCTTTCCTCTGTTCTGCCTTCAGTTAATTACAAACTCTAATTTATAGCACTGCTTTATTCTTTGCTTCTTATGGTAAACTCCTACCAGTTTGCACCAGTTTTGCTAATTTCCTCAACTTGACAGCAAACCCCTGGGTTGCAATAACAAAGGAAGTTGTGTTTAAGAAGCTTACTTATTTAAGAATTAATGTATAAAACTTTTCCTATATCTCGACATTGTATTTTAATACCTTGCTCAGCATATCCTTTTAGTCTTTTTACCTGCAGCTACATCTTCCTAGTAATTCTGTTCTCGTTGACATTTTATGTTAGGCTTATTTCTGCTTTAATCCATGGCCAAACCAGTTCAAAAGTTCTTAATGTGCAACATATAGTTAGGAATGCTGCTGCTGGCTAATTAGTGCTTTATTTACCTCCTACTGAGTTGTTGCAAGGCCATGCTGTCTAGAAATATTGAGAGTTGAAATCCAACACATCTGGAGGCACCAGATTGATGAAGGCTGAATGAATGTTTGAGAAATAATTGACAACCTTTTTTATGTATTTCAATGAGACATTGAGAAAGGTATCATATTTTCCATCTACCTAGATTTAGAGTGCTAATATAACTTAAGTGAGGGCAGGGGGTGAATGGAAAGAAAACACTGTGAGTTATCTGAAAGCTGGAAGTCTCTTGGAGATGCACGCACTCAGTGTTTTGCGAATTCATCTGCAGAAGTTTCCTAAACTGATTAAAGTAAAACAAATATTTGAAAGATTCCTTATGCATCCAATGTTTTCTTATCCCGAAGATACAAGACTCAACTTGCATTCTCCTTGAAAGTCCTCATCAGTTCAGGATAGTGGAACAATATGTCTTTGATTATAACTCAAAGTTCATTCAAACCAATCATAAAATTCTTATGATAATTTTATGATCATCTATGGGCTCATTCACATCAGATTTCAATCCAAATCTTGACTGTAATGTTAATAAGAAAACCTGTTTTTCTCGGAGTTTTCATTATGTGTTAAATACTAGCACATTATGTCTCGGGCATTGCAGATTTAATTGCTGATTCTTCATGAGTCTACTAGTTTCAGACTTTGATGAGAGGGTATGATATGCAGCACCCTGCAATCTGTACATAGTTGTAATGACTGCATATATTAATGGCATAAGAGTATTGTCTAATTCAGTATTCAGCATAGTGTAATAATAAATCAGCTTGAATCCAATTTATCCAAAGGCTAACTATGAGCAGGATGTGGCTTTGACTTAGGTTTTTCCAACAGATGTTCATCCCATATGTAGAGTTGGAAACTGAGCAGGTCAGTGCCAAAATGTAAGAATCCTCCCCAGAACATTGCTATCATTCTACTTTTTGTGCTTGTGTTTTGCTCAGAGGGTCCATTCTGCTATTGAGAAAGAAGTATTGCTTTCCCAGGACATATGTTGCTGATAATACTATTTGCTTGGTGGTGGGCACTCATTCTTAATTACAAGACAGGCTCAACTTGACCAAATCAGCTGAGTAGGAAAGAGCCCAGCTGAACTTTTCAGAAGATGCTGTATCATCAAGCTACTTGCTTGGCATCTTGAAGACTTTTTATGCAATTTCTGTTATCCCCATTTACAAAGAAACAACAATGAACAGGTAGCAATTGATTGAACAATTTTCATTGAGAACCCTAGACCAAGGGTCCCCAAACTCTGAGCCACAGACCACTACCAAGCCATGGCCTATTTGCAACTGGGCCATGTGAGTGGTGGGCCAGTGCGCATGCACGTGTGTGCAGCTCAACGTATATGAGCAGCATACATGTGCACGCATACATGTGCATAGCTTAACTTGCACAAGTTGAGCCACAAGAGTATGTGTGTGCACACTGGCCTGCCACTCATGCGAGTCAAGCTGCATGTGTGCACACTGGCCCGCTGCTCACCCATCCCAGTTCCCCTTCCTCCCCCCAGCCAAGCTGCAAAGTTTTGGGACCGCTGCCCTAGACAGCTACTTATAGATGGAATACACAGTATTGGATGATATGCAACTTTGGTTTGCTTTCATCTCAGGCAGCTTCCTAGGCTACATATAAGGCTGCTGAATATATTAAAACTATTCAGTGAATAAAATCCTATTCACATAATGCATGCTTAACACACGCCTTGTCTTGAGATTGCAACTGGGAACCCCAGCTTTATTTTATATGTGGGTCAACTTTAAATATTTGCCTTTTTATAAAGGGCATATCGATACAGAGGGTAAGATCAAACTGAAGAAAGCAGCTCTGTAGGATGATTGTTAAACAGGCTTCATTTTCTCTGACTAAATCAGAAGACGGTCTCTTATGCATCTGTTTCCCCTTATTTCCACCGCATGAGCGACACTTGCTTTACACTAGCATTAACTGTCGAAATATTATTTAGCTAGTGGATACCTTCCAGAACAACTTTTATTAATAAGAGATCAAAACATGTTGTGATAATTGAATCTCTTTATAATCCCTCTATTACTGAATGGAAGATGCCGCTGCTCTGCCAGAGCGAAAAACTCATCTGGGTTTCTTCTCTGCCCCTAAGACCATCTCTTCTCCCATACATTATAATAGATTTGATTTTCAGTACCATAGAGGAAGTTAAAATTTGCAATGGGTGCATACGGTCACAGTGAGGCAATAGCATCTGTCTATTTCTGTCTTCTTTTAACCCCTGCAGGAATCATGTTAAATAAATATATAGCATGCTGCATTGTCACAATAAGCTGATGTACAATTATGAGGCCAAATCCCCAAAGGAAATCAACTTGAGACTTATTAATATCCAGACCCTACAGAAGACAACTGTCAGACAATTGGTCAACACAGTACATAGTTTCTGTTAAGTACTGACTAACCCATTACGATCTTTATGGAGTGTCCTTTTGGGGTCTAGATCTTCAAATATGAGTTGGAAGACCCTTTCCTTTTATTAGTTGCTAAGCTCTTTATACTTTTACCATATTGCAGCACGTTAGAAGTCTGGGCTTTATTGTCTTATGTTATTGAAAATCCAGATTCCCTCAGCCTTCTCCCTCAGGTCAAGATTTGTCTGCGAATACATTCTCATTTCTCCATGTACAAAGGCTGTCTGGAGAGAGGCTGAAAAAGATTATGACTGTAATATACTTAAATCCAATTTATTTGCCTGACTAGAAACTTCCACACTTCACAATTGCTTCCTACAGAAGATTTTGTACTTAATTCTTTCTTGGCAGTAAAGAGCAAGCTTGATTCAGCTCATCTGACAGGTATATACACAGCACACACATCTGAGCCCCATCGTGGAAGGCGCTGGAAGAGACAGGGTGAAAATAGCGAATTTGCACATTTACCATTATGTGTTCACACTTTATTTTAATTTAAACATGATTAATTTGCTTCATAGAAACAGCTCTTTAAAGCTCATGTGAAAAGCCAGCATGATAGACAGAGGAATGTGGTTTTTTTTAAAAAACAACAACAAAAAACAACAACAATTAGATAACTAGCAACCTGAGGTAGAGGAATTTCAGAGAGATGTACAACTGTTTGTATTTCACCTGAATAAAACCCCCTTTTCATCTGTTTTATAATGCAATACTCAAGTTATTGCTGAATTTTCACTATGCCTTAAAGGAGTGCATCTAAATCATCAGCATTATAGTTGAGAAAGTGGGAAAAAGAGAGTTTTGAAAAGGATTAACCTGTCAAGAGCACTAGAACTCAAATTGGGCCTGTAGATCTTTCTGGAAGCAGTTGTGTACTTAATCTGGGTCTGCAGAGTTACTTGGATGTAAGCCACAAAGCACACTGAAATCTGTAACCTACTGGATGGAAACTTCTCTTCTAAAGATAACAGCTGAGATCTATTCTACGCAATAGTCTCTTGTTCCTGTGATACCGTTCATCTTTGTTTAGTTCCAATCTATATTCTTGTACTATTCTTCTACTTTGTCTTCCTCTGCCAGAGGCCTATGGCCCTGACTTAGATGCCTAAACGTTAAAAAAGGTAAGTGTTAGCAGAGGCCTGGTATCAAAGATTGCAGGAATCTAAGTTACAGCTTCACAGAGATAGCTGTCTTGCTTCTACTGGAGTACATCCAGTGAAGAAGAGGCTACCATTTCTCTAAGTAATTGGTCTTATACTGGTCGAACTATCAAATTGGTCTTATATTGTTAGGAATGTCTTTTTCTAACATTTAATCAGAATATGCTTTCCTGAAACTATAATTCATTATTCTTCTATTTCTAGTGCTCAGGGGCAAGAAAGGACAGATCATGACCTTGTAGGTGACATTCCTTTGGCTATCTCTCTCCACTCCCCCCAGCCCCGTAATCTTTTGAATCTTTTCTTAAGGTTAAACATAACCTTCTCATTCAATTGCTGTTCATAGGACTTTGTTTCTTATTCCATGATCATCTTCATTTTTCTTTTTGAACCTGTTCCAGTTTAAGAGCTGTGGTGGCGCAGTGGTTAGAATGCAGTATTGCAGGCTAATTGTGCCGACTGCCAACTGCCAGCAGTTTGGCAATTTGAGTCTCACTGGCTCAAGGTTGACTCAGCCTTCCATCCTTCCAAGGTGGGTAAAATGAGGACCCAGATTGTTGGGGCAACATGCTGACTCTGTAAACTGCTTAGAGAAGGGCTGTAAAGCTCTGTGAAGCAGTATATGAGTCTAAGTGCTATTGCTATCTAACTGGACATAACATTCAAATTGAGGTCTGATCCATGCAGAATGGAATGGAACAATTTACTTCCTATGATTTGGAAACTGATTGTGGTAGTCTAAAATTGTATTTACCTTCTTTGCAGCCCCATCATGTTTCAAACCCATCAGATGTGGTTTGTGGTCAAGTACTATTCCAATATGTTTGACAGCCACTGTTAGCAAACCATGTATTTTTACATCTTTTACTCATGTAATCTGATTTTGTTTTGTAATGAAGTACTTCATTCATTCATTCATTTATTCATTCCATTTATATGGCCACCCATCTCACAACAAGCTACTCTGTGTGGCATACACTTTCCACATGTTCCTATAAATTTCTATTCTGCTATGTTTGCATTTCATGTTGCTTATTTTAAAATGTGTTCCTGACATATTGCTGTTTTCAGTTTTCTGCAAGTTGTATTTTATTGTATTGTATTATTTGAACTTTGAATTAACTTTAGCTATTCTTATTTTGCAGAAATAAATTCTATGAAAACTATAGTGTGCCATAGTGGTTAAGGAGCCAGTGTGGCATAATGGTTAATTATGTTTGATTCAGATCTAAGAGGCAAAAATCCAGCATTACCTACATCTATGAGAAGCTGTACCTGTCACTCAACCCAACCTATAGCTGCCCTGTCTCTCTCATAGGGAACCGCTGGAAAAGGCAATTTATTTATTTATTTAGCATATGGCATATCATACATGGACTAGCAATATATATTAACATTTCATCTTCAGATTAGTAAAACACAATAAAATATAAATGTTTAAAAGATCTCTGTTCAAATACCAAAGTCTAGGCCATCTAATCACTGAAGCAGGAAAAGGCAGTATTACGTATGTTTACTTGAGCTCCTGGAGAAAAAAATGAGATATAAATCTAATAAATAAATAATAAATAACTTTTCTTCCTTAGGAATAGTATATCTAGATTGCAAATTCTTTGTTCCTATCCCATGTATTGTATGGTTCCTTAATTTCTTTTTCTGTTATCTCTCTACCTCTAGGTTATATTAGTTTCCATATCCTCGTGGCTTGCTAGAAACTAAATTAGTACTAAGCCATCTAGAAAAACTTGATGACCATTTAATGGCAAATCACAGTTATCCAGACTTTTGCAGCCAGATCTTACAGCTCTATTTATTAAAAACTACATTGTAGCTGATATTTCTATCCAAAACCTACAACAAAATAATTTAAGCTCTCCAATTGTGTTTATTTAAAATATATATATTTATACACAAGACTCTGGAATATTAATTGACTTAAATTCTTGACATAAAATTTACTTGGAGGATCTGAGATCTGAAGAATATACTGATTCATTTTCCATTTGTCATGCTGGATAAAAATAATGTTATGCTTATCTGAAACCAAAACAGTAGAATTGCTTCAGATAGCTTTCTTTCAAGATACTGGCTCCAGAAGTAATAGAGATGGCCAGGTGAAATCAGTGCCATTATGTTTTGTCTTTAGAGCAGTGGCCCCCCAACCTTTTGGGCACCAGGGACCGGTTCTGTGGAGAGAGGTTTTTCTGCGGACCAGAGGGGGCGTGGTTTTGCATGCTGCCTGCATCCCATGGATGGGGCTTTGCTTGTTTGTGTGGCCTATTTTCTGGCATGCTGGGGGTTGAGGACTCCTGTTTTAGAGCCTGGCTTTTTATTGATAGAGGTGTGTGCATCTTTGTTTTGCAGTCAATATAGAAGGACCATAATTCAGTGCGGTGTACATCTAATTTGCATGTGGAATGTCCTAGGTTTAATCTCTGGCAACCCAGATGGAACTTAGATTTCAAACTGCAACTCCATGAAGCTCTATTGCTTAATTTGAACAATATGAGCAAGATACTGGTCAGACTCAATATATATATATAAGCTTTTCAAATACTTTTTTAAAAAAAATCTTCTTCTGACACAATATTTCATGAGTCCTTTCTCTTCTCATGCAATTTGCAGTGAAAGATTTATGTCTGCTTTTTTCACTTTCACAATGTAAGACAGAAAAAAAGCCCTGCTTAATAAAAAAAACATTTTCATAAATTTCTTTTTTATACTATGGTATTCATAAGGCCCCCTCTTGTGGTGACTGTATTATGTGACTCACGTAAAAACTAATGCTGGATATTTAAAAGTTGCACTATTACTTTTCTCCCAAAATTCACTTAACAAATATTTCCAATCTTTGTTTTTGAAATAATCTTATAAATCTTCCCAAGGGATTCTCAAGATCCTCCAAATCTTCTTAAGGGAGCTGAAAATATCAGCTGATTTACAGTATTCTATTAGGCCAAAAGTACTCCTGGATGTATTCAGTAATAAATGCCTAAGTCACAATAAAATTCCAAGCAAAGTATATTTAAATAATGCTGAAATATTCAAAATGACTGAAATCAGTATGGCTTTGAAAAGTGACCTGTTTTTCTTATCCCATAAGAAAGTATTGTGGCTCTTCCCTTTTCTTCACCTTTTTTAACTATAAGGATCAGGGCATTTCAAAAGGAGATTATAGCTTAGAGTCCATGATTGCTATAAACAGGAGCCAGAGAATGATCAAAGTACAGAGACGGGGATTATGGCACCTCCTTGTTTCAGAATTTATGGACATTGGCCACATTTGCTAGGACTGTTGGAAATTAGGCCAAGACATTAGGCAGGCACTAGTTGCTTCCTTTTGGTCTGATATGTTATTGAATGAATGAGATTTCAAGCTTTTACAGTGCTATTCCAAGCAATCGGGGGGGGGGGGGAATGCTTGGAGTAAAAAGAGTGGATAAATGGGATTTTAAGCACACAAACATCTCTGATATGAATGCATGGATTATACGCACAGCGTAAAATGATTGAATTGGATCCCAACTCTAAACTACAACTTAATAAATGATTAAGAAGCCTTGGCAATGCCAGACTACACAGGTCAATAGTAACTGTGGGTTCTACTCTTACATAAGCAAATCACACATTCTTCAATGACACATATGCCAATACTCAATCTATTTCTTCAATAGACGATAATACAAAATTCATATACATATTAACGGCCAAGTTCTTATATAGTAGCATACAACACAAGAGAGAGGGAAACAGTCTGTTACCATGATGGCTGTTTTTGAGCTCAATAGAAACTTGCGAGCAAATCACACATTATTTAAAAAAAACATTTTTCTTTGATTGCATTTCTATCCCATTGCAATCAAAACAACTCTTAGTGAATGAATGTGCCATCAAAATAGGTGAACTCTTAGTCTCTCAGTGAGTGGATGGATGGATGGATGGATGGATAGATGGATAGATGGATGGATGGATGGACAGATGGATGGAGATAGATAGATAGATAGATAGATAGATAGATAGATAGATAGATAGATAGATAGATAGATAGATAGATAGATAGATAGATAGATAGATAGATAGATAGATAGATAGATTTGGAAATCTAAATAAGCATTAATTTACATATTTTTAATCCAAGTCAAAAACTGTCAACATTTGTCATTTGTCTACAAAATAATAATAAAAAAAAAAACTATTGTTAGAATATACACTGTTCTTCTTATGTACAGTCATTACAAAAATAACCCCAAAAGCATAGATTAGGATAATGATCAAAACAGTCGTCTCCTTGTATGCATTGCTCATTGTTTTTAAAACAAGACAGAATTCTGTATAATGTAATGAATAGCCCTGGGCTTAAGAACTACCAGTACATTTCTCAAATCTGTTACCTCAACTGATGAGCTCTAAGGGGAACTGGAAGGAGAATCATTGATTTGGTTATACAGTAGATGGAAATGTTGAACTTTGTGTTTGCCCTGCTTTCTGTTTTTGCAATGGACAATGACAATCCAATGGTTGGCATTTAATAGGAACTCTAGTAATACTAGTTGACTAGATAGGAAGATGGCATTCTCTTTTTTATATATACATTGATATAACTGCAACTCATTTACCTGCACGATCATGACTACTGGGATTAATTTTATATAGCACATTTGCATATGTTTTATTTGTGGGACTGTAATAACAGGTAATGATTCTTCCTGAGTACAAGTCATCAAGCACAGAGATGCCTAAATAACTGTAGCTTCCAAGACGGTGCAAGCTTAACATGTTGTTGTACATTATGAGTTGCAGGATCCAAGCAATTTATGTGCACAACTTGAAGGATAGGCTCCTGAGTGGTCTCTTCTTATCTGCTGGTCTCACACCACTTCTTGGTTTTCTCAGCAGCTCCCTGAAATGAAGCAGTAAAGAGAACCCTAGAATGAAAGTGGTGGAAAACAAGAAGTGAGTGAGACTGGACATATATAAGAGCCCGGATTCAAGACTACTTGTAGCAATAGAGGTAGCAAAGAGTAATTACCTCTCTACCATTGCATTTGCAGAATGTTGACTAGTTACGCTGCTTAAAATGTTGCACATTCTTGGGGGAAGTATGGGCCAGGAGGCCCAATTGGTGTAAACTATTATTATCTGGCTAAGCATTTAATGGATAAAATCTGTCCCAAGCTGAACAATTCTAGATCTAACAAAAATGGAGAATTATTCCTACTATTCCCTTTTGGGAAAAGTTTATTGAGAAAGTGGTAAGACTGTAGTTACATAGTCTCTGGAAGATATGCATATTTGGATCCTTGGCAGTCTGGTACAGACCTGGATATAGGATGGAAATCATCACATATGCACAACTTGTATAAGGTGGCTCTTTATGGGATTGTGGTGTCCTGGAAACAGTAAACGTGCTGTGTTGGATTGTCCAGAGCTCACAGCTCCTACTTAGGAACAGGAAGAACTGGCACCAGAAGGGCTATTTATTACACACTTTGGGCTGGTGCACTAGCACCTAGAACAGGATTGCCATTCATGTCTTTCCTGCTAGATGGTACTGTTCATCTCTTCTCTCATTGGACCATCTAGAAACTTCAACTAGTCCAGAAGGTAGCTTATGTCTCTGGACTGTGCAATCTCTTGTCCAAGCCCCTCCTTAACAACTTATTCTTTCCTCCCATAGCATCGCTTTTGCACTTCCCCAAGGTCGGTTCTAAATTCCTTTACAGGTGAAAACATGATTTTTCTGCTTTCCCTTTGAGGATTAATTGTTGTAAAGCAATGCTTTACAATTTTATAACTTTTAGTTTCATATTGTTAATCACTGTTTTAATTTTTTTTCAGTTATGTGGTTTGCTTTTAATATTTAAACTCTGTAAATTGCCTAGAGTACCGCTGGTTTCTGGAAGTCAGATAAATTTCATAAATAAATAAGATGAAGTGGCAACAGTCTATGAAGACTAAGCTTCTCCCTCCCCCTCTTCCTTTCATATCCAGGAAGCAAGAAAAGAAGGCACAGGGAAGGAAAGGGACAGAAAATGCTTTAGACTGCCCATTTGGAACACGTAGCCATGAGTTCATCCAAGCCATCTGGGTTTGATTTTTATTTCTGGTTTAGTAAATTGATTTGATTGTACTATTATACTAGCTCAATTCGTCTATAGTGAGATGTTCCAAGGATGTAGCAGACTAAAAGCTAATGTCCACTTCAACTCTCCAAAGAGGCCGTCATACCCTTTGTCCTTTGAAAATGTTTCCAGAATTAACTTTCTGTCATTACCTTCTCTTTCCCTCTTTCCCTTCCATCTTTCTTTAAGGTTTGCTTTCATATCCTCCCATGGATACTGCTTCTTTAACTGGACACTTCCTTTTCCGAAGGAAGTTCTGACTGTCAAGAATACTTATCCACATAATATAAAATACAAACAGAAAGAAAGTGAAAAAAATGAGAAAGGAAATAGAGGGGATAAAGTGAGAGAAAGGGGAAAAAAGAAATGAATACAAACATACAGAGAGAGAGAGAGAGAGAGAGAGAGAGAGAGAGAGAGAGAGAGAGAGAGAGAGAGAGAGAAAGTATTCATTCATTTATATCAGGGGTATCAAACTGCCGGCCCATGGGCCAGATGCATCATGGCGAAACCGCACCCACCCCATTGCCGGCAATGGAAAAAAAGTCGTGATAAGTCACGTGACGTTGCGAGTTTGACACCCCTGATTTATATATATAGTTATTAGCATCACTCTGGCCAGATAGTTCCATAAATTTCATATTTTCATTTACAGAAATCTTAAGAACAAAATCCTCCTACTCCTCCCCCTCCCTCTCTTCTTCCTTCTCAGTATTAATTCCTGATTGGACAAGTTTTCTTGGTAAAGTTTTTGCTTCCTAGGGCTGAGAAACCGTGAGTGGACCTTTGAACTGGCTCTGTGGCTAAGTGTGATGGCCCTGTTGGACCCCGGTTCTGAGGAGGAGGATTTGCAATTGGGACCATCTGATGGGGATGGCTCAGTCCCCCTGGAATGCCCGGAGAATCCAGGGCTGACGATGATGCAGTCCCAGGCCTGTCTGCATTGGGAAGGGCGGCCGACTGGACAGGGAACTACCTGCAGGAGAGGATCAGCTGCAGAGGGCTGGTGGCGATGACAGGCTACAGATCAGCTCTGATGAGGAACAGCTGCCTCCCATGCCCAATCAGCAGGTGTGGAGTGGAAGGAGCCACAAAGGAGGTTAGCAAGGTTGCTCATGAGGAAGCAGCCTCACCCCTCCTCACAAGGAACACCTGGTGTAGGGTGATTTAGCCGGATGCCGGGGGAAGGTGCGTTTGTCAGGAACACCTGTTTGCTTTGGCGCGCACCTTCCCAGCTTTTGTGGACCCTGCCTTGTGAACCTTGGATCATGTTTTTGGCTCTGACCCTCAGACTTCCTTGTGAACTTTGGACTTGGCCTTCAGTCTTTGGAATCTTGAATTGTGCTTTGGTTTTCAGAAACTTGCACTTGTTTTGCAGAATTGGTGGGCATTGTGACTTCCCTCTTTGTCTTGTGGGCTGGTTTGGATCTAGTTTGTGGAACCAGTGGTTCTGATTGTGGGGGACTGTGGGTAGGGGTGGTGTCTTACCGGCACCATTGGTGGGTTGTTTGAAGCTGTGTAAGTTGCACAATAACTGACTCTAATTGGTATCTGCCCTTGCCAACATGACTTGGGTCAGAACACTGAGAAGGCCTAGAACTGGCAGGTTTCTGGTTTCTAGCCTGGGGCCTTAACCATTTCCAAAACTATTCTTACAAATTTATTTTTAAGTGGACTTTATTTTTGAGCTAGCTCTTCCATTAATATTTTATATGAATTCCTATCACCTTCATCAACAGTGCTGAAGGGTATAACTGGAAGTTGGAACAATGTTTTAAGTTACAGTGGTATTTCTATTGTTTCAGCAAAGGCCATAAGAGCCCTCATGTGGTATTTTACAGGTTAAACGTATTAAACTATTAAACTTGTGGATGGGTTAATCAACCTATTTCCTTTTCATTTCATGTAAAAACTCTGAGGGAAAATATGCCGACTAATTTTCAATATTTTTCATCAATTGATGATGCCTGCTCATAGGGAATATTACAAAAGAGATTGGGGTCACATCCAGGCACTGGGCATACCTCACACAGCATAGCATCAGACGATGTCTGTTTTTATTAATTATACTAGGGGAGTGTTGCAAGGAAAATTATGCACATTTCTGTAGCTTCCTGTGTCTTGTTTGAACTGTTCTGGTTGGCTGATAGGGGACTATACTTGAACTTCATGCTGTTTGCACAATATGCTAAATTTCCCATGGCATTATGTAGTATTAAGCTTTCTTCCCTCAGAAATACACTCATCTTTCAGAAGTCATGTATAATCTTAACTATTTGTGAAAGTATTAAGGGATCACGCTTAAGCTGGTACACTGGAACTTTTGGTATATTTTCAAACTATTTAGCTTAATTTTATTGATTTTTTTAAAACAAATGCTTCACTATGATTCTGTTATTTTAGGGTTGTTTGATTGATTGGGAAAACCTTTTACCGAGGTTTGCATTTTGATCTGTCTTCACAGGAGAAATTCATTTTACCACCTTGAGGTAAAAAAAAAAAAATCCAAAAGGACAACACTGATAAGTCTTCTTGCATACTAATTCCCACCTAAGAAACACGTGATGACAAAAACAAGCTGAGGGGTTTCTGAAGTGGAATCATTGGCATCCAAGCGTCTCTGTAAGGTATTTGTATCAGTAGGTGATTAAAGCAGCACAATCCCAAGAGGACACTGCAAAAATGAATTCCCCTATGGCTACTTGCTCAGATAGTTCAGGAAGATATTCTCCAGCTCTTGGTGCCTTGCAACTCCTTGAAAAGCCTGACTTTTCATAGCCAGATCCAGGGCTATGATATGCTGGCTTCCACAGCTCTTATTATTAGAAGGGAGTCAGATTGATTATGTGGCTGTCTCTATGTGACCTACAGCTAGCAGAGTGAATCTGAAATTTGCTATCGGATTAATGTTAATGATAAGCACAGTCCAGCCAAAGTTAAAGTGCTCTCTACACAGCTCCAATAATTATCTTTTATATAGCTTGTTTCAATGGTGGGGACGGGAAGATGCTGTCCAAACAGCCTACTGCCAATAACATTTAAGCATATATTTAACTGAATAATATAATGCCATGCTTTTTGAGCTGCCCTGGTTCCCAGTGGAATTCTATGTACAATTTAAAGCACTGGTGATTACCAATAAGGCTTTGCATTGCACAGGGCTAGTCTCCCCAACTGGGTAGCCTTAAAAGACCTGGCTTTTACCCCAGGCAGTGGGACCACGCTGTTAATGGAACTTAATAGGTATATATTTTTCATTGGGAGTTGTCTTTTAGAATCTTGAGTACATTTTGGTGCTTTTATGGTATTCCATTTATATATCTATATAATTTTTGTATTGTGAATTTCCTAGAGATATAAAGTGAAGACATCTTCAATAAACAAGTGAATGAATGAACAAATAAATAAATAAATATTCATTATTTTGGATTATCCCTAGTGTTTTCCAACATCGTTTTTATAATTCTGCTAGTTTAAAAGGTATGGGAGTTCATCTACATTATTTTCAGGAAATTCATTTTTAAAACTATATTATTATTTTTTGGGAAAAAAAGCCTAAATAGAAACATAAGATGCTATAACTCTCCATCCTAGCTAGAGATAGTTCTCAATTTATGACCACAATTGCACCCAAAATCTCTGTTACTAAGAGAGACAGTTGTTAAGTGAGTTTTGCCCATTTTACTTTCTTTGCCCCCTTCCTTTCCACAGCGGTTAAGCGAATCACTTAACAGTTATTAAGTTAGTAACATGGTTGTTAAGTCAATCTGGCTTCCCCATTGACACTGCTTGTCAAAAAGTCGCAAAAGGTGGTCACATAACCCCGGGACACAGCAACCGCCATGAATATGATCCAATTGCCAAGTGTCCGAATTTTGATCATATGACCATGGGGATGCTGCAACGGTCGTAAGTGTGAAAAAAGGTCATAAGTCACTTTTCTCAGTATCATTGTAACTTTGAACGGTCACTAAACGAATGGTTGTAAGTCGAGGACTACTTGTACATCCTGACCGATTCTAGGCTATCCTGAACCTCTTTCCCCCTTCCCTCTTCAGTCTGGGATTGCACAGCCTCTTAATTTGGGCTTCTGTCTGAAAATATGGCCTCCTTCCTGGGAAAGCTCTGTGCTGCCCTCCTTCAGCTGCTTCTTCGGGTGCACATTCTATCACCCCTGTCCAATACAGTATAAGCCATGATGACATCTTACCATCATAAGATCATCATCCAATTGTTGAAAATTATGTAATTTATACCAGCTCTTTCTGTTTTCTCAGAACGGAAATAAGACATACTACAAAATTGGCATTATTTACGTCACAAATGTATGGCCTCATATACGATCTCCATCTCACTGCTATACATGGCCATGGTTCAGGATAAAGTACCAAAACTTGAGCTACTATGTAGCACAGAATCAATTTGTGTAGAATTTACCAATGGATCACAAACTATATTTGTAGTTCCTGGGTATTTTCAAGATTTTTTTTCATCAGTCCTCAGAATATACATGCAGCTATAAATCATGGCTTAGAAAATAATGACATCGCTGAAGGAATCAAATCACAGTCCCTGCACAAGAAAACCACCTGTGAGATTTGGTTCTTTGGCTCTGTGAAATGCGGAATGCAAATTCTGTAGTTTCATTCTTAATCCCTACTTTGCTATCTTATCAAATAGAGCTCCATGGAGCCTGGAGCGCACAAGTAGAGTTTGCAAAGCACATTTTCTTAGTAAATCTAATATAACTTTTTTATTTATGGCGACACTGATTGTTCCTCCATACTTTTAAAGTTCTTATTCTGTTTTAGCTGAAGAAGGCAGAAATGAATTGCATAGCAAAGGCAGTGTGAGCTTAATCAAATTGCATTATTATCTTTCTCCAGGAAATTCTTTTTACTAGACATGTACATAATGTTTTATGACATACACCTGGTCCTTCCTCTTATGGCACAGGGAAATATCTCACTGATACCTATCCTCATGCTATTTATCCCTCACAGTTACTTTGTGTTTACATCTGAGTGGAGGTGCCTCCAGCTTCATAAATCTGTATGCAGTAGTATGGGCTCTCTAACAGCCATT
Source organism: Azemiops feae (assembly GCA_023970755.1). Classification (NCBI taxonomy): domain Eukaryota; kingdom Metazoa; phylum Chordata; class Lepidosauria; order Squamata; family Viperidae; genus Azemiops; species Azemiops feae. The sequence continues at coordinate 1,316,682 of JALGBA010004198.1, forward strand.
CATTTTAATTATGTGTGACATAAAAGGACCACCTACTGATGAGACAATACAGCTGTAAGATTTTCAAGGTTGCTACAGGGAATACTTCATAACTGAAGTATGTTTTCCCTAAGGAGTTATACTACCATTTGATTTAATTTTTAATTTTTACATTTTAATCAAAAATAGATCAAATGGTAGTGGTACCCCCTGGGAAGCATACTTCAGATATGAAGCTGTTCATGTTTCCTTTAAATATGTAAAGCTGCCATTTATGTATAACTCATGAATGACATCCTGTGTTGCAAGCAAATATCCATGCAGTAGTTTCTATACTGCTCTAGTAACAATAGTAGAAGTGCATACATGTATAGCCAGATTCAGAAAGGAAAGTAACATTACTAAAACATTCCAAGACATAATTCCATTCAATATGAAGTTAGCACTAATTAAATAGTGTATGTTTAGAGAAAGCTTGGAGTCATATTTCTAGGCTTTGTATAATACAGAAATCGCATAACATTTTGGTCTAAACATGAAAGAATGTTATATTTTTTATTAATAAGTATCTAAATGCCTATAAATGCCTGTTAAGTGCTAAGTGCCTATAAATAAGGGGATTATAGGAGTTTGTCCAAATTCTTTTAAGACTGCTTTGGAAAGAAGGAAGGAATGAGGTAGTGAAGGAAAGAGGGAGGCTTAAGAGAGGAAGGGAGGGAAGGGAAGCATATTAACATCACAAATATGTAATAGAACCAGATAATCATCTGTCCTTTGCAGTAAGCTTGAATCCATGTATGAAAATGAAAGTATAGTTCAATGGTAAATGAAAGATATTTATCAGAAATGCATGTCAGAAGGTATGAATTAGCGCCATCTAGACTGCTATGGGCACTTCACAAAATAAACTGATAATAGGAACTGGGTAGTATATAAATACTCATAATTCATATGTTGGACTAACATGAAATAATTTTGTTACAAAATGCCACTTAAGTGTGTGGAGTCACACTAAAGTAAAGATGCTTGCTTGGAATGATGAAGTGAAAGATATTATGGAAGAGAAAATGTATGAAGGCCAGTAATTATGGCACAAACTGAGATTGAGAAAAACATATTGTGAAATTGGTATATAGAGAAAATGGACAGTTGTAAAGAATTTGTTCAAAAAGAATAAGAAATAGTTAAGTTTGAATGGGGCACAGAAAATTCAGAGTGATCTAAAGGAAATAAAAATGGTTTTGGAGTAGACAAAAAAAAGTGAAGAAAGCTTAACACAAAGTTAAGTGTCAGTAAGGGTAAAAATGAAGAAATGAGATGTGAAATATGAATATAAATAAATGTTGTAAATGTTAGTCATCAAGGAAAAAAGTGGTAAGGCTGATGATATCACTGGAGGGATGCTATTCTTGTTCCAACCACAAGACTTAGAGATGGAACAGAAATTGTTCTATTATTGAAATCATTGCCCAGGTTCTTATCAATCTATAGATGGGATAGAATAATACTGGTATCTTGATTATATATGATACCAGCTTCTTCGTTCAATGTATTACTTTGGTAATTGATGCTTTTAGACTATTCTACATTTATCTAATGTATCCAACCTTATTTATTGGGATCAAGCAATGTTTCCTAAATCAAAGATAATGGGCTAAGAAAGGCAGTATGCTTATATATTTCACTCAAAAATAAATCCTGATGAGTTCAGTTAAAATAGACTCTCAGGTGAGTACATATACAGTAGGATCAGAGCCTAAATTTCTCTATGGCATAATAGAATAGAATAGTCTGACATCTGTAGTACTTAATCCATGGAAAAGTTATTTACATAGGGAAAATTCTGGAGGAAAGTTATTTATATATAGAAAAGTACCAGGAGGAAGCATCGAACAGAATTGGGACTGTACAAGTCAGAGGCTATGAGCCTCTCCCCCAGCTCTCTGAACTGCTTTTCCTTAGTAGTTTTAATCTGCAAGGATTTGGGGAGTGGGGGTGTTTGCAGATGAAAGTGGAAGGATCTTTTTCTGGTTGACCTTTTCTAGGGCCGGAAGGGAGGACCTCAGGCTAAGAAAGTCAAGGCCTTTTCCCTTATATGTGGGTCTGGCTCTTCTGCCTGGCCTGGAAGAATAAATCAATGAAATTGCTTCCCTCCAGGGGAGGGAAGTTATGGGTGCTCCATCACTGGAGGCTTTTAAAAAGAGATTGGGCAACCATTTGTCTGAAATGGTATCGGGTCTCCTGCTTCCGCAAGGGGTTGGACCAGAAGACCTGCAAGGTCCCTTCCAACTCTGTTATACTGTTATTTTGTTTTGTTACTGTTTAATAATAATAATAATAATAATAATAATAATAATAATAATAATAATAATAATAATAATAATAATAATAATAATAATAATAATAATAATAATAATAATAATAATAATAATAATAATAATAAAGTTGGAGGGACCTTGGAGGTCATCTAGTCCAACCCCCTGCTCAGGCAGGAAACCCTATACATTTCAGACAAATGGCTGTCCAGTCTCTTCTTAAAAACTTCCAGTGTTGGAGCATTCACCACTTCTGGAGGCAGGTTGTTCCACTGGTTAATTGTTCTACTGTCAGAAGTTTCTCCTCAGTTCTAGGTTGCTTCTTCCTTGACTAGTTTCCATCCATTACTTCTTGTCCTGCCCTCAGGTGCCTTGGAAATAGCTTGACTCCCTCTTCTTTGTGGCAAGCCCCTGAGATATTGGAATACTGCTATCATGTCCCCTCGTCCTTCTCTTCATTAAACTAGACATACCCAATTCCAGCAACGTTCCTTATATGCTTTAGCCTCCAGTCCCCTAATCATCTTTTTGCCTTCTCTGTCTTTCTAGAGTCTCAACATCTTTTTTACATCGTGGTGACCAAAACTGGATGCAGTATTCCAAGTGTGGCCTTACCAAGGCATTGTAAAGTGGTATTAATACTTCACGTGATCTTGATTCTATCCCTCTGTTAATGCAGCCTAGCACTGTGTTGGCCTTTTTGGCAGCTGCAGCACACTGCTGGCTCATATTTAAGTGATTGTCCACTAGGACTCCGAGGTCCCTCTCACAGTTACTGCTATTGAGCAAGGTACCCCCACTATACAGGGCTTTTCAACCTTTTTACCGATTGTACCACTTTTAGGATATGGCAATATTCGAGTACCACCTAGCAAGGTGTCAAAAACTTGGTGACAAAAAAAAACCTGTTCAAAGTTGCAATTGCACTGAAATGACTTATGACCATTTTTCACACTTATGACCATTGCAGCAAAGGGTCATGTGATTTATATTTGGATGCTTGGCAACTGATTCATATTTATGATGGTCACAGTGTCCCAGGGTCATGTGATCCCTTCTGCAACCTTTTGACAAGCAAAGTCAATGGCAGAGCTGCTGGTGGCCAATGCTAAGGCGGACTTCCTTCCCCCTCCTTCCCTGCCTCCCTTTTCTCATTCCCATCTCCTTCTGAAGGAAGAATTTGAACCCCCCCATTTTCCCTCTTCCATATATTGATCAAACAAGGAAAGGCCTCCAGAGACAGAAAAGACAAGCTGCTGAGTGAACTAGCTTAAAAAGGCACATTTCCCCTTTAAGAATTAGCTACTGGCTAGAAAGGAAAGTAAGGAGCCCAGCTGGCACTTAAGGAAGAAAAAAAAATGTAAGTACTGGCTGCTGGCTAAGGCAGCCTCCCCAAATGGCTCCATTCATAAGTAAAATCTGCAGCTCCAGAGGACTCTCTCACTGTAAGTCTTTGCCTGTGCTGGCTCTTTCCCTTCCCCACTACACTTGGCTAGGCAGGGCTGCGTACCACCTGCCACTCATTAACGTACCACAGGTTGAAAAGCCCTGCCCTATACTATACCTGTACATTTGGTTTTTCTTGCCTAAATGTAGAACCTTGCTTTTTTCACCATTGAATTTCATTTTGTTAGATAGTGCCCAGTGTTCAAGTCTGTCCAGATTCTCCTGTATCTTAAGCCTGTCTTCTGGAGTGTTGGCTATTCCTGCCAGCTTGGTGTCGTCTTCAAATTTAATGATTTCCCCATCTATCCCCTCGTCCAAATCGTTGATGAAGATGTTGAAGAGCACTGGGCCCAGAACAGAGGCCTGGGGCACCCCACTACACACTTCCCTCCATGTAGATGCGGTTCCATTGAGGACCACACGCTGAGTACGGCCGGTCAGCCAGCTACGGATCCATCTGGTGGTGATGCTGTCTAACCCACATTTTTCTATCTTATCAAGTAGTAGGTTGTGATCTACTTTATCAAATGCCTTACTGAAGTCCAAGTAAATTATATCCACAGCATTCCTCTGATCCACTAATTTTGTCACTTGGTCAAAGAATGCAATAAGATTTGTCTGGCATGATCTGTTTTTGACAAACCCATGTTGGCTTTTAGTAATGACTTTGTTTGCCTCTAGGTGTTTGCTGATTCGTTGTTTGATTATCTTTTCCAGAATCTTCCCAGGTATTGAGGTCAGGCTCATAGGTCTGTAGTTTCCTGGGTCCATTTATTTTCCTTTTTTGAAAATGGGAACTACATCAGCTCTTTTCCAGTCCTCTGGTAGTTCCTCAGTGCTCCAGGATCTTTGAAAAATATAGTTCAATGGTTCTGAGATCACATCTGCCAGTTCCTTGAGAACCCTGGGGTGTAATCCATCTGGTCCTGGTGATTTGAACTCGTCTAGGCTGGACAGGTGCTCACTTACCGTTTTCTTGCCTATCTTAACTTGCGTTTCTATTCTGTTTTTTATGGCACTATTTTTGGTAGGTTGGTCTGTTTTTTCCCTTTGTGTAAAGATGCAAAAAACGAGTTAAATAGTTCTGCTTTCTCCCGGTTGCTTGTCACCTTCTTGCCACTTTCACCCACTAATGGACCAATCATTTCCTTCACTTTTTTCTTGTTTTTTACATGTTGAAAGAAGCTTTTTTTGTTATTTTTGAATTTGGTCGCAAGCCTTAGTTCATTTTGAGCCTTAGCTTTCCTCACTTCATCTTTGCAGGCTCAGGCTATTTGCTGATATTCTGACTTAGTTATGTGCCCCTCTTTCCACTTTCTATACTTGTACTATAATCCGCTTTGTAGTACAATACCTGAGATATTTGCTACCACATCTCCCTCATTCTACCTGTTTAAATAATACATTCATTGTTGATGTTTATCTATAAAAAGTCACAAATGAGAGATAGGGATACTACAAGGAGAAAAAAGACCACCAAGTAGTAGACCTACCAAGCAACTTCAGAATATGATAATGCAATGAATACTAAAAAGACAAGGTCTTAAATTGTGGGGGGAAAGAGCTTTGAGGTCAAACCACAAACTCCAGGGATTCTTCTATAGGTCAATTGCTGAAGAAAGTAGGCTGTGGAATGCAGATTGCAAAAGTCTAGCCAAGCAAGCAAGAAATGAGAAATGAAAACAAACTTGGAGAAGTCTGAGAATCAAGTGGTCTGTAATGAAACTTGAGCTTTGAGTTTTGAACAGACCTCTTTGCAAGTAAAGTTAGATTTAGAAATCTGCCTTTTTTTTTTACATTTCCCTGAAATATTTATTTTCTTTTTGAATAAATGCAAGTTGCTGAATATAGAATGTCTATATCATCATGTCTCTATTTTTCACATTATAGACGAATGCTCACAAGTCAGAGAAGGAGGGTTCACTCATTTTTTTCTGGGTCTTTTGTCCTACTGAGCTTTCCTGAGAATAATCCTCTCATGGTTTATATCAAGAAGTAGTTTGGGAATATGCAGACATCCTCGTTGCACTTTAAAAGCTCCCATCCTTAATTTGGTATATGCTTTTGTGGATTACAATCCACAATGGATGCATGAAATGTTATCTTCCTATGAACGTGTGTATTGGCATCTCAAATGGGAGGGGGATGAAGAATGGAACATGTACTGTAACATGACATGTTCACGTTGAGAATTGTTTCATTTATTTACTTCTGCTTGACATCATAGCAGAAGTATAAAAGGCCAGGGTTTGTATTTTCACCTTCTTTGTTATGGCAATCTCTACCAGATACTCATGGGGTAGGAGAAAATGTGAAACTGGACTGCAAAATATACAGCCTATGAGAATTACATCAGATCATAAATACATGAAAATATTTAAGTAACCATGATCTTTGTTCAAAATAAACTAATTGATAATAGAAACATTTCAAAATTAATAATTTAAACAACATATGTAGTAGAACAGGACACCATCACCATGGGACAAACTGGAAGTGACAACTCTTACCATATGCTAGCCAGTGGTGGGATTCAAATATGTGAACAACCGGTTCTCTGTGTGGATGATGCTTCTGGAAGTCCATTCTGGGCCTGGGCAACAAAAAATTAGCTACCGGTTCTGCTGAAGTGGTGTGAACTGGCTGAATCCCACCACTGATGCTAGCTTATATTTGAAATTTCACATAAGAATTTTCCTATTAAGTCACTCTGTTTAATGATGTGCACTTTTCAAATGTGAACAATGCCCAGTTCTCAGTGACATAGCAAACTAGTCTTCTAAATTCTATTTTATTCATTTCTGAGGAAATAAATGAAGGGAGAACAAAAAATACAATTAATTTTGGCAGACTTGCAAGATAAATTTTAGAAAGGTAAAATAATTTTTTTTTATATATTAACATATCTTTTAAAAACAGAATTGTCTGCCTTAAGAGCAAATATGCTATTTAATACTCCATCTTAAAAAATAAATTATAATTTACCAAATGCACAGTTTAAAGTTATACAACAAAATGTAAACTGCTGTTATCAATTCCTTTGTTATACATTCAGGAAAGTAGCATTCTTAGATTTTGTATACAAAAATGTTACAATGTATCTATATTTTTAATTATTCTATCACAAAATAAAAAAGTGGTTAACATTTCTAGAAACAATTCTGTGGCTATGATATTTTTGTCCAATTTGATTGGGAGACAAAATTTATACTCAGTTTTAGAACAAAAACCCCAAATGTTTATTCAATGTAAGGTTTAAAAGGTCTGATGTACAATATAAAATTGTATTTTCCCATGGAACACTTACCAATATAAATATTTTAGGACCTCTTTGTTTATTTAAAAAAAACTAGTTTATTAGCATTCTTAAGAACAATCTGTTGCTTTTTATAATGTAATTAAGATACTTCCAAACTTTATATATTATGCTCACATATGCCATGCTGAAATTAAATTTCGGGAGCTTGAATTCAGTTTTATGTTTTATGTATACAAGTGAACAAGAAGTCCTGGAATCAATTATCCAAATAAATCAAGGAGACTATGAAACAAGTTGGGGAATTCATAAAATCAGGCAGGGACATTTGCTGTCAACCTCAAGGACCGTGACTTCGGATAGCATTTTAAATGCATTTATATCTAATCCATTATTTCCAAATGTGCCATTTTAGCATTAATAGAGGTTTTTGAGTTAGGTAAACTCAAAGCTCAATTCCCCTCCCTCCCCCAGTATGAATGTAGGTTTGTTATTGTGCTCCTGTTTATGTTTAACAGATAGTCCTCAACTTAGGATCACAACTGAGCCCAAAATTTCAGTTGCTAAGCAAGACAGTTGTTAAATTTTGCCCTGTTTCACAACCTTTGTTGCGACAGTTGTTAAGTGAATCACTGCAGCTTTAAGTTAGTAATATGGTTGTTAAGCGAGTCTCACTTCTCCATTGACTTTGCTTATCAGAAGGTTGCAAAAGGTGATCACATGATCCCAGGACACAGCAACCATCGTAAATACATACCAGTTGCGAAGCGTCCGAATTTTGATCATACATAGTAAACAAATGGTTATAAGTGGAGGACTATCTGCATGTGCTTGAAACCTGATCCTAGAAAGCAAAATCAACCTTGGATATACTAAAAAGTATGTGATAAAACACACATATAACTGATAAAAGTCTAGGGCACGGGTGTCAAACCCGATTGCATCGTGGGCTGTATCGTGATATATCGGGACTTGTTTTGCCCTTGTGGGGCCGGGGTGGGCGTGCCTGGTCTAGGAAGTCTTCCAATATACATACAAACAACAAGCTCAGATTTGTGAATGGCACTTCCACATTTATTTTCCAGTAAATGGTGTGAGACATAAAGGAAGACAGATTCATCCTCTTTGCCACCTCTGTTTCATCCTCTATGTTGGAATAAGAAGATGTAGAATCTAATGAATGATTCATGTAAGCTTCAGCCCTAAATTTAAAGGCAATGATTACATGGATGGAATCTACAGAATGCTGGATTCTATATTACAGTCTCACACTACAGCCAATGTTTGCCAATACCAGATGGGCCTGATGAGATGGGATGCACCTTACCAAAATCCTATGAGATTTAAGGAAATGTCTCCTAACACACTTAATGTATTTTTTTTTATTAAATGTACACACCAACTCAATGTAATTAGACTCTGGGCAACTTATAGAATATGTATATAAACAATAAACAAATATTGTATGGTAAAACTAAATTAGCAGCTTTGGAATCAATCACCCCAAATGAAAAACAGCCTTTCTAACTTCCTGAAAGGTTGTAAGAGTGAAGGCCATCCTCACCTTTGAAGGTAAAGTATTACATAGAGAAGACGAACCCTGACACTTGTTCACTGAGACTCTTTCACAGATAAGTGTCCATCAGAATGCAGTCTTAGGTCTCTTCAAGCTGCTGATTTGGAAACTGCTTTGTTGATAGCATTCTGAAAGAATAAATGAAGTATCTCAGTCTTTGGATTGCAAAGGCATATTGTAGCTGTTTTGTGGTAGAATGAAACTGAATTCTACTCCCTCTCCTCAATTATATTCTTAATATTTTATTCATAACTATATGACAATCACGAGCAACAAGTATTTGATTGAACTGCAAAGTTAGAAGGAGCAATAAACCCCAGGTAGTTTAATTCACCAGGTTTCAGTTGCTAAATATTTCACCTAAAATGCATAGAATCATATGGCACAACTTTTATTTAAATTCTGATATTACTTTACAGTGCTGGCATTACTTATGCATTTCTGTTAATTCATTTAGTATAAAAATATATTATTTCTAAAAGGTCCTAAATGTTTTCAAATAAAGTGCTTCCGTAAACTTTGTTATTAGAAGCAGGTCTATGTCTTCTTGCTGTAATGTTAAATTAGAAATAAATCCATGAAAATGTATATGATGGATACCTTTTAAAAATTATTTTAAAAGTAATTAATTTAATCTTGCATTTTAAAATAATTCAAACAACCTCAAATGCATTTTATGACATAGTCAGCAAATATGCAGATTAAAATAAGGTTTATTAGCTGCAAGCAAAGAACTGCAAGCAATTCACTTGACTCATTTTTTATTTCATGTAAAAAGGAACTAGTTCTTATCTTAAAATTTCATTTTTTCATCACTCAGATAGGATTCATTCAGCCAACAAGAGTCTCTCCCAATTTATTGCTCTCTGGGGTGAGTTCTAAAGTTCTCCAGTCCCCCTTACTCTATAATTTGTGGGATTGTATTAGGAAATAGCACAAATATTGGAAGTGCACAGAATATTGCTAATCAACAAAATTTAATTCTTTTGAATATTATTTTAAGATTGGGAAAATAGATCTCTATTTTGAAACATATGTTTAATTCCGACCTTTGCTGTCACAATTCATATAGAAACAAAACACATTTTGGGTGTTCAATGCAAAGAGTGAAAATAATTCAATTAAGAACTTATAGTCAGGAAAATATGCTTCTAATAGTACATGATATGTATGTATTAGAAGTGAAGAACTTTTTTTCTAAACAATAGATAATATAGAATATTAAAAAGTGAACCAAAATGGAATTCTACTGAAAATACTTTTAAAAAATGTTACATATTTATTTCTTTTTTACACCTATAGGAGTTTTTAAGAGAAGTGGGGAAAGTATTAGCAGCTCAAGCTTATCATACGTAAGTTTGAAGGACTATTGTATCAATGTCCTTTGATCTTCTATAAGCCCATCATATGGCCAAAATGTCCCTGTAATGAAAAATAAATTGTATTAATTGAAAGCAAGGTTTGTTATACAGATATTTTCTATCACAATAAAGATATAGAAGAAATGTACTACAGCAAGATTTGCAGTTTTGTCAAAGTTGGGAGGTTATAAATACTAGGCTGGAAAAAGAATCATGTGGCTGACAGCCAGGTACTAACTAGAGCTCATGTTCATTCAGATAAAGGCTGAACTGACATCCAGCATGGATTGCTGAATAACCCAAGTTGGTTGGATTAATTTACCACATTGAAGTACAAAGCAAGTTTGCAGCCTACAACGGTTGGTTCCATATAATTCACTATCAAAACCAAATAGGTCGTATTAAATCTTAGCACAATGTGTGAACTCCAATGCAATTTCCAAAAAGCCTATGTTTTTTTTAATTGAATCTGCACTATTTTTTTCTTTCTTTTAAATGACACAATAATAACTTTGTTAAACGCACAATGTCCAGCTTTCTTTTAAAGAAGAGTCAGCGAGACAAAATGAGAATACTAAAGTAGCCAAACTCTGTTTTCAGTGCTGTAACTCTCTTGGCTAGCTCTCTTGGCTACTATCTATGAAAACATGTTCCATGAAATCATATAATCCTTCTTTAAAGCTACAGTATTTAAGCAAACAGATACCATTTCAGTTTCTCAATGTTTCTTAAGTTTATGGCTAATAAACGTTAGAAATACAATGCAGCCAATTTATCCTAAGATAAAAGATGTATCAACTTTTAGTTAAAAAGCATTACCTCCTTTTTCAAGAAACATCAATGTGGAATATATGCAGGAGAATCTACTTCAAATATTACATAGGAACAAAATAAAATATTTACTCAGACTTAATTTTCCATTTATCAAAGTTGTTCATAAATAACTCTGTTTTCACTGGCTCTCATAGTATTAGAATATGAATGGAGATTTCAATTCTAAGGGCTAGTCTAGCTTGATGAAAACAAGTTAAAAATCATACCCTTATTTACTTTGTTTTAATTGTTTATTTCCTTACTTTTGCTCTGACCAATTATTTAGTCTTAATTTTTTTAAAAAAAAATGCACAGCTGGGAATGGAATTAAGAGCCTCACTAAAATATCTGGAAATTTGCACTAAGAATTTTGGTTTGGAGGAATATCATCTTCCTTGGGTTAAAAGCAACTTTGCTTAACCACAGAAATCTAGTTGAATTAAGTTATGTCTTAGGTTAAACATATCAAAGAATAATATACAATTCTCCCCTCTTTCAATTTTGTAGAAATGCTTCTAAAATCTCTTTGTAAATCTCAAGTGTCTCCAAACAGGAATAGAGTAATACATGCCTTAACTTGCATTGAGATTAATTTAGGTGACTAAATTCTGCTTTCTAGAGTGTGTGTTTGAAAAACGAGCCTGCACTCCCTATATTTTCAACCTAATGCAGGAAACATATTAGTTTGCACTCTGCTAGCATACCAAGAAAAAACTAAATCAATCTGCTACTTTTATTTACATGCTTTATCCCTGAGAAATGTAATTGCTGTTTTTTTTTTATTAACCTTATGTTTTATGGCTCTAATATTTAAGAACAAGCCTATCTTATGTCATAGTAAGAGGGTTAATATACTTACAGATTCGCCAGCAATACATCTTGGACACGGCTGGGCAGTGGCTTTGGCGTCATTATTCGTAAATATCTGATTAATAAGCACATATATATAGAATTCTCAAAACAACCTAATAATCACTATTTGACATCTTTGTTATAAAAAAGGGAACCTAATAGCATGGATCTGAGCTTATAAAACATACCGTATAACTTGGTTTCTCTTTCATAATCTGAGGACTGAACAATTCAGTGAGATCATTCTCCTTCAAATTCTGCTTCACAGCCCAGTAATCCATAAAATAGTTGCTTAATGGGTGGCAGGGATTGATTGCCTGTGGAACAGTCTCCAAGTTTTTGCACACTCGTTTCTGTGATAAGAGAAAGAAATTAAGTTTGAAGGCTTTTCCCATATGCTTGTTATACATGCATCTTGTTCCTGAGAAATCATGATTCTGTCTCTATTGCAACCACAAGTTATTGCATGGCTGTAAGCAAATGATGGTCATTGTTCTTACTTGAGAAATGACATATCTCACTATTATAAGAAGGCTGCAAAATATTTCTGTATTAAAATACAAAAAGAAATAGACATCATATTGTCAGGCACAAAAGCACAGATTAATTTCCAATTAAACTGATTTATTGCTCATATCTACGCACAGGAATCTAGTCAACTAACAGCACTATAGGTAAGGGTTAAGATGCTAGGTAAGGATTAAGAGAATTTAAGAGGGTTTGGACTTAAGACTGCTTGTGGGAATGTAGAGACTCTAGGCTAATTCCTCTTTTGACTTCCCCCCCAGGCTCTGTCACTCCTTCTCTAACATATATTTACCTAATAAGGAAGCAAGATTTTTCCCTAAACAATTACCTATGATTTTGAAGAAGGGGCGTTTCATAAGATTAGAAGATGCTGTGAAAATGAGGAAATGGATGAGAGGTATAGATGGCCAAAATTTACAAATGTTCGTAGATAAATATTTGCCAGTCTAGGGCTTCTTACTTAGAATTCCAACCCTTTTGGTAATATCTAACAAGATATCCCTTTTCTTCTGTGTGAACATATCTACCCTTCTTAATCTAGTTTTGTTCTCCCCTTCTCAGTTCTCTACCCTTTCCTCTTTCATTTTGATTCTGTTAGAAGGGGAAGGAATGTATATATGTAAACTTGTGCAAATTTGGGTTTGGCAGGGCTAAAAAATAAAACAAAAAGGAGTATTTCCAGTGGAGACATATCCTGAATAATGAGATGAACATTATGGCTGAATTGGTGGCTGGATATTGGATCCAACCACTGACATCTCTCCTGAGAAAGGAGAGATTGAGATCACCCATATGTACTTTGGACACTTGCTCTTTGTGAATAGATGGCAGGAACTGGCATTCTTGTGGTTGATTGTGTGTCAAACAGCTGGGAGTTGAGGGATTTCATCAGGCTCAGAGCATAATATAGCCTCTAAGGGTTTTATGTTGAATGGATCCTCATTTCTTAATAATTATTGGAATTTATTTTTTATTGTTTTTTAAATATTGAGAAGCCTTGGAACAGCAGGTTTTACAGTATTCACTGGGTGAATCTCCTTCAATCCATAGTGAAAGGATTTTAAAATACGAATTCAAAGGCTCAGAGAAAAAATCTTTTTGGAGTAAACAATAAAGGAGTGATTAGAATGTTGAACTTGGAAAGTTTAAAATTGTCTAAAGATCCAGACAGATGTGAAATTTAAAATTAATTTAAATTAAACAATTTAAATAATTAAATATTTAAATAATTAAATAATTAAATCAATTAATTATTGATTTAAAATTAATTATATGTCTACTGTCAACGCTGTTAATATGGGATATTATTGCATTGACAAGATATGCAGAACTGTTTGGTATTTTTGGAGTTAAATCAGATGACAAGACAGAGGGAGGAGAATTGTGAAGAAAGCGGGAGATTGGGAAGGGAAGTGAATCTTTGGCCTCCAGCCTAATTGGAAGATGTAAATCATGACAATAAAGTAAGGGAGGAGTTAGCAAGATAAGACAGACGCCAGCCAGAGAAATCCAGATTCTGGCATCCACTTTGTAATGTACCGAAGGGTTGTATCAAAACTCCTGGCAAGGAATGCAAAATAAAGAAACTAAAACAGAGAATAATGTCTCCGTTTTCAAGGATTGTATCCTCCTTCGGACCACAACATCATGCCAGAATCTAAAAACTTTTCAAACAACAGAGGGAGGTGTATTACCCCACCTCTTTCTCCTAGCCTGGAGTGAGAATGACAGAATTCAGGAGCAAGCCAATCTATCATGAAACGGGAGTTTGTTAAATACAGCCCGGCAGCACCTGATATCCCAGAGGGGGAAGTAACAGACAGCATGCTGTGGGAAAATGAATTTTGGCAAACAAATGAGAACCGGTGGACAGACAATGGGCAAACTGCCATTCAAGTCCCGGGTGAGTTACTGGAAATATCTCAAACCCCAGGGGAGAGGGGCAGAGACCCGCCCCTGAAAAAAGAAGCCTACAGCCCCTCCAGTTCATATCAGACAGCCTATCAGACCCTGTCTTCCTCTATCAGGGACCCCAGCCCTGAAGAGAGAGGGAATCCATGTCTGAGGCCTCTGCAACAATGGGGAGTATGGCATTCGAAGCAGGCAGGGAGCAGACGACTTTTGAGCTCACCACAGCCAATAGGGACCTTGCAACAGATAAGGATGGTGCAGGGCCCAGGAGGTCAGCAACTAGAGGGAGGATGGCCACAACAAGGAGATTGGCCCCAGCCCCTGAACATGCAACCCCTGGGCATAAACCAGCAACCAGGATGGGGCCAGCGGCAGCAACAGCCACAGTGGGGGCCCCAACAACATATAATTACTCCATTCAGAGCAACCTTTGATGGGGATCCAGAGAAACTGATTTTTTTCCTTAACCAAGTATGCTCGCACTTGAATAGCTGGGCTTATCTCTACCACGGCCCAGGGGCTATGGTCGATGTGATTGCGTCTGGCCTAGAGGGAGACGCATCCGAGTGGCTGAACAATTTACATAATGAGCAAGCCCCAGAATTGGAAAACCCCCAACTCTTCCTCCTGGGTCTGAAAGAAAGATTTGAGGACCCATCCCTTGGCTTAAAAGCAAGAGAACAAATCCACAAAATAAAACAAGCCGGCAGGCCTGCCCTGGAGTACGTGCGAAAGTTTCGCAAGATAGCAGGTCGGATAGAGGGGTGGCCAGAGCAGTCCCTAATCCATCACTTCATTGAGGGATTAGATGATCACCTCTCCCAGGCCTGCATTATTCGAGCAGTACCTGACCGACTGCACGAGTGGTACCAGATGACGGTGAAGCTAGATGTTCAGCTCGCCCGCTATAAAAAGCCTTCCCCACCTGAATCTGAGCAGCAACCAGAGCAATCCAAACAACAATCACCCCGAGACCCTCCGGCTACCACAATGACTGAAAGAACCGGGCCACCCGCAAGCGCGTCAATAAAGTGTTTCCGATGCGGAAATAAGGGACATCGAGCAACAAGCTGTCCAGTCCGCTACCCCCAACTGCAGGGCAGTCCGGAACCAGCAATGAAAAGGAGACCTGCCCAGCGGCTAATGAGAGAAAAATCCAACCGGGCCACGCAAGCACCTGTTACCCAGATTACACCTCCCACACAAGAGAACGCCGGGACTCCAGGTGGACCCGCCCCCGCTCTACCCTCCTTTGACGGCGACGACGAAGGGGAGAACGACCCGATGGTGAGTCGACGAATCCCATCTTTTTCACTAGCCGCCAAGCTTACAATCCCTAAGTCGGGAACACAAATAGACTTAAATGTATTAATTGATTCTTGATGCACCCGATGCATTATTAGCCTATCCTTTGCCATGAAAATGGGCATACGGGCAAAACAACTTTCCAACCCTGTGAGGTTCGAGCAAGCTGACGGCTCCCTGATGGGAGGGACTTTAGTCACACAGTTAATTGAGCCCTTACGCCTAGAAATAGGGGCACACTGGGAATTTATTCGGTTCCTAGTGGCTCCAAAAATATCTGAGATTGTGATTCTAGGCTTAGCCTGGTTGGACAAATGGAAGCCACTTATCTGGTGGGAGAAAGGAATGAGAACTGTGAGACTACCTATAGGGCCTGAGCCTCCCACTGATTCAACTGACATTGCGGGACACTTTAGACCACCTAATGAGCGAGCACTCATAGCTGCCTCACCGTCACCAGATGAATCATTCATCCCCAACGAATACCGGGACTTAGCAGAGGCATTTAGTGAAAATGAATGCGATGTCCTACCCCCTCACAGACCCAATGACTGTTCTATCGAACTGGTGCCAGGAGCCAAACTTCCACGTCCGAGAATGTACGCCATGTCCCCCCTCGAGATGGAAGAGATGCTGCAATACGTGAATAAAAACTTAGAGAGGGGGTTCGTTGAACGGGCTAAATCTACTGTGGGAGCCCCTGTGTTATTTAAAGAAAAAAAAGATGGGTCTCTTCGACTCTGCGTGGACTATAAGGGCCTCAACGCTGTGAGTGTAAAAAACAGATACCCCCTCCCCCTCCTAAAGGACTTATTAACTCATCTGGCTAAGGGGAGTGTCTTCACTAAATTAGACCTGAGAGAGGCATACTACCGAGTGAGAATAAAAGAAGGAGATGAGTGGAAAACCGCCTTCAACTGCCCCATGGGGAGCTATCAATTCAAAGTCATGCCATTCGGACTACAGGGGGCCCCAGCCGTATTCATGCAGTTGATTAATGAAGTCCTACATGAACACTTGTACAAAGGGGTTCTGGTGTACCTTGACGATATCCTGATATACAGCACGAATATGACTGATCACATAAAGCTGGTAAGAGAAGTGTTAAAGAAACTATTGAATGCCAAGCTTTATGCCAAATTGTCAAAATGTGAATTTCACCAGACCCGATTAGATTACCTCGGCTACAGAATCTCCAACGAAGGCATTGAGATGGATCCAGCCAAGGTGAAAACTATAATCGAATGGCAGTCCCCCAGAACCCACAAACAACTCCAGAGCTTTCTAGGTTTTGCCAATTTCTACCGTCAATTCATCCCCCCTTTTGCCAAAATTGCCCTACCCCTTACAGATTTACTAAAAACAGGGGAAAAAGGAGGGAAGCCGCGACTGGGCCAACCACTAGCATGGACTATGAACTGTCAAACCGCTTTTGAGAATTTAAAAAGACTATTTGCTGCCGAACTGGTCCTAAAGCACCCCTGTCTAGGGAAGCCTTTTGTAATTCAAGCCAACGCCAGTGATGTGGCAGTTGGAGCTGTATTGCTTCAAAAGAACAAGAAGGGAGTCCTGCAACCCTGCGCCTACACCTCCAAAAAATTTACGGAAAGTGAACGGAGATTGGCAATATGGGAGAAGGAGGCCTTCGCAATTAGATGGGGGCTGTTAAACTGGCGACACTACCTGGAGGGGAGCAAGGTGCCATTCGAAATATGGACAGATCACAAAAACCTAGAGGCACTGAAAACTCCTCGCAAATTGTCCCCAAAGCAAGTACGGTGGGCACAGTACTTTAACCGCTTCAACTTTACTCTAAAGTACATACCAGGGGAAAACAACTTCCTAGCTGATGCGCTATCGAGATTGCCCCAATACAAAAGCGAACGTGAAGAAGTCAACGAGGCGATTATCTCCAATCTACAACCTGTTGCACAAATCACGCCTCGCAGGGTCCCAAATCCGGATGACCCTGGAGCAAAGAAAATAAAACGAGAGCTCCTCACCGATCAATGGTTCAAAGATAACCAAACCTCCTTGACGTGCCGGGATGGTTTGGCTTACAAAGGGGGGAAACTGTATTTGCCCGAATCCCTCCGTCTCAATGCTCTCAAACACAGCCATGATGTAAAGCAGGCTGGACACTTTGGATATCTAAAAACACTACATCTCACCCGCCGGCAATTTTGGTGGCCGGGACTGAAACAAGATGTGGAAAACTATGTAAAGAGTTGTACCGTATGTGCTACAATGAAAAGAATACCGGGGAAAACCCCTGGATTACTGCAGCCGGTGGCAGAACCTTCCCAACCCTGGGAAGAAATAGCTATGGACTTTATCGTAGACCTACCTGAGAGTAGAGGAAATACTGTCATCTGGACTGTAATAGACCTGTTTTCGCAGCAGGCTCATTTCATCGCCTGCAAAGGACTCCCATCCGCTCAACGACTGACTAAATTGTTCCTGAAACATATCTACCGACTGCACGGCGCTCCTAAGCGAATAATCTCAGACAGGGGGGTGCAGTTCACAGCAAAGTTTTGGAGGAGTTTTCTTAAATTAATTGGATCATCTCAAGGCTTGTCATCTGCTTTTCATCCAGCCACCAACGGAGCTGCAGAAGCCGCTAACAAAATGGTGGAGCAATATCTCAGATGCTACGTGTCTTATCAACAGACGAACTGGACTGACCTCCTCCCCTTCGCAGAAGTGGCGTATAACAATTATGTGCACAGCAGCACCGGCTACACACCTTTCAGAGTAGCCACAGGCAAAGAGTTCAGTCCAATTCCTGAATATCCCCAAGTGCCAACCGCTTCCCAGACACTTGACCAATGGGTGAGGGGATGGGAGGAAGTTTGGAGAAACACAAAAACTGCTTTAAAAAAGACTTTTGCAACCTATAAAAAACAAGCTGACAAAAAGAGGGCTCCCCAAAGAACGTTCCAAGTTGGGGAAAAGGTTTATTTGTCAACCAAATATTTACGCCTCAAATTACCCAGCAAGAAATTAGGACCGAAATTCTTAGGACCTTTTCCTATCGTAAAGGTCATCAATCCAGTCACTGTAAAACTGAAACTCCCTAGACTTTTGGGTAAAATTCACCCTGTCTTCCACAGTAGCTTGTTAAAGCCTTATCGGGGCTCCACTTTAAGACCTCCCCCGAAGAAAGCACCTGGGCCCCTCGTAGTTGCGGGACAGACCCATTATGAAGTGAAACATATTCTTGATTCTAGAATTTTTAAAGGGAAATTGCAGTACCTAGTACAATGGAAGGGATACCCGATGTCTGAAGCCACTTGGGTGAAATCCAGTGAGGTGAAAGCTGACAGGCTCATCAAAAGGTTTCATACGAAATACCCCAACAAACCGAAGACTAGTCATTAATATATGGTTTTGTTTACATTACAGGATCTGTCCTTTTTGTAAGGGGGGCCGGATGTCAACGCTGTTAATATGGGATATTATTGCATTGACAAGATATGCAGAACTGTTTGGTATTTTTGGAGTTAAATCAGATGACAAGACAGAGGGAGGAGAATTGTGAAGAAAGCGGGAGATTGGGAAGGGAAGTGAATCTTTGGCCTCCAGCCTAATTGGAAGACGTAAATCATGACAATAAAGTAAGGGAGGAGTTAGCAAGATAAGACAGACGCCAGCCAGAGAAATCCAGATTCTGGCATCCACTTTGTAATGTACCGAAGGGTTGTATCAAAACTCCTGGCAAGGAATGCAAAATAAAGAAACTAAAACAGAGAATAATGTCTCCGTTTTCAAGGATTGTATCCTCCTTCGGACCACAACATCTACTTCCTGTGGGAATACTAATGTTTTTTAACTGTAAAAATAAAAACATGATAAGATGGGTCTTGAAGTTTTGGACACTAGAGGGAACCAGAAAGAACTAAGAATTGTGTTTAAAGGAGAAACACATACATTACTTGCCAATAATGGAACACAATATTTTAACATTAGATGTATTTAAGGACATAAGGGAACAATAGAAATAATTTTAAAAATATCTGCCATTATAGCTAAATGGATTGTAATCGTGGAAGAGGAATGAGTTTTATTTCATAAGACTGAAACTAGTTTAAATGTGGATTTAAAATTGAGCAGTTATAAGAATGTTATGATATGCAAGGAGATGGCAGATGTGATCTCAGAACCATTGAACTATATTTTTCAAAGATCCTGGAGCACTGAGGAACTACCAGAGGACTGGAAAAGAGATGATGTAGTTCCCATTTTCAAAAAAGGAAAAAAAATGGACCCAGGAAATTACAGACCTATCAGCCTGACCTCAATACCTAGGAAGATTCTGGAAAAGATAATCAAAGAACGAATCAGCAAACACCTAGAGGCAAACAAAGTCATTACTAAAAGCCAACATGGGTTTGTCAAAAACAGATCATGCCAGACAAATCTTATTGCATTCTTTGACCAAATGACAAAATTAGTGGATCAGAGGAATGCTGTGGATATAATTTACTTGGACTTCAGTAAGGCATTTGATAAAGTAGATCACAACCTACTACTTGATAAGATAGAAAAATGTGGGTAAGAAAGCATCACCACCAGATGGATCCATAGCTGGCTGACAGGCCGTACTCAGCGTGTGGTCCTCAATGGAACCGCATCTACATGGAGGGAAGTGTGTAGTGGGGTGCCCCTGGGCTCTGTTCTGGGCCCAGTGCTCTTCAACATTTTCATCAACGATTTGGAGGAGGGGATAAATGGGGAAATCATTAAATTTGCAGACGACACCAAGCTGGCAGGAATAGCCAACACTCCAGAAGACAGGCTTAAGATACAGGAGGATCTGGACAGACTTGAACACTGGGCACTATCTAACAAAATGAAATTCAATGGTGAAAAAAGTAAGATTCTACATTTAGGCAAGAAAAACCAAATGTACAGGTATAGTATAGGGGGTACCTTGCTCAATAGTAGTAACTGTGAGAGGGACCTCGGAGTCCTAGTGGACAATCAATTAAATATGAGCCAGCAGTGTGCTGCAGCTGCCAAAAAGGCCAACACAGTGCTAGGCTGCATTAACAGAGGGATAGAATCAAGATCACGTGAAGTATTAATACCACTTTACAATGCCTTGGTAAGGCCACACTTGGAATACTGCATCCAGTTTTGGTCACCACGATGTAAAAAAGATGTTGAGACTCTAGAAAGAGTACAGAGAAGAGCAACAAAGATGATTAGGGGACTGGAGGCTAAAGCATATAAGGAATGGCTGCTGGAATTGGGCATGTCTAGTTTAATGAAGAGAAAGACGAGGGGGGACATGATAGCAGTGTTCCAATATCTCAGGGGCTGCCACAAAGAAGAGGGAGTGAAGCTATT
Source organism: Azemiops feae (assembly GCA_023970755.1). Classification (NCBI taxonomy): domain Eukaryota; kingdom Metazoa; phylum Chordata; class Lepidosauria; order Squamata; family Viperidae; genus Azemiops; species Azemiops feae. The sequence continues at coordinate 1,337,379 of JALGBA010004198.1, forward strand.
TTCCAAAGCGCCTGAAGGCAGGACAAGAAGCAACGGATGGAAACTAATCAAGGAGAGAAGCAACCTAGAACTGAGGAGAAACTTCCTGACAGTTAGAACAATTAACCAGTGGAACAACCTGCCTCCAGAAGCAGTGAATGCTTCAACACTGGAAGTTTTTAAGAAGAGACTGGACAGCCTGAGCAGGGGGTTGGACTAGATGACCTCCAGGGTCCTTCCAACTTTATTATGATTATGATTATGATTATATGACAAACTGGCTATACAAATAAAATTGGCTGAGGCTTCCACAATTAAAAGGAACATATTAATAATAAACCAGAAGAGGGATATCCTATAATGGATATACAAAATAGACCTGTTAAAAATTAACAAGAGCAAAAATGAAAAGTAATTAAACTCTAAGAAAGAGATCAGTTAAAGTTTTCAAGATTTTTCTGAGAAGAAAATAAATAAATAAATAAATATGGAAGGAAGGATGGAAGGAAAAAAGAAACAGAAAGAAGGAAGGAAGGAAGGAAGGAAGGAAGGAAGGAAGGAAGGAAGGAAGGAAGGAAGAAAGAAAGAAAGAAAGAAAGAAAGAAAGAAAGAAAGAAAGAAAGAAAGAAAGAAAGAAAGAAAGAAAGAAAGAAAGAAAGAAAAAGCATTTGGGGAATAAAGACTAAAATTTTAGGGAATGACGAAAAGGAATATAAAGTTGGTTTATTTGATCAAGATTAAAGTATATGGGTTGTTATCTCTTATAAACATTAAAGGAATTTTGGCTGATCAGGACTGAACAAAAAGGTTTTAAGGGTCTGTTCTCAGATAAGAGATATTACTATATTTTGTATTTTAAATCTATTTGATTACATTAATCTAGTTATGTGTTTCTTTCTGATAAAACCTGATGGATTTTGATTATGATTGAATGATGAGGTTTTGGTGATTTGTTTGCAGGTAAGGGGTGAGATACAGAAGGAAAAGAAAGGATGATAAAATTGTTTTTTTGATTAAGTTTAAAAAGATACTTTGTTATTTCTGGTAACACTTAATGGACTTTTGCTGATTAGAATTGAATGTCGAAGTTCTAAGAATTGTTTATACATAAGGAGATGAGATTTGGAATGAAGAGATACTTTTTTGTTATTAAAGAGAAGGTGATAAGTTGTTTTAAAAACATTATACTTGTGACAAGCAGGAAGTTACTTCATTTTTTCTCTTTTTTCTTTTCTCTGCTATACTTTTTTCCCTTTCTATCTATATCTTTTTTTAAATTATTTTTTATCTGAATAAGTGTAATTGCTAATTAAATTAATATAAAAAAGAGTGATATGAGTATGATTTGTTTTATAAACAGGCTTCCTTCGTATATGCAGTTAATTTTAGCCAGTAGATATTAATGCAATACAAGACACATTCCTAATCTTGCTTATTTTTAGGGTATAATTATGCCAGATATATATGCCCACACATATATGTATATACACATGTACAAATAATAAACATACATCTGGGTGAATGATATTCAGAAAGATTTCAGATGTAGTTTCCAGTCTAAGGTTGGCAAGATGGAGAAATTGGCATTTGCAGAACATTATTGTTTGATTGTTGTCACCTTTCTTTTAGTTTATCTTAGATTCAGGGGTATTTTCTCTTTGGATAACTATGATGCAGGTAGCAGGTATTTAGAGAGGAATAGAAAATATAAAGGAAAACATTACATTGTATGATGGATTTTGATATCAAAATGATGTTGTCAACGCTGCTAACATCGGATGTTTTTGCTTTGACAACAGATGGAGATGCAACCATTTTCTTCTTATGTTTTACTCTTAGAGTTAGAGTTAGATGATGCTGGGGGGAGGAATGTGCATGAGAGTTTAGCTAGACATAATAATACTGAACCTAGTGTGTGAACCAAGGTTATTGAAATAAGAGATGATAAGAATTGTCGGGATGGAGAACTGGAGGGAAAGCCTGCATTTCAAACTAATTGGAGAATGTGATTTATGACTGTTAATTGGAGGAGGGAATTGTGCTTTGATACTATGTGCTCAGGGGAGGGGAATCCAGTTTTTGGCTTCGATTGTGTTAGTGCTGATGCTATGCTCATCTCAAATAAAGATTCTTTAAGGGAAACAATGCCTTGAAGTTCTCTGAAGAGTTTCATCTGTCGGAACCATGACATTCTGATTTCTGCAACTTTCTATTTTATAATAGGATGGAGATGGAGGATACAGTAGGAATACGTTGGGATGTAGCTGACCATAAATCCGTAAAGTTCCATCCACAGTAACATCTGAACTGAACCTTTATACACCTTTGTAATAAATTATTTGAATAGGATGCAAGAGAAAAAAGTTATCTCTCTCTCTCTCTCTCCCTTCCTCAAGTTTTCTTGTATCTTCTTTCTATTCTCTGAATATGGTTTCATGATTCCTGTCTCAGGTTGCCTGGCCACCGGAACAGAAGTACTTTATTTTGTGAAGGATACACCTTTACAGAAATAAAGTTAAAAAATCTGAATATAAACAAAAATGAAATGAAATGAAATAGAATCCTGTTAGGTTAAAACAAAGTGGATGAGCACAAGAAGAATATCCAAGGGAAAAAGGCTGAAGCATGACTACTATTGAAAATGAATCAGGATACATCTAGAGGAAGTGAATCAGAAACAAAATATGTATTATAGTAAGAGTGTACAAAATGTAATAATAAAAATCTGAGAAGACCCTCTGAAGACAGGCTGCCTTCCATTGGGAAAACATCCATTTCCTTTGTTCCTGGAGAATTTGTCCTTTATTAAAAGCCATAGCAGGCAAGTACAAGCAGCATAACTAGCAAGATGCATGAAAGGATAGATAAAAGAGAAAACTGATTTACTGCTATGCATTAGAAGACATTTTCTCTTATCAAAAATAAAACCAGGCTATTGCTTTGGGTCTAAAGCACTTATGATCAGAGACAGGAATTTAGCATACAGAGCAGCTGGTTATGAATGCTACACTAATGCAAGCAGAACCTGTAGAGGTTTCTATAGAGACTCCCAAATTATTCTGATATTTGAAGGCATCAGAAACATCTCAAGGAACTGAAAAAACAGACCTGTATAGAATTTTGATTGTGGAGACTGCATTAATAACTCATACCTAGCATGTCCGTGGCAAGGCCCAATGGGTCAGAGAGCTTTAGAGACCTTCACACTGAATTTCATAAAAATGATGCATAAATGTGGCAACCTCGTTGTTCTGCAGTCGAAAAGTCCAAATATATTAAAAAGGATGTCTGCTATTGAGCAAAGTTTAGGTTAAGATGATTATAATAGCATCTCATATGATTATTAATGGCATGTGTGTTTTGTATGTGCATTAGTATGTGGATACAAACACACACACACACACACACTGCATAGATTCTGAACAGGAAATGGATTTTTGCTTTACTGTATGTAATCAGTAGATGAATAAAACTTGGAAATTGCATGAGGATTCTTCATGGAATTTCATAATATGTATACCATGATCACAAGGAATAACAACTTATCATTTGGAGGCATATGCTTTAGGTAACATTAACTGCAGCTTTAAACTACAACATAAAGGCACATTTAATATTATCCTCCCTCTTGCTTTTAATATTCTGCTTACAGCCTCTCATGTTGCTGTGTTCAACATGAACAGAATTTAGGATAATTATTGTGGTTTTCCTGCTGAGCAGGATCACATTCTTTCATATGTGATTGTACTTGAACTTCTATCACCATCAGCTACAGCAAACAAGCTCACTAATTTCAGACAATGGGTGCTATTATCCAAGACCGAGTGGCCTTTTCATAGTCCTCCTATAGCAAAGTGTACAATTTCCCTTTTAAATGCAGCACCCTCTATTTTTCCATATACAATGAAGGGAAGTATGATACAACATTAAGTTTGAGGATGAAATATCCACCAAGGACAAACCAAAGGCCAAAAAAATAAAGTGAGTATAGCAATAATTAATATTGTTGGACCAAGTTAATATTTTCACTAAGTAAAAAAAGTTTCTGTGAATTCCCAATTTCTCATTCGGGTTGCTTTATCCATAATACTGTAGAAATTTGGGATGACATCAATGGTGGGATTCAGATATGTGAACAACCAGTTCCATGTGTGGATGCCGCTTCCAGAAGTCCATTCTGGGCCTGGGCAACAAAAAATTAGCTACTGAACTGGTGCGAATCGGCTGAAGCTCACCACTGGACAACATGCACAATTGAGTTAAATCTAGGAAGACATAATTCTTGACTTATAGCCATTTGTTTGGTGACTATCTGAGGTTGCAACATAGGGGATTATGACTGGTTGTCACACTTATGAGAGTTGCAGGCATCTCCATGGTCACATGATCAAAATCCAGGCGCTTGGTGACTGGCATGTATTTACGACAGTTGTGCTGTCCCAGGGTCATGTGATTGCCATTTATAACCTTCCCAACTGGCTTCTGACAAGCAAAGTCAATGGAAGAAGCCAGATTCGCTTAATAACTGCATAATTCATTTAAGAGTTGCAACAATTCATTTAACAATTGTCTTGCTTAGCAATGGAAATTTTGGGCTCAACTGTGGTCGTAAGTCTAAGACTACCTGTAGAGGAAATATAACTCTATTTGCTTCTGAAGAATAGCAACAGTTTTATCCCACATATTTTGCCTTAATTGGGATGTGTAGCATGCCTTTTCTAATAAGTCAGTCCTATATAGCACATACTAGAGCCTGTATTATGGATTTCACAAACAAATGTATTAATAAAATTAATGTTACATTATTAATCTTAATTTTATACAAAATACAGTTTTATAGTAATTTATGGCAATAATAAAGAGCGAAAATATTATTTGGTATTGATACTCTTCTTATATCTCACTTAAATTTCACCTCTGCAAGGGCACTGAGATTTAATAACAGGTAGTTTAAAACATCTCAGTCATGTCTCTTTTTTTAAAACTCCAGGAAATGTTCTATATAGCTGCATACAATGAAGGACATGCTGAACTTCAATACTCAGTTATTGATAACTGCTGACAGACATTCTCTATTCTTCTGTTATTTGTGGAAACCTTGAAAAATACTTTTTTTTTTACCTTAGCATGATATTTTTTGCAATACGGTTTGAATCGAGGGAAGGCTAGGCTAGGTAACCTATGCTTGTCAACTGGTATGACTGCATGATCATTTGGCTGGGAGCACTTTCTTAGCTAAGTATATCAGTGGGATAAAAATTAAAGGAGACACCAATTACCATCTCTGATCTCAAAAGCTGAAGATAAGACCAATCACCCCTTAAGGGTGATATTAAAACTCACTCTACTGAATATAAAGCATTAAAGTAGATGGCCTTTAGACAGACAAGGAAAATGAGGATGGCATTAGCTTGCATTATTCTGATCAACCGCGCCAACAAATCCAATCCTCCGTAGAAATGCTATTAGTGTCAGCCCTCTCCCCCCCCCCAAAAAAAAAGGGGAGAGGAGGGAAAAGGCTTTGTGTAATGTCCCTGAAGGAAAAGAAGCAACTAATGTCATTAATGTGTTAACAGCCTCTGGTCACTTAACAGAGTAGTTTTAATAGGCTCTAGAGGGGAAACGTGTCCAGCCCTTTTCAGCCAAAGGGTAGGTTAGAGCTGTGTGTGGGTTTTGAAGATAGTGGGTTAAATTCCTGGGGGATTTGCCTGCCTTGTTATATATTTGCAAATGTACTTTTAATAAAGCAAATGATGGCTAACTACAATTAAGTACCAAAGGTGGCTCTTTTAACAAGCACATGCCATTGCACTGATAGGTTTAATTACATTATAAAGCTCACTGGAAAACACTTCAGGAAAAAGATATAGGGGCATCACCGTTTGCAACATTAGCATATAACAAGTCACTAGTGATTTCACTTTCCTGTCATAAGTTTGCTCCTGCATTTGAATTCTGAATTACATTTCAAGTCTCTTAAAAATAGATTTTCCAGTACCCCCCATTACAAATCTCTTTACAACAGGTTTTTTTTTTTATCCTATAATAAAAGTACTGTGAAATCGCCAAAGGACTGGGCTCAGCACTGTTTAATTATTAACACTAGAGGGCTAAAAGAAAAGGTAATATTGAACAATTGAATTCTTAGAAATATGAAGCCAAGTTTTATTTTAAAAATAAAATATTTTCAGGTAGATGTTTTGCTTATAAAAACATGATGGCCAACTGTTGACTTTTAAGGGATGACATTTAGGACAGTTCTCATTGTACTGTATTTTTTTCCTTAGCTATGAAGAACACATTGCTGTAAGAAAGAATTCAATGAATATTGTCACTGAGGAGTGTAGTATTCCAGCTCCTCAGTCTTCTAAACACCCTTACAGATTTTGCTGCCTGCCCTCCCCCCCTGTAAAGGCATGTAGGCATGACCTTGGGAGACTGCAGCCAAGGCAACAAACTGGTAAGAGGCGGTTCAGCGGGTAGGTGAAAAGCATGAGAAGCATTTATAAAGGGACCTTCCCTAGTTTCTTGGAGACTAAAAATAGAAAAAGGAAGAAATGCTTTCAGTCTTGCAAAATTGAAGGCAGCTTTGTGAGGTAGTCCAGATAAGAATAACAGAGTTGGGAGGGACCTTGGAGGTCTTCTAGTCCAACCCCCTGCTCAAACCCTATACCATTTCAGACAAATGACTGACCAGTCTCTTCTTAAAAGACTCCAGTGTTGGAGTATTCACAACTTTTGGCTGGAGGCAAACTGTTCCACTGATTAATTGTTCTAACTATCAGGACATTTCTCCTTAGTTCTAGGTTGCTTTTCTCCTTGATTAGTTTCCATCCATTGCTTCTTGTTCTGCCTTCAGGTGTTTGGGAGAATAAGCTAATCACCCTCTCTTCTTTGTGGCAGCCCATCAAATATTGAAACGCTGCTATCATATTGTCCCTAGTCCCTTCTTTTCACTAGACTAGACATACCCAATTCCTACAACTATTCATGTTTTAGACTCCAGTCCTCTAATCATCTTTGTTGCTCTTCTCTGCACTCTTTCTAGAGTCGCAACATATATTTATATCATGGTGACCAAAACTGGAAGCAGTGTTCCAAGTGTGGTCTTACCGAGGTATTATAAAGTGGTACTAAATACTTCACGATCTTGATTCTGTCCCTCTATTAATGCAGCTAGGACTGCATTGGCTTTTTTGGCAGCTGGCGTATGCTTCTGGCTCATATTTAATTGACTGTCCACTAGGACTCCAACATCCTTCTCACAGTTACTACTATTGAGTACCCCCAGATGAGCTAATGAAACTTATGTAAGTTTGATAAACTTATGTAAGTTATGTACATTAACAGAATCTTACCAGACTGAAAGTAATTCAGTAATTCAGAGCTTCTTAACTCATACTTTGCATCAATCTTCACACAAAAAGGAACTATAGCCCAAAAAAAACACTGCAAAAGACAAATTAGAAACAAAAATTAAAATAAGCAAGAAGATGGTAAGAAAACACCTATCCGACCTTGACAAATATAAATCACCAGGACCCGACAGATTACATCCCAGAGTTCTGAAGGAGCTGGCAAATATTATCTCAGAACCATTGCACCACATCTTTCAAAAATCCTGGAGCACCGGGGAAGTACCTGAGGATTGGAAAAGGGCTGATGTGGTTCCCATCTTCAAGAAAGGGAAAAAAAAAAAACAGACCCAAGAAACTACAGACCAATCAGTTTAACATCAATACCTGGGAAGATCCTAGAAAAGATAATAAAAAAACAGATCTGCAAACAACTAGAAGCAAACAAAGTTATAACTAGTAGCCAGCACGGGTTTGTTAAAAACAGATCATGCCAAACCAATTTTATGTCATTCTTCAACAAAGTGACTACACTAATAGATCAGTGAAATACTGTGGACATAGTATACTTAGACTTCAGTAAGGCATTTGATAAAGTAGATCACAACCTACTCCTTGGTAAGCTAGAAAAAGGTGGAATAGACAACATCACCACTAGATGGATCTGTAGCTGGCTGGCAAACCATATTCAATGAGTAGTCCTCAACGGCACAACATCCACATGAAGAGAAGTAAGCAGTGGGGTACCACAAGGTTCCGTCTTAGGCCTAGTACTCTTCAATATCTTCATCAATGACTTAGATGAGGGAATTGAAGGGAAACTCATCAAATTTGCAGATGACACTAAACTGGCAGGAGTAGCCAACACCCCAGAAGACAAACTCAGGATCCAAAAAGATCTTGACAAACTTGAACAATAGGTCCTATCCAACAAAATGAGTTTCAATGTGGAGAAAAACAAAGTTTTACATTTAGATAGGAAAAATCAAAGGTACAAGTACAGACTGGGCAAGACCTGGCTTAAAAACAGTAACTGTGAGAGGGACCTTGGAGTCCTAGTGGACGATCACTTAACCATGAACCAGCAGTGTGCAGCAGCAGCCAAAAAAGCTAATACAATCCTGGGTTGTATAAACAGAGGCATAGAATCAAGATCACGTGAAGTATTAGTACCGCTTTATAAAACCCTAATAAGACCACACCTGGAATACTGCAGCCAATTTTGGTCACCATATCACAAAAAAGATGTTGAGAGTTTGGGAAAAAATCAGAGAAGAGCAACTAAGATGATCAAATCCTGGAGACTAAAACATACGAAGAACGGCTACAGAACTTGGGTTTGGCTAGTCTAAAGAAAAGAAGAAATAGGGCAGACATGATAGCAGTATTCCAGTATTTGAGGGGCTGCCACAAAGAAGAGGAGATCATGTTATTCACCAAAGCACCAGAGGGCAGGACAAGAAACAATGGTTGGAAACTGATCAAAGAGAGAAGCAACCTGGAATTAAGGAGAAACTTCCTGGCAGTGAGGACAATTAACCAGTGGAACAGCTTGCCTCCAGAAATCGTGGGTGCTTCATCACTGGAGATTTTTTAAAAGAGTCTAGACAATCACCTGTCTGAAATGGTATAGGTTCTCCTGCTTAAGCAGGGGGCTGGAGTAGAAGACCTCCAAGGTCCCTTCCAGCTTTATTCTATTCTATTCTCCCTTTCTCTCTTTGTAGTACACAGAAAACCCGGGAGGGTCCCTTCTGAAATGCTTCTCATGTGTTCTTCCCATCTGTGTGCAGGTAGTTCTCAATTTATGACTACAATTGAGCCCAACATTTCTGTTGCTAAGTGAGTCATTTGTTAAGTGAACCTTGCCCCATTTTACGACCTTTCTTGCCATATTTGTAAAACAAAATCACTGCAGTTCTTAAGCTGGTAACATGGTTGTTAAGTGAATCTGGCTTTCCTATTGGCTTTGTCAGAAGTTCGCAAAAGGGATCACGTGATCCTGGAACACTTCGACCATCATAAATATGAGTCAGTTGCCAAGCATCAGAATATTGATCACATGACCATGGGGGTACTGCAATAAGTGTGAAAAATGGCCATAAGTCACTTTGTGACTTATGTGAAAAATGGTCATAAGCCACTGTAATTTTGAACGGTCACTAAATGAGCTGTTGTAAGTAGAGGACTACCTGTACTGACCTGCCTCTTATCAAAAGGTTGCCTAGCCTGTGGGTCTTTCTCCTGTTTCCCAAGATTATTCCCACATACCATTACATCTCTCTTCCACCCAGTTTTCAGAATAAGAGAGGAAGGTGATTTCATAGTTTAATGTTTCAAATTACAAACAAAAATCTTAGATGCCAACTACCTGGATATCTTTCCAGCCCCAGGCAATATTTTTAAGTGCACACATCTATCCTCCCTCTCCCCATCCTTTTAGCGTTCTACCTGATCCTAGTACCTCTGAACCAGCAAAGAGTTATGCCAGTAGCATCTGCGGTGTAAATTTATAACTGAGTGATGGTTTCTGACATTTATGTATATACAAGCTGGTACATCTTTCTCCATTCTCACTTCCGTGACAGCTCATGAAATTTCCTTGTCAGAATCTGCTATTTTCTTGCAAGAGTGGCACAGCCTGATGGATGAGAGGACACTCCAGAAAGGGAAGGTGATGTAGAATCATTTGAAAATTTTGAAGAAGCACTAAAAGTATCTGTCAGAGATACTTTAGATTTACAAATACCAGAACTGGTCCACGAGGCTGAGGTTTATGGCCCAGACCTGAGTTTTAAAATAATTGCTTTGGAATTCACAAGGGTCAGAAGAAAAAGCTTGGAGTAGAACTTAGATCATACTCTTACCAATCTTTGATTTGCAAACAGCTATTATTAGCTTTCATGATAAAAGTCCAAGAAATGCCTTTTTTCAGTAGCAATTTTTCTTTTTTTCTTTCTTTCCTTTCTTCTTTCTTTCTCTCTCCTTCCTTCCTTCCTTCCTTTTTCTTTCTTCAGAGAAAATATGGAAGATTAGGAAAATTTTCCCTATGTAGTGTTGCAGGCTGCAATTCCTAATAACTTTTATCAGTTGTTTAGGGATTCCAAGAGTTGTAATCCAGTGAATCTAGACAGCATGAAGGTGGAATAGCGAAAGCTGTACTGTATTAAGAGTTTTAATTAAAGTCTGCACTTGTCCTATTGGTTGTGAAACATTATGGGGGCAATTCTGATTCCCATGGCTAGTGATCATTATGGTTTGGGCAGCTGGATCTGCTAGCCTCCCTCAAAATGGCAAATTGTACATAGTCTTCATGTTGACCAGCATTAGATAGAATCAGGAAATGTGAGTAGCCCAAAATGATTTGCTTTCTTTTCAATCAACAGGAAACCCAAAGCTGATCTGATCCTCTTCCATGTATTATTTTAATTATTATTTATCAGTCTGCATTAGGCTACCAAAATTCTCCAGCTAAGCTCATCCTCCAGTCTGAGGCTCAAAATGGGGATCAGAAGACCTCTGAGGAAACTCATTGCCACATCCTGGTAGGTTTGGGGGGTGCAGGTCTGGCCTCTCCCAACAGCTGCTGTTCTCCTGCGAAACTAAAGGAAAAACTCAGGAACAAGGGGGACAAGAAAGAACCATAACAGGTTTTGGGCTCTGTGCCGCTTCAGCTCTTCCCAACTTCCCCCCTTCTCCTTAACCTCTTCAGAGATCATTTGCAATCGAAGGACGAGGTATCCAGGTAATTTTTTTCCTAAGGAGCAGCAACCCGCCCCACAGGTGCCCGTTATGAACCAGCGAGGAAGTCGACAAAAAGGGGGGGGGGAAAGGCTGAAATATTCCAGCTGGTCAGATCTGCAAGCCAGACACGCCGTTACTTCCGATGAGACCAACTCAAGATATTGCGTGATGCCTTACGACTTTAAAAAGGAGCCCGTGGGAAGGAGGAGGAGAAGTTAACTTGCAAAGAACCTCTTGTCACCCCTTCTGAAGTCCCACCGCAGCTACGGGAAAAGTCTGGATGAAGATGGAAGCGAGCGTCCCCCACCCCATGAGTTTTATTTCTTTCTTCCCATAATATTTCTTTCCCTGCAATTCTTCCCTCTTCGTTTACTGGGGGAAGCGCCGGCCCTTCGGCCAAATTTAGGAGGGCAACCTTTGAACGTGCAGCTGGCTCGCTTTCAGCACCACCCGTTTCTCCAGTGGTTTGCAAAAAAAGAGCGAAGACGCAGTCAAGGGAGGGCAAAGCGGCTGAAAGAATGGGTCGTTGCGTCGGCAGACCCGACAGCGCATGCTCAGGCTACCTCTTTCCAGGCCGGCTGGCCGGGCAATGGCGCTGGCTTGCGCAGTCCTAAAAAACGGGTTGAGCGGGTTGGACTTACGCGCTCGGGTTGAAGGGCGCAGAGCTCCTCCGGCCAGCCTCGCCGTCGCTCCTCCAGCAAGTTCATGGAGGCCCGGCCCAGGCAGCCAGTTCACCTCTGTCCGCGCTAAGCTCGCTGGGCCGCTTCTCCGGGGACTCCGCGCCCGGCACTCCGCCCCCTCTTTTCTCCATAGCCAATCCTCTTAATTTAGCCGCGGAAGGCAAAGGCTCCATCGCCCCCGCAGCTTTTGCCTCGAATGGCAAGGCCCGACGGGCAGCCCGGAGCTCTCCCTCGGGCAGTTCCGTAACCTCCAGAGGTAGCGGTGCTAGAAGGCCAGGACGCAACTCGGGGCGCTCCAAGAAGTGAAAAGGCGCGCTCCGGATAGCTTGGGAGCTGTTGCCAATTGTAAAGGAAAAGTTTGGTTCACGCAGCCCGCTAAAGTACGGTTTGCTTAACCGTGGCTTCTTGAATGCACTACTACCCCATGGCTGGCTTCGCATCATGCAAAACATGGGATGAGTGGAAACGTTATTTTCTTCAGCCTGGGGCATTCCAGAAGGCTTTGCCTATCCACAGAGTTTGTACAGGTGTTTGTACAGGTAGTTCTTGACTTAAAACCACAGTTGAGCCCAAAGTTTCTGTTGCTAAGCAAGACAGTTAAGGGAGTTTTGCCCCATTTTATGACCTTTCTTGCCACAGTTGTAAAGTGAATCTGGCTTCCCTATTGACTGCTTGTCAGAAGATCATAAAAGGTGATAGCGTGACTCTGGGACATTGCAACTGTCATAAATACATGCCAGTTGCCAAGAGGTTGAATTTTGATTATATAACTGGGGATGCTGCAACAGTCATACATATGAAAATGGTCATAAGACACTTTTTTCCAGTGCCATTGTAACTTTGAACGGTCACTAAACAAACTGTTGTAAGTTGAGGACTATCTGCATGTCCCTTATTATTTAGTGGTTGTCTGGATTTTTGCATGTCAGGTCCTGTAGTCCCATTAGATCTTATTCTCCACAATTCTTTGACAATAGCAGAAAGTCCATAAAGGATTGATAGAAATAATACATATTTTAATCTTGATAAAAAACAACTTTAGATTCCATCCTTTTAGTTCTAACAATCCTAAGCTTTAGTTCATTCAGATATTATTTAGAATTTAATTTCTCTTCACTTTTTCTTTGTCCCACAGAATTCTTCAAGGCTTCAACAAGACTCTTTTATAAATCTAATAGGAAAATATTAGCCAGGTGACTCTCTTGGCTGGTCATTTTTATTTCCCTTTTAAATTTTGAAACCTCAGCTAGTTTCTTTGGAAGATTCAATGAAACATCCTTTTCTAATTCTCTTGGCCTATGGGTTGTAAATTCACTTTTGATACCATCTCTATCTTGTCAGATAAAATGTGTTCTACATCTGTCATTTCTTCAATAACATCTTTTGGACATAGTCTATTCATGGAAGCAGACATCATTACTGACACTTGATATTATGGCTACTAATTTCTGACCCCATTATTTTCATTGTTTATAATGTTTTGCAACTTTTTACAGGCTTTAAGTAAAAACAGTGGCCACCTCCAGTGTTCAGATTTTGAAATTAGGAAATTGCTTATCTTATGCGTGTTTTGTAAAAACAACAACAGAATCTAATTTGCATGAGAAGGTGTTTGTTCTTTATAATTAATTCCAAAATCTTATTGCAAAACTTTCACTATTCCAATTTTATTTGGATCTTTAGCCCATGTATAACTTTTTACGATTAAAATGTTATTTAGCTTTTTGCTGTTTATTTCAGATTCTTCAGATTCTGTCCTCTCCTTATCTTGAAAGATTTCAAGGTATCAGTCTTCTCACCTATTCCTTGGTCTTTGTCACTGTTACTCGCTTCCACTTTTGCAGAGCCATATTAAGTGAACCATACCTTCCCTGGAAGTCCAGATTACTAGTGTCCAAGTGCCATTGACAATAGCTACCTGGAATAATATTGCTAACCCTAGCCCATTTGCTTCTTTGGAAGACTAACTGAAGCACTCATCTTCAAGGAAGCCCATCTAGATGATATCCAGAGAAAAAGAAAATGTCTAAAATTGTTATGTAATGCACCTGCTAGATTAGAAGGTGGTGGTCAATGGCTATATAGGTAGTCCTTGACTTACAACCACCTGTTAACGACTGTTTGAAATTACAACAACACTGAAAAAAGTGACTTATGACTGTTGCAGCAACCTTACAGGTATAAAATCAAAATTTAGGCACTTGGCAACCAGCATGTATTTATGGTGGTTGCAGCGTCCTGGGGTCTCATAAGTGCGATTTGCGACCTTCCTGGGGGCTTCTGAAAAGCAAAGTCAATGGGGGGAAAATGGATTTGCTTAATGATTGTGTGGTCTGCTTAACAATCACTAGAAAAGGTCATAAAACAACACAATTTAGGGTTGAATATATGGGGGGGGTTTGTTACATTTTGTTTGTTTTACTGTTCTGTATTTTATTCTCTATGATAAAATAATTTAAAAAAATAAAATTGGACACAATTCACTTAATGATCGCATCAATTAGAGATGAAGTTCTGGTCCCAATTATTGTCATAAGTTGAGGACAACTTGTAGTCTTATAGGGCGAAAGGAGATTCTTAAGAAAAAAAATGGTTTAAGGATGCTAACTATAAAACCATTGGATAAAATCTAAAACATAATTCCTAACCTACAGAGAAATAAGATAATTCCTAACCTACAGAGAAATAAGTCTTTAGCAAACAAAGATTAAAACAATACAACATTCCTAGATAAATGTTTTTACTACTCTGTTTAGTAGTACCTGTTTCCTGGAAAAGATATTCCCTCTGTCTAAATTATTCCTGGAGTTCCTTGGATCCCAATAAATTAATGATAAAGCTGCTGAGAAAATAGGCAGAACCCACTTCTCTTCCAAGCCTTGGTCAATAGCAGTGGTAGCGAGCCTATGGCACGTGTGCCAGAGGCAACGCTCAAATCCCTCTCTGTGGGCACGTGTGCCGTCGCCCCAGCCCCGCCTCCCCCCGCGGCCCCCTCCTCACCAGCAGTCACCCCCCGAAGGAGAGTCGCCCCTGAGTGCGGCCCGCACAGAGCAGCGCAGCGCAGCCAAGGACATGGCAGCCAGGCAGTGGGGACAAGACTCGCATGCAGATGATGCTGAGCGGAGGGCGTGGCCGCCATGGCGCTGCTGGGCCACCTGGGCGATCTGCGGCAGGCTGTGGAGGCAGTGGGTGGCCCTGCTGGCAGGCGGGATGGGGTGGAGTGGGAGGGTGGGGGGCGGGGCGGGGGTGGTTTTTGGGCACTCAATCTCTAAAAGGTTCGCCATCACTGGTCTATAGCTTTGGCAGTCATAACATCCTATTCAAAATGCAGAGGTGAATGCCAGTAGAAAACCTTATTATGTCCTTTTTCTTAACCTGAATTTCACTTGGGCGACTAATGTGGCTCTCAAAGTCAAAAAGATTTTTCTTGGAAATTCCTCTAGGAACTTTTAAGTGTACAGCATAATGATGCAACTCAGCAATATTGAAATCTCAATACCAAGATTCTTCAATTCCTTTCCACCATGTGGAAGACGTGAATGTTCATATATCACAAGGATCAGAAAACGTAACTATCAACTTTTTACAGATAAGGGTTTTCCAGACAGCTTTAATAGAATAATGTTCTGGAAAGTTTCCTCATGTAGATAAGTGTGAGTATTCATTTCAATATTTAGAGCTTGTTCAAGAATTTCAGGTACATTATTTTATGTTGGAAAAAAAACTAACCTATTTTATGAGACTCCCACTGTATATTAAGAGAAACTTAAGAGCTTTATTTTATGCATTAAGAAAAATGATCTCTATTGGAATGTTGGAAATAGTATTGTGCAATAAACAATAACATACTATACAAATTTCAGCCTGCCAAATTGCCAAAAGTAAAACATTTTCTGCAGAAAATGTTGACTCTTGAAATTTTTATAGCCCATACTTTTTGTCTCCATTTCATTTTCATCTAATATTATTTCATTCTTTTTCCACATTCCAACACCCCCCAATAAGTGTCTGATACACATACTGATCATAGAAGTCTAGAACATGGTAGCAAACCCTAATTTTTCCTGAAAGAGGAATGTTTTTGGGGACAGTGATACTTGTGGTCTTCTAATATGAAAAGCAATAGCACTTTGCACCTAGATTTATATACCACTTCATAGTGCTTTACAGCACACTCTGAACTATTTACAATGTCAACTTATTGTACCCAGCAGTCTGGGTCCTCATTTTACCGGCTGAGTAAATCTTGAGCCGGTCAGGATCGAACTCCTGACCATGGGCAGAGTTTGCCTGCAATACTGCATTCTAATTACTGCCACCACAGCTCAGGAGCACAGAAAAACCATTCATGAATATTATGAATTGCTAGTTTAAACAACATCTTTTCCTTTGTAGATGTTAAATATCTTACTACTACCTGTAATTCCACATCTGCTTGTGCTACATATACATAACTGCTATTGCTTGTATGTCATACAGCATTCTGCTAACACAATATGCAGCACTGGCTATAGGTCTCAATTCTAATCAGTAATGTTTAGATAATTCCTCTTGTAGTTTTCAACTTTTCTGCACAAACTGGAATTCAAGATAAGGTTGATATTTTAAGGATTATAATTGTAAAAAAAGAGTTAAGTGTATTATACTCAGGACTTTTTTTCTCATAGAACGCTCAGAACGGAGTTCCGGCACCTTTTTTGGATGGAACCTTGTAGGATAGGCAAGGTGGGTGAGTTCCGGCACCTTTTTTTTTTTTACAAAAAAAGCACTGATTATACTTATTCCCATGCTCCTATCTCCATCCCACCCTCTCTTCCTTCCTTGCTTGCTTCCTTCCTCCCTATCACAAAGGAGAGAAAACTATGATTTTCAGGAAGACTAGAATTCTAATTTGTTAGGAAGAGAATCTGGTCAGTAGAAAGTGGTTATAGCTTCATGTACAAACATTTTCTGATCCACATTACTTTAGTTGGATTACACTACAGTTCCACCAGGTTCAGGACAGGAGAGACTTCATGATATTAAAAATGATTGAGAATGTGTATAAAAACTTAGGGGACTGTACTGGAATAAACATTTTGAGAATTAAAGCAATTGCCATATTTTTTTTTAATTTTTTTTTACAAAAAGCTATTATTGTTCAAATTATTGAACACATGGCTACATGCATAAAATCCAAAAATATTAGATTCCGACCTTAGCTTCTGGGCAAAAGTAGTAAGATTATTTTGTTAGATAGCACTTAAGAGCCAAGTATGGAGCAGGTGCCTGCTTTAACTCAGATAATATTATGTTAACATATCTATGTTAATATACAGATGTTAACTCTTAGCAACATGTAGATTTTCTTCATGCCAATCTATCCCTAATTGTGTTTTTCAAGTCTTCCAATGCTGTACTGATTGCCACCGTAACTTCACCCTTCCATTCTGCTGCTGGTCATCTTTTTCTTCTGTTTCCTTCCACCTTTCCCAGCATTAAAGCTTTCTCCAGAGAGTTAGGTCTTTACATATTATGTTTGAAGTAGAATAATTTGAGCCTGGTCATTTGTGTCTTAAGTGTATACTCTTGGTTGATTTGTTCAATGGTCTATTAGTTTGTTTTCTTGGCTGATTACGGTATTCTCAGAAGTCTTCTCCAACATCGAAATTCAAAGCCATCAACATTCTTCCTATCCTACTTCTTCAAAGTCCAACTTTTATTTCCATAGAGAGTAATAGAGAATAATATGGCTTACCCTATTCTGATCTTTGTAGTTATAAAACACATCCCTGATTCCATAGTTGATCCTAAAAGGAAGAACTGTTCATCATTTTGATATTTCATTGTCAATTTTCACTAGTCGACTCAAGTAAAGGCATAGTTTACAGCAGGAGACTAGGAACATGTGTCTCAAAAATTTACGTTGGCTTTGCTTTTCTCAATAAAAATTTCTTGTCTCTCTGTGAACGAGTTTCGGACCTTTTTTTTATAAAGCAAATAAAAGTTGTGTGGCTAGAGAAGACTCAAATGACTCAAATGACCTATGATTCATGCAAAATGAATTTATTTGATAATAAAACAGTAAGACTTTGTCCAATTTCTAGATTTCTTTTTTCTGCAATTCTTATCTGCTTGTTATAAGGACATAAACAGTGCTCTTCTGGATTAGAGCCCTGGATCATCTAGTCCAGAGCTTTTCAACCTTTTCACCCATTGTACCACTTTTAGAATATGGCAACATTCGAGTACCACCAGTCACCTAGCAAGGTGTCAAAAAACTTGATGACCAAAAAAAAAAGGGAAAAAGTGATAAAGTACAGGTAGTCCTTGACTTATAACAATTTGCTTAGTGACTGTTCAAAGTTACAACGGCACTGAAAAAAGTGACTTATGACCATTTTTCACACTTATGACCGTTGCAGCATCCCCAGGGTCATGTGATTTACATTCATATTTATGATGATCATATTTTTCCAGGGTCATGTGATCGCCTTTTGCAATCTTCTGACAAGCAAAGTTAGTGGGGAAACCAGATTCACTTAACAACCATGTTACTAATTTAACAACTGCAGTGATTCACTTAACAATTGTGGCAAGAAAAGTCATAAAATGGGGCAAAGCTCATTTAACAAATTTCTCTCCCTTTATATCCAAGTTCCCTCCCTCCCTTCTTCCCTGACTCTTTCCTTCCTTCCTTCCTTCCTTCCTTCCTTCCTTCCTTCCTTCCTTCCTTCCTTCCTTCCTTCCTTCCTTCCTTCCTTCCTTCCTTCCTTCCTCCCTCCCTCCCTCCCTCCCTCCTCCCTCCCTCCCTCCCTCCCTGCTTTTTTTTTTAAACTACCAGAGGCTCCGGGAAGAGGTGGCAACAAGCAGGCAGTGGTGGGCACTCCCTCTCATTGCCTCTGCGTGGCTTGGCTCAGCTTACCTCTCCCAGACCTGCGCACGTGTTTGTGTGTGTGCGAACGCACGCGCCGGGATCAGTGCCGCTTTCCAGGTGATCGGCGCTTCTTCTCGGCTCAGCAGACGCGCCAGGATCAATGCTGCTTTCCAGGTGATCGGCGCTTCTGGGCTCAGCAGACACGCCGGGGTCAGTGCCACTTTCCAGCTGATCGGCGCTTCTTTGGGACTGTCAGGGCTCAGCGGAAGCACTTCTTCAGGGCTGTCAAGACGCGCCGGGATCAGTGCTGCTTTCCAGGTGATCGGTGCTTCTTTGGGGCTCAGCAGAAGCACCAGGATCGGCGCCGAGCTCCAGCTGGAGCCTGGCGCTGATCCTGGCGCTTCCACTGAGCCCTGACAGCCCCAAAGAAGCGCTGATCAGCTGGAAAGCAGCGCTGATCCTGGCGCTTCCACTGAGCCCTGACAGCCCTGAAGAAACACCAATCAGCTGGAAAGCGGCGCTGATCCTGGCGCTTCTGCTGAGCTCTGACAGCCCTGCAGCTCCAGCCGTCTCTCGCTCAGGCTTGTGCTGTGCTGCACCAGTTCAGCTCATTCCCCTCCCCTGCTACCACTTTTCTAGGATGGTCGCGTACCACCTGCTAGGTGCCAATGTACCACAGGTGGTATGCGTACCACCGGTTGTAAAGCCCTGATCTAGTCCATTAGTCTCTTCTCATGATGACCAGCCAACTGTATAAGAAAGTCTACTAGCTATATTTTCTCAAGGAAGGGAGGAAGGAGGGCACCAAAAGAAAGAGTGTAGATAAATTATATTAGGAAATTCATTCATATGTAACACTTGCTGTTCTCAGGATCTAGTTTTAGGAAATAGTGCCTCCAGATAAGCAACACTCATTCGGCTGTTATGTTTGACAATTGTTAATGTATACAAGCAAGATGAGAAATACATTTCAGTTAAGATGCTATATCTATGGCTCTCCTTATTTTATATTGAAATTATAATTATTTGTAAAACATTATTGTAATAAGGTGCTTACCTAGAAGTGCATTTTAAATTAGTTCTGTCATTCTTCTATAGTATAACCATATTCTGCATTAAATATTGTAGTATCTGCAGAATAGGTTGTCATGGAGATTTTTATGTAGTGTATTTAAAAAACACACTTGTTTGATGAATGACCACACAATAAGAAGGCTTAGGGAAAATCTAAACCTCTTTTAATAATGTAATGATATCGTTCACTTATTATCAATTACCCTTGATTATATGTAATATCAGTAAATCGAAGTGTATGACATAATCACCCAATGACAGATATTTTTGGTTTGAGTGTGATTATTAAGCTCTGGACTCCAGATGTATTGTTTTCCAAACTAGCATTTATTTCAAGACTAAAGCTTACTGCTTACTCCAATACAGCCTGATTAATTTGGTTGTGGTTCTCCAATAAAATCTTGGGGGGGGGGGGCATATTCTTCCACACAGTGTGTTTCTAATTTAGCTCAATATAGTGTTTTTTCATTTTGATAATTAAAACTTCCTTGTACAATAAAATACATTTACCATCATGGTGCTTAACTCTTACACTGCAAAGTTGAGATCATAATCTAGCAGCCAATTGTGTCAGGTCCACATGTGAAAGATCTAATTTACTGATTTATTGCTAAAACCTATGCAGAGGAATCTTCTCAGAATAACAGTTTGCATCTGGACAAAACTAGATAAAGGTCAACAGATATTCGGGGGCGGGGTTGAAATTCATTCTTTTGCAGCTGCCTAGAGATTCTAAACAAATGTCTCTTTTAACTCCTCCCTCCTGTTTCTGCCAGTTTCTCTCCTACACATTTAGATTGATGGGGTACTTGAGTATTAAGCCATTGAGTCAGCCCACAATAATCAAGCCCAGTTCTTTGCCAATATAGAATGTTGCAGATAGATAAAAAAGTGGGGCAATCTGACTCTTTTAGAATTATAAAATAAATGGAGCTGGAAGGAACATTTAGGCCATGAAGTCCAACTAGATTATAAAAGTAAATCTGATTTGCTTTTTTTTTTTAATAATGTATTTTCTCACGAATGAAGGCAAATATACGTGTTCCAGGCAGTCAGAAGACTAAACCTCTGATCCTGGTGACCGACCCAGATTGGATCCTGCAACATATTTTCTATTTAAAATCTGAATTATGGATTCAGTTAACACTGAATTTTTTTATGCTGACAATCTGAACAGTACTACATATTTTCAAAATGCATTTGTTTTTTCCCAAATACACTTAAGGCTTACTTCACATTTAAGGCTTACTTCACTAACACAACCCCCCCCCCCCACAATAGCTTATAATAAGAATGAAAGCTTTAAAAGAGAGAGTTGCTCATCTTTAGAGGCTGTTAATGCCACCTACAGACAAAGAGCTATCTTTACAACTCTGATTTGTAGCAAGAGTCATTTCTGTGTTAAGAGCTTAATTAGCTTTGTTAGTTTAAAAGCAAAACATGAAATTGTTAGATTGCCACTTTCTTAATAAAAGGATTTAGGAATCGTAGGTAGCAAAAATAGCATTTTGCTATTTGCTATTTAAATAAGCTTGTTTTGAAGTTTATTAGACTTCTGCCTTTTGTTCTTTGTAGCTTCTTGGTGTCTAACATACAGTATGTATGTGTATTTTTAATTTTGGGATTGAGGGAGGCAGCTGAGACTCCAGAAAAGAATGCAGAAAATGGAATGGAATAGAAATGGAAAATGGTCCCTTCTGGCCTTGTCAACTTTCTGCAATCTGATTTGATTCCTATATGTTAAAACAAAGTATAGAAGTCTGTGTTGGGTTATTTTGCACTAGAGAAGCATATGAGTTTATACCAAGTAAAATTCCTCACATTTGCAAACATAATAGAAATTGCTTACAACAATCTCCAACATGTGGACTTATTTTTAAAGAATAAGGAACAATGAAAGATTTCCTTAATGGACCCCAGGGGATATTTTGTGGAATGCCCTCTATAAAGAAATTCACCTGGCACTTATCGTACAGTTCTCTTGGTTCCTGCGTAATCTTAGAAATATTTAAAAATAATTTCCAAGGCTGTTTTACAACTACTTTTATTGCCATGTTTTTTTTATGTGCTGTAATGTTATTGACACCTGTGATGACACTATTTACTGTTTTACTTAACAGATTTTGAAATTACTTGCCAAGAAAATAGTATGTGGTAATATACTGTATAGAATAGAAATATAGTACAGGTAGTTTTCAACTTTGAACTGTTCATTTAGTGAACATTCAAAATTACAATGGCACTGAAAAAAGTGATTTATGATCAGTCCTTGCACTTATTGTTATTGCAGCATCCCCACGGTCACATGATCAAAATTTGGGTGCTTGGCAACTGGCATATATTTACAATGGTTGCAGAGTCCTGGGGTCATGTGATCACCATTTGTGACCTTTCCAGCCAGTTTCTGACAAGCAAAATCAATGGGGGAAGCTGGATTCACTTAATGGCTATATGATTTGTTGCAGCGCAGTGATTTGCTTAATAACCATGTCAAAAAAAAATTGTAAAATCGGATTCAATGCACTAACCTGTTCGCTTAGCAAAAGAAATTCTGCTTCCAATTGTGGTCATAAGTTAAGGACTATTTGTACTGAATATAATAAACAAGCAAAAGTGCAATTCTGCTTGACCTAAACATGAATTTTATAAAAGGAAGCGTTTTGACATTCAAAATTCCTGTTTTATTAACAAATGGAAAAGTGTTAATATAAGAATGCCAGTAACTTCATTTAAATTTTCTTCCAAACAAGTGAACTAATGACTGCAAAAATTACATGGCTTTGCCCAGTGTTCGTTTGTTTTTACAACAAAATGATGCAGTTTGGGTGTAAAAATGCAATGCAAACCAAGCGGCAAGGAAGTAGGTTAAACTATAACAACTTAGGTCAGGGGTGTCTGCCAGCCTGCGGGCTGGATGCGTCATGGCGAAACCACGCCCACCCCATTGCTGGCAATGGAACAAAAGTCGTGATACGTCATGACACGTCACGTGACGTTGCGAGTTTGACACCCCTGACTTAGGTAAATAAAACATAATCTTTAGAATCCTTTCATTACATTATAGTCCACTGCCTTTCAAGGCATAATTTCAAAAACAGATATGAGCAAGTTTGGGGTAAAATATGGGATCATTCGTTTCTACCCAATTACATTCTCTGGAGTGTATGGGAAAATACCACACACAGATATACACAAGCTCCCTAATGCAATCAATATAAAATGGCATTTATGATCCCAACAGTACTACAACTTCCCAGATCTAGAATACGTTAATAGAAAAAGGTAAATGGTTAGCAGTTTTAAAGTATTTGTTGTAGACATTTGGTTAAGTGTTTTTGTATTTTATTATATAGCCATGGAGAAGTAAAAATGTAAAGAATTTAATCTCACATCTGCCATGTTTTTTTTTTAATTTTGATTCTATCAAGTGTTTTATCTGGACTTCGAACACTTTCTAACATTTAAAAAAGTTGAGTGCTTTGTCCACTTTCATTTTGTATGAGCAAAGTAGTTTTAAGACTAAAGAGCTTAAAGAAGTAAATCCTGTTTTCCACCTTCAGATAAAAATTGTGGTTTCAGAGGGAATAGTGAATTCTGTTTAGCAGTTAATTTTTAATGGGTGAATTTCTCCTGTGAATACAGCAAAATAAAAACTGAGTTTGTCAGAGATATCTTTCATCCGATTCATTCTCCCCCTTCCGGGTTTCTATAATGTGGAATCTCTATAAATAATTTGCAGTCTTACACGTCTTGAGCTATTACAGATGAAATAAATTCGGATGATGCACTCAACTGTAAGCCTAAGAATAGTTAAAAGTGACTCATCCTAGGGGCTCCACTTCCCATTCTGTTTTGATTATAGAAGGCTGCACGTGATCGGGACCATGTGGTTTGCAAGGTATTGTATGTTTCTTAATGTGGATTCTATTATCAATTTTCTTTAACTTTAAGTGCACCTGCACATCTGGAAACACTGCTTTGTGTGCTGCTGCCCCATCCATTTCTTTTGGACTTGTATTGGCTGAGTAGTTGGAGGATTATACTGTCTGGGAGACCTGCCAGATTAATTTGGCCAGCTGCCTGTTGTTCAATCTGGAGCCACTGAATCCCTCGGTTTCTCTGGGACCTTGCTGCCAGATATTCCATATGGGATGCCCAGAAATATAGCCTAACATTAGGGAGATTTAGTTCTCCCATATCTCCATGGGCCCATACATTTTTAATGACAATTCTTGTTTTTTGCCTACCAAATGAACCTTGAAAAGGTCTTGTGGAGCTTATTAAAGTGTGAGGTTTTAAATTCTCAGAAACAGTTGTAGTTGATACAAGAGACTAAGGAGGGCATTTATTTTAGGAAGCTGTATTCTTTCCATAATTGGTGCAGAGAGATTCATCTACCTATCCTGATGATTCTTAACATTTGGTGGCATCAGGTTTATGCTTGATGGTCAAATGGCCTCATTAGCATCTTGAAACTAGAAGAAGGACATGTAGCCTAAAAGCCTAAGTGATTTGATCAGGGATGTTAGATACTAAAGCATGAAAGCAGGTTCACAAGGCACCAAAGTTCTATCTTCGTTGTTTTGATATAAATCCTGTTGTTTTCCAGGGCAAGTAATATATAGCACAGTATAAGCAATCAACACTGTGTTGCAGAATCATCCATAAACAGTGATCAGTTATAAATTCAGTAGTCAGATTTCATCATTTCCAGAACACAGCAGCTCCCATTCCTCTTCCAGTCAGACTGGCATCTTATCTGAAGATGCTTTGCATAAAATAATGGGGTGGGAATGATCAAGCAACTGTAGTTGGAATTTCTGTTGGAATCTCTGGTTTCCTGTTGCTAACAGCTGCTCCCTCTTGTTTAAATGCAGCAATTTCATTCCAGTATTTTTTTTTACATGCAAAGCATGTATGAATATTAAACATTACTGGTCACAATTTTGGGGTTTTTGTTTGTTCAGCTTGCTGAACAAAGTCAGCTAGTGTGATTTTGTAACCCATGGTTTATAGCTTAGCATGTGTGAACACAGCCAGTTGTGGTTTATTTAGGAAGGCATATCTTAAGTGTAATGTGAGAGTTAAATGCAATGTATGATTTTAAAAAGTAGTTTATTTGCATGAGAGTAGAACAATTATGCATGCAGCATTTTTATTGATACATTTGGTGGGTTTGCTTTAATTGCTCTTTTGCTAAGTTCAATTGATTTCAGAAAAATCATTAAATCAATGGAAGCTTAGCAAAAAAACTAAACATACTTTTTAGCCACAAAAGTAACATGCATAGAAACAACATATTAATTTCATTGCTACATTGAAATGGCTGATCTCCTTGATCACTTACTATTCCAGAGTTAATGATTTCTAATTTAAATTTTGTGGGCAGCATAAAGGTGAAAGGTGCATATGTGAAATTATACAGGTGAAATTGTAATCTGCTTACCAGATAGCCATGGGCTGGCTTCAGACTTAATCATACTTAGACTGGACTCTCTGAAATTAATGGAGTTTATATTACTCATGATTAACTTGAATGCTGTGTTTTTAAATAATTATTTATATATTTTCATTATTGCTGTGAACTGTCCAAGTTTTGGTAAAGATGTAAGTTTGTTAAATAAATAATTGTAAGTTCCATTGCTTTCAGCAAACCAATCCAAAGTATGCTTAAATACATCCTACGATTATACAGGCAGAACCAGAATATTTTACACAATAACAACAGCCAATGTTTGGCAACTGATAAATTAGTTTCTGACCTTGTTGCAAAGGCTTCCATTAAAGGAAAGGAAACATATTCCTTTGAACAAATGTGGTCCCTTGTAATTTTCATAGGATTATGCTTCTTTACTATCACATGGCTATTAGGAAGAAATTTCCTCTGTATTCAATGGGATTTATTTCCATAAGTAGATAATTGTATATGTAATGATTTTTACATTATTTGTTGTTGTTAGTTGCGAAGTCGTGTCCGACCCATCGCGACCCCATGGACAACGTTCCTCCAGGCCTTCCTGTCCTCTACCATCTTCTGGAGCTGCTGCTGCTTCAGTGACTCCATTCAGCCACCTCATTCTGTCGTCCCCTTCTTCTATTGCCCTCAATCTTTCCCAGCATTAGGCTCTTCTCCAGTGAGTCCTTCCTTCTCATTAGGTGGCCAAAGTATTTGAGTTTCAACTTCAGGATCTGGCCTTCTAAAGAGCAGTCAGGGTTGATCTCCTCTAGGACTGACCGGTTTGATTGCCTTGCAGTCCAGGGGACTCGCAGGAGTCTTCTCCAGCATCATAGTTCAAAGGCCTCAATTCTTTGGCGCTCAGCCTTTCTTATGGTCCAACTTTCACAGCCATACATTGCAACTGGGAAAACCATGGCCTTGACTATACATACTTTTGTTGGCAGGGTGATATCTCTGCTTTTTAGTATGCTGTC
Organism: Azemiops feae; assembly: GCA_023970755.1. NCBI lineage: Eukaryota > Metazoa > Chordata > Lepidosauria > Squamata > Viperidae > Azemiops > Azemiops feae. Next base: position 1,363,496 of record JALGBA010004198.1, read on the forward strand.
TAGATTTGCCATAGCTTTCCTCCGCAGGAGCAAGCGTCTTTTAATTTCTTGGCTGCAGTGTCCACCCCATCGTGGTTATCAGGGACACTAAGCTTGTTCTTGTATAGTTCTTCTGTGTAATTTTGCCACCTCTTCTTAATCTCTTCTGCCTGTTAGGTCCCTGCCATTTTGGTCCTTTATCATGCCCATCTTTGCATGAAACGTTCCCTTCATATCTCCAATTTTCTTGAAGAGATCTCTGGTCCTCCCTATTCTATTGTTTTCTTCTATTTCTTTGCACTGTTCATTTAAGAAGGCACTTATCTCTTCTAGCTATTCTCTGGAATTCTGCAATTGGGTGTATCTTTCTCTTTCTCCCTTGCCTTCGCTTCCCTTCTTTCCTCAGCTATTTGCAAAGCTTCCTCAGACAGCCATTTCGCTTTCTTGCATTTCTTTTTCTTTGGGATGGTTTTAGTTGCTACCTCTTGTACAATGTTGCGAACCTCCATCCATAGTTCTTCAGGCACTCTGTCTATCAGATCCAATTCCTTAAATCGATTTGTCACCTCTACTGTATATTCATCAGGGATATGATTTAATTCATACCTGAGTGGCCTAGTGTTTTTCCCTACTTTCTTCAATTTAAGCCTAAATTGTGCAACGAGAAGCTCATGATCTGAGCCACAGTCAGCTCCTGGTCTTGTTTTTACTGACTGTATAGAGCTTCTCCATCTTTGGCTGCAGAGCACATAGTCAATCTGATTTCTGTGTTGACTGTCTGGTGATGTCCATATATAGAGCCGTCTCTTGGGTTGTTGGAAAAGAGTGCTTGCTATGACCATCGTATTCTCTTGACAAAATTCTATCAGCCAGTGCCCTGCTTCATTTTGTACTCCCAAGGCCAAACTTGCCTGTTATTCCGTTTATCTTTTGGCTTCCTACTTTAGCATTCCAATCCCCCATGATGATAAGGACATCATTTTTTGGTGTTGATTCTATAAGGTGCTGTAGGACTTCATAGAACCGGTCAATTTCATCCTCTTCAGCACCACACAGTATGAAAAATACAACTGAATTGTAAATGGAATATTTGTATAAAATTTGCTGATTAACTATTAGCATTGTATGCAATGCTAATTATTCAATTTAATAAATTAGTGCAAAATTTGGTACATACACAATTCAAGGAATCCAATTATACAACAGTAATAACATACTGGAAACAATTAATTCTCATTTTAGAAAGGTCAGGGTGCACTCCAAAAAGATTAAATAATTCCTAAAGAGAAATCAAGATGCTTAGGTATAATCCAGAAAATATTAATTCCTTGAGAAAAATGTGGAAAGTTGAAATGTTTGAAATCTGGTTAATAGTAAAATTACATTTATATGCTGCCTGATTCTCAGTGACTCTGAGTGGTTTACAATTGAAATGATTGAATGGTTAAATTCCTAACAATGACTAGGATTAGAAAAACAGAACAGAATATCAGTTTGGAAGGGACCTTGGAGGTCTTCTAGTCCAACCCTTTGCATATGTAGGAGATCCTATACCATTCCAGACAAGTGGCTGTCCAGTCTCTTCTTAAAAAAGCCTCCAATGATGGAACGTAGGAAATGTTTGTGCACAACAATTGCAGTTAGTATACTGGCATTTATTTATATATTTTATTATATATTTCTATTTTTTTAGGAACTTGAGGTGATATATGAGGGGGATGTAGAGTTCAAAGCATTATTAGAGACCCCACATACCCATTTTACGGTCTGTTTCTGTTGCTCCCCTCTGGGAGGAGGTTTTGAAGTATTTCTAGCAGGATTACCCGATTCTGTAATAGCTTTGTTCCCTAGCCTAGGCCATCCATCTGGTAAACTCGCAAGATTCATTTTTCTCACCATGCACATGTATACATAACCCGAACTAGACTGTTGTTTCTCTGTGTCATATAATATATGTGGGCATATGCATAATTCTTTATGTCATATTTATGTAGTGTATATCGGAGGTGCTGACCCTTTGAGAGCTGTATGCAACGAAATTTCATTTTAATGTATGCCGATTAGTGTACATTCAAAGTGACAATAAAGTTATTATTCTATTCTATTCCTATTCTATTCTAATTCTATGCTATGCTATCCCGCCTCATTTTCTTTCTTCACAGCAACTGAGTATCATAATCCGACAACTTGTTCTAATTCACTATTCTAATCCTATTCTATTCTAATTCTATGCTATGCTATGCTATGCTATCCCGCCTCATTTTATTTATTTCTTCACAGCAACTGAGTATCATAGCCCGACAACTTGTTCTAATTCACCCAGGGAACCCCCAGAGATCAACACACACTCAGAAAACCCACCCACCCATCCAGCCAAACAGCCGACAGCTTGAAGCACCCTTTAAACTGTCTCAAAACATCGTTCGTGCCATGGTTCAGAGCGGGGGCCGTCGGCGCTCAGCTCCAGCACTCTCGTCTCCTCCATTCATCGCACAGAGTTAAGGCTCTTCACCTGGCAACTTCCCGGTCGCGCGGCACCCCCCCCCCCCCACGCAAACAATCGCTGTAGCGCAGGAGACCTCTCCGACGAGACTGCCTGAGTCCCGGCCCGCATGCGCGAGATTTCAGCGACCATTCGGGAGGCAGGAGCGGACAGCGGAGGGGGTGGGTGGCGCATGCGTGATGAAAGAACCTCACGAAGGGGGATAGGCTGAGGACTGCTTCCTCGCCTTGGAGATCAACACCGACGATGGCGGCGGAGGCAACAGCGGGAACCTTACTAGAAGCGACATCCTCGGCCCAGTTCCAGGATTTGCTGCAGCGGCCGGACAGGTGGGTTCCCAGCCGCCTTTTCGCGGTTTTGAGGTTCCGTTTCCTTGGGACTGGGAAGACCAAAGACCCACTGCCAAGTATCGGTTGCCGCCGGGCTGGTGCTCTGGTGGAGATTTAAATGCGTAATTCTCGTGTAGGTATGGCTCGAATTTCAACTTTCATTGTAGAAAGCTCTGCCGGTAAGGTTTCATGTTTTTTTATTCTCCAGCCACCCTTTGATTAAAGTTTTTGCTGGCTAGGGAATAGAAGATGGGGTCCCCAAAGTGGCCCGTATGGAACCCCAAGAGGCTGTCCAAGAGAGCTATATCATCATCATCATCATCTATAGTAGCATTGTCTATGGAGATTCTTCTGTCTGTGAGGCATCTGTGGCACTGTTAGTTAAACCAGCATTTATTAAATCATTTTCACGTTACAGTTTGTTGATCAAAAGTGTGAAACTCCATGAAGGAGTTGATGTGCTAGAGTTTGGGGAGCCCTGGTCTAGGGTATTTCAGTTTGCCTGGTTGGGGATGGCCAGCATGAATTGGGGAAGCTTTCCTAAGAGTAAGAAGGTAAGTTGAATTTATTTCCAGAAAAAGGTACCCTCTGTTTTCTGACAGAAATGGTACTAGTGAAAGACAATGGAGATTCTCAGTCATCCAGGTCATAGTTATCCCAAAGATGCTTTTTCACAAGGCAACTGGACTTTCTTGGGTTTTTTTTAAAAATGATGGACCTGTCTCTTGATGCATGCATGCAAACACATATATGCACCCTTACACATTTATGCAGCCTTATTCGTTTGACCCCAGACCAGAAGATTCCCATGCTTTTTTTCATCTCCCTGCAAATGGTCATGGTTTTGTCAAACTTAGTTGCAGTTCGTTTCCTCACTCTGCGGGTCTCATTTTAATCCCATTCAGCATCTTTTCTGTAAACAATTAGGACACAAAGGAAAATGTTTCTGTGACTATATGGTGGTCATTCATCTGCCCATCACATCCATCAGCCATTAAACCTGGCGCTCTTTAAGTATCATATTCATCCCCTATTCTGTTCACGTTAAAATGATTGGGTTCTTTGGTGGGAAGATGGTGTTCAACAGAACAGCATTTGAGAATGATGAGGCAGAAGTAAAAAGGCTTTATAAGTAGTCTGGGTGGGCACGAGAACAGTGTAGGTCAATTCATCTGGGAATATGAGACAGGATCAGAAAAAGCAAAGGAGGCGAGATTGTCGTGCAGGAATACAAGCTAATTTGAGGGCTAATCCACATGGAGCTCCGTCTCCATCTGTCCAGTTTGCCATCGTTCGCTGCCTAGAGACTAAAATGGATGTTCTGAAACTTGAGCTGGCCATGAACAAGGAGTGTATATCGGACCCTTTGAGAGCTGTATGCAACGAAATTTCATTTTGATGTATGCCGATTGGTGTACATTCAAAGTGACAATAAAGTTGTTGTTGTTATTATTATTATTATTGAGGCTGAATGGAAAAGAGATTTGTGACAAATATGTTAATATGTCAAATCCCACAGATTTCAGTGAAATCATGTCTGGATTCCACCTATTAAAAATACAGTGTGTTGACAGGTTGCTTCCTCTCTGTTCTTTAACTGTAAAACCTTTCTGATAAAACTCTAGTTCTTCAGCATAACGTTTCTTAGATAGGTTGAAATTAAAGAGAAAGATACAGGTATGCTAAGAACCCTCCAAAGGATAGTAGTATCTCATCCTTAAATTCTTTTTTTTAATGTTATTTACCATTAATAAATAGGTGAATCCTCTGTTGGGGATGCATACAGGTAATCCTTAATTTATGATACAATTGGGACCAGAATTTCTGTTCTTAAGCAAAGCAGTTATTAGGTGAGTTGTGCCTGATTTTATGACCTTTTTTGCCATGGTTTTTAAGCAAATCATTACATAGCCGTTAAGGAAATCCAGCTTCTGCCAATGATTTTGCTTGTCAGAAGCTGGCTGGGAAGATCGTGAATGGCAATTGCTTGACCTGGGACACTGGGGATGCTGTGAGGGTTGTAAGTGTGAATATCAGTTGTAAGTCACTTTTTTCAATGCCATTGTAACTTTGAACAGTCACTAAACAAATGATTGTAAGTCAAGGGCTACTATAGTTCCTTAGTTTCTTATGTGTATTCTTTATTTTATTTTTTTCCACTGAAAATCAAATAATTAAGCAGAAATTTGGTTTGCTACTCCAGTTTCATCTTGTTTCTTATTATTTTCATGACTGAATTGAACTAGAAAGGGAATGCATGAACTGTGTGTATTATTCCTGTAGAACTAGTTTTTATGCTGAGCAAGGAAATATTAAAACCCTGATCTTGCTGAATGTAGAGTTTGGCCCCAAGGAGTCTTGCAACCTATGAATATGTATGAACATAGAGGTGAGAGAAGGGCATTATCTCCTTCACATTTTAGAAAATGAGAATGAGAGCATAAAGCTGTATTTAGGTTGGAAAGGCTGAGTTTTGCCAGTGACTCAGCAAGACAAAGATTTAATCCAAGGTGTATTAATTGTTTTTCTTACATACTGGTACAGTACAGTTTTAAGAAATGGGTACAGATCCATTTTATTCTAGGTGAAAGTATAAATAACATAGTGCATTGAAATGAAATAAAAATATGTATGGGGAAGATGTGAGAATTCTTTCTTGTATATTCTTCACCGAAATATCTTTCCAAAGATGGAATGTGTGTGTATCCCAAATGGTGTAAAAAAAAAAAAAAGTAAAAAATATATAGTAAAGAACAAGAAAAATATATGAAGAAATGACTTTCCCAATATCACAATAAGAATAAACAATTTTAGTAACTTATTCTCTTAAAATGTAACAAAGATCTTTCTTCCATATCCCATCTCATATCTACAAACAAATCCACAAAACTTTGTCATTACAGTTCTGATGTCAGCAAAAGTCTATTAAGAGCTACCAGAGATAACAATGTATTAATTTTAACCTTGATAAAAAAAACCTATATTCCTTCTTTTTACTTCTAACAACCTTGAGTTTTTGTCCCTATCAAATAATGAGGGGATTCCAACTAGGCCGCGGAAACGGCCGACGAGCGATGTGCATCCTCACGTGCGCAAGCAACGGGTGAGCATGTGTGCAAGCAGTGTGCGTGCATACTCCATTTGCACAAATGGAGCTGCATGTGTGCACTTGCCCGCCGCTCGCGTGGAACCATCCCATCTTTCTCTTCCCGCTGGTCTGCAAAAGCCAGAAACGTTGAGGAACTCTGTTCTATGGTAAAACTTGTTCCTCTTCCCATAACATATTTTAAACACAGCTTATCAATAGAAGCAGACACTCTTAAAAATTAACTTCTGGGTCCATTGTTTAAAAATATCCTTCAGTGTGTCCAATGTTAAAATATTCTGCTCCATTTTTATATTAGTAAGTCAAATGTTTTTTCCTTTAATTGTAATATTTACTTCTAGTTCCTTTTAGTTCCTTCAATATCCTATCCTATCATTTTTTTAAAAAAAAATCTTTAAACTTCTCTTTAAAATTTCTTTTGCTAAGACTGAAGGAAACTCACTGGGTGTTTTCAGACTTGTCAATCCAAAGATTCCTGTTAGCGGAAAAGCAGTTAAAAGCAGTGAAAGTGATTTGAAAAAAGAAGCTTGTGAATCCAATGTCTGAAGGCACTGAATGTGGTTTGAGCAAGATGGCTATTCCCTTGCCTCCCAGAGCTCTAAACCCACTAGAGACCACTGTCTTGTCTTCTCGCAAGGTGCAACTGCCTGGAACACTTGGAGGTGATCTCAGCTCTTCTCCTTATCTGGAGTGGAATTATGAAGAGCTGGTCAACTTGCTGGTTCTTCATTCTATCAAGGTCACCTGCTTTGCTTTTAGAGGAACTGTCTTCAGTTCACCATTTTGTCCCTGGAAGTTCAAAAAGTGAAAAAAAAGTTTCTTTTTCATAGTTTTCTATGCAGAATGTTTTTAACTACAACTGAGCGAGTAGGTGTTGGTACCAACAGTTACCTGAGAAGTAAAGTAGTACTTTCAACTTTTGTAACTCCTGTGGTTATACAGAGAATGGTTGGATTGGAAGTCTTTGATATTCAGCTTCCCACTGAGGAGCAGCTGTCAGGGTTTATTCTTTAGCAGCAGTAAACGGGAGGGATGTGAAGGGAATGGCAATGAATGTGAGCTGAATTTGGATCAGCCTTGGGCAGAATCAGTAGCTAGGCTGCAGGGAATATAGGGACTGGTAATATATCATGTCAAAATCTTGGCCTGTTGCTACTGTCTATTTTGACTGACAAGGGGTTCTCTTTAGGCAAAGAGGAGGTTTTTTTCCAGTGCCAAATTCGTACACTGTGCCTCTAGTTGCTTTTTACATTGCTCTGGTCTGCAAAAAATATCTGATTACTGTGTGTTTCCTTTTTTCTTATTGCAGGTCTTTAGTGGTGGTTCATTTTTGGGCCCCATGGGCTCCCCAGTGTGTTCAGATGAATAATGTCATGGCTGAACTAGCAAAAGAGCATCCACAGGTTATGTTTGTGAAAGTAAGTCAATACATGTGTGATTGCTGACTTTGTACATGCAGAACAACAACAAAAAAAGTCCAGCTATTCTAAATTAAGTTAAAAAAAATGAATTGGGGCTAGTGATTTTTGTCAACCTCACAATTATTTTTCATTTTCATTGGTGGCATATCAAATGCATTCTTTAGTAAAAGTGAATATTTTCTAAACTCTTACTTGTAAACCAGGATAAACTTTTAAAATATGGATATAGAAGGGGGGAGGGGTAATGCTTGGCCATCCAGAAAATGATGCAGCACAGACTTCACTCATAAACATCAGGATTGTGAATTGTGTCAACAGTGACATTAAAAGCGGCTATGTTCCAAGCATTCTTGCCATGCTTTATTTTTAATAGATCCTTTATAGAGGATTTTGAAATTAAGAAAGCATACAATAAGTCCTTGATTTAACAAACTAATGGGGGAAGGATCACGTTAGAGATGAATGTCAAATAAAAGGTAAATGGGGTATTACACGTATATAAGATGTGCATAATATGTTTTGGACTGCCATCCTGGGTATAGGAATATTTACATTTTCTAGTAAGATGTTTCAAATAATCAAGGAAAAATAAGTCTACTATACATGTAGCCATGTATATCTGTGTATACTTGGAATTAGTAAAATGCAAAATTGGTGGAAATTTTGAAATGACAAGATTTTGATAAAGACCATTTTAAAAAGAAAACTTGCCATAGACTGAAATATACGTAACACATTTTTTAAAAAAAATACTTTATGGAAATTAATTTTCCTTAATACTTTATGAAGTATGTTATATAACCTGGTTTGTTTGGTATACCAGATTGTAAAACCATATATGCATTGATATCATTTATTTAAAATTTATTTAAAATTTAATTTAAAATAAATAAGGCTTTTCTGCATTTATTTTATGATAAAACGTTGAAGTAAAAAACTGAAGAAATTACCAACATTATAGAAACATTAAATGTTTCTGCTTTATTTCTTGCTGTATCGCTAAGGGAAGGATTAAGGCTTAGAGTACACATTTTACCATATGATGTTTATTCTAAATCAGTCTCAGTTGTTGAATATTAAAAGTACCATTACTACCAACAGTTTTTGTCACTTCTGAATCTTTGATATACATACTTTCCTTATAGAGGAAGAGAATGCAACATGTAGCTATCACTCCTGAAATCTTAAATAAAATGAGAAAAATAAGAAAGCCTAAGACCCAGTCTATAATGCATTCTGTGTATTCATAGGTAATATGTGGTAATACAGTGTTACAGGTTGTCCTTGTTAGTGACCCTAATTATGACTGGCAATTCTGCTGCTAAGTGAATTAGTTACTAAGTGTTGTTTCATCTTGTGGAGAGGTGCAAGATTTATCCTATAGACCCACATATAAGGCATTTCCCTACTTGGATACCATCTTGATATACAGACTTCAGCTCCCAGAAGTCTCAACTAGGAGTGTGATAGCCAGTTACAAGCTGAAGTCGTCAGATTTGGAGGAGAGCAAGTTTTGAAGAAAGCTACCCTAAGCTGTTATGTATCTAGAGTTATATATTAACTGATTTTTCATAATTAATGGTTTTTAAAATATTTTAAGCATAGCTACTGAGTGCTCAGATGAATATTTATGGTTGTTACAGTGAATGAAAGCTAGCACCATTACTTCTATTTATTAACATGTACCTTCACACCAAAGTTTGTGTCTTAAATGTTTATATAGTTTTAGATTGTTTTATTATTCAAGTACTTCATTCAGTTGTGTAGTTTTGAACTACTATATTATGTTTATATTATGCAAAGAAGTGTTTATTTGCCACTTCCAGAAAAAAATATTTTAAATTCTTTCAAAATATGTTCAACTTCAAAACATCTGGATGTTAATAGATAGGAAAAACACTTTCTATGGTCAAATAATCAGTTTTTGAGCTATTTATATTTTAATCCTAAAAGTCACCAACTCTTACTTTGTCATAATACATTTATATTACATGCAACAGACACAATTTGATTATTAAAGCATTATAATTAATGCTTTATTATAACTATACGTTATAATTAAAGCCTAAGTGTCTGTTACACTTGCTTATTTTCCATCTCCAAATTGTTCAGCATTCACATTAATAGTTTCCAAGTATGCAAGATTAGATCAGGACTTCTGTAGTTATACGTGGAAGCCTCATTCCAAATTGCACTTTTGCAGTTTGATATTGAATTGTCAATTTCTCTTGTCAACTTAGTAATGCGCTAATATCTAATGGTCTTTCAGGAGTTAAAAACTAAAATGTACCAGGCATCAATAGTTTATTGAAGAAATATTCCTTTTTTTTTGCTTCATAATTTGCAGAAGGCTGGAAATGTCAGTCATGATGTACTGCCTCTTGAAATTAGTCAATAGAGCAAACAGCAAGAATTGCTGTGGGCAGAAAATAAGCACTGTAATCATGACATAACTGGGGTCAGTGATTTATGGATTTCAATATAGTAGTAGCTGCATATGATTGAAAATTTACTAGGTCACTAGTGCACCACGAATTTTATTCACAGCCTCTAGGCATCTTTTGAAATGTGCAACAAAATAAAAACCTCTGAACCTGTTTTGACATGGCAGGCTCAGTGGATGACAAGCCTGCCCTGTGAGTTTCATTTAAATGCAAATGTGTCACAAACTTTTGCACTGAAATCCTTTTTAAACATTTAACATGACTAAAAGAACAGTGTAGACAAGATCAGCCAGTGCAATCTAAACTATAAATAAGCTTTTGGAAACGAAATCATATTTCTTTCTTTTTTTAAAAAAAGCTGGAAGCTGAAGCAGTGCCCGAAGTATCTGAAAAATATGAAATTTCTTCTGTTCCAACATTCTTGTTTTTTAAGGTAAACTTATTTTATCTTTCTTGAATTAATGCTTTGGAGGAAATACATTATTTCCAGTACTGGTTAGATAAATGTTGGGATAATATTCAATTTATATAAAAATGTTTTATATAAAAATGTTAGGGATGTCATGATTAAGTTATGTAGAATTCCTGTTTTTTAAATATTGCCTCAGAAGGTATTTACAAGAAACTACATTTCAGTTATTGTACTGTTAAATAACCATGTTAAAATCAATTTCATATTTAAGCTCATTGTGATGACTTAGTTACTAGATATTTTAGAAGTTGTGTTTTAATCATTTTGATTCTCATGCCCACTGATAACTTCACTAATTTACTATGCTTTGTGAATGTGTTTACAGAGCCTCCTTCTGTTTCATAACTTCTTGTGAAATGAACTTTACACCAGCTGCTGTATTTGCAATTTTCTTGTAGCTTTTAATACGGCGATATGATTTTGTTCTCTATCTTATGGTGATCATTTTTAGAAATATGGTCTTTTAGCCCTTGCAAATTGTTCAAAGCGGCTACTGTCTATTAACAGAATTCCCAGAAAATTGATCGATTGGATGGCGCTCATGCACCAGAACTGACCAAAAAAGTTCAGCGTCATGCATCTAGTCTGACTCTTTCATCTGCTTCTGCTGATAATGAAAAAGAGGACCTTAGCTCACGACTCAAGAAACTGATTAATGCCGCACCTTGCATGTTGTTTATGAAGGGAACGTCTCATGAACCTCGTTGTGGTAAGAATTATTTTAAATGTTTGTATAGTGGGGCAATTTATTATACGATTTTGTCTTGTAAGTTTTTTTTTTTTTTTAAATCTGATCTCTGCTCAGGAGTGATCAACCCTCTTTTTAGCAATACTGCTAGTTCAGTCATTTAGCCTGGGCACTAAATAGTGGATGACACAATTGCCTCGGTGCTGCTTTAATTGCAACTATGCTACATCCAAGTCTGGTTTTCTGGGTTCAGGAGATTTAGGAGTTGCTGTTAGGTTAAGAATACTGTAGATCATTTTGAATAGAAAGGGGAACAGGGAAGGAGATAATAGAGGTTGTCCTATATGAGGTATATGAAGAAGAGGTTATGTAAAATCTTTGCTTACAGAGATACCACTCTTGTGGACTGAAACTATTCCAACATTGGCAGATCAGATTATAATTATTCCAGTCTCTTCTAAACCACACAAAAGAAACCTTAACACTTAAAGTAGAATAATATTTTACGTGTGAAAAATGGGCAAATGGTTGGAGTAATTTCTTTCATATATATAACATGGATCAATGAGCCACGCAGCTGGATTTCTGAGGAGAAGAAAGCTTCATCCACTTCAAGATAATGCCTGTACCCTTTAAGTTAGCACTCTGTCTGTTGTTCTCTCTCTGCAAGGAGCTTGGACCACCTGAATATTTGAGAATCATTCAGCTATATTTATATCTAAGTATGTGTAAAAGATTCCAAGTTTGTTTATAAACTTCTATAAAGCGCCTGTATAACTTCTGAGTAATATCTGTTAGTGACAAAAATGGATCTCTTGTAATAATATCTAAAGGATTCATCGTTAAGGAGATTCATTTGTTTGATGAATGAACCAAATTTTGAATATATTAATCATTACCCTTCTCTTTATGCATTTTATTCATATTTTTATTCATTTTCTTTGCTCTCAAAATATTTCTGTCTCTAATTTAAATTTGCTATGCCATTGGCTTGCCATAAGTACTGTCCTATATAAATTGTTTCCTTCAGAAATGTACATTCTTTGTCTCAAAACCATTCATTTACCAACTGTTCAAAGATGCAATGGCACTGAAAAAAAAAAGACAACCGGTCCTTGCACTTACGACCATCACAGCATCTCCACATCATCCCCACGGTCACACAATCCAAATTCAGGCACTTGGCAATCAGCATGTATTTACAATGGTTGCAAGGTTCTGGGGTCACATTATTGCCATTCACAACAATTCCAGCTGGCTTCCGACAAGCAAAAGCAATGGGGGAAGCTGGATTAATTTAATATTGTGTGATTCACTTAGCAACTACAGTGACTCACTTAATAACAGTGGCAAAAAGGGTCATAAAACTGGATATGATTCACTTTTTTGTTTAGCAACGGAAATTCTCATTCACATGCATTGAGTTCAGTTATTGAGTTTAGTGTAATACTGATTGATAAGCTATGCATGCATACTCATTCCAGAACAGCAAAGACCAGAATATAAATGAATGTGAGGAAGAGATGGGTTTTAGTTATTCCTTGGCTGCTGCTGTATCTGTGTATAAATCTCATGCAAATTTATAACAGCAGCTTATCTGTATTTTGGCTCTTACTTCCTCAGGAAGCTTATAAAAATAGTTACGAATGTATATTACAAAATTCTCTAGATTGCCTTATAAACACCGCATAACCGCTTGCAGGACAGGATATCAGCTACATAGAGTTACTTGTTCTAAAGTTCCTAACAGATTGTGTCCAGGCTAATTGCCATAAGAAAGTCAAATGGTTTGCATTTGTAACTGAGGGTAATTGAATCATTGGAACCAGCAATCCTTATTATGGCTGGTATTTCATCACTGCCTATGTAAAATCTATTTACAACAATGTTACATTTCATCTGTGCCCTAGCTCTCTGCTTATACCGTGTTTTCTCGAAAATAAGACCGGGTCTTATTTTTTTTTTTTGCCTCCAAAAGAGGAACCAGGTCTTATTTTCAGGGGATGTCTTTTATATTCACCTCCGGCACCGACAGTCCCGCCTATCCGCTCCACTTCTTCTGCGGCCGAAGGAGCAGCTGCATTCTGCAGCTGCATTCTGCCCTGCGTTTTGCAGTCAGGCTTTTCTGGAAGGCCTCTGCAGCCGAGTACCGAGCTATGGATTCAATCCGTAGCTCGGTTCTCAGCTGCAGAGGTCTTGCAGATTGAGGTCTTACAATTTGAATCCATAGCTCGGTACTTGGCTGCAGAGGCCTTTTGGAAAGGCCTGTGACTGAGAAATGCAGGCCTGGCTACAGAAGATGCCACAGAAGAAGTGGGTCAGCGAGGAAAGGCCTGGCTGCAACGGTAAGTGGGTGTGGGGCGCATGGGGCAGCTCCACACACCTCCTACCTTAGCTTGATTTTTCGGCATGCACCTCACCCCAAAACTAAGGCTTATTTTGGAGGTAGGGCTTGTATTAGGCCCACCTCCAAAAATCAAGCTAGGGCTTATTTTCGGGGAAGGCTTTACTTTTGGGGAAACATGGTAGGTGTTTTGCTTGCTGTCACTAGTATTATACAACAATTATACATAACTTTCTATCTCCTCCAGTGTACATTCTCATTATGCAGCCTTGGTCTTGGTCTTAAATGTACGCTTCAGACATGCTTTCATTAGCTTTTGTATTGCTCAGATTGCATTGGTTTTAAAAAGTCAAATATTTTGTTATGGGAATAAAGTAGTGTTGGCACTTTATCCCTAAGCATAATGTTTTCAGCCTGCTACTTTAACCCTTAAAAATGAAGTCCCATCAATCAATCTTTTTGTCTGTTTATAGTTGCCTACAGCTAAAATAAAGTGCTCGCTCTCTTTCTTTAGAAGCCTCTTACTGTAGAAATGAATTAATATATTGGTAGCATAATAACCATCAGCAATCACCCTGTAGCTGTTTACTAATGAACTCCCAGATGAATGGGGAAAGAAGGGCGATCAGGATCCTTGTTTCACTCGAGGCAGTACAAGAACTTAATGCTTCAGTTGTATGAAGAAAAGCAACTTATACATCATATAAATAAATACTGTTTGCTCTTGGCTCAAAATGCAGATTATGAAGACCTCAAGCTACAGTACAAAACAAAAGTAATGGGAAAATTTGCCAGATAAAAATCTTGTATAGGTTCCTTAGAATGTGCACTTATTTTAAAACTGTCATAATATATCTGGTGTCTTAGAACTTTCTGTAAATTGGGCAATATTTTTCAGATACCATGCAAAGCTATGAATATATAGCAACACATGTAGACACATAAGGAAGGCTTCTGTTTTGTAAGGAGAAAATTTAAATATAGTAGACGAGATTATACACACATATACATATACAGTATATATTCAGTTTTCTAGATAGTTTTATTATTTTTGTTTAAATGGAGTTAATAGTAAAATAATATGTTTGATTCTGAAATATAAATATGAAATATCACAGTTGTACAGTTGGGATTAAGGAGATGGGTAAGTGATCCTATTTCACTAGGCCCTTCTCCTCCTATGCTCTCCACTACTTGGCTGATGCTCAGTTTTATACCTTGAATTATTAAAAATTGTTAATTGACATTAAGCAAGAATTCTCTGGTTGAGGTCAGCTATGAACTCTCCATTAATGTGAATATATTTTCAATAACGTCACAGCTGGGGAGGAAGAAAAACATGTTATCAGGGGTTGATAATGGTGCCTGGAATAAAATTATAGAGTTTGTGTAGGAACCACATACAATATAGAATAACAAGGTTGCAAGGGATCTTTGAGGTGTTCTACACCAACCCCCTGTTCAAGCTGGAGATGACATTCTGGACAAATGTTTGTCTAATCCCTTCTTGAAAACATCCAGTGATAGAACACCCACAACTTCTGGAAGCAAGTTATTCCAATGATTAATTGTTCTCACTGTAGGAAATTTCTCCTTAGTTCTAAGTTGGATCTCTTTTTAATGATCGTCTACCCATTATTTTTTGTCCTGCCTTAAGGTGCTTTGGAGAATAGGTTGACTCCCCTCTTCTATGTGACAGCCCCTCAAGTATTGGAAGACTGCTATCATGTCACCCCTAGTCCTTCTGTTTGTAAGACTAGACATATCCCTTATCTTACCATAATTTAATTTTGTTTGAGACTTCTTTTAGTTAAAGATCGATACAACCTCATTAAAAATTGTGCTTTTTTTTCTTTTTGTCTCTCCCCCCCCCCATCTTCCAGGTTTCAGCAGACAAATGATAGAAATTCTGAACAAACATAACATTGTGTTTAGCAGCTTTGATATATTTTCTGATGAAGAAGTGCGCCAAGGTCTAAAAACATACTCTAACTGGCCTACTTATCCACAGTTATATGTAAACGGAGAACTTATAGGTGGACTGGATATTGTTAAGGTTAGAAACTAAAATCATCTGTTTCTTTTTTAAAAACAAATCTAATTAAAAAAGTATTTTTATAAATACAAAATTATTGTATTTTAGGAGCTTGAGTCTTCAGGAGAATTGGATACAGTCTGTCCTAAGGCCCACAAATTAGAAGACAGGTATGATGCATTTTGTTTTCTGTTTATTGTAAAGAAGAAAATGGGTATATCCCATGATTGAATTTAATTGCTGTCCACTTTATAGTATTGTTAGTTTTTCATGCTACAGAAGAAAACTTGTACAGAAATGTGTATTATATGTGCATAAGCATCTTTTTTCTTTTTAGTGTTTTTCAGCTTGATTTCTTTTTTTCTATACCTATTTAAGTGTAGGAATATTCATTGCTGTTCTATAAAATGATGATTGCCAACTCAGATTAGTCCCAACTAGCTTGGTCAGTCATCAAGGATGGAAAAAACATTGTCTGTATTCATTGGAAAACTGATAAGTTATTATTCTCTATACTAATGGCTTAAGGAGTCTTTATGTTCAGTTCTTTCAAGTACAAACACTATAATTTTCTAAAATTCCTCGAGATAGCATAACTTACAGTACATAAAAAATAGTTATGCAAAACATTTCTAGATCAAAATAGTTTTATCCCAGAATGTTCCATTCTGAGGTTTTGAAGAGCTTTTGTCCCTACTTGGAATGACATGTTCCAGTCAGAAAAATGGATTTTGAGGTGGGAATATTTCTAGTAACTTTGCCGTCATATTGTAATAGTGCTTGTAAGACTGAAAGTGATATTCTGATGTAGGAATCTTCTTTATCTCATTTGTGGAAGTTCCCTTTGCCTTTATCATGTTGACTAGGTGTCCCCAACCCCCTGGGTTGTGGCCTGTTACTGTTCAAAACCGGGCCGCAGAAGCGGCAGATGAGAGCGCACTCCGCTTGCGCGTGCAACAGGTGGGTGAGCGTGCATACGCAGCTCTATTTGTGCGAACAGCAGGTGCATGTCCCATCACTTGCATATGGAGCTGGGCGTGTGCTCTTGCTATGCTCCTCATGTAGACCCATCTCCTCTCTCCCCCACCACCAGTCCGCAAAGCTGGAAAGGTTGGAGACCGCTGATGTTGACTATACATAGTACTAGGCACAGATTTGCTGAGATTTTACCGTTATTTCATTACCCGTGTATATTAGCAATTCTCATTGTTAACTGCCATCACAGAGCCAAAAATCTTAATGCTTGTTAATTAAAATAGCTTTACTGCAGGATTCTAACAAAGCAGAGTATAGAAGAAAAACATGTCCCATTATTTATGTAATCTACTTGAATAATCATGATTATATTAGAAACTGAATAAAGTTGACAAAAGTGGTTTCAAGGTACTAAGGCATCACCGCTATTCTTTGGATTATTGTGAAGTAATTCCTTCTATGTTAAGTAGAGATTAAATGATGTGATTCTGGCTGGAATTCTAAGAAAACAAAGTATGCATGAGAATCCATTGCTAGCCATTTTTTAGAAATTTGTATCTTTGTTATTGAAATAGTTGCCTTGAAAAGATGGGATGAACCACATCTGTTTCTTTATTAAACTTTGTTCCCCATTTTTGGAATAAATGTTACATTTTCCTTTGGCTAAACATTATTATAAATTCATGAGAATAATTGGAAGTTACTACTTCTGTGTATGTTACATTAACCCTATTTGCAAAAACATACTAAATGTTACTCTTCTATGCATTTATAATATAAATCAGTATGTAAATGGCCAATTTTAGAGATTCTTTAAATTTATATATGGAAAAGTATTGGTACAAAATAATTTTAAAAACCATATCTTGTTATGAGAGAAAAATAAGCAAATATTAAATTGTTGAAAGAACAGTGACACATTTCAGTGAAAATCTATTTTTGACCTATATCTTCTTACAACAGGGATGTCAAACTTGCAACATCACGTAACGTGTCATGACGTATCGCGACTTTTTTTCCATTGCCGGCAATGGGGTGGGCGCGGTTTCAGCATGACACATCCGGCCCGCAGGCCGGCAGTTTGACACCCCTGTCTTACAAGTTAATGTTCAGATTTTATCAATCTTTTCCTTTTCCAGGCTCAAAGATTTAATAAACAAGGCCCCTGTGATGCTCTTCATGAAAGGGAATAAACAGGTAAGATTTGTAAAAATGTTTTCGCTTGATGACCATTGCAGCTTATTACAATAATGCATTACAGTGAGGGAAAAAAATATTTGATCTCCTGCTTTGTACATTTGCCCACTGACAAAGAAATGATCAGTCTATAATTTTAATGGTAGTTTTATTTTAACAGTGAAGAGACAGAATAACAACAGCAAAATCCAGAAAAACGCATTTTTAAAAAGTTATAAGTTGATTAGCATTTTAATGAGTGAAATAAATATTTGATTCCCTATCAATCAGCAAGATTTCTGGCTCTCAGGTATCTTTTATAAAGGTAACGAGCTGAGATTAGGAGCACTCTCTTAAAGAGAGTGTTCCTTATCTCAGCTCATTACCTGTATAAAAGACACCTGTCCACAGAAGCAATCAATCAGATTCCAAACTCTCCACCATGGCCAAGACCAAAGAACTGTCCAAGGATGTCAAGGACAGGGTTGTAGACCTACACAAAATTGAACTCGGATGATAATTAAAGTTGCAGTTTCACTTACCAACCACTTCACTTAATGATCTAGTTGCCAGTTCCAATTGTGGTTACTAAATAAGGACTACCTGCAACCATGCTTTCATGTGTAGTTAGGTAGATAGACATGTAGAAAGTTCACAGTGGACTATACTGCATATTTGATAAACTGCTATAAATATCATTCTGAGGTGAGGGCTGGGGAAAAATTGCTCTTGTGGTTTGTTACATGATTTAGGTTTCTGTGTTAGATGTTAAAGTCAAATGTACTAATCAGGATTTTCTGACATGTTAATTTTTAGAATGTCTTGTTCTTTCTTTCTTATCCATGAACTGTTCCAACCTGTTGCCTTCTAATATTTTGGAAATTAAAATAATGATATGAGTAGTTATCCACTGTCTCATGAAGATTTCAGGTTGGAAAATGTAAACATCCAAAAACTATCTTACATTTTTTAAATTAATTTGCCAGAAGTCAGAACTTTAAAATTTATACATATGTGTTAATATAGTAGAAAACAATGGTTTCTACTTTTATTCTTATTTTAGATGGCAAAGTGTGGATTCAGCAAGCAGATTATAGAAATTCTAAATAATACTGGGTATGTAATGTATTGTCTTAAATCATGTATTTTGTTAGGGCATCTAATCCTAACCCCCATTTCCATTCATCAGTTCTGTTGGTTCTCTCAGTGGCAAGCAATTAGATTTACCCAGACTCAAAAGAGCCACAAAAGCAGTGAATTCTGGACAGATTTTTTTGGGGAAAAAAAAATCTCCCTATAAGGGTTTGGGATTGTTTTATTTTGAAAAATAAAAACAAGGTATAAATTATGAAACTTACTAGTTTATATGTGAGTGTTGTATACAGGTATTCCTCGAGTTACGACAGTGCAGTTAGCGATCGTTCAAAATTATGACATCCGTCCCAAGGTTACGCATGTTGCAGCACCACAGTGGTCATTCGCCCTTACGACCGACTGCAGAGAAGCTGCAATAGGAAGCCCCTGCCTATTTCCCCCCCATCTTGCCCCGCCAGGTCTCCACAGACTGGGCCTGCTTTGCTAGAGTCCGGATTTCATGTACTCCTCCCCGTCCCATTTCACATATGTCTTTACTGTACTTGCTTTTCAAAAAGCTGCAGAAGAGGCTAATCCATGTGGCAGAGAAGCCGAAGTCTTTTATTCAGAAGCTGGTGAATCTGTAAGAATGTGAGATGTAAGGAAAACAGCTTTGCCCCATCTGAATAAAAGGCCGGATCCTCTGCCATGAGGGCCTGCAGGCATGGTTTGGGCCAAGTCTGACCGGTGCTGAGCAGCCTCCTGCCATTGACTAGCTAGTTCGAATGAGCAGTTTCAGGGATTGGGGTAGCAGCAGCCAATCAATGAGGAGTTGATTGCAGTTAAACCTTGATGAGACAAAGGAAGCAAGCTCCCCATTGATCGGCTGCTGCTGCCCCAATTCCCTAAAGCTGTTTTGAAGAAGGAGGTTGCTGTGGCCCCGCCCAGGGTCTTTTCCACTCACCTCGCAGTGGCAGCACCAAAAGCCACGCCCAGCCAGCCCACTTCTTCTGTGGCTGAAGGAGCAACTTCATTCTGCAACTGAGAATGGAGCTCCAGCCTGCATTTCGCAGTCAGTGGCCTTTCCAGAAGGCCTCTGCAGCCGAGAACTGAGCTACGGATTGAATCCATAGCTCAGTTCTCAGCTGCAGAGGCCTCTTGACTGTGAAATGCAGGCCAGGGGATACTGTAGAAGAAGTGGGCCAGCGAGGAGAGGCACCCCCGCCCTAGCTTGATTTTTAGGCGAGTGCCTTGCCCCAAAACTAGGGCTTATTTTGGGGGGAGGGCAGGGCTTATATTAGGCCCACCCTCAAAAGTCAAGCTAGGGGTTATTTTCCGGGTAGGTCTTACTTTCGGGGAAACACGGTACCAGAGGCCTGCTGGCCACATGGCCCGAAGCTGACGTCTTTTACTCAGAAGTTGGCGAAAATGTTTTCCTCAGATTTCACGTTCTTACAGCTTCGCCATCATCTGAATAAAGCACTTTGGCTTCTCTGCCACCACTGGTCAGCCTCTTCTGGAGCTCTGGATATCTTCAAAAAGTAAGTAATACATGGGAAATGGGGCCGGGAGGAGTAAGTGGAATTCGGGACACTAGCAAACCAGGCCCAGTCTGTGGAGACCGAGCGGGGCAGGATGGGGGGGGGGAAGCAATTGTGAGGACCCCAGGAGAGCATGATGTATGTCAGTGGATGGGGGAGGGCTTGAGTGGCCTGCTCCAGCACCAGGCCCCGCATGCTCTTCCTCACCCTGAGATATCTCAAGTGCATTTAACAATGTGTGCATTCGATTAGCGAATGCATTGGGGAAAACAGAGTGATCATGTTCATTTAACGTGATTCAATCAAACGAATTACCGGATTACAAATGTAATTGGCAGGCTCTATTACATTCCTAACTTGAGGATTACCTGTATAGCCTCTATCCCAGAGGTCACCAACCTTTTTCGGTTGGCGGACCGGAGGGAAAGGGAGGGGGGAGCATTTTACACGTGCACGTATAAGCAAGTGAGCATTGCAAATGGGGCGAGGCTAGCACCCATGTGATACTAGCCCTGTATCCGTGTCCCACGGCACGGCGGCACCAATTATTGCGCCCCGCAGCACGGAGGCAGCCCGTTTTCATGCCCTGTGGAGCAATGGCATCCCGTTTTTGCGCCCCAAGGCACGGCAGTGCTCTGTTTTCACGCCCCAAGGCGCAGCGGCATCCTGTTTTCGCGCCACGCAGTGCACCAGTGTCCCATTTTCGTGCCCCGAGGCGCGGCACTGGCCTGTTTTTGCACCTCAGGGTGTGTCATCCTGGTTTTGTGTTGCGGCCGCGGCCCATTTTTGCCCCCCACGGCCGCGGCCCTAGCACAGGTGGGTGTGCTCTATCCTATATTACTATATTATCCTATATTGCTATAGCAATCACTATTACAATAGTACTATCTACTTCATAGTAGTACTGTTATATAGTAATGTTTTCTTTTTAAAAATATTGTTCTGCCTTAATTTCTCCCTCTGGAATTTCTTCTGCCTTTTTCTTTTGTTACTTTTGTTACTAACCATGATACTTGCAACTTTCCATGTTGTGCTTTTATGCTTGTACTTTTCCTTGCTTTTCCCCTGGAGGATTCACTCGGTTTGAAGGAAAAACACCTTCATTTATTTGGCTGTTTTATTCTGTTTGCTGGTGGTTGCAGGGCTGCCAAAAGAAATGTCTCCTCCATTCCCCTTCTGCACCTGTTTCAAGCTTTATTGGCAATTCTGCCATGTTGACATTGGGGAGAAGGCTCAAACAGAAAGGAAGAAGGTAGCACAGATGCTGGCATTTTTTCTAAGCAGGTTGCTCCTTGAGAGTAGGCTACCTTTCAGAACTGTTACTATTTATTTCTAGGTGAAATAATAAGTCTCAATGTCTTTTTTATTTAGTGTGGATTTTGAGACTTTCGACATACTGGAGAATGAAGAGGTATGTTGTTGATATGTAACTCTCTTATTACTGAGTTTAAAAATCTATAATGTGGAATATTAATTAAGTCTACATTTCTTAGGTGCGGCAAGGATTAAAGAAATATTCAAATTGGCCAACTTACCCACAATTGTATGTGAAAGGTGAACTCGTCGGAGGCCTAGATATTGTTAAGGTGAGAAAAGAATTATTGAGAAGTTTGTAACCATTTCATTTTTAAAAAATGGGTCTCTGTTTATCCATTTTGATATATTAGTTGATGTTCAGATTTATGATTTGTTACTTAATTCCTCAAGTGTCTTAATGTCTTAAAAATTTGGGTCCAGTATTAAAGTTAAATCAGTGGAAATAGCTTTATCACATTTTATCAGGGCCATATTATTCCTGGTCAGTGAGAAAGTATACTCAGATTATGGAACATCTACCTCATAAGATAACTTTGCTTCTCTTTATTCATTAATTATCTCTTCTTTATTCTTTCAACATTATTGGCCAGACTGGTGGTTTTTCTTTTTCAGATATGATGGATTATCTTAATAGAATTTTTATACTGATTTTATACTGCTATATGGTGTTTGATTTTAATTTTATTTTGTGTGCTGTTCCAATAAATATATCAAAGCTAACTGTCTTTTCTTAGTCTTCCTGCCTGAAAAAGATGAAGCTGTTTTAATGAATAGCAGAGATGTACAAATGCAAAGTCTGGAGCATTTTACCCAGATCATTTTTGAAGCATACACTGTTTAATGCATGCATACTAGAAAGTCAGGCTTTGGGGTTTTACAAATAATTATTTCTTCACTGCCCAGCTACCTATAATTTGACCTACTTCTGCAGTACCTCTATAATCATTATATAGACTTCCTCTTATCATTCAAGACTATTTGTGACTAACATTTAGTAGATGGCTAGTTGATTCTTATATGCAAATGCATAAATTGCATTAATTTGCACAAGTTTATTTCTTGTGCTTTTGACATTTGAAACATAATGTCTTAGAGTTTTTTTGTAACCTATCATCAGCCTAATATATTGCTGTAAAAAAAACAACTTAAATCTTCATTCAATGGTTATACTAATAATAGTAATGATACGTTGTTTCTTGACATCTAAGAGTTATCTCTTCTTACTCCCATGGGTGCATTTAAAAATACTATTTGGTTTTTAGCTGTAGTCTTTAACATTTTTTTCTCAAACAATATGGTGTTTTGCAAAAAAAGTGTCACATTTCTGAAAAAGAAGGTAAGATTTTATTGTATACTTTTAAAAAATGGCCCTGAAGGAAAAAATAGATCTGTATTTCTTGCTCCATCTTATATTTGTGTGTGTGTGTGCACAATGAACAAGCATTGACTTCTAAACCTAAATACTCTGGGGTCTATTATTGTCGTCAGTGTTTTATAGCCAATATCAAAGTCATTGAATCTCCTGGGAAGGTAGAATCAATAAGTCTTATTAGTTTTTTTAAAAATAGGTTTATATTATTTAGCTCATGTAGTTATTTTTTTAAAACAAATGTTCAGCAGTATACTGCATTCAAAGATTATACACTCTATGGTTTTAAAGAATGTAAGATATTTTCACGTTTGTTACATGTAGATTCTATTAATTTTCCTTACATGACACAATATGTTTTGAGGCCATAGGAATCAAGATGAATCAAATGATAGAGTTCACATTTTAATCATTTTGAAAATCTACTGGGAAGTATTTTTCATCAACAGTATCATTTTCTTATTTTCTAGATCTATTTAGCAATGTTCAATAAAAATTCCATTTCTGCAGGCAGAATCCTGTGATTTCTTTTTGGGTTGATTTTAAAAACCATATCTTCTAATTGCATTTATTAAAACTATAATTAGGGCTTGAAATGTTCCAAAAACAGTTGTTCTACATTATTACCTCCCCCCCCCCCAGCGTAGAACATTTTAACAGGTTTCTTTATTTTCATTAACATAGAAATTTCTCAGAATGTCGCTAACTAGTTGCAAGCCTTGGCCTGTAAAAATTTTTTTAAGTCAGTGTCTTTTGCTCTGAATTGTTCTTGCAACCAAAGATATAATAAAATATGATTAACAGTACCAAAAAAAAAGCATGCTTATAACATTTACCCTTTTCCATTCTTGTGATGTTCTCCCTGCTCATGTTTCTAGGGAAACATGAGCAGGAACAATGCAAGTGTAGAATGTATTCCAGGCATAAGGAAAATTCCATAGTAATCTTATAGTAAGTAGTGGTAATATTTTCTAATGTTTAAGTCCCAGAAAATTGTTGTTGTTGTGAATTACAGTACTGGATTTAGATCATGAATGTCCAGCCCTTTGGCTTGCCTGGGCTAGATTGAGTGAAGAGGAATTGTCTTGGGCTGCATATAAAACATATAATATAGACAATGTAGATAAACCATAATAAAGTTTATGAAATTGTGGGGCTGTATTCTAACTGTCCAGGGCCATATGAAACCCATGGACCATGGGTTGGACACGCCTGG
The DNA here is from genome assembly GCA_023970755.1 of Azemiops feae. Classification (NCBI taxonomy): domain Eukaryota; kingdom Metazoa; phylum Chordata; class Lepidosauria; order Squamata; family Viperidae; genus Azemiops; species Azemiops feae. The sequence continues at coordinate 1,387,485 of JALGBA010004198.1, forward strand.
TTTACCTGGTCTAAGGCAAGATTCATATCTGAGGCTGGGAAGACTCCATGAAGCTGTGCCAGATAAGATTTTATAGTTGAAATATAGAAAGTTTATATGACAGATTTCTAAGATACATTGGTAGATACCCTGTTAATGAATAAAACAGCTATAGTCACTGGACTTTATGGATCCAACTTGCTTTTTTTGGTAGAGTTTTTGTAATCATATCAGTCCCTGAATGTTTTCTCCCTTTCTTCATCCAGGAACTAAATGAATCTGGTGAGTTGTCATCTATCCTGAAAGTAGAAAATTGATGCAAATGAAATACATTAATCAAGAACAACAGAAATACAAACATTGTTATTGACATTTGCACCGGAACAGGTTACGACAGAAAAAAAAAAGGAATTGCAGGTTTCTGACTTCCGTTTCATCCTTTATCAGGCCATGCTAGAGAAGTATGTAAATGTAGATCTTCATACAACTGTAAACTTGTGAACATCTTCAAACTGAATTAAAATTGAAGTTCAAATATGTATCTGAGTACTTTAATTTTTCATTCAATTCACACAAGCATCTAGCTGTCCTAGCCCTTGTTGAACTGGTAGATCTGCTCACAATTATATAGCCATTGAACTTTCTAATGTTGTGGTCTGGTGCATGTAATAAAGACATCATTATGGTGGTCCAGTCAAGTTCAAGAATGAGGATTCCATCCTATCAGAACTCATGAGCCATATCTTTTTAGCCATATTTTAAGTAATCCGGCTAAAAGGGCCATAGTATAAAACACTTAGGGGCTTTTCCTTACTTCATTGATTGGTAATTTAATCTGAATTATCTATCTCTTACTAAATTTGTGCTCATTCTTCCAAGCTTTTTGGCTGCAATTTCTATAATTTAGATTAAAGTGCATAAAAACAATATTATCTATGCAACTAAAACAACTTGAATAAAGTAGCAATAGAAAATAGAATCCACTCTTAATAAGAAATAGGTGCTGAGCCTTAAGAGGAATATCAGCTTGATTTAACATAATGCTAAATTCTAGATAAAGTCTAAATTATTAAGCCACACAGAAGGATTAAAAACAAGCCCATGTACTCCCAAAAGAATATAAGCAATAGTGGCAGTGCAGCAGGAGACAACACTTTAATCTGCAGCAGAATATTTCATCAGCATATTCCAGCTGACCTTCAAGACAATGGTCAAATACCTGCTAAATTGCAGAAAAAGCCTAGAATTTATTAATTAGTTATATTTATATAACCACCCATTTCACAATCAAGTAACTGGAAGCCTGGAATTGCTGATATACGTTCTGTAGGTTCTGATCGCTGTAAATTGTAGTAGGCCTGTCTGCTATTATAATTGGCATCATTCTTGCCTGCAGTCAAATGTCTGCACAAGGTAAGTTCCTACTGGTCTCAGACTGCAATAAACAGAACTGAATTGCATTGCATCTGAGAGCTTGCTGCTAAATAAATTGTGCTAGGAATCTACAGAGCTTAAAAACATGGGTGCTGGGCTGAAACGTAACATTGAAAGCTTAACAGGTGCCTTGAAATATAGAATATTGGTGCAAAAGAAAATGGGAAGCCAGAGGAATATATGAGTACTTTGGCTGGACTGCTCCATTTTTGCACATTCTTCTGGTATTCATCATATTAGGGATTTGCAGAACATATAATTTATTTTCCAGCACTTACATTCTGTCTGCTAACCACGCTATAGACATTGGGTCTCCCATCCCACAAACCTTTGGGTCAAAGGGACCTGTAGCAGAGTTAGCCTTTATGGCCTGGATAGGATAGGCAAACTATTTTTAGGAGATTATCCCAAAAGCATCTTCTGCGATAACTAGTAATATGGGTTAAACTGTTGATTCTCATCTTTGAATCTCTGAGATGCCACATTCTGTACCTATTTCAGTTTCTGAGCGAAGGGCCGCCCTGACAGAGTGCATCGCAGTAATCCAATCCTGAAGTAATAGACCATTGTTAGGCCCTGCAGATGGAACTGTAACTGTTCAGGGCTTGTGAACAATAAATGCAATAGTACCTTAAGAACTTTAAAACTATAAATATCATTGTATTGAAACAATATAATGTATGAAGATTTGTAACAATATATAAAAAAGAAAAAATGCATTTTGCTATGATTCAGTTTCAACTTGTTCTGTCTTATCTAGTCACTTAGTGCTTCCAGACATTGAGTAAGGATGTCCACTGCACCTCCTGCTTGATTCTGTAGGGAGAAATACATCTGTATGTCATCTATATATTGATAACTCTCCAAGCTCACAGGTAATTTCACCCAATGGTTTCCTATAGATGTTAACATGGGGGAGAGACCTAGCCCTGAGGCATCTCATGTTGGAGTAGTCATGAGTTCAAATGCTGCTTCATCTTTAAACTGGAACCAGTAACTAAAGAAAAAGTGGAACCATTGCAACAGAGTTACCCCAACTCCCAACTGTTGTAGGCAATCCAGAAGGCTATGAGTAGTAAATACTTTTGAGAGACCTAATAAGCCAAGAGACCTGTGCTCCCTCTAACCAAGTCCTGATTAAGATCATCCACGAGAGCAATTAATGTAGTTTCACTCCAGGATCTTGGTCTTCAATCCGATTAAAAAGAATGCAGCTGATCTACATTATTCAGATAGCTTTATAGCTGCAGTTCCATCACATCCTCTCAAATCCTGCTAAAAAAAGGTGGAAGATATCTAAAGATGTTGGGTTTTAAGATGGTGTCTACAGTCAGGCTGATGATATTTTTTTCTTTAGTCATTAATAACATGTTCCACTCATCTTTGGCTGCCCAAAGAAATCAAGTGAATCAAGGATTCAGTCTACAGATGGATAACTCATGCAAAGAATCCATTCCACTTCTGAGTGCACAAGATCAGAGAATCCCAGACCATCTCACAAGTAATCCCACTTACTTTATTTTGTCCTGCCCGTGTAAAAGGTACCTCCAAATATGAGTCATTTTATCTACAACATGTTTAGCAAATCACAGCAGACTGATAGACGTAGCCCCACTAATATGAGGATTAAAGAAAACAGCATTGCTGAGTGAAGTTTTGTCAATGCAATATGGGCAGAGAAATACTTTTTGCTGTGCTTATCATCAGAGTCATGGCCCCAGCCTGAGCTCATAGGTATGGCTAGCTATGTCCTTTGTCTTCTGATACTGGTGCTCCAACTATTTTTCTGCTATGCATTGTTATTCCTTGATGAACCTTAAAGCCCCCCAGGATTTGATGTCACGATGAGGCTGCTTGAGGGCAATCCTTTTTAATGGTTTTCTGGCCTTATTCTGGAAGCCAAAAGACTTGTGGCATAGCTGCCAGCCATTAAGAAAATCACCAAGTACTGAGCAAATCCATGAAGTATATAGTACGGGCCACCTCATTCAACCCTTCATTTTTATGACCCAAAGATAAATAGACCAACATACCCTAATTATCATCTCAGACTGATGGAAAGTGATCTGAAACTGGAAAACGTGCCATCAGTCATTTGACATGGTCAGATCTTAGTTTTCATGGACGTTTGGAATTTCTGGTCTGCCTCTGATCTCCCTCTCAGCACATAGACATCAAAGTCTCCTAAAATAACAATCGGGAAAAATCCAGATATTAACATCATTATGTTATCTAGGATCTCAGAAAAAGATGCTGTTTGGCAACTGGTGGGAGTACACCAGCAGAATCCATAGTTTATCCCTTCAACAAAAGTTCAGATGGAGACACATTTGGTCATCTGAATAACGGTCCCTGATCATATCAAGGTTTACACAGGTTTACTACCACGCGTTCCTATCAGTTGCTCATTTGCTCGAGCTACTTCCATTTTTTGGTTGAACTTAGGATAAAATCCTATAACACATTGGATCTTCCTGGTCCTTAAGTGTGCTGGTTCAAATTCAAGCTAAGATTCTTATAAATCCGAGTGAATTTAACTAAATTTGTAGTTTGGCAAGAACATTTGTCAGCATGTGTTTATCTGCCCCTTGAATAAGGAACTAGCAATTCATTTTCATACTTTAAACTAGTATACCCATTACCTTCAGAAGAGCTGGACATGTCTACTATTCTGTATATCTCCAGTATATATGGAATTCTTTTGTTTTGATTTTTTCTTTCCTCATTTTCCAATTTTCAACACTATTGGCTGCTGTATTCCATGCACTAAATGCATTATCAGTATGTATCTTTTCTCTGCAAAAAAAAAAAAACCCTATTAAAGGGAAACAAATATTAACCCATTCCCTCTATCAAAGGTAGCAATAATATCTCTTGAAATTGTCTTTAGGAGCTGGTGACATGCACTCCTTGTCCTGGGATTTTTTTTAACGTTGACCCTTTTTGTGGCAGAGGTCTTTAGCCTTAGGAAATGTGGCTTATTTTAAAGGCAAAGCTAAATGTTTCATTTTGCCTTGTTCCATCAAATCAGACTTTAATCTTAAGCTCCAATTTAATACGATTATATTGTGATAAGACTCATGCATTTCAGAAAAAATATTGTATATGCTTTATGTATCCCACCCATTCCACTATAGTTTGATGTCTGGAACATTATGGCCTGCTAGTTTCTCTTCTAACATTTTAAAAATCTATTTTTACTTAGTCTCCCTGTTTAATTGAAGAGCTAACCTGGCTGATTCCTTAACAAGGAGTGTCACCAGTGCCTGGTTAACAATATATTTTGTTGGATCATTTCATCTAATTTAATTTTACTTAGATTGGAAAATAGCTAATTTGAGTTTAATAATTATAGAATATGTTGTATCAGGAGATTTTGGAAGATAATTTTTTAAAAACTGGCTAGGAAATAGTGCAGAAATGAATTTAGATTAAATGACAATGAAACCCCAGTTCTGCAAATTAAAGCTGCTGTCTTGATAGTTACTTGGTTTCTTTGAACTCCTCTGAACTTTAATTAGAATTTAATATGTGGAAAAAATGGGAGGGTGAAATCCTCTCTGAGCTCTGTTATGGCTTGCATGAAATTATTTCCCTAATTAGTAAATAAATGAAAACAACGTGAATAAAGGGAAATCTGAATAGTCTCACCTGTTTTGCGTCATCAGTTCTTGGCATCCTCCAAAGTATAAAATGTTACTAATATCGAAAGGACTGTCTCTTGCATTGCTAAACAATTATGAGGATGGTCAAAATCAGTGGTTCTTAACCTTTTTGAACGAATGGCCCCCTTGAGCCAATGAGGAAGTTGTCATCGCCCCCCTCCCCCAACATAACCTCTCAATCACAACATAGGAAATAATTCTTCAATTTATGCAAACACTTTTTTTGTTTTCTTTAAAATTGTCATCAGGACATATCGATGCAAATAATTTATTTCCAGTCTTTTTCCCATATCTCAACTGTGTGAAAAATTTTGGTGCCACCCGTCACTTTATTCCCAAACTTCGTGATACATGTATTTCATTATTATCTTATTTATTCAAGACACTTAAATGTAATGACCACTGAAAACAAAATTCAATTGCAAGAAAGTGAAATGCCCGAAAAGAAAAACTGAGAATTTCAAGACGAAAACTCTGAAACTAAATTAAGATTCCAGGAAAGTATATATAGTCACGCACACTGTAAAAAGGATTAAAAAGACACAAAATATAATATCGAACTGGAGTGCACGCTAAAAAAGTACAATACAAAGAGACACACAAAATGTTTTACAGAGCACAACAAAAATTCGAAAACGAAGCCGAAAACTCAAACTGGAACGTGAAATCCAATGCAAGCAAATACAACGATAAAAGCTCAGACAATTATTAATGAAAAAAATGTATGTACACAAAAAGCAAAAAAAAAAAAAGAACATCAATGGCTGCCTTGTGCTTGGTGAGCTGATGCCAATTTCTTGATGTCTGGAACCATTTTTGTTAATCGCATTCTTAAATCACCGCGCTCAGAGATCTTCAACATGTTCCTTGACTTAGAAAGGATCTGTTGGATGGCGCTGAAGCCCCTCTCCACTAAGTAAGTGGAAGGAAAGGCTAAAAGAAGCAACTTAACTTCCTCCCACAATATTGGGTAAGTGTTCCTCATTTTCACTCCAAAAGCTTCGTAGCCGGAACTCTGAAAATGTGACTGGGCTTCACAGTCGTATTTCAGATCTGTCAGTGGCTCTTGCAGTTTGGGATGAAGATTACAGCTGACGTCACAGGGGACAGCCACTCAGCATGCGATGTTTCAAAGGAAGCGCTCCCCCCTCCATCACTGCCCATTCTGGCCAATGGCGCGCCACTGTATGGGTAGAGGCTTCTGCGCAACGCGCATGAAGATAAGCGATGCGTATTCACATATGTACGGCGTTTTGTACTGAAGCTAGCTGGAGGAACATTTGAAAACACAATTCAATCCACTAATAGCGAGCGATCTGATGTTTTTGTACAACAGATATACAGTGTACGAAAAAGTCTCAAAAGTGTCCCCAAAACCTCTCACTCCATTGCCCCCATATCGCCCCCTTTTCGTTCCTTCGCCCCTGCGTTGCCCCTTTTCGTTCCATCGCCCCCCTGAAAAACAAAATCGCCTCCTGGGGGGCGATATCGCCCAGGTTAAGAACCACTGGTCAAAATGATCCATATCTTCCATATCTTAGCTTGAAGATTCAAACACCGCAGTTAACATCTCTCTTCTATGGTAATTTTTGGGAATCCTGCAAGTCTTGTATTTTTGCTTCAAACAGAGATCTCATTTATTACGTTTTGCCCATGTTAACAGTTAAATTGTTGTAGTAAAATAAGGATGATCCAGGTTCAAGTCTACTTTCATCCTCTCTCAGCTCAACTTACTTTTAAGTTGTGTGGGACCTTGGACGAGGGAGTTGTACAAATGTCATCTGGAAAAGTGGGATGTCAATTTCCCCTACCACTATTTTTGTGTTTTTCACATGATGTATTTGTTAAAACAAAGAAACAGAATAAATAACTATATAAAAAAGCAGAGACATAGTAATTAAGAATAAGACATCAGTAAATATGGTGGGAAGCTTTTACAATGCCTTTGTTGAATTTCACACAAGGATGGACTTCAATTGCTGATCATGGTAATTTTTGCTTTTAAATGGTTATTGATTGTTTTATAGGTTTTATATTGGTTTTAAACTTGTTTTTATTGAATTGTTTTTAACTGTTGTGAGCCATCCAGAATCACTTAGGTGAGATGAGCAGCCATTCAAATTGAATAAATAAATTAAAAAAGCAAAGAGTTTATAATATTCATAAATTTTAAAATGTATTATTTCATTCATTAATTTAAATGTCTAGAACTAAGGTCATTCTGTTGTCTTACAAATAACTTGAAATTTTTATAAAACTGTAAGCATATTAATACTGATATCATAGCTATTTATCATTGTCCCGAAGACAGACACACATAACGATTTAAAAGGAACAAGGAAATAAAAATGAATAAGAAAAAAAGTAAAAGCATTTTTGGGAAACTACATACTTTTAAATTCCCTCCTATTGTACCCAACTGATGAATACATTATCACATTTTTTATACAACTAGGTTAGAAATCTGACAAACAAAAATATCAAGCAAAATTGAGCCTGGCTTTTTTAATTGGAAGATAACCGAATTTAGGTTTTATCCTCACATACAGTGCCTTAGTGAGTTAGTATTATTTCTAGATTATTATAAATAACTAGATTGATTCTAGTTAGTATTATTTCTATTAATTCTACTCATTTAATCCGGTATAGTGGCCTGCATATTTTTTGGTACAAATTAGAAACCTACTTGTAGCCATTTACAACAGAAATGTGCAACTGGTGTCTCTACAGAAGTTACAGAACTACAAATCCCAACAGCCTTTGCAGCATAGAGATGAAGAACGCTAAGATCTTCCTGCAATTCCAGGAACATCTACCTGCCCTCTCTGAATAACAAGCATTTTATTAAATACTGCTTAATTGGTATGAAGTTATGCCTTTTTTCCACAAGAGGGTGCAATATACCATCTTTACAAAAGTAAAGTACAAAAGTACCATGAAAATAACTACAGTATATGGCTGCCTTAATCATTTTTACCACAGGATGTCATCCTAAGACAATTCATGCATTAAGAATCTTTTGTGCAGTGAGGCTGAGGATTTCTGCTTTAAGGCTTCAGATCTTCACTTACTCTGACAGTCAAGAAAAAAATGAATGCAGAGCTAGATGTTTATTGAGATTGACTGCACATTAGTGGTTTGTTGCAGGATAGTCACATTTCTCGATCCAGGTTTTCCATTTGCACTGGAGGGTTTCTTGCCTCTCCCCAAACTTCCGTGTGCAAAGTTCTAATTTGCACTGATTTTTTCTTCCTATTTTTCTTTGATTGCATTATTACGTTTGTAATATTACAGGTGAACCATTATAAAATGATTGTCACTCGTTATCTTAACGCATTCTAAAGGTATTATTGAGTCAGCAACATTAATAAGTGGTCTGTGAAACTGTTGGCATCTCTGCCATTTTTTGCTTGACTGCTTTTTCCTCCATCCTTTCTGGGGAAAAAAAACCAACATCAATTCTGATACAAAACGTGGAGTCACAATCACCTGTTGGGTAGCCAAGCAGAATGAATGAATTTATCAGTGAAACTGATCTCTCTCAGATGGCAAGGTTTTAATTTGCATTGGTTCTTTGTATCTTTGCTACTACATATCCTACAACAGGGGTCTTCAAACTTGGCCCTTTTATGACTTGTGGACTTAAACTCCCAGAATTCCTCAGCCAGGTACGTTGAAGTCCACAAGTCATAAAAGGGCCAAGTTTGAAGACCCCTGTCCTACAACGTGGTTCTTTTGTTGTTCTTAGCCTGGGCCCCTGCCTTTCCTTGACTGGTTTCAAGTTTTCAAAAGGAAAATTGTTTCAAATTGTGCTAATCCACTTTAAGAAACAAAACATTCTGACTCCTTTTGCTTTGATGGTTGTTCTTGGCACAGTCGTACAGCAAAGTTGCTGGCTATTGCTTCTGCCTTTGCCATGTGGGATTGCAGTGAAGATTAAATAGTGCTGCGTAAGTACTTTGTGGAAGCACACTGAAAAATGTGCTTGTGGGCAAGGAGCTTCAAAAGATCTCAGCCGTGCTAAAGGACATTATAGCAAAGGACCATATATCCTCAACTGGTGAACTCTCACACACACACGGTAATGAAAAATGGGTGTAGCCAATTAATAGCGATAGCACTAAGATTTATATACTACTTTATAGTACTTCACAGCCCTCTCTAAGCAGTTTATAGAGTCTGCATATTGCCCCCAACAATCTGGGTCCTCATTTTACCAACCTTGGAAGGATAGAAGGTTGAGTCAATCTTGAGCTGGTCAGGATTGAACTGCCAAACTGCTGGCGGTCGGCTGGCAGTCGGAGAATTAGCCTGCAATACTACATTCTAACCATTGCGCCACAATGGCTCATCAGTTATGCTGCCTTTTATCTCTCTCCACAGATGATGCTAGTTAAAGTTTCATAGCAAAAGTCCAGCAGAATATAAATATTAACAATTCAGGACTTTGAGCAAACATCTATCTCTACTGAGTGGATCCATTGCTCTCTGACTGATTACAGTTTGTAGTTTGGTACCTATTTATAGATTTTAATAGAAGCACTCTCTTCTTTTAGCAGAATAATTCTATCCCTTAGTTATGCAAGTAGCAAAATGCTTTAAGGAAAGGAGAAAATGGGCAGAATTTGGGTTGCAATGGAAGAGTAACTGGTATTAAATGGAAAGGGCCACCATTTAAAGATGTTCCAGAATCTGTTCCTGAGTTCTCTAATTAGTATTTTTTTCTGGAGAACCTAGGTGATCCTACCCTTTGATACATGAGGTTGATTCCCTCATGTTAGGTATGCTGTTAATACCATAATTTCACTTTGTCAATCAGCATGACTATCAACGAGGGAAGCTTGGAGATAGTCTCCTGCAAGCCCTTCCTTTTGTGTTGCAAATTATTAACATGAATAAGATGCAAAGGGATTCACTGCACAGTGTTGCTTAAATCAGATCGTTACTAATTTTAATAATGTATACCAATGCTTGCTAAATGATAATTTGGTGGGGAGCATCAAGAACTGACTACACAAAGTTCCTTTTGTACTGAAAACTTTCATTTTTCTTGAAATGGATTTTTTTTAGCTTGGAGAACATGACCAATGCTTCCCCTTTTTTTTAGAAGTTACTGTGAGGCTCAGCAAAGTGGGCAGCCATTGTTCCTGAATTTTACAGGTTTTGAAGTCCTCTCAAGTCATTCCTGCAAAGAGGCCTATGCTGTGGAGTTGGTAATGAGCCATTTACAAACTATCATCCTAGTGGATGAAAGGCAAAGGGGACTTGCACCAAAGCACTGCAGCTGGAAATGCTGCTAGGCAGGATTTCAATCCTTTCCATTCCTCTGCGTTTATTCCCGTACCCAATAATCATAACTCTTTTGCCACTTTGCATGCAGAGTTCTCAATGAATAGTCTTGATTCTTCCCTGCAAGTCAGGCTATGCTTTCCTTTATACGTATATATTTTTCTTTTATGAGTCAAGGTTTGCTGACGCCTCTCTTTTGTGAATGCTGATGTGCTGTTTGCCCACATATGCATCAGCACTCACACTTAATATGAGAGGCAATGATTTGTGCACTATTCAGCATTAGTGGCTTGTTTCCAACCAGCATATTATAATTTTTGAGTTCCTATTCTTTTGTATTAAGTGAAAACAACAACAATAACAAAAAAACCCTAACTCATTTATCTAAAGGGATTGATTAGATTTGGCAACTTCACTGACATTGTGCCAAGTGTTCTGTTGGTTCTAATTTAAGATTAACTGGTAGTAATAAACTGTGTTAATGGGGTAGGCATGGTTATTCATCTCCAATATATTATCCCCATTTAATTGCTTTTGATGCAAGCATTACTATTCACAAGGAGGTATTGCCTCTCAGCTGTCATATGACATTGGATGGCAAAAATACCCAGTTGCTTTTCTGACATTAAAAATGGATGGCATTTACAGCAATTATTCTAAAGTTGCTCACTCAGCTTACAATGAAGTCAGAATAAATATGAGCAAGGCTCGGTGGAGTGTTCTATCCTTTAGTTTCAGTTGTCATAGTGAATACACACGCACACATTTGGGAAAGATAGCTGGCATTAGGAATTTCTTGCCATATCCTGCCCCAAGTAAATAAGTAACAGAAAAGGCCAGTGAGTAGGCACAGTAGGTTCAAAATAATTAAGGTGGTAGTTGTGATAAAAATCAGGATGAGCTTTGATCACTTCATTGTGGCCACCATCTTAACTTTTTTTTTACTATATCCAGTGGACAGCCTGATTAAGAGCTAACTTATATCTAAATGAATTAATTTTTTAAAGTATCCAATTATATATTAATAGCAATAATTTCTGCAGCACAACCCTTTGCTTTGCTCTTCATAAAACCAACGCGGTTGAGTAGGATGTTGTAATTCTTATTTCATGCACAAGAAGTTTTGGCAATGGGAGAATTTATCAGTTTATGTTTGTCATATTTTGTCACTTTTCCATTTCCATTGTTGTACTAGTTTGAGATGAGCTTTAGGAATATGCAATCCATTCTGAATATGTTTAAATGTGCATATGCATTTTTGCAGCAATATGTTGCTATTTTCTCCATCTTTTTCTGTCTGTTTTAAAAATTTGTACCAGAGATTTTTAAAGAATTTGAACTGGATTGAAAACTTCAGAAAAGTGTAACTATCAAAGGGATTTCACAGAATGATGTTTGATTTGTGCATTGATTCTATTCATAAAACCAAAATTAGAAAAGGGTACATTTGGATTTGAAGTAAATGAATTTCTCTTCTGTCCTTATCTTGAATTTGTAGTTCCAATATTTCTTACGGAGATCAGGATGAAAAGATTGTGCTAAATAAATAATGCTGTCTAATTTTAAGCTATCAACACTGGTATTCAAAGAACCCTTTCTGTGACCTCTAGCGCAGTGATTCTCAATCTTGCAACTTTCAGATGTGTGGAGTTCAACTCATGCTGGCTGGAGAATCCTGGGAACTGAAGCCCACACATCTTAAAGTTGTCAAGGTTGAGAAAACACTGATCTAGATCTTTGTAGCAAATTAAAGACATCTATTTTTTTTTTTAAAAAAGACAGAGATGGGAACAAGCGGGCAATCCACTGATATCATCCGAAACTGCCTTGACATAAGTAGTTGCAGTAGGAAAGAGTTGCTACTCTAAGATGCCTCTAGCTAAAGTAAATGGTATGTGAGTAGAAATAGTTCACCGTGAAAGACAAGGTAGAGTTAAGTTAGGTTCCTGTTGACTGTGCACATTTGTCATTGCCTTCTTTCAGGGTGCTTTCAACTTCTGAATTTAGCCTATTGCCTGGGTTTTTTGTGTGTATATCTCAGATCCATGACTAATCAGGCCTACATTTGGTCATCTTCCACAGTCAGAAGCTGTTGAAAGGTCTGCCTGTTTTGAAGGGGCTTTGGGTAGTGAACTTGGGTAGTGTCATCTTTGCATTTAAGGAATCCTTTGTATTTTTAAAAATCTTTTATACAGAATACAGAAAAATGAAAAAAAATACTAAGATTTTATAAACACATTTCTACCTTGCCTGTTCTATTAGCTTTTCCTAATACAGTATTTTGAAGCATAGGGGAAATGCTTCAGTGAATGTTTAAGTTGACATTACCTCAATATGCTGATCAGAGTCTGTCAAAAACTGTAATAATATTCTAACCAGCTGATGCAGCAATCAGTCAAGGATTGTTAACAAGGCCAATGGGCTAATCTCTTGGGCTGTTTAAGCATTCAGAAAACTGACTAGTATAAAGTGCTGAAGCAATGAATTCCTTTCAGGCTTACATTTTAGTTACTGTGGAAAGTGGAGAGGACCATCAGACCATTTACCATTCCAAAATGATCCTATAGAAAAAAATATTTCAAAGCTGGATAGAATTCTAAGGGCTGATGTTTTATCTTTCTAGATGTATCCTTATCATTATTTTTAATAGGTTAATAGGCTAAGAAAGGATATAATATCTGATGCAGAGCCAGCTTTTGAATACATATTAAGGACATGAATATTTGCAAACCATCTGCTTACATTTTTCCAGTTTAAGAAATTAAAGAAAATATATTTCCGGATATGATCCCGATCATTAATTTAGATTTTCACTGGATATTCTATTTTATACCTTCAGAAATAACAGAATAGCATTGCCCAAAGCAGGAATAGGGAGCTGGTTTCAATTTCTTCTTTAAATCCTTCTCTCTTTCCACCTTCTCCAATACAAAGTTTCCATGATATCAGTGGGACTATACATTCAGTAAGGAAACATTGTTTTGCATACTAAATGTTTCACATTCAGTTCCTGATTTTCTTGGGTAGGGCTGAAAACTCCTGCTTGAAACCCTGTAAAAATCTTTGCAGTCAATATGGTTGAAAGTGCTTTCTATAATATTTAAGCAGATGGCCAGTTGCCTCGTTGATTTTGTTCCTGGGTTATAAGGTGGTCAAAGGGATTGTGACTTTGTATTTGTAAGAATCTCTTATTTCTGAGTATTCCTCATCAACATAGGACAATCTAGATTGTTGCCACCACAGTTATTGCCTTCAACTTGAATGCAGTGCCACTGCCTTTTTTTCTCCTCACCAACAATCTTTGTCATATGACAAAGCCTATAGGAAGGCAATGCAACAAGTATGTAAGATATATTTATAAGCTTTTATACAGCATAATTTCATTGTTAGTGATTTACTGATTTTCATTGCCTTGGGCATAGTTATAGAAAGTGAGTTGTAAAAATTTACCAACTCTTTATTTTGTTCAAAATAAATAGTATTGAAAATAAAGCTTCTTCACCTCTGACTGGGTGGTGGGGAATGGAAGGATTTATATTCCTTGCTCATCATTTGCATTCTTTTAGAGAATCATTGAGGCCACTTGGAGGTTTATCTGTGTCCTCAGGAACACCTGAGTGGTGCAAATGGGTTTGAAGCCTTCTTGGAACTGGTGAAAGGACTGTATTGTGGAATTGTGCTTTCTGCAGGATGTTTTCTGCCCTGTGTCCCTTCACTGCTGAACACAGGCGCAGGCTGAAAAGTCCAGAAAGTCCAATTGCCTCTTGAACAGGGGTCTTCAAACTTGGCCCTTTTATGACTTGTGAACTTCAACTTCCAGAATTTCTCAGCCAGGTATGCTGGCTTAGGAATTCTGGGAGTTGAAATCCACAAGTCATAAAAGGGCCAAGTTTGAAGACCCCTGCTCTTGAAAAAGCAGCTTTGGGACAACTATGACCTGGATGACTGAGAATCTCCATAGACGTATTAAAAATAAACATTTTGATTTTACACTAATCAAAGAAAGTATATATTTAAAATATCAACTATTAAGTATCTTACCAGAAAAAAAAAGATTAAGTTATTTAGACATGGCAGAACCTAAGACAGAGCTAGGGAGTGCTTTTCTTTTTAACATTTTGTTTGGTGGAATGAATCAGATTACTGTTAACTTCAGAGGAACAACAAGAGGTACTTTCCTGAATCACAGCCTATCTTTCATCCTATGAGTTTCCTTGAACTTCCTTCAGCTCTGCAGAAGGTTTATGGCTTTATTTTGTTCTAGTGATACAGCTTAATGGAGGTGAGTGCTATGAAACTGTACCTGAATTTGCAAGAGTGAATTTCCCAGACGAGAGGAATGCCCCAGACAAAAACTGTCTGAATATCTAGTGTGAACTTGAAACCTTTGGCATAGCAGAGATTTCAATTTAGTAAATGAGGTCTTCTTTTCAAAGCCTCTGGTGGCAACTCCTTTTTCTACACTTTTGCAAAGAGGTTACTCCTTTGAAGACGGTCACTAAGGGGATTTCTACAAACCTTCAGCCAGGATCCCCAAAATCAGAATCTAGGAATCATTCTCTTTATTTTATAGTTTTGCTTCTTTCCCTTAACATGAAAACCTAAGACCTTGAAGATCTATTTCAGCTTCCATTTGTGAAAATACAAATAAAGAAATATATTGTTTCAGGTTAATAATCAACATAGGAAAAAAAAGGGAGGTAACCCTAATTTCAAAACTCTGTCCTCTGTTCTTTCTGCCAAGGCTTAGACATGTCAGTGGAAATTTATACAGGTAGTCCTTGACTTACGACCACAACTGAGCCTAGAATTTATGTTGCTAAGTGAAAAAATTGTTAAATGAGTTCTGCCCCATTTTACAATTTTTCTTGCCACATTTGTTAAGTGAATCACTGCAGTTGTTAAATCAGTCACACATTGAATCTGGCTTCCCCATTAACTTTGCTTGTCAGAAGGTTGTAAAAGATGATCACATATCCCCAGGACCAGTGGTGGGATTCAGCCAGTTCACACCAGTTTGGCAGAACCAGCAGCTAATTTTTTGTTGCCCAGGCCCAGAATGGACTTCCGGAACCAGCATCCACACAGAGAACCAGTTGTTCACATATTTGAATCCCACCACTGCCCAGGACCCTGTGGTCATCATAAATATGAACCAGTTGACAAGCATCTGAATGTAAATCACATGACCACGGGGATGCTGCAATGGTCATAAGTGTGAAAAATGGTCATAAGTCACTTTTTTCAGTGCTCTTGTAACTTCAAACGGTCACTAAATGAATTGTTGCAAGTCGAGGATTACCTGTATTCCTTGGCCTCACTTTTAACAAATTTTTTTTTTTACATAAACCTTAGACTTCCAAAAATGCCAAAACATTATAAAGCTTGTTTCAATGGGCAAAACCTTCCAACAGTGAATCTTGAGAAATTGCAATTTAGACGCCTACCAATAGTCTCAGGAAATAGTTCTATGTCAATTGCTGAGCCAGACTGAAGATGCCACTAGGCATAAAACCTTCCATAATAGATGTAGAACAATTGTTTGCAATTTTTAATCAATAAGTATGATCCAGGATATCTGCAGAAAATTGTCTGAGTCTGTAGTTGGTATATGGGAATGATCTTGGGAGGCATGCAGAAAAACCACAGCCTAGACCAGGGGAAGGCAACCTTGGCTCTTTTATGACTCGTGGACTTCAACTCGCAGAATTCCTGAGCCAGCCATGCTGGCTCAGGAGTTGAAGTCCACGAGTCATAAAAGAGCCGAGGTTGCCTACCCCTGGCCTAGACCACAGTCTGATAAATAAAATTTGAGTCTGAAAGAGGAGGGTTGGTTGAAAGCGTCTCAGAAAGATTTCTCCCTAGTTTTAGGGATAGTCCATGTGAGGGACAGGAGAAGTACTTTTAGACTTGCAAGATTCTGTTAATATAACATTACAGTAAAGATAGAGCTAATATCCTAGTTGTATTTCTTTTCTGGACTACTTTGCACAGCTGACAGAAGCTCAATATCCAAGTCAGAAAGGAGGCAAAACAACTATCCTTGATTCCTAATAAAGATTGGTGCAAACCATTAAAATGTGGATTTGTAGCAGAAGAGCTGAAATGATAGAATAGTCTGGAGGC
Source organism: Azemiops feae (assembly GCA_023970755.1). NCBI lineage: Eukaryota > Metazoa > Chordata > Lepidosauria > Squamata > Viperidae > Azemiops > Azemiops feae. The sequence continues at coordinate 1,403,978 of JALGBA010004198.1, forward strand.
TTTAAACCTCCCTTTTAAGACCCCATATCCTCACATCTGTTCCTATCTCCTACCTTGGGGCTAGTGGCTTGGTCACTACCAATTCCTTGGCCATCACCTTTCTTCTGGAGGAATCTCCCCCAATCTCTGTGTGAAAATGAGATGGGCTTTTCCAACATCTGTTCTTTCTGACAATTAAAAATGTCTACAAGTAAAAAAATGGAATGAATTTCAATCATGCTACCTTCTGGCCATTTGTCATAGAAGTATGTGATATAACTTTGTTCCTCTCCTTACTGGGAAATACATCAGTGTCATTCTCATTCTTATTTAGTATTAAACATGATAAATGCTATTTAAAAAGAAGAAAATAGAAAATAGAAAAGTCCTGAAAATTTATAAAAGTGAATGCAATGTTCTAGCCAGACCACAAGAAATTACTGGTCTGATACAAATGAATGTTCAACCCATGAGATGATGCAATTTAATATATAAATCATCAGAAAAGTATAAATAAAATTAATATCTTCCTGTTCCACCTGAAAAATGGGTAAAGGTTGAAATTATATAGAATGCATAGGTTGCATAGAGGAATTGTTAGACTAAAAATAAAGAAACTTTCTAATATAAATTCTGACTATGTATATGCCTTTCTACTATAAGAGCTTTTGTCCTTAAGCAAAGACCACTTGCTCCTTTTATCTGGAATTCTCTTTTTGCTGGAAATTAAAACTTTAAACTGATGTTCAGGGGAAAAAATGCTACTCATATCTTTTTTTTTCCAGCTTTGGCCCAGCAACTACTTCAGTTCTCTTCTCCAATGCTATTCTCAAATATACAATGACCAAAAGGTTTTCTCTTTAATCTGCAGGGTTAGGAACTTCAATATCTATCAGTGTTTGGGACAGAAAATCTGTCACTCATGAAGATGTGGATTCTATGTTTGACAAGTAGTCCAAAATCTCGTGAATGCCTGGTGTGAGACAGAGAATTTTTGATTTTCCCCCCCAAATGCAGCAATTATTTAGAACAATCACTTATAGCTGGCCACATTTTAAAAGGACCAGAGAAGGACCAGAGAAGGATGATTGTTGGAAATTTTATTTTATTTATTTATTTGTATCTTGCCTTTATCATATTTACAAATAACTCAAGGTAGCAAACACACCTTTCTCCTCCAATTTTTCACACAACAGCACCCTGTGAAGTGAGAGTGACTTGTTCAAACTTACCCGGCTGGCTTTCATGGCTAAGGTGGAACTAGAACTCACAGTCTCCCACTTTCTAGCCTGGTGCCTTACGTACTTGACCAAACTGGCTATTCAGTTTGAAATCCTAAAAGAGAGTAGGAAATTTATCTTTTTGTGCTAGCTCCTCCAAAGGAAATATAGGAATATGCAGAATATTCCATTTGTCAGTGCCATAGGTTTTACATATTATTTTGCCTTACTAGAACACTAAAAATATCTGTTACCATTCAAAACATTTCTGAATTTTCAGGATTTTGTATGCATTTTTCTCTATAATTAATGGATTGGGGGGGTTGTTCCCCCCCACAAAAAAGATTGATTATTTGATACCTCTTTCCAGATTGTGGACTTTCCCTTTTTGTTTTGTTAATGTATGAAATGAAAGCTTGAATCCATTATTGTCTGCTTATGTTCTAGTGGAGTCTGCTCCAAGATTGATACTGATTTTACTCTGGATGAAATCTTGGGAGATTTCCTTTATATCCAACTGAGATTAGGTGGCCTTATTCCTTTACTATGGCTGCTTACTAAATTAAACTTTGGCTTACAGTAACTGCTCAGGGCATCCCACAAGGAATATTATCAAAAGTCTTTGAAGAGGCTGAATTGATTATCTATCTATCTATCCCCACCCCCTCTGTATTTGCTGTATTCTATTGTGGGAAGAATCCAGAGAAAGAAATATTTTGGGAAATATTAAAAAGGCAGAATAAATTTCCCCAAAGGATTTTAAAGGCAGAAACCAACCCCCTCCAAGTCTCTCTGCCCCAAATAGAAACCAGGTCTGCAGAAATGCAGATATAATAATCTTGTCAGAAAGATTGGAGACAGGAAGCTGAGATTAGAAAGATCCCTAGAATCAACAATCCCTCACACCAAAAAAATCCAACAGTCATCAGCCACAGCCCCAGGGAAGCAGGATATGACCTTTGCGACATAGTAGGATTAACCCACCACCATCAGAATACCAGAAAGGCACACTCAGACTCAGGTCAAAGTTCATGCCACAGGAACAACTCCAAACAAAAGCTCAAGAAGGTATAAAAACCCACAACTCTCTACTACATGTGGTCAGTTTTTCCAGAGCCATCTTTCTGTCTGGCTGTCCTCTTCAATAAACTACAACCTTCTTTCTAAAGCAGTCACCATTTTGATTATTCCCGGCTTGGTCTGGACCCTGATGAAGATTTTTCTTTCAACACTATCTATCTTTAATTTCAGTCTTTCAAAGAGCAACATACTTTCGCATGCTGTTGTTTAGAATAATACGGCTTTTGGAATGAGTGGGTAGAAGAGAAGAAAGTAGACAATCCAGATGGATTTTGTGCATTAATAAACAATAATGGATATATACAGTTGAATATCAACAGTCACATATTTGCTGTAAGCTTCCAAACAACTACAGAATCAGAGCCTTGTGGTGTCTTAAAGATGAGAAACTAATGAGAGCATATGCTTGAGAGGTTTAGACTTTGTGGCACAGAAATTATTTCCCCCCACTTCCTGCTTTCAAGGTTATAATCACAGGCCCTGTAGCTCTGTGTTTATTTATTTATTTCCTTAATGGCGACATTTTTATGCAGCTTCCATAAATAAAAATCATCTAGGCAGTTCACAAATAAATGTTAAAAGCAGGAGAGTTTATTCATACTTGACAGGTGTGAGGATGTAGAAGAGCTTTATGCAAAATAATCACAAGTATTATTTTACTTTTTTTCCTTGATAAAATCTAATTCCCTGGGGATCCCGCCCCCCTCTCTCTATTTAACTTTTCAACCCATGTCATTTCCCTAATCAAAAAAAATATATTTTTCATATTCTCTTCCTGTTGGAAAAGTAGGAAATTGATACAATCTCTCTCCCACTTTCTCTCTTCTGGTAGCTGGTATAGTCTTCCTTCCATTAACATCTCTTGAATAATATATAGTTTATTCCTTGGTAGAAAGGAGAGCAAAAGAAAGACAGATTTACAACTATTGTTTTCAGAACATGGTCTCTGTCTCCAAATTGTCTAGTAGTGGTGAACAGAATGATAACTAAAAAAAATCAATCCTTTGTTTCCACATTAGCAATTTAGGTTGGAATTGCCATTCTTTGTTCACCAATTATTTATGGAGATGTCAAGGGGCCAGCGCACTGCATTCTCATGTAGTATGTTCAGTCTCTCTCCACCCCTCCATTAGTTCAGACCTCAGCTGTAGTGGTTTTTTTCTCCTGTTTGCAATGGAATACAAGACAGCTCTAGCCTGCTCAATGCGCCGAAGTTTTCCAGAACGACTTGAATGAAAAGCTTTGTGTCTGCAAATTCAGCAGATTTTGTCTCTTTTTGTTTTGCCTAATTATGTCATTGGTAACATATCTCCCCCTCCCTCCCAGGGAAAAAAATCCTTTCAAATTTGCTTCTTGTCATTTATTTGTTAAACTGAGAATTTACTTTTTGCTGAAAGCCATGTGGAAACTTTAAATGTTGATCTTTTTCTTTCTTTCCCCCATCTCTTCATTTAGCAGAAATACGTTACTTCTCAATATATAAATGGGGAGAGAAAATAAATCATGTGCACTCAGGTGACCTCAGAGAACTAGTGCTTCAGCAGCTCTATAACAGAGAAGGAACCAGTGAATCTGCATTTTTTTCCTGGAATATTTAGCAATGGATGGGCGTTGTGTTGTCAAGAGTGAATTTTCAGAGTGAGATATCTGCATGTGTAATGCAATGCAGGTAGTGAAATGTATCAGCTAAGCCTGCATATTCTTGAGCTGGAATAAATTTGTCAGAATTATATCTAGCTTTGTCTTTAGAAGCTTCGGGTATTGTTTTCGTCCCTATCCAAAGCCATAAACCTAACAGTGTCCAGTCCAAAGTCAACCAGTGACCTAGAATGGCTAAGAATGGACTTTTAACTTGGGTGATCTCTATCCTGATCCAAATCTAATGTATAACTTGCTGGCTCTCCAGGTAAAATTTTCTGAGGGCATTTTCTCATGAAAAATTCTGCACCCATCTGAAGGCAACTGCAGAACCCACAGTACAGTGTTTCATAGTGTCTGCTGTATTGGATAGCTGAGCTGAGTCACCTCTGGTTGAACTGTAGATTAAGAATGCCATTCAAATTGAGGATGGGCAATTTTTTCACTTTTTTTCTTCACCTGGCCTGACCTGGAGTCTTCTAGAATGTTTCACAGGCAACTCAACCCAATTAAGATTAACCCAATCTCAATCCTTCTAGTTAACTCTTATCACATTCATAAACCCCGTCAAAGGTTTGATTTTCCTAGGTTATAAAAAACACACTGAAACTTTATCCTTCCAGATAGTTGCTTACCAGTTTACAATCCTTGAGAAAAATCCCTCATTTTCGTCTTCTTTTGAATTAACAATATAGAATGAATGTTTGCCCACAACCTGAAGTGTGTATAAGACTATACATTATTTTAGTATGTTGCTAAAATAAAGGAGCAGTATTGTTTTTATTGTACCTATAGATTATGTGTTGGGTGGGTTTCCCAGAAAGGTTTAAGAAACAATATGAAGAACCAAAATAAACACTTCCAGAAATTTTAAGTCAATGGTGCTTAATTGGTCTGAAAGCAAGAACCGCTGGCTTAAAGCAAATATGGATTTTACTCAGTTCTGAGCTTTCTAATAGAGTTTATTGAGACTTCCAGATAAATGCAAGATTATTGTTATTTCATTATAGGCCTCATCAGCACATGATGAGAGAATGGCTATTTCTGCCTCTCTAATACAACTGTAGTTATTGTCAGCCCTTCAAGATAGTCAAGACAAAAAGCACAACCATAAGTACGAAGACTACCTTTAATGTAAGATTACATTAACAGAATCTTGAAAGCTTGAAAGTCCATCTCTCCCTCCTCTTTACAGTCCAAGAAAATAGGGAGGGTTTCTTCTGCAGGCTAATCTGCCTCTTATCTGATCATTGCCTGGACTGCTGCTCCCCTCCTGTGACATTGTCACAGACCATCATAGTTATCCAATCTCTTCTTAACAGAATAACAGAGTTGTAAGGGACCTTACATATCCGATAACAGATATGGCACAAGAAGAAGAAGAAGAAAGAAGGGACCTTGGCCTAGTCCAACCTCCTGCTTAAGCAGGAAACCCTGTACCATTTAAGACAAATGGTTATCCATTCTCTTCTTAAAAACCTCGAGTGTTGGAGCACCTACAACTTCTGGAGGCAAGTCGTTCCACTGATTAATTGTTCTAACAGTTGTCAGGAAATTTCTCCTTAGTTCTAGGTTGGTTAATTTTAGGATCCTGTATCCTTCCACATGTTGGAAAGCAGAGTTTCCTGCTGGTGAAGGTTACATGTAAGATTTAGAAGCTTAACCTTCTAGGATCCTGAATGTCTGGAGCCAGTGATTTTTTTTTTTTAATGAGTGAAAGATAACGAATCCTGTGGAAGTAGAAATGGAATCAGTGAGGTCAAAGTAAGGGTAACTAGTGGGGTTAGAATAGAGCTGGAAAGACTCAGGTTCAAGTCTACATCAACCATAGAAGCTTATTCTCAACCCAGCTGATCTCAGAATTATTGTTGTGGGCAAAAATGGAAGAAGGACACTAGATAACTACCTTGAAGCACTGTAGGAAAAGCATGATGAAACTCTAAATGAATAAGTAGATGTATGAGAGAGAGAGAGAGACAGAGACAGAGACACACACACACACACAGAGAGAGAGAGAGAGAGAGAGAGAGAAAGTTAGAAGAGCGAATACTGATATAGCCCTTCAGTTTTTATACATTCACATGGAAAATGGAATGAACATTTAACACTAAAGAATAAACAGATTTAATCAATGTTATTTCTAAAGCATAAACAAAATAAAGTGGGAAAAGAGAAGCCAACTTTAACTTGCCTTCATTTTATCGTATCTTATTGATTAGAGACTCGTAAGTCTTGAGAGTGAAATGGGTGGCATATAAATTTAATAAATAAATTCATCATCTCATCCTCAATTTATAAAAAAAAAAATCGTGATTTTTTGCAAAACAGAATATGTTCATTTCACTATTGGTAGCACATATCCTGACAGCTAACAGTGAACTAATTTTGCTTTTAAGGGAAAAAGTATCTTAAGGGCTTTATCTTCCTTTTTTTGTGTGTGCAATCAGTCAGTATCAAAGAAAAAGAAAACAAAACTCATTTCTAGAGATAATTGATCTGTGAAGGTATGTGTTTCCTAGGGACGGTGTCACTGTTGCTTTGTAGATTTGCAGCAGTGGTGGGATTCAGATATGTGAACAACCGGTTCTCTGTGTGGATGCCACTTCTGGAAGTCCATTCTGGGCCTGGGCAACAAAAAAGTAGCTATCGGTTCTGCCAAAATGGTGCGAACTGGCTGAATCCCACCACTGATTTGCAGGCAGGAGAGTGTTCCTGCACATTCTGAAGCACCTTTTGGGAATTGGATCCAACGTGGTGCCTGACCTTAATGATTCATAAGATACATAAATGAAGAAGTCAATGCAAAGTACAAAGAAACAGTAAAGAGCAATGAAAGTGTACTGGATGCTGGATACTGCAAATTGTCTGAACCTTTTGTTTTTATTATCTTTTTGGTAGCTTGTCCCAAAGGTGCTTTTTCAAAAGGCAACTGGACTTTCTTTGTTTTTTCTTGAAGAAGTTTCACTTCTCATCTCAGAAGTTTCTTTGTCAGAACTGAAGAAGCTTCTTGGATGAGAAGTGAAACATCTTCAAGGAAAAACAAAGAAAGTCCAATTGCCTTTTGAAAAAGCACCTTTGGGACAACCATGACCTGGAGGACTGAGAATCTCCATAGACATTTTTAGTAATTTCTATTTTTATTTTATTTATTGCCACTAGCTGCAATGAAAGGGAAAGACAGGATATAAACATTTTGAACATATTCATCTTTGCTTTTTCCTTCCAGTTTTTGCATTGTACAGGAATTAAGGCACATAAGCAATCAGGTTTAGGATGGATGTTTTTCTAAGTCCCTTGGTGACACATGGAGAGCATATATGCTGCAGACATAAAAATCTAAAGAGGAATCATTTTAGGATCAAGAGGCCCATGTGGCCTTAGATCCAGTGTAAGTGGTTCTACATTTTACAAAAAGTGGACTCGGACAAAGGTCAGAAAAAATGAAATTGAATTAAATTAAATTACACTTAAATTCATTAAACACAGTTAATGTGATTGCTTTCATGAATGTAATAATTTCCTGCTTAGTCCACGTTAAAAATTTTAATTTGGTAAATTACTTCAGAGGGACTGAGGAGAGAGTTGCAGGTTGCAAAGCCTGATTATGCAAACCATTGATGCTTCAGTTATTAAAATTCTTTCTACTTTCCATGATTTTACTAATTTAGTGAAATGTGGCTTTGGGCTACAGGTACTCTTTTGTCCTAAAATATATGTTTACAATACAAACAAACAATAGTTCTTAGTTGGAAAAGACTTCTTCTACCTTGCTGGAGGAAACATATTAAAATCTGAAGCTGAGTAATTAATGCTCCAAGGGATGAATGATCTCGTATATGTATATATATATTGCATCTTGAGTGCAATACTTGGGAAATTAAAAAGCTCACAGAGATGATAGAGAATGCTAAGTGTGAGTTATTTAATTCTCAGCCTCTTTATGCTGATGACATCATCTTGGATTTTGTTGTGTCCCACGGCTGTACTGCACATCCTTTAAGAGTTCTATTGATCGATGCATCCATTTAGAGTTGTGGGGTGTTCAAAACAAGAGTAATTAACCTAGGAAAGCTGAGTTTCATAGCCAAGGTTGTTATTGATTTGCACTGGTCTTTTCTTTTCTTTTTGACATCTTATACGTTCCAACCTTGGCCTGGCATACTTAGGCCAAGAGATTCAAAAGTAGAGATACATCCTATTTTGACTCAGAACGTTTCTATGGATTTGGATTTGGACGCTTCAGATTAGGAATAGTGTAACCATTAATGTTGGTAATGGAAAATTATTATATGCTGCACCATCACATGTCTAGCACTGCATACATGGATGTAGTAGACTCAGGTGATGGGCATAAGTGCCTTTTGATAGTGGCCACATGTTATGGAGCTCTTTTGGAAATGCTTTGTTTGGCAATTAAAATGCAGAGTTTTTGTTGCTGTTTTTCTTCAAGAACAAAAAACGGATGAAGAATAAGGACACTGCTGATCTCAGAGATTTTCAGAAACTGTTTCATGAGTCAGTGTAGGACCATACCATCTAAGGTCCACACCACAGGAATCTAAGGTGCTCACCTTCTTCATCTGGATATGCAGTCAGCTCAATATATATTTTTTCTCATCGTTCAATTAGATATGTAGAATGTGACTGGACTGGTAATTGAGGGATCAGCTTCTCCATTAGAAACTGAAGTAGTATGTTAGTTTAGGAAATTCAAGACAGGCTATGTGACATATCTTTCTGTGTTGCTTAACAGAGGTTTAATGTGCGAGCAAGTGATGGAATGCACCTTTAAATATGTAAGAACTATAAATTTCATAAACTGTCTTCCTTTTGATGAATGGGCCTGGAAAGCTAGCCATTTAGTAGATGTGTTTGTTTTTTTGTCATCATAATTACTATATTAATTATATTATATTATATTATATTATATTATATTATATTATATTATATTATATTATATTATATTATATTATATTATATTATATTATATTATATTATATTATATTATATTATATTATATTATATTATATTATATTATATTATATTATATTATATTATATTATATATTATTATATTATATTATATTATATTATATTATATTATATTATATTATATTATATTATATTATTATATTATATTATATTATATTATATTATATTATATTATATTATATTATATTATATTATATTATATTATATTATATTATATTATATTATATTATATTATATTATATTATATTATATTATATTATATTATATTATATTATATTATATTATATTATATTATATTATATTATATTATATTATATTATTATATTATATTATATTATATTATATTATATTATATTATATTATATTATATTATATTATATTATATTATATTATATTATATTATATTATATTATATTATATTATATTAATCCAGAACAGGATAATACTGTAGGACAGATTTGACCAGGGAACACAAAGAAAAAAACTTTCCATCAAAACTCTCCCAATGCAAATCTTCCTACAGTTGGGCGATGGTTCAAGATGTTGCTGATGGTTCCATTCTTTTTTAAAAAAATAGGTTTTATTATTATTTTTTAAATTACAATCTTTAGAGCTTAGTAAACAACATGTTGTCTGGGTTCACATATTTAACATTAACTTCTTCAATATAAATCTATTCAGTACTGCACACTCCAGTATTTTTTCCTTAATCTTCTTTTCTTCCCCATATTTTTTCCCTTTTCCCCTCATTAAAAAATTACAATTCTTAGTACTTATTGATGTATACAAAGTTAGATATGGACATCTTCATCATATTTTACTAATATGATAGAAATAACAATAATATAAATTCATAAGTCAATATCATGTTTTTCGTGCTCTTATAAGTTTGATTTCCCATCAATATTTAAAGTATCTTTGTCAGTTATGATTTTCTCAATATTAATTACATTAACAACAACAACAACAACAACAACAATAATAATAATAATAATAATAATAATAATAATAATAATAATAATAATAATAATAATAATAATAATAATAATAATAATAAAGTTGGAAGGGACCCTGGAGGTCATCTAGTCCAACCCCCTGCTCAGGCAGGAAACCCTATACCATTTCGGACAAATGGCTGTCCACTCTCTTCTTAAAAACTTACAGTGTTGGAGCATTCACCGCTTCTGGAGGCAGGTTGTTCCACTGGTTAATTGTTCTAACTGTCAGGAAGTTTCTCCTTAGTTCTAGGTTGCTTCTCTCCTTGATTAGTTTCCATCCATTGCTTCTTGTCCTGCCCTCAGGCGCTTTGGAAAATATCTTCACTCCCTCTTCTTTGTGGCAGCCCCTGAGATATTGGAACACTGCTATCATGTCCCCCCTCGTCCTTCTCTTCATTAAACCAGACATACCCAATTCCAGCAGCCGTTCCTTATATGTTTTAGCCACCAGTCCCCTAATCATCTTTGTTGCTCTTCTCTGTACTCTTTCTAGAGTCTCAACATCTTTTTTACATCGTGGTGACCAAAACTGGATGCATTGTAAAGTGGTATTAATACTTCACGTGATCTTGATTCTATCCCTCTGTTAATGCAGCCTAGCACTGTGTTGGCTTTTTTGGCAGCTGCAGCACACTGCTGGCTCATATTTAAGTGATTGTCCACTAGGACTCTGAGATCCCTCTCACAGTTACTACTATTGAGCAAGGTACCCCCTATACTATACCTGTACATTTGGTTTTTCTTGCCTAAATGTAGAACCTTACTTTTTTCACCATTGAATTTCATTTTGTTAGATAGTGCCCAGTGTTCAAGTCTGCCCAGATCCTCCTGTATCCTAAGCCTGTCTTCTGGAGTGTTGGCTATTCCTGCCAGCTTGGTGTTGTCTGCAAATTTGATAAGTTCCCCATCTATCCCCTCATCCAAATTGTTGATGAAGATGTTGAAGAGCACTGGGCCCAGAACAGAGCCCTGGGGCACCCCACTACACACTTCCCTCCATGTAGATGCAGTTCCATTGAGGACCACATGCTGAGTATGGCCGGTCAGCCAGCTACAAAACCATCTGGTGGTGATGCTGTCTAACCCACATTTTTCTATCTTATCAAGTAGTAGGTTGTGATCTACTTTGTCAAATGCCTTACTGAAGTCCAAGTAAATTATATCCACAGCATTCCTCTGGTCCACTAATTTTGTCACTTGGTCAAAGAATTCAATAAGATTTGTCTGTAATTTCCTGGATCCATTTCTTTCCCTTTTTTGAAGATGGGAACTACATCAGCTCTTTTCCAGTCCTCTGGTAGTTCCCCAGTGCTCTAAAAATTTTATTCATACCAATCCTCCTCTTATTTTCAAATTTCCCATATCAAAAGAAGAAAAAAAGGATGCTATTTTAATTTTAAATCTTATCTTCCATTATAAAAATCTAGTTATATCTAAGGGTCATCCGTTCTTTTAATCATATTCAAATGGGTATATTAAACAGATAGTGCCCCCTCTGATAGATCAAATCCTCTGTTTTTTAAGTCTAACTCTCTCTTTCTTTCTTTGCCAAGCAGCTTTCCAGGCCAAGGAAATTAAATTGCCCAAGAATGTTCTTTCTATTTTGGTGAAAGCTGCTTGGCATGAGAAAGACCATTTAGGTAGAGTATTTTTGGGGAGGAACTCCGCCCATCCACATTCCCTGGACATTTCCCCTGCCCGCTCTGTTCCATTTTCTAGAATCTTCCTTGCCATCAGATGTATTTTGGAGAAAGGAGTAAAAGGTATTTTGTATTTTCATTGCTATAGGTAGGTCTTGCAGTATTTTATTTGTGTATGGCAAACCATATTTCCCTTCTCCTATCTCCTCCATCTCTAGATCCATTTCTTCTGTTTCACCTTCTGATTTCTGGTTTATTTGTTCATACTTTGTAGTCGTTGTCTGGGAGCTTTCAGTTGTAGCTTCAGTTTAGAGATTTGGTCCTTTATATCAGAGGTCCCCAACCTTTTGGGCACCAGGGACTGGTTCCGTGGAGAGTGTGTGAGTTTCTGTGCTTCCTGCATCCCACGGATGGGGCTTTACTTGTTTGTGTGGACCGGTTGCTGGTATGCTGTGGTCCGGTACCAGTCCATGGACCAGGGGTTGGGGACCCCTGCTTTATATCATCTAGGTTATGTTTAGTCTCATTATGGTTTAGTTTTATGTCCTCTTTCTGTGCAAGAATTGTTTGATGAATTTGCTGTAGCAGAGAGAGTATTTCCTTCTGAAAGGTATTTATTTTTTCTTGAGGCATCATTCCTAGAAGTCCTCTAGTATCACCAGTGGAACAAAATTTCATCTGGTTTTCTGGTCTTTATATATAGCCTTTACAGTCCAGTCCTAATAGCAATATTTTATAATAATCTTTTGTCTCAAGTATCCTGAAAATTATCAGTCAGGCAAGGTTGTAATCCACAATGTTCCCAGTGTTCAAAATGTTCAACCTCCCTGCAGCCAGGCAGGTATTCAATAGTCAATTTTTTCTTTCTCTCCCCTAACTCTTGAGATTAAAAGTCCAAGCTCAGTAGGTATTTATGGTCCATGAAGGTCAGGATGATAAATACGCCAAAATATTTTCATTTATTGCCAGCTGTTCTCCCTTAAGCTGAAAGTCACCAAGCAACCAAGGAGCTAGTTATAGTGCTGTACTCAAATCCACCACTAGATGTCATTCAAAGTCCATTTTCCACTCTTAAAACAAAAGGTTGATTTCTTATATTTCACCTCAATAGTTTTTTTCCCAAAGAGAAAATCTTAACAATTATCTCAGTTCTCAGATTTATAAAAACTGTAGCTTTGTATTACTTTCACTTCAGTATTGTGTATTTCTGTCCCCCATAAAAAATTTAAAACACCGCTTCCATTCACATCCAGAGGTTTTACGTTTCTTGGGAGCCTTTCCCAGGAAATTCAGTTGTAAAATAGTAAAGAAAGGATCAATATTCTCACCAAGCTCAAACATGCTGTTTACAATGTGCTAATTAAAGCTTTTGTTCTTCAGTTGTCAGCAGCTAATGCCCGGCCGCAGAAGAGTGGCTGGTCTTTCCCCTGCCAATTTAGAGGGCTTTCCTTGGATCGAATGGAGAGACCACCATCTCTCTGTGATCAACAAAGCACCCCTCCTTCTTCATCGCCTCTTCGGGGTGACTTTAGGCCCCTTTCAGGGCCCCCAGCAGGCAAAATTGGGCGCGGAAGGCAGAACTCTGCTTTCCTGTGTCTCATCTTGCCGTGACGCAAAACCGGAAGCCCGCTGATGGTTCCATTCTAAATTCCCTCCTTTTCCTTCTGGTCACGTGCCACAGAGTGGAGCTGGCTTATGTTTGCTTTATTCATTTTAATGATAACCCTACTGTGGCAGCAAAAGGAAAACAAAAGTCCGAGTGTGTATATAAGAGACCTAAAACAAGATGGATCAATGCCATCAGCAAGTATTTCAGGCCCAATTGGGAAAAGAAAGCTCAGGACCATATTGGTTGGAAACATGCGGAAGAGGCCTTCATCCTACAGTGGATAGACAGTGGCTAAAATGATGATGATATTTTAAATAATTCCATAGCAACTAATCTAATGTGGAATTGTCATAGAAACATGAAAGGCATAGCAACATAGAATAACATTGATAGCCCAGATACATTAAAATTAATTAAAGTAGGCCATAATTTACACCTTTGTTCAAATTTGGTGACTTCATAACCATCTCCATACTATTGTTTTGTTCAGGTTGTTGAGGACTTTTTAAAATCTTCCCAGTCTAGTCTAGGCCTGGGGCTTAATTAGTTCAATCTACACTGCCACTATTGAGAGCTAACAACAATTGGATCCCTTTATAAGATTCTCAGGTAACTCAACAAAGAGTCAAGGATTGTGAATATTTCTTACAGAAATATTTATAACGAGGAGGAATAGTTATATCTCCATGATTTACTTCATAAAATTGTAGCATCCCTATATTGTCGCCTTGTCCCAGTCTTTACCTGAAACAATCTTCAACACCTAACTCCTCTATATGACTTTACAGAATAAAGCTATTGTTAGCAAAATATTAACAACCCAAACTATCACAAGAGAAGCTGTGAAAGAACGTTACTGTATACAGATGAGCACAAACATACTGCAGCAATCTGTGACAGCAGAAAGAGAAAATGGACAGCAAATAGAAAAGAATCTGAAGTGTTCTGGGACAATAGAATTCAAACAGCATCCGTCTTTAACAAGCCACCATACAAATGTAAAAAGCAATGTTGTAAAAACACTAAAACTTTACTGACAATAGACTCCTCATTAGTCTTTAATTATATTTGGTTTCATGTTCGTCACAGGCAATTATTTTGTTTAATATAGTATCATTTGCTATTCAGCAGTTACTAAATACAAAAACTTCCTGAGAACTTGAAACATCAAAGAATGAGCTCTCTGAAAAACCCAAGAAGATAATCTATCACAGGGTCACCTGCATTTCAATCAACTGAAAACATTTCTCAGTGTTTTCAGATGAAACAAGAATAATGTGGACATACTTGATCCAAAGGGGACAGATCTTACTCTCCTAATTTTGTTTAGAGTTTCAGCTGTCTATTTTCAAGCTAAGGTGATGATTGTCCCCAGCACGCGTGCGCGTGCGCACACACAAACACACACACATAGCTACACACATGAATACACTACACACACAGAGAGAGAAATTACAGGACCATCAGAAAAATAATAATTATTATACAATGAAGAAAGAAAATCTAAATATAATATAGGGATTAAAATAAACATGACAATGAGTTAACAAATAAATCAGTGCATTCATACATATTCTAATAAAGAAAAGTTCCATATTTTAACCAGAAATAACAATATATAATTAACTCAGTCCTTACAATATCATTGATTTCAGATATGAATGTCATCTTCTCATTTTTTAGAACACAAAAACTTTCAAAAATTGATAGCAATAGCACATTGTGGATTCCTTTTGTAAAATAAGGAGAGTAAGTTTCTTTCCAGTTATATAAAATTATCCTGTTTGCTCGCTCCAGGCTCAAAAGACCCAAAATTCATCATAACTGACAAATAGCATATTTAGGAATATAGTTGAAGCAAAAGAAAGCAGAAGTAAAATTAACTTAGCAACTACATTCCTTAATGATCAAGTTGCCGATTCCAACTGTGATTGCTAAACAAGTGATACTTGTAATATTTGGCCACTTTGGTGCAGGTTTTTATCTTACTTGGTGCCATTAGTGGTCTAAACAATAAACGGATTGATTGAAAACTAATACCAACAACAAAGCCAAGCTTCACATGTCTACAAATGTGGTCATTAACTGGCCTGTTACTCATATTGTGTGAACACAGCAACCATGTATTAATAGCCAGTTATGCATTTAATGATATGACTAAAATTTAGCAGATATCCAAAAGAAATGAGGGATTTTAATTGCTTATACATTTTTGTTGCTCCTTCATTTTCAAGGGAAGGAGTTATTTGTGGGTCCTTAGAAGTTAAGGCAAAACTTGGATGAGTTGATCATTGTGCTTTATTCCCTCTGGAATAAAGTATGGTTTCTTTCTACTTTTTAATTATTGATTGATTAATCAATAATAATTGATCATTATTGTTGTTGTTTTTTAATTGATATTTTCTTTGGTTTTCCATGATTCGGATGACTTTTATGGCCCTTATTAATCAAGACAGAATCTCTAAAATTGGGAAAAAAATTGTGATGGTGAACCCTTTCTCCTGCAGCTTCTGTTTCAGATTCCAGAACAGACTTGTAAGAGGTAGTAAGAAGATTTAAGATTTAATAAGAGAAGGGAGGAAATAAATATGCCTTTTTTGTAAAAGGACATTACCTGCATATCTATCCTTTTCTAGCACTTTAATTTAGTTTCTAATGAATTTGTTTAAATTATTTAAACAATGAGCAAGGATATAAAATTATAACAAATAAGTAAAATAAATACCTATAAATCTTTTGATACATTGGTCGGACACTTACTGAAAGATCTGAATTTGGGCTGGCAGAACAGATTTCCCTGCATGCAAGAAAGCCCGTAAAGTCTTCATAAAGAGAGGCAGCTAAATATGACAGTCAGTGGAACAGGATCTCTTCAAAGAGCATAAAATTCCATTTGGAAGTTCTCCTTCGTTCACAAAAGGAAAATTAGGTTAATTTGTAGAGATGGGAATCTGTACATCCACAGATATCATATTAACTCATACCAGTTAAGCCAGGTTTGTCAGTGTCCAGGAATGATGGGAATATCTAGTAGGGCCATCGTGCCCTAAATACATTGTTCACCAACTCATGCAACCCCCCAACCAGCACTTCACATCCCAAAGACCCTCAGCTGACGTGACCCACACTTGACCCATCAGAAGACCCTCACTCGACATGACCCACATTTGATCCATCACCAGACCCTTACCTGATGCGATCCTCACTTGACGTGACCGACCCATCATAAGACCTGCTGATCACACAAAGCCCTAATAAGTAAAAAAATACCGACACTGACATCCCCTATTTTTTTCTGAAGATGTTGCCTAGCCTGGTTCAGAAACCAACCCACAAGCTCAGAGAACGAACCTCCACCCTCATTGTTCACCAGTTTTTCCCTTTCATCAGAAGACACAGTCTTTGGTCTGCCAGTAGAGAAACCGGTCTCTCATTCCTGTTGTCAAATCTAAATTTAGTTCTAACCCAATATATTTTATGAAAACAAGCTCCAGGTGGCTGGCCTATATTGCCTGAAACAAATAAATAAATAATTTGGATATCTTTTTTTTTTTTTGCCACTAGAATATTATTTCAACTCCAGTGCTCTCACAAATAAAACTTGTTTTGCTGGCGACTCTGCTGAGTACCAGTGAATGAAACAAAGATAAATCAAGTAGCTGGCTATAAAACAAGAGTGAAAAACAATTTTAAAGCAGCACATTGTCCTTTGATGTCTCCAATAAAGAGTTCATTTCCTTTTTGAAACATGCCAATCTCAAAACAGTTTTGGCTGGCGCAATATAGATTGCAATATTAAGTTTTTATCTGCACTAAAAATGCAAGGAAAATTGCCATGACTTGTATTTGTGCTTGTCTAGGGAATAGATAAGAGTGTCTAGAGTGGTGAGGAACCAGTGATGCTGGTTAGTTAAAAATGGGAAAATAAAATCTATTGTTCTGTACAAATGGGTGAATTGAGTAAGAATTAACACTATGCCATGATAGATATCATAGTGAAAATCTATGTGGTCACTAAGAGTTGAAAACAATCGCTCAATCATTCATGATATATACAAAGCATGATAAAACCAGCCCCAAATTTATCCATCTCTAAATGAAATAATAGAAAAGGTTAAGGAGCTATGCTATAGTAGCTGAGATGGTACGCTAGGGCAATATGATTTTATGATAGTTGGAGATTTATCCTAGGAATAGGAGATCTGAATTCCATGCCCGCTGGGTACAGAGAAAATTTCTGTAGTAGTTGCTTCTCCCATGTTTGGGGGTCTTAAAAATTGTATTCTTTCCATAGCTATAGTTTCCCATTTTTTTCAACAGGGATTGAGGGGAATATAACCTTTGAGATAATTTCTTTCCATTTCAAACATAGGATCATAGAGCTGGACGGGCTAATTGAATTCGCTGAGTCCAATATCATGTTTGTTTGTTTGTTTGTTTGTTTTTTATTTATTTAATTAATTATGTTACATGGGTATCCATTTCAAAGAAGTTACTCTGGGTGGACTAACTAGATTAAAAGTAGACAAAAACAAATACTTATAAAAAAATTAAAACACATAGCAGCTGAGAACAATCATAAGTAGCCATTAGCATGGCAAGGAGATGGGTTCCTTCACACACTCAGGACCTCAGGCTCAAGAACAGGACCAGATCTTTGAGGCCTTATGAAAGGCCAGTAGAGTTGGGTCCTGTCTGATCTCCAGAAGGATGATGTTCCAGAGGGCAGACAACATAGCAGAAAAGGATGCTTTTCTGGGCCCCACCAGCTGACATTCTGTAGCTGATGGGACGCAGAGTAGATCCTTCCTGCCAGATCAGTTGGATGAGAAGAAACAACTGGGCAGAGGTGATCCCTTAAGTAAGCTGGCCCAAAATTATGAAAGGCTTTAAAAATAAGTACCTGCACCTTGGTGGAAATTCAACAGAAAGAATCCCTGGTAAATGTCTCTTTTACTGAAACATATCCAGATAATGCCTAGATAATAGGATCAACAATTAATTACTTTTTATTCTAATCCTGGACTTTCAGATGGCAATACGTTTACAGATAGGATTGCTCTTGCAGATAAAACAAGCCTCATAAATAATCTATTTATCAGCTGCTAACTCTTAATAAACTTTCCAAAGATTTTTCTCAAAGGCTAAATAGAAACCTGAAAAATTTATGAAGTTGGCTGCACCTTCTAACAGATAGGATGTAACTAACCCAGTCTTGTCTAGTATATTCACCTATCAAACTGCAGAGATTGGAATGGTTGATTGGAGCCTATGCACCAGCACAAAAATAAAGTGGTGGTTTATGTCCTGGTCCAAGATTGCTATGAAGTGAAAATATTGTAAAGCAATTTGCATAACAATTGCATTAAATCACATCTTCTTGGAAAAGGCAAGCATGCATGTCATCAGAATATGATCCATTGGATAATGGGCAAGATGGAAGCTTAAATGCTACTTCAAACTCTGCTTGTAAAAAAGGAACTGGGGCAGTGAATGAAAATATTCATTATCTTCCCCTTCCCTTTCTTGCCAAAATAATCAACACAAGCTGCAGAGTTGAGCAAAAGACTGGCTAAAGGATTTTGAGCTGACACAAGCAAATGCTTTAGCCATGTTTTATAAGAGTAAAAACGAGATGGAATAAAATATAGTAAATGCAAGAATATTGTTGGTAAAAAGACTGGATAACAACTCATCCTATAGCATAAGCACTTCCCAGTTAAACTAGCTAAAATAGAATTTAAAATAACAAAATCAGTTAGAGAATTAGTATAACTGTATTATTATATTTAGTATTGGTCATGTGTGTGTCTGTACGCGTGTTCTCTAATTTCCCAAAGATAAACAAAATAAATGACATTTCATCCTTCAAGGTGACTTTTATTTCTGGCAAAATCAACAAAATTACATATATAGAAAACTTCTGTTCTAAACTCATTCTCTCTCTAGCAGGAGGGATGATTTAAACCAAAGGACATGTGGCCCAGATGAATTTTTACTGTCACTATAGCCTAATCTGGCTGTAACTGATGGGGGATGAGTCCTCTGAGGAGACCATGTTGCCCATTTCTGTCAGGGACAAGAAGTTTAAAATAGAGCATTTCAAATGGCTGCTTTTAGAGTTTTCTGTTTCTTTTTGTAAAACTTGCACAAATGTATCAGATTATCTCCCTTACATGGGAGATAATGAGTCCTCTGCTGACTTTTGTTTTACGTAAAAATAAATGCATAGATAAAAGAAAGAAATTAAAGCAATAATGGCTCTGTGCTTTTAAAGGTCTGTCAATACTATAACTTTAAATACATAGGCACACACAGGTGTACACATAGATATATGCATATGTACTATGTGTTGTATGTGCATGTATCTGTATATTTTTGTTTGTGTGTACTGGTATAGTGGTTAAGTCAGCAGGCTACAAACCAGTTCTACTCCCATCTCAGCTACAAAGCCACTGGCTTACTTTGGGCCAGTCACTCTCTCTCAGTCCTGGGAAGGAGGCAATGGCAACTCACTACTGAAAAATGCTGGCAAGAAAGCTAGAGAACATACTGCAGGCAATTGTCAGGAGTTAAGACAAACCCACCTCTGCCCCCAACAACAACCCTTTGCATACTCCATGTCTTCCAGAAATACGTGAAGCATTACATTTTTTTCTATGTTGGGAAGTCTGCAGAAGGATTTGGGGAGAAGCAAAATTCTCAAGAGTCAGAAGCTATTTTGGCCACGATTGTAAAAGAAGAACAAGAAGTCAAGGACTGAAGTAAGATTCCTCACAACTTCTGCCAAAAAATCTTATCTGTTCGAGAGAATAGCTATTTCCCCATTGATCATAGGGTTCAAAGAAGAAGGAGATTGTTTGTCAGTTAATATCTCTATATTAAACACCCTCTGACAAGATGTGAGCCAAATACTTGTTACCTCAGACAGTTTAATGGAGTGCTGTGGAGCAAATGTCATCCGTGACAAAATGTTACTGTTGGAACAGCAAAACTGAAGACAATCTCAGTTTGTTTGATTTAGCTGTGTTTTGGCGAGGAATTCCTTGGATAGACCATACATCACTTCTTCAAGTAACAATTTCTGGAACAAATGAAATTCATAGTAAAGATATCCTGTAGCAGGCAGCATTAAAACACAAGATATAAAGATTTGCTGTAGAATTATCTTGATCTTTGAAGTCAATATATCAAAAATAATAGTGTTGCTTTGTGTGTCTTTCAACCACCAGAATTCAAAGATATGTGCAATTAGATGTTTATATACTAAAGAGATAATTAGGGGTGTCTTTCTTGGATAGATACTATACTTCCTAATTTGCCTCCAAGTAGAATACATGGCTTTTGAAATGGACAGAACTTTCACTGTGATTTACATTAGTGGAGCCAGGGATTTTCAATGAAAAGATGGTCCTAATCTTGGTTAAGGTGCCAGCCTGGATTCATGATATTTAGTTCTCACGAAATACATATGCAGTTTATAAAAAATGTAATCCAGCATTCAGCTTTAAATTAACACTTGAAAAAATAGGGATAAGAATTTTTAATTTTTTTTCTTTTTTTCTGCTTCATTTCCCCCCCCCCTTTTACTGTGCTGACTCCTATCCAAAGCTTATTTTGGTTCAAAGTTCCTAATTTTTATTGAATTGATTCCACATGCTTTTTAAAATATACACACATGCCGTATTACGTTCTGCATGCCACTTTGTTCTACAGCATCTTTTTTCCCCTAGGTTGCCTGGAACTGTAACATGGATGGCATCTAAATTTAATAAATAAATGATGACGAACACAACTCAGATTTTCTCCAATGTTATGACTTCCAGGTATATCGAGCTTATAATTCCCAGATTTCAAGGAAGCATGCTATTTTGGCCAAATAAATTTGGAGAGCTTTAAATTGGGAATAGGGGTGGGTGGATGTCCAGTTCAGTATCTTTTCTTACTTTTTAATTGTTTTATTGGAGGTCCATTAATAAAGATTACTTGAAGTAGAAATTTTCAGGATGCAAACACAAACCTTTTAATGAGCTGTGGCTCTCCAAGTCTGTCCTTTTAAACTGCTTAGCAACCATGTCAACAGCAGACAGATGTTTTATAAGCAAAAATGTCTTCTTTTCCTGTCTTTAGAACATACAATTTATTGCTACTTTAATACTGTTAATAATAAATATAATAGAGGTCGCTTTGTACATACTAACACTTTGAGCAAACAATGGGTGTTACTTTCAGCTGCAATGCCCAGGATTCTCTTTGATGCACTTTAAAATGAGCATTTGTGTATCTTTTAAAAATGCTACATAAATGAAAAGTCAGTACTTCCTATTAATTATTTACCCTGTCATGCTCAATTGCTTGTGCATTGCGCCTTTTGCTTTGCTGGCAGAAATCACTTTGCACTGATAGCCGACACAGAGGAATAATTTTGGAGCACATAGCAAACATGACCTTTTGTGTTTATATTCTACAAGAACTGATTGCCCAGGAGAAAAATGGACTCTCTCTGCTTTGCTATTCACAAGGTTATCATTAGAGCTTCAGATCATAACATTAGTTAAAGTGCCTGGGGAGCCTCCCCTACTTATCAATACACTACTTCACTGCAGTCTTTACAATAGATGCCAGAGTGGTAGAAAAATGCTGCCTGGCTCGTACAATACTTTCATTGCCAACATACCACATTTCAATGCAAGTACCTGCCTTTTGGAATGCTGACCAAAGAAATTGTTCAAACGGTCAGACTATAGCTAGCAAAGCAAGGAAACAAAGCCACATGGATTTCACAACAGTATCTTGAATGCTTGGGGTTAAAAGAGAATCCTGAAAACTGTAAGAATAAGTTCTCAGTCAGGTGAGATGATAAAGGGAGAATCTCTTTGAAATGCTTTCTTCCCACAGCTCTTACATTCGGGCTGTGTTCTTCTTGCCTAAACTGCATTCCTCCTTTGCTTCTTTCACACAATTTCTCTCAAGACCCCTCAAAAGACATACCAAAACCATTTGAGGTTCTTTTTTTGTTTTTAGTGTCTTTGAGTTGTTGGTCAGTCTCTGCGGTTCTCTTGACAAGATTTCAAAAGTGGTTTGCCATTGTCTCTTTGCTGGGGCCGAGAGAGAAGGTCTGGCTCATAATCACCTAGCTAGCTTTGTGCTTAAAGCAGGACTAGAACTCACAGTCTCCTAGTGTCTTGCCTGATGCCTTAACCTCTCCATCAAGTTATGTCTTAATTATGGGTATGTTCAGTCAGAAACTTAATATTTCAGTCAAGCATTTTAGACCAGCATTGGGAAGTTGCTAGAAGGAGCTTCCTCTGTTAATTACACACAATACTGTATGATTCTATACATCTGGACAAATAGCAGTCTGTAGTACAATATCCTGGTGAAGTAGAACAAATAGTTTGGGGACCAATGAGATCTTGAAGTGCCTCCCTTGCTAATATAATCTCTTATGCTTTTTAATAATGATAAGTTTTTTTTTGACATGGTTATTGTCAAAAAATATCTTTCTTGTCTGCTGCCTAGAGTCACTTCTTGTGAGATGGTTGGCCATATAAATTTGATAAATAAACAAATAAACAAACATATAAATACATATAAGTAATGCATTGGTTAAAGCACTGTTGATAAATTTAATTTTGATGACATTGATAGCTTGCTTTTTTCTTTCCTAAAATTTAGGGAAACAAGGGAGGAAATTCCACTGGGATGAAAAACAGTGATAAATCAAAAGTCACCTATCAAGCTCTCTAGACATGTGAGGAATTGAACCAGAATTTTTATACAGTACCAATCAAATAACTTAAGTGTGCTAGTTCAGAATGTACTACAATAAACCTTCCACAACTGATAGGAATTGGTAGCAGCTTGTAGTGTCCTTGTCTATATCTCTGTCTCTGTCTCTGAGAACTGCAGCTGGAAAGCCCCGAAACAAGAAGCCTAGGAAATGATAGGTTGTCCTGTAAACAAAGACTGGTCTGGAAGTAGTTCACTGAAAAGAACTGAAAAAAAAGCTCAGGATCTGAACCATGAAGAATACATATAAATGCATTCAGTTTCTTAACTTGTTAGCAACAGTTCTTTGTCTTTTTCTAGTTGCTTGACTTGGCAATAAATAACTTGTTTTGGGCCCAACTCAAAGAAAAAGGCCAGGAGCTAAGGGGAAAGTATTTGACACAATCCTATCACGAAGCATGACTGATTGATCTAAAACAAGGCAAAGAAGTAAGTCTGGATGTATCAATTTCTCTTATCATGTTAAAGATTCCAATTATCTTGACAGAAGGCAGTAGGGTGTATTGGACCATTAATAACTCAGAATATGGGTTATTGCTTGGTGTAGAAAGAAAGTTCATTTGTAGTTCCATGTTCTTAGAATATGAATATGCCTTGAGCAATGGGTTAGATTAGGTAAACCCCCAAATGTCTTCCAATTATAAAATTCTATAAGTCAGCAGAGCTTGATTCTATGAATCAGTTGTGAAGAAAAGTGAACAATGCCTACAGAGCAGTGTTGGGTCTTTTTTTTTTTTTATACATTATGAATATAATCTTTTGTGCTTAGTCCACACAACTTTCTTCTGGAGGTAGTTTCATCATTGATTCCTTAGTCATTATCCTTTGCTACTT
This sequence comes from Azemiops feae, assembly GCA_023970755.1. Taxonomy (NCBI): domain Eukaryota; kingdom Metazoa; phylum Chordata; class Lepidosauria; order Squamata; family Viperidae; genus Azemiops; species Azemiops feae. The sequence goes on from JALGBA010004198.1 coordinate 1,427,759, forward strand.
TACTATTACACATTGACCAATTTTCTCACTTGAGCTTGGTAGATAGAAAAAATGATTGGGCTGATAACATATTTCTCTAAAAAGGTTTAAAGTACAAATATACAAGCCTGGGTGAAGGATCAGCTTAATTTTTTCAGTAGAATCACATCCACTCCTATCAAATGTCCTGAGGGAACTATACTGTAGATCGCTTTCACTAGTTCTTATTATTTAAATTACAATAGGGAATTTGCGGCAGGATTAAAAAAGTTAGTGACAAGCATGCATTTGAAGTCCTTTGTTTTTTTTACATGTGACCACCATCTTGACTTCCCCCAAATACTTGGGGAATATAAAATACAGTTTTTGTTGTTGTTAAAGGTTGTTGCCTAAGGTTACCCCTGCTAACCGTTATTATAATTGCATAATATCCAAAGTTGACCAAGATGTTTTGGCATGTAGCATGGAATATTCCAAATATCCACTCTATTGAAATGGCAAAATACACTAAGAAGGGACAAACTAACAATATATGGAGATAATCAGAACATCCCAACACCTCTCTGCCCAATGATAGGGCCAGTTCTGCAGGGAGAGATCATAACGTGAGAAGGATGCAGTATTCTGGCTATCTGAAAACCAAAGTGGAATCACAACAAAATAGAAAGAAGTCTTGGTCTACTGGGTAAAAGAAACAATTTTAATAGTTATTGTATGGATTTATGTTTACTTACTTATTTACAAGATTTTAAAGTGCCCATTTCTATAGGCCCCAGGGTAGCTTACAAAGCTAGCAAATAAACAAACAAACAGGGTCATTCAACCTAGTAGGCCACACACTATTAGGCAGCAAACCTTCAGCAGAATGAGCTGTGCTCTCCATTTGAGCATGGAAAAATAATATCTGAACATCTTTCTGTTTACAAACACAGGCAACTCCGTGTGTGTGTTTGTGTATGTTTGCAAAACCCATGGAAATGGCAGCGCCAACCATGAAATTGAAGCCCCACACCCATTTTATGTGCAACAGCATAAAAAAAATGCACTTACATTTTGTGGTTGTGGCTTCTATCTTGCTTTTTGTTTTAACCACCCAGTGCGCATAACTACGTAGTTTTTAGTATTTTATTTCCTTTTCTAGAACTCTGCAGTCTTACTTACAGGATAGTTTCCTTAAAACAAAGAATTAAATATTCCTCTTCTCAAATTTGTACCTAAAAGAGAAAATTAGAGTAATTGCTCCTTTCCCCACTTTTTTCTTGTTAAACAGCCACGTGGGATTAAAATATATATTTCAAAAGCAAATTTGCATTGTTTTATCTCTCCCAGAGCCTTTTTCTGGGAAGGAAAGCCATCAAACTATGTCTACTAAAGCATCTCATTTACAAATATAAGCATTTTCCCCCTCCTAGTCTCATATTGTTATTTCTTTTATTCAGAATGTAATTTATAGTAGCTTTATAATAAGAAACATTATGTAGGATTGTGCATTTAATTTTCCATTACATAAGAAGCTTTAGGGTTAAAAAGGTATGATCCAGCTAACAAAATAGCCCTTTTATTTTCTACACCAGTATTTCTCAATGTTGGCAACTTTAAGATGTGTGGACTTCAAGTCCCAGAATTCCCCAGTCAGCATGGAATAGAACAATGGAAAGGGGTCAGAATAAATTTCTTAAGAACTGAATGCTCTTTGACTCAGTTCTGTCCTTTGATGGTTGCTTTGCCTTTCTCATCTAACTCAGTGGCAACCAAACCATCATTTTACTGCTTTACTTGAATGAGAATTGTCTTTAAAGAATGTAAGGAATACAAATTATAAAATAAGAATTTGTAAGTGCACATTCTTACATACATTAGAAGTTCTCGCTCTTAGATGAAAGAACACCTTAAAAGAGGGGAAATGACATTATAATTGTAAAGGGAACCTCCCCCCCCCAATAAAATATTTCTCCCAGGATAATCTCCCCCAAAAGAAAAGAAATTTCTCCTAAGAATAAGCAGGAAACCTCTCCTGTCTTCTCTCCACCAAAACGGCCCTCAGGCATAGCTTATGGAAACTATGTCTCCTTCAAAAGGATATAATGTTGCCCATTCATAAAACTGGACTCCTACTCAGAAAATACAGTATAACAAAGCAGATCTCCAGAAGGACAGCCAATTAGCTAAAGAATTGAAACTGATCACCCAGGCGAGGGCCAAATTAGAAAAAAAACACACCCATTTATACCTACATTTCCCTTAGCCCTCAAAGATCAGCCACAACATCATACACAACAAAAGAAAAACTTTCAACACCAATTAGAGTATTGTCTTTAGTCCAAAGAACACGAAAGGAACGCATACTCACACATACACCAACATGTTGATGACAAAGAACTCAAACATATAAAACCCACTGACTCACAACCCCAATTTGCCAGCTGCCCCCAAGAACACATTTGTTCCTATTGTGAAATAAACCAGAATCTCCTTTCCAGCAGCTTGCCTGGGGTCTTCTTTTCACTCACTGCTCTTCTCCTGGCTTGAAAGATGGACCCGAACTGATTCTCTCAACATAACACATCATTTGGAAGTTAGGAGTGAGTTCCAGATGTCTTATTTTCATAGTTGCTAGCATTGTCTCTTCCGAGGGAAAAAGGAAACAAACCTATAATGATTTGCTTTGATGGAGTGACATATATTGCAGACTTTCCATCATTGTCAGATTGTTTGAGCTAGAAGAACACTGTTATTTGTTTGCTATGAACTGGGACCCCTTTATATATCACAGGGTTTGTTAGTTTTATATATGGTATTCCAATTTTGCAAATGTAACATCCAGCACATTGACAAAGGAAACAGAACTAAATTGTTAGAAAGAAATGCAACCCTTAAAGTCATCAGATGCACAGTTTCTAATTAATGCAGAAACTGATTTGCAGTGCCAATCCTGCTGATTGGGAATCAGCCTGCTTCTAAATATGCTTGGCTCTGCTCTTTCTACTCCCTATAATCAGAAGCCAAATTGTTCTTTACAAAATGAGGCATCAGAAAATTAGGTTATTGTTTTAGTAAATTGTTGATTATTTCAGGGAGGCTGAAATAATATGATCTCATGTTGATGGATCCTTTGATTTTTGTAAGAAATAAGAAATTACAAAAATTATGCTCATCATCATCATCACCACCATCATCAACTGGAAGCATTACGATTCCCATTTGTTTCAAAGTGGCTCAAATCAAAACACTTTTGGCTTCAGATTGTGAATATCTAATTCAAACTGAATCACAATGGATCTACAGAGTGGATTCACCTACCAATAATTATTCAAAGTGCTGTTAGATTACAGGTATCCTTGTTCAGTGATTGCCTTCAGAGACCACTGTTACAATGGTGATGAAAAATAACTTCCTGAGCAATCCTCTCATTCATGACCTTCACAGACATTGACAGAAACCATCAGAAAGAAATGGAGAAAATTCCAAATGCGAAGACCTGCAAATATAAGTTGAAAGACTGTGGCAAAAGAGAGCAAAAATAGTACCAATAGTAATAGGCAACTTGGGTACAATCCCAAACTATCTGGAGCAGCCCTTGAACACCATCGGCATTGACAAAATGACCGCCAGTCAATTACATAAGACAACTTTACTTGGATGAGCTTACATCCTGTGACAATGTATTTAATATTATTAAACAGCAACATCTGCCTATCCCGGGTCCTTGGGAAGGCCTTCATAGTTGGACAAAGATGTCAAATCCAGTCTAAACATCTGGCTGTCTGTGCAATCAACCATAATAATAAAAATAAAATATTATTTTAATTTAAAGCTTTCTACAACCTGCTTTCCCTACTTTCATATTTTAAAGAATTCTCTTAGTTTCTATTTATTTATATTTTGAGTTGATGAACTCTGCAAATAGTATCACACTGTGGCAAATATCACAGTTTAGTACATTTTCTAAAGGGCTAATTTTGAAAAAAACAACAACCCCGATTTCTTTGAGAGCTATGGAAGGGATCTCAATATAAGCTGGCACTTGACCAATGACACAATGTATATAAACTTCTAATAGTCATTTAAAGTGTTTTTTTTTTAAATTGAAACAGAAATGTATAACAGCAGTGCTTAGAGGTATTATTAAAGTTAATTAAGAATTTGACAGTGTATCAAGCATCAAGCCATTAGGTTTTGGGTCTGGTAACTTGGCACTGTGCAAATTGTAGCCCTAAGTAAAAACTTGAAAACAAAGTCACAGTTTGAATTAGAAACCAGAACAGATGACTACTGAATGAATGTCATGGTGTATTATTAAGGATCTATCATTATTTCTGGCCCACCCACCTGAGATTAGATAAAACTTCAACATTGACAAATCCCACCCAATGAAACTGAAAAATAAAAAAGGCTAAATTTAGGAAATAGCAAATCAGTTGTATGCTATCATAATATAGTTTGCTAAATCTAACTGCTAAGACTGATTATGAAAGTTCTTTCATCTTCTATTGCCATGCATATTTAACATGGTATGTCAAAAAGCCATATCCATACTATCATATTTTTCCCCAGAGAAAAAAATGTTCTTAAAAGGATTTCTCTTTTGGGGTCCAATTTACAGGATTTGGTCACGTCTACATCAATAATCTCTTCAAACATTTTGGACCTGATGCTACACTGAAATTTGGTGACCAGAGCTTATTCTGATTTTAATAGGGCTTGATTCTTTATGCATGCTCTATTATGTCTTTAAGCATTTTACATTTTTATTTATTAAATCTGCATGTCACCCATCTCTCTAAGAAGTGACTCCACAGTCCATACCAAATTCCAGAAAAAACTTACCAAAAAGCTTGAGCTCTTTGCTGTTGTCTAATGATGGTTTGGAATTTGGCACCCAGTTGTGGTGTGTCTAGTGTCTCTAAATCCCTCTGTAAAAAGTTGGCATTTATAGTTTGGCAGTAATAGGCAAAATTCAGAAGTTTAAATTCTTCTTCTTCACCTTTATGATTTTCATAGAAGTTTGGTCTACAACTCCAGAAATTGATAATGAAGTTCTGAAGTGAAAGTATAATTTGTGTTCAACAAAACAAGTCAGTCACTGTCTTCAGCTAAAGCAATTATAACTTCACTTCAGACAGGTAGAAAAACACTCCTACATTCTTTTCAAAACAACTCCTTTGATTTGATATAAAACAGAAGTTGATTTCAATTTTTATTTTTTAACCTTGAGAGAATTTCAATGAAATTTTGCTGGATAGAATGTGGTGTTCTTTTATTTTTATTAAATGTGACATGGCCTAGGTTCTGAATGTGTATGTCTATGAATCTCTTGTTCATAGCACAATCTTCTGCAGCAGTGTGTGCAGTCTTGCTGATTTTCTTCACTGCAGTTAATCCTCAAGGAATGAGATCACAGGGGAAGCTCTGCTTTTTCAAATTGGGATGAGTAAGCACTGGGAAGGTTCAAAATGATGAAAAGACTTGTAATCAAAAATCCAACTGATATAGCATATAACTATAGGTCCTTTTGCCACCTTTATCAATTCAATTAGAAACTTTAAAAAAATGGGGAAAAAATCAAATGCACAGGACCTGAGGCAGAAAATCAAACATTTCTTTTACAAAGGAAGACAACTTTCAAGATATTGGAAGAAAATTACTTCAGAACTTCAATGTGATCAATACAGGAATTCAGGGAGAAGGGAATGGTAGATTAGAATACATACTTTTTTGTTTCTGAACATAGAAACACAGAGAGATATTTAGCAACATTTAGCTTTGATTTTCTCCATCAACCAGTACGCTAAATGCTTAAGCTAAGGATTTCCAGCCTGACTATGGGCCATTAGGTTAACCTGGTTAAAAAAAGATGGTCAAAAGAAGAATGCATCCATTCTCCTTAATGGATGGTTGGACTTTCTTGTGCTGTTAAAACTTTTGACCAATCTGATCCATCATTTAAAAGTGTATCCCCTGCTAAGTTTTTAATCAAATTGCAAAGTTTATGGATAAATGGAGAGAGATGTTCTATTCAGGACTCTCTGGGGTATCCAGGAGAGTTCCTATCTTAATTATAATGAGTGCTTGGAGAAAATTTCTACACACCTGAGCAAACAAGGAAATAATTGCTGCTTCCAAAAATGGGAAGCAATTCTCATGAAAACCAAACCTTCAATTAGCATAATCTGATACTGTATTCCCTCTAATCTCATTTTACTTTCTATTAATTTAGGGTGAGTAGCACCCTAGTGGATGGCATAATGAACACAGAGCAGGGATGTCTAACTGTGTGTGAATTTTTTTTTGCAAAGCTGTCAAATTGTTCATGGAAGGATTTAAATAGGTTATCATTCCCTATTATGTAATACCTCACACACCGCCGATATAAAGACTTTCCCGGAGGATCATCTGGTTAATCTTGACAGAAGAAAAAATTTGTTTGAAATCTTGACGTTGGACAATATAATACATACCCAATTTGAAATCAAGGAAAGAGAAGGATTAAAAAATAGCCTTTCCCACTTGGATGCTCCTCAGATGATTAGATTTTGGTTCTTGAAATTCCCAGATAGTTTGATTGCCTGCAAGTCATCTGATAGAAGTACTGGAAAAAAAGAGACAAGCAGAAGAAAGGAACCCATGATCCCAAAATTGTATATTTCAAGATTTAGATCCTGCCATATGTTTGCCTAGAAAACTTTTTTTGCTATAAGGAAACAAACATGGATACAGGGACATGATTAACAAAGGTAGAGGAATTTAATATTGAGTGGAGACTTGCAAGCTATGAAGATCCTAAGCTTTGACATTGTTTTGAAAGTAAATCTAGTTATTTGCATCCAGACTAGAATCTATCTGAAATGTTTGAATATATTTAAATCAAGATACTCCTTCAACAAAACACAAGGCTATATCCACAGAGTTTGAATCTCTGATCAGTAAATTGATGGATTGAGACTGACCACATACATTGCAACAAAGTACAGGTCATTGGTGTTGTTTTTTTACACAGCAGAATATTCTATTTTTCAATACCTCTTCAATGTCATTATAAGTCTAAAAGCCATGAAAGTACTGTATATTTAATTAGGCTAATATCCTTTAGGAAATAAATGAATATGAAATAATTTAGCAAACAGTATTAAATGCTGGAGCTACATTTTAGCTTCTTGAGCTCCACAAAGTTGATTCAAGAGAAGAAAGTTCAGAATTACAAAATTTCATTTGGTTTAGCATAGTCTCTGTCTCTGTCTCTGTCTCTCTCTCTCTTTAATATTGTGAGTTATTTTGAAAATATTTGAACTTGATTAACTGAGGGTGGGGGTGTTTGTTACAGAAACTCCACTATCATATCTATAACTAAAGTCTGAGTTTTTACGATAGGTGATTGAAATAGAAAAGAGCATGCACCAAGAAGCAGATCTCTTATTGTGTCAGGAAGTAGGAAAACAACCTTCTAAAAAAGGATAAAAATAACAAGCAGCAAATAAAACTAGCCGACTGCTATCGCATTAGTCACACATGCAGCATGAGCAACACCACAGACTTATTATGCTTTCCATAACAGAAATTGGCACTCTACCACAAGTTTCTTCTCATAGTTGCTCCTGCAATATGAAACTTACATCCCTTGATAAATTCCTAGATAGGAATGTGTAACAAGCTGTCCATTACAATGTACGTTTCATTTGTTGTGTTCTTGGAATCTAAAGGAAATCAACACTGCACTTGGTAAATTGCTACAGAAGGCAATGCATGGAGATTATTTATGGTCTTGTTATCTCTTCATGTGTGCGTCCTCCTTTTTCTTAAAAGAATGCTTTGGAGAGTTGAACTTCTACTTGTTTGTAGTGTTTGGCAAAGCTAACTTCTTTATTTCTAAGTAGCTAAGTTAGCCCGTCATCACTAGATTTTGAATGCTTGAAAGTTAACACAATAGAGTCTAAGTTAATAAAAAGTGTGAGTGCTAATCCAATATCCACATTTAGTCTGATTTGGAAAATACACTAATTAATTTGGTTCAGTTAAGAGCCTCTGATCTCATCAGCCAAATATAAATCTTGATTTTGATAGCTGAATCCTTGTGCCTTCCACATAGTATCATTGGATATTAATAAAGAACTATATATATTTTTAACAGAATTAGATGATACTTGTATAAAACACCCATATAAAACAAATAAGCATGATAGTGGGCTGTACATAGGTCTTTTAAAAGAAAATTTAATTTAATTTTGTAAATATTGTATCAATACTATCCAAACCAGATGCCTTTAATCTATTTTAAGAAATTGCCGCTTTCTTTTTATTTCTTTTTATTTATTGGAGGGCTTCCTTAGCCAAGAAACATGCCCTAGAGTTGGACATGACCAACTGGGAAACCTTTACCTTTTATTTATAGGAGCTGTGGTGGCATAGTGGTCAGAATGCAGTATTGCAGGCTAACTCAGTGTTCACTGCCAGGAGTTTGATTCTGACCAGCTCAAGGTTGAATCCATCCTTCCGAGGTTGGTAAAATGAGGACCCATATTGTTGGGGACAGTATATCGGCTTTGTAAACAGCTTAAAGAGGGCAGTAAAACACTATGAAATAGTATATAAGTCTAAGTGCTATTGCTATTTATTGGAGGAACTGGGTGAAATATGAATTGCCCTGTCTGCAGATGAAATTGCATGCATTAAAATGGGAGCCAGTTTGGTGTAGTAGTGAAATTGCTGACATTACTAGGCCTCACTTTGACATGAAAGTCTATAGGGTGACTTTGGGCCACCAGCCACCCTCTCTCAGCCCAACCCACCTCCAAATGCTTTTCTAAACCTTCTCATAAAATATGAAGCATATTTTTGGGCTGAGTGCCACCCTTGTACTTTGAGTGATTTGCACAGTGCAACTTTCAATTACATTGGTGTGGCCATGTAATTTTGTTTGGTCTTTTTTTAGTTTCTGTTTCAATGAGGGGTCCTCAGTGTTCTCTGAGATTTCTTATTTTCTTGCTGACATTTCATTACTGAAATTAAGTAACCTCATCAGTCCTAATAAGAAGTGCGGGTTGCTGTCTGTTTATATCCTAGTGGTTTGCCCCTTTGGTCTTGGTGGGTTTTTTGGTTGGAGTGTTTACTGTTGGCTTCTTTGGCAGTTTCTTGATAGCAGTATTGTTTACTTGATTGTTGGTCTGATGTTAATCTTGGAGTTAATCTTTGCTGATTGCTGGTGGAAAGGCTCTTGAGTCTTTTTGCTCCCTTTTTGGCTGATTGATTGTCTCTTTTGCATAGTTCTATAGATGTTGTTAATATCTATGTGTCTATTGATGATTAATTTGTCAGAGTCCCAGGCTTCTAGAAATTCCCTATCGTTTTTGGACTTGGCTTGGTCTAGGATGGTCACAATTTCCCAATTGAAACTATGGTTCTATTTCAATGTCATGACTACAAAACTTCACCTGATCACAGACGCTAAAAAGACAGAATCCTTAGACTGCACACCAAAAGTGTATATAAAGGCCCATTATGCAGAGTGCTATCTCTACCACATTAGGTCTCCCAATATTTGGGGAAACTGGAATTATATTATTATTATTATTATTATTATTATTATTATTATTATTATTATTATTATTATTATTATTATTATTATTATTATTATTATTATTATTATTATTATTATTATTATTATTATTATTATAATAATAATAATAATAATAATAATAATAATAATAATAGAGTTGGAAGGAGCTTTGGAGGTCATCTAGTCGAACCCCCTGCTCAGACAGGAAACCCTATACCATTTGAGACAAATGGCTGTCCAGTCTCTTCTTAAAAACTTCCAGTGTTGGAGCATTCACAACTTCTGGAGGCAGGTTGTTCCACTGATTAATTGTTCTAACTGTTAGGAAATTTCTCCTTAGTTCTAGGTTGTTTATCTCTTTGATTAGTTTCCATCCATTGCTTCTTATCTTGCCTTCAGGTGCTTTGGAGAATAGCTTTATTATCCCTAATAATAAAGGCATTAAGAGAAGGGCAACGATTTAACAACTGGATTAGGAATCCATTATATTTGGTGACATCAATGTTCCTGAAACAATTTTTTAAAATTGATCTTTAGTTGATGGTCTTAAAGATATACATATATGTATGTGTATTAAGCACAGGTTAGCCCTATCTCATTATTAAAATGCTGTCTATATGAGGTTTGGAAATTGCTGAATGCCAGCATTGCTTTTAAACTGGGTTAACTATAGAAGGCCCTATAGTTCCATTTGATGGCCTGATACACCTAATGAATAATAGTAATAGTAATACTACTACTACTACTACTAATTTATTAGAACTTTGTAAAGAGACTTGTTTGCATTGTGAATGTAAATCCATCTTTTGGATCTAGCAATCTAGCACAGTTAGTAACTGTGACATGGCATGCATTTCTTAAAAAACAACAAAATCTTAATTCCCAAATCTCAGACTGACATATTGGCTGCCTGTTTAAATTTCAGAGAGATTTACCTTAATAGGGAGTGGCTAATCATAAATAATAAAAAATACATCAATTTTAACCAGTTCAATAGAGTAATCTGTGTTGCATGACAGACAATATGCAAACAATAAGGCATATTGGAAAACTATAATGGGAATTTAATGGGAACTGCATGTCAGTTTCAGGCAAAATATTTTTAAAATCAAAATATGTTTTACATATGTGGAAAGAAAAAAAATGCTGGTTTTATCGTAACAAATGAAAGAACGTTTAAATAACTGTGAGAATTCTTTCCCAGGGGAACAAAATAATAAAATGCAATTAATAGCTGGATTGATGTATTCCATTTTTCTCAATAAAAATAAGAGAGCATTCCTGCCAGCCGAAGATTTTTAGATTGGTATTAGAGAAAATGGACTTCAGTTGTATGGTGTGTGAAAAAAATAGGCTTGTGAGCTTCAGGATGTAATTTAGTGTTGCCCATGATTCTTTAATTTGTGTCTTGGCCAATATTTGTTAGTGATTACAGCAGGCAAATTGTTGAAATGGCAACTGGGAAAGTAAATTGGCAGCCTGTTGTGATCCTGGGCATATTTCAGAGCAGGGGTTCATACAACAGCATTTTCCAACGCCTGCTGTTTCATTATTTCCCACATTCTTGAAGTATAGCATCCAAACAGAGATTTGAGAACCCTTCAAACACCTCATATTCAAACTCCAATTTCCAGCTTGCTTTTATTCCTTAATATTCTTAGAATATCTGCTGGCATTGTCAGGAAGAATGTCACCATAATGCATTCCAGACGTTTATAAAATTCGTATTGCTACAGATTTCAAAGGCAACCTTGGTGAGTCATTGTACTGCCTGCATTCAAATAGTATGTGCATGTTTGTGTGTGTGTGTGTGTGTGTGTGTGTGTGTATTGTACAATGATCATTAAAATTGCCATATTATAATGGTTTGGAGTTGACAACCTGTGTCAGGTAAATAAAAAAAGAACAAAATACATTTGTTCCGAGTACAGGTAGTCCTCAACTTACGACCACAAGTGAAACATTTTTAAAGTGAATTTTGACCCATTTTACGACCTTTCTTGCCACAGTTGTTAAGCAAATCACTGCAATTGTTAAGTTAGTAACATGGTTGTGAAGTGAATCTGGCTTCTCTATTGATTTTACTTGAAAGAAGGTGGCAAAAGGTGATCACGTGACCCCGGGACACTGCAACCATCTTAAATGTCCTCACTGTCCTCACTGTCAGCAAGTTTCTCCTTAATTCCTGGTTGCTTCTCTCTTTGATCAGTTCCCAGCCATTGTTTCTTGTCAAGCACCAGAGGGCAAGACAAGAAACAATGGTTGGAAACTGATCAAAGAGAGAAGCAATCTGGAATTAAGGAGAAACGTCCTGACAGTGAGGACAATTAACTAGTGGAACAGCTTGCCTCCAGAAATCGTGGGCGCTCCATCACTGGAGATTTTCAAGAAGAGGCTAGACAGTCACTTGTCTGAGATGGTATAGGTTCTCCTGCTTGAGCAGGGGGCTGGACTAGAAGACCTCCAAGATACCTTCCAGCTTCTATTCTATTCTATTCTATTCTATTCTATTCTATTCTATTCTATTCTATTCTATTCTATTCTATTCTATATATGAATCAGTTCTCAAGCATCCAAATTTTGATTGCATGACCATGGGGATGCTGCAATGGTCAAAAGTGTGAAAAACAATCATAAGTCACTTTTTTCAGTGCCATTGTAACTTCGAACAGTCACTAAGCAAACTGTTGTAAGTCAAGGATTACCTGTAGTTACGTCTTCTCCATAGGAATGACAGATATTATAACCCATTGCAGCTGTAGATTCTAAAGCTGGGAAAAAGCTGATGTCTAACACTGAAGCTGTTTTAGAGATTTGTTTAGTTTCTGTCATATGTTAGGCAGCCTAATGCTAGCCCTATGATGTAGACCAGATCAAGAAACTAATTTTATAGGAAAATTAGAACAATACCTCATTGAGATACACTATAGGAACAGACAAACTTAACAGCTATAAGCTCTCTAGTTTAAGAGTGCTTATGAATTAGAGAGGAGAAAAGAACACATCTTGTAACTCAGCATCCCATTAGTAGCATTTATTTTTGTTTTCTCTATGTTTGTATGACATGGATAGAGTCATTGTCCTATATTATTTCCTTTCTTCTTCCATTTTCTACAGTTTAATCTTTCCTTATAACATTTGTATAAGCAGAAACATCAGCAGAAGAATAAATCTGTAATATGAAGCACAGCAAGCGATGTGGGGCAGCCTGGAACAGTTTCTTGTCAACACCTCTGTTGTCACTGAAAAGTTACTGCTTGTATCTTAGTTCAGAATCTTTTGTGCTTCTGGGTAGTGTGGCAGACTATACATCACCATATGAAGCATTTTCTTATTTATTTACTAGGTTTATACGACCCTCCAATTATAGTTACTACAGCTTTCCAATAAAAATAGTTTTAGATCTATAGGGCCTTGGTTTATTGTCTTGCCTATCTTACAGGGCTAATGAAATAAGTAAGTAAGTAAGTAAGTAAGTAGTAAGTACATATGTAAATAAGTAAGGAATGTAATAAATAAATAAATAAATAAATAAATAAATGGAAATGATGCCTTTTTGCTAGTAAACAAAATAAAGCAGTGATAGACATTAGAGATTAATGGCAACTCTCCATTCTTCCTGAGTCTTCTAAGTTAGCTTGTCCTGTTCCTCTATCCTAGCGTGATGCATGTATTTCAGGGTTGAAGTTAATGTTAATTGCTAGCCAATTTGTCTCCTGTATACAAAATGTGTGTCAGTTTCATTTTGTTCTTTTCCTTGGGTTGGCCTTATAGAAGGTTAAGGTTTATCTGGTGAAGCCCAGATGGAGCTCATTAGGTCTCAGCCATGATGAGACACCAAACCATAGAAGAACAATCCGAATGAGGTATGGTGTTTAGAAGACATGGCATACTTTAATTCATCCATTATGCTTTTCTCCCATTCTTCATTTGATTATTGTATGTACTCTTTGCAAAACAGGCAGTTATGGAGATGATTTTTAGTTTGGCCATTTTATTCTCTCCCGAGCATTAGATAGCTTAATCTAGGCGTCCAGTCTAAGTATTCTAACTAATTTCATTTATACCAAGAATAGTCTGCTGAGAATGAGCACTATGGAAGCTGGCAAGGCGTTCACCCTGCCAATTGTTTTTAAATAGAAACTGATACCCAGTTATATGCTGATGACAATTGAAAAGGTTGGTTGGGTGCATTAGGAAATAGTTCTGCAAGTATTTCCAGTTATTTTTGGCTTTCAGCATGCATGCTTACTCTTTGAAATATCATTTTGATGAGGCCATCTGGGGTCTGTTTATGCTTCTAGCTGAGGATTCTATGTTATTTGTTTTCATCTGTACTATTCTTGCTTCTTGCTCAAAATAATTTATTTAATCTTACTGGCATATGGTGACAGGCATTTATTCAGGAGAGTAAAGTGCTCCAGAATTTAAGAAATAAAAATATTTATCAATTTATGCATGTTTCAGTTTGATATCTATGTTTCCCATGAGTAAACCAGCCTTATATATTTTTAAAGGATTTCAGGTTGTCTATTAAAAAACAAGTGAAATAATCTGACTTGAAATCTGTGAGGCAAACAAATTATAAGAAGGAAAAAAAAGGGAAAAAAGCAACACTCCAAAGAGACCAAAATACCTGTCCTTGTCAGTATTTAGATACTCAGAATTTCATTATCTATTTTTTTCTAGTCACTCTTTAATTCACACAATACCTAAGGAAATAGGTACTTTGTGTTTTACTTTAGTATTAGATATTTGTCTGCTGTGTGTTTTCTTTATTGGTATAACTCATGTATGGTCTATTTAAAATACTAGGTCATTTGTTTTTCAGATTTAATAATTGCTCTTTATGCTATATTAAGAAAATGCAGGTTTGAATGAATAGTCTAAGCTATTATAATCAAATGATATATTTCACATAGTAGTGGTTTGTCTGTTCCACCTTTTTAATTGAGCAGTGTGAGGGTAAGGGAATCTCCAAGCTTTATTTACATAGTTAATATAATTTTATTTTATTAGCCCCTTGTTCTATCTTATTATTTAATTTCATTTGTACTAGAAACATATTGGCAGTTTTGTAGAATCAGACTGTGGAATTTCCTCTTAGAAATGTTAAACCCACAATTCAGTGCACACGCACACAGACACACAGAAAAAGATTTGTTGATTGAGAATATTATAATCATTTCTACATTCATAACATTCTTGTAATTGTGGAAGCCAGGTGTAATTTATACAGGAAGCAATATTTTAGAAAAAGAGCAAGTACTTACGTTTGTGAGCTGCAACAGACATTCAAAGAAAAAAAAAAGATATCAACACCATCCCTTTAAGCTAATAAAAGATTCCCTTTGAAATAATAAAAGAGAGCTTTCCTATTAGGGCCCTGATTAGGTACTGAATGAAACTTCTATTTCGTCCAGGCTGGTATCTTCTGTCTCCATATACAGTCCATGCACTTCCCAAGACATGTTGGTGCATTTTGATATCATGGAGTATAATTTGAATTCCTCTAGTGAAATAAGTGGAGCATTTTTTAAAAATATATATTTAATTTTAGTCTTCAGTCCTCCAATTCCCCCCTCCCCTCAAGAGTTCCAGTCCCTTTAAAGATAATTACAGCACTAGAGAAGGTAGAGGATTCAGCAAAACTGTGTAGGATCTGGACAGCTACTCTAAGGACTCAGTGCACGGAACGCTCTCCATGGTGCTGAAACTGAAGTCTGACAGGGAACTTCCATATGGCGGTAGTTTTGAGTACTTGCTGCCTACTTAAAAACTTTGCCTCATTGAACATCTGAAACAAATGAGAACATCCAGAAAAATCAGTATTTTTCCCTCCACAAAAGTTGAAGCTGCAAATTGGGATTGTTTTGAATCATGCCTCTCTCTCTCTCTCTCTCTCTCTCTCTCTCACACACACACACACAAATCTGTTTTTCATATGCATATAGTTATCCAGTGTTGCTTAAAAATATGTGTTTTGGATTATGCATAAAGGTGAAATGAAAAAAGGAGAGAAAGACTTTAAGAAAAACACATCCATGGGACTTTAAAATAGACTCCAGGTTTTTATGAATCTGGATATACTTCATCAAAAACTGAAAAGTAGAAAACATTTCTCTTACCTTTTCAACCCTGTGCCCCTTTAGGTTTCTTGAGGTTTCTTGAGGAACCTTCTTGACAACCTTAAAATTACTTTTATCTCTATGGCATGCCTCTTTCTTGACAGCTTTCCAAAGTAATAACTCTTTTTTTTTAAAAAAAAATCCACCCACAAAAGCTATTGTGTTTTGCATCTCATAATATACTTTGGGTAGAAATGATAGATATTCATGCACTGCAATGCCTTATCGAAATGATATGAAGCATTACCTGTTGAAAACTGTGAAGTATGAGAGAGAGAATATTTTATGATTAAACTGCAAGTTTTCTTTAAAAAATATAGCAGATGAGTTGTTTAGTCTCTGGGACAATTTTCTTCAATTTGGTAGTCTCCAGATATATTGCATTTTAATTTTGATCATGCTGGCTGTGAATTATGAAACTGAAGTCCAGCACACTTCATTATTTTGGGAAACTTTGAGAAAAAAATGAAATTATGTAACTAAAAATACAGCATTGTTCTGTACCATTGCATTGAATTTATATTAATAGTTAATCTTTTAGGAAACCACAACTTTCAACTTCTGCATATCAACATTATTTATATTTTCTTGAAAGGAAAATGTTCTTGTTTTAATTATTTTCCTTCAAGATGAGTATAACTAGGCCTAATGTAGATAGACTGACATAAAGGCATTGCTAATTTACAGAATTTCTTATCTACTCTTTCTTAATTTCTTATTCTACTCTTCTAAGAGCTGTGGTGACATGGTGGTTAGAATGCAGTATTGCAGACTAACTCACTGCTCACTGCCAGGAGTTTGATTCTGACAGGCTCAAGGTTGACTCAGTCTTCCATCCTTCCGAGGTTGATAAAAGGAGGACCCAGATTGTTGGGGGCAACATGCTGACTCTGTAAACCACTTAGAGAGGGTTGTAAAGCAATATGAAGCAGTATATAAGTGTAGGTGCTATTGCTATTATTCATTCATTCATTCATCTGTTGGTTTTTAAACATGCTGAAATCCCACCATATCTTCATTTTTCTGAGGCAAGAAAATCCTGGTAAGATAGCAGTTTTGTATTCATTCTGATTCCATAGAAGCAATGTGATGAGCAATTAATGTTCTTTGATTACAGCAACATAAAGTGATTAATAATTTACCAGGATTTAATTTTTTTTGTGCTTGACTGAAGCAAAGAATTGACTCACAGTGTAAAGTGATTGCTTGTGTTTTTTGTTTTTATTTTCTGATTATTTTTAAACTGAATATCAAATAAAGATATTGGGTGGGGAGAGAAGATTTCTGAGCCAGATGACTACCTTTGCTCCAAAATGTTTACAATGGAGTAGTACATAGAGGAACAAGGTCACTTGGCTTCTGGGTGAGGATATATGGCAGGTGAGACATCCTTGTGAGCATCTCTGGAGCAAGAACAGCACTGTGGCAAATGTCAACAGCCATACAGTAGATTCTAACTGACAAATTTCTCTACAGAGAAGTAATACAGAGAATAGACAAAAGAGTAAAATTAATAAAAAAAAAACAGACTGGACATTTGTATGAACACTGATAGTTTATTAAGAAGGGTAGATGATGGTGGATTTCAAATAAATGAATAAATAAAAGGATATGCTCTGTGTGTCAGTAGCTACGGAGAACTAATTGGGCTAAAGTGTTAAAGACAGAGAAAAACAAAACAGGAAAAAAAGAAGCTTGGTGTTTACTTTCACCATAGTAATTGATATACTTTCACTTTATCATAGTGGCAAACAGAAGAAATAGGAGGAGAAAGGTGAGATTAATTAGAACAACTCACAGATAAGGGCATCGTGCCAGATTTGTTGCAGAAAAAGTTTGAAGAATTTAGCAAGAAGGCGACTGCAACAGTTGCCAATATTTTGGATGCTTTTAAAAAGGAAATGAAAGAAGGATTTGGAGGGATAAAAAGGATTTGAAAGGTTAAGAAGATTGAAAAATCTGTAGGACAATAGGCTGGCGATGTAAAACAAATTAATAACAAAGGGGACATTTTGGAAAGTAAGATAGAAGTTATAAATAGAGAAATGAAGAAATATTTGGATGACTTGGCATTACTTGAAAGGGAAAACTCAGAACTACTGTTATAATCTCTGGAAGCTCCTGCATGAGGTGTTTAAAATAAACTAACATGGCCCCTATCTTTAAAAGGAGAAAGACCTATGTAATAATTACATAATATCTATACTGGACAAGAACAGATGATCAAGCCATATATCTGTATCCACTACAAAATAATAGTACAATCACCAGAATCCAGCCATTGCTGTTCTACTGTCTTATTTCTTTTTTATAATTGTATTTAATTAGTGGATCAATGGAATGCTGTGGATGTACTTCAGAATTGAATTAAATTTTGGACAAAATTTAGTAGGATAATGTTCAATATGACAAGTGTAACGTTTTGCAATCTGATTAGGGAAAAGAAAGTGCCTAAAGCCCAGGATCTGTGAATACTAGTAGACTAGTTGAAAACTTCAAACAATCATGGGTCGCATTAACAAAAGTGTTCTGTTAAATCGTTGGAAGTACAAATTCAACTGTACCCTACACTGGTTAGATTGCACTGGGAGCATTACATCAAATTCTGAGTTTGCTTTAAATTGGAGAACTATCAGGTAAATAAAACAAAAATCTAGAAAACAAGCCTAGGGAGACCAATTATAGAAGCTGCACATGTTTAACTTTGTTGAAGCTGAGGACTGGACAAGGTTCAAGGAGATTCAGGCTGAACATTAGGAGGAATTTCCTGATGTTAAAAGCTGTTAAGCAGCAGAGCAACCTGTTTTCAAATGGTAATTGGATTGCTATGTGTCAGGATTGTTTTTTTGGATTCCAGCACTGAGCCAAGAGTTGGACCACAAGGTTTTTCAACTCGTACAGTCATTGATTCCATGATCATAAGCTATGGTTTGGAATCTGCTGCTTTTATAAGGATGACCTGTTTGCTTTCCATTGGTTTTGCTTGCATATTTCTTAACAACTATAATCTCTCTTTCAAAGAAAACCAAATCCTGTAGTGCAGCTACTTGACCTTTTCAGTGTACAGATGTGGAGAATATGTAATGCAGATAAATGGCACATTTTCCTCTGGTTGAGACACTGGCCCAGAAGGAATACAGGACCCAACAGAAAAACTGCAAAGTAGGAAAGAAATTCAATCCCCAATGCCTGCTTTTCTATCTTTTCCATTGGAGGACATTGTTGTTCTTAAATTAGCCCCTTAGGGACAGCATTAATACTTCAGCCAGTTATTTTAGATGCTGTGCAATGTCATGTCATACATTTGTGCTGAGCAATACAAAAATCAGGAGCTATCAGAGACTCAGCAAGAGAAGTTCCGATTTTGTAACCATTTTATTTACCTACATTAGCTGTCTCTCCATCAAATCCTCTTATCATAATTCTACCAAATGCATCCATATAAAGGAAAATAAATATGAAGCATTGGGGCTGAACATTTTCCTATATCTTCTCAGATATTGCAGCACAGATGAAGAGGAAGTGCCACAACTTGTGGTATTTTATTGAAATAGAAGGGAACAATATTTTTCTTCTTAAAATGGACATGTCAAAGGTGTAATTCTGCAGTCTCTTTTAAAATACCAAGAGTTCTCTCTGTCCCTACTTCTCTGTCTCTCTTTGTCTCTGTTTCTCTCTCTCTCTGTGTCTCTCCCCCCCCCACTCTCCCACTCTCTTCTATCTATCTTTAGGAGCTCTTTGAGATTTCCAGATATTAATCTTTGCTTCAGTAGTCACAATCCCATCTTCCATAAGATCCTGTCTTATTGTTTTTCCTGTATTTCTAACAAAGCCATATTTTGTTCCATTTGAACAGTGCAGCCATAAGGAGTCACAACAGTGCCTTCTCCTTTTGGTGCATTGCTGTTTAGTATATCATCCATATTCTGTATGTTGATCTCACATATACTTATTACAGCAGTCCGGTTTCATAACATCTGGTTTGAATTCATCTTGTTTTACATGCTCCATAATTAAGATTAACTTCTTAACTCTGAAGAAAAGAAGAAATCATACACACACATTTTTTTTGGATGTGTTGAAAGACAATTTGCTTTTGAAATTTGGGTGAAATGTTTATGGCTGAAATGGGTGAAATGTTCATGTCACCGTGTTCCTGGGTGAAATGGTGAAAAGTTTTTGTCTTTTTGCACTTTTTAAAATTAGGGAATAGCCAAGGCAAATGTGCTTTTTCATTGTACAAGCCAATTATTTGTGATAGAAAGTTGGAAAAGGAATCGGAACTTTCCAGACACACAAACAGTTCTCTGTCTGACAGTGATGTTTATTGCTAACAATTTGTAACAAAGTTTTCAAGCAAACAATTTGTGATTTTGGTATACCTTGATTTTAGTTTACCAACCACGCATATATCTCAATATAGAGCCTTTACCTTCTTTGCTGCCTCCATCCTTGATTCCAACAGATATTTCTTATCACAATTTTACTATTCTTATTTCTTTAGACAGCTTCAGCACTTTCATTTTTCAAACTTGCTGTTAGGAGGAAGAAAAAGAAAAAGAAAAGAAAAATAACTCTTTCCTCAACTTCATGGAACAAGCTTGGTCAAGCTTATCTCATTGATTTTGATCTGTCCTTTTCAAATATAGCAGTCTTTTCCACCGGTCAATCCGCTCTGCAGATCTCTCTTTCCGATCCTGATACTTGATTCTGCTGGTCTTCAGGTGCAGATTCCTTCTCCAGACCTTCTTCAAACAGGGCCTCCAGTCTTCCTACACCTCAGTATTAATTAGGCAGGAGCTTCAAGCAACATCTACATGACACTTTGCATGATGGTGTCAAAATAGACAAAAGTTCTCTTAAACTTCAGCCCAGTTTACTAAATCAGGGCAAAATGCTGTCACAGTCTGTGGCCTGAATCCTAACATTCAATTAAATCCAAGGGGAAATCTCATGAGGGTGTTCTTTAAATTGTGCTTTTCTTCATTAGGGAATGTTAACTGCCAAGGAGGTTTGAGTGAAGGAAAGATAGGTATCGGAAAAGAACACCAGGAGTAGCATTAGTCTGTTAATTCCACTATTTCAAAAGCTTTGCCAACAGAACTTCAGAAGTTCTGAAGTACTCTGAGAATAAAGTAAAAAACACTCCAGAAGTCTCTTTCACAGTTTTTGAAGTCTGATTCACAGTTTTTGAAGTCTGATTCACCCAACAACTGTTTAATAAAAAGATATGCAAGCAAATGGTTCTGAACTCTTCCTCTCAGGAGTAACAGAAGAGAGAATCAAAATGAATTTAATTTAAATTCAAGATTTTTATTATTTATGTCATGAACAATTATAATTTATCACAAACACTTAATTTCAGCCTCTGCCTACATTAATTTCCAAGTTGTGAAACTGGAAGGGTGTATTAGATTTGTAATCTAATGATTATTAATGCAGTGAACTGAGTCTACAAGAAATGGAAACAAATCTGAAGCCTGAACCATAACAGTCAGGAAATAACTATTTATTCTACAAATATTTTTGATGAAGTATCTCTATACATTAATTTTCAAGAAAGAACCAGTCATAACCTGTAGTCTGATAGTTCTGCTATTCTTATTCTTTATGTTTTGTTAAGGAAATAAGGAATTAGGAAGAAAAATACAGCTGTGCACAACCTACACCAATTGAAAAAATATATGCTCTCACTGCCATTGCCCCATCTAGGTTCAGGAAAGAAGTAGCAGCAGATAGCAATAGCACTTAGATTTATATACCCCTTCACAGTGCTTTACAGCCTTCTCTAAGCAGTTTACAAATGTCAGCATATTGCCCCCAACAATCTGGGTCCTCATTTTACTGACCTCAGAAGGATAGAAGGCTGAATAAAACCTTGAGCCGGTCAGGATCGAACTGCTGGCATTTAGCAGAATTAGCTCGCAATACTGCATTCTAACCCACTGCGCCAAGATGCCAAGAGAATTAAGCAAGAGAATGATCCTGGAGATCCTCTGAATGGACATATGCCCCAAGCCTGCCAACTTAGATCTAGGAACAGCTTTATGACAAGAACAAACATTCTTGATGGGATGCAAGAACAAAATCAAATTAAAAGATGGAGGAAGGAGACCATCGAGCAAGGAATAACATTAAAGGAGGATATGAATGAAGGATCTGACCTTCCTTCCTGAATAGGTTGAGAGTTGGAATGCCTAAATGTCAAAAACAATGCGCTCACATGGAGGCAGATAACAACATGCTATGTGAATATAGAGAGACTCAGAGCCCGGCCCATTTGCTAGTATGTCAGCTACTTCCAGAAACATGTACAGATAATGATATATTTTTTTTGGACAACCACAAAACCAAGAAGGTGGCTTCATGCTGGCAGTTTAAAGTTTGATGTAGACATGGAAGAAGAAGTGTCTTTAGATAACTGACAGCTATTTTTTTATCTTGTATGTTTCATGATAAAATTTCATCCAAGGTGGAGGAATGATTTTATATTTTCCATCAGAGTCTTGCATTTAAAGCTGATTATAAAGGAGTTTAAAGCATCATGATAGTGCTTCTATGAGGAAATGTCACAGTGACTGAAAGGTTGATGTCAGGATGATCTTAAATTATGAAAGTGTCAGATATTTCTCTTTTGTTTTGTGTTCATTTCCTAGGCAACTGTGCCGAAGGACTCAGAACTTACAAAAAGCATTTAAGATTGTTTCTTGTCTCTCTTGTATTAACTGGAAATAAATTTGCATTTGCCACAAATGTATATCTATCTCTTAATTGTGTTGCACTTGATTACTATACACTTGAGTGGTAACTGAATGTTGAATAAATTTTCAGAGCTAAATTACAGCTATGTGTCACTCTGTAAAGTCTTATAATAACTAGGCACCCACTAATACATGTTTCTGTTGAAGGAGAAATTCCGATTTTCTTCTGGACAAGATGTTACCTATCTCAACAACATTTGAGTAACCTGCAGAATAACATTTGCATTGTCATATTAAGAGTTGGGTCTGTTGTTAAGGCATCCAAACAGTTTTCCCAAGTAAAAGAATAGACTACAAGAAGCCAAATTTGCTTAATTGTAAGGGGAATGGAGGTAATTTCATAAAGGAAGGGAAAAATCACTGAAGGTATGGTTAAGGTGTTGGACTGGCACCAGGGAGACTCAATGTCCAGTCCATCTTCTGCCATGGAAATTTGTTTGGTAAGTTTGGGTCAATCATTTTCTTTTGACCCAATCTACCTCACATGAATAAATGACAGAAACTATGTTTGTTGACTTGTGCTCCTGAGTAATGGTAGAAAGTTAACCATTAGAATAAATAATTTTACAAAATTACTGATGGCAATTAAGATGAATCTTAGTAAGCAGTGGACGAAAGACCAACAAAAATTGTATGAGAAACAACAGTAGATAATTATGCATTTCATTCCTTGGGAATTCAAGAGAGAATATATGCAGTGGCTTTATTATATATATGGAAATCATTACTTGAAATATACATTCTTTCGTCTCTTCCTTCTTAAAATAAATCTAAATTTTAGTCTCTTCCTTCTTAAAATAAATCTAAGGTTGAATGTATATCTTATTTGAAAATTATCTGTCGTATGCTGTAGTGTACTGATCTAATTCAGTATGATAAAGAGGAACACTTGTTTAAGTTAGCTTCCTTGAAATGTTTGAAAGAAAGGCGTGATATGCCACCTAATAACAATAAAATTCTGCTTTTTGTTTTAAAATGTGAGGACTTCAGAACTTTTCCATAATGGAAATTGGTTGGTGTTGTTGCAAAGAAAGATTATTGCTGCAGTGCCTTTTAATTATGGAAGAAGAAAGGGAAATGATAATTGATAGATAGATAGATAGATAGATAGATAGATAGATAGATAGATAGATAGATAGATAGATGAAATATTTTATTGTGAGAAAAAAACAAAGTCCAGACTGTTGTTTTAAAGTTTGTTTTCTTTCCAACAACAGTTTCAGAAAAAGGCATTAAAGAATCAGCTTGGCAGCTAAATTCTGCTTAAATCACACAGCATATTAAAAGTTAACTGAACGTTCTGAACAGCATTTTAATACCAACAACTCCAGGTAAGCCCACTCCCTGCCTTAGACTGAAAATTTTTCTTTGCATTGCACATCAATACCTCAGCATGCATTTTATTTATTGAAGTAAACAAATTGCTTCATTCCTTTAGCTCTGTTGTGGTTTCAGGCAGAAGTGTCTCTATAAATAGGCAAAAAGGGAAAATGCAACACTGTCTGTTTAAAAATAATTTGTTATTAAGAATTATGGGGTTAGGTGTTCATGTTGGTTGATTCTGTAGCTCTGTCTTTTCATTAATATTAATGCAATAAAATTTAATAATTTATACAGGCAGTTCTCTTTAAGTGACTGCAATGGCAAACTCAGCCATTAAGCGAAATGACAACAAAATGAAACCGTCACCCTGCATGTTTTCCTTTGCTTTACAGGCCTGCAAATCTCATAAATGCACGGATTGGTTGCAAAGTTACTTTTGCATCACCATCATCACTATGAGCAGTCACTGTGTGAGGCAGTCACTAAATGAAGATGAAGGTGATCTATATATAAATGGATCATCTAAGGGAAAAAAAAGATGAAGAATATATTTTTTAACCCAATACCTTTGGCCATATTAAATGAAAGGTGTTATATCTTCGGTTCTTTAGGAATTGAATGAAGCAGAGTGTTGAAACAACAACAAGTTTATTAACTCAGAACAGAAGCAGCCCTAAAGGCTGCTGCACAGCTATTTATACAGTTAGCCTCTAGGTGGCAACCAATAGATTTAAAGTAACAGTTTCCCACCCCAAACCTCATTATCAGCTTGGAGACAGCCAGTCTGGCTTTCAGTAACAGCAACTGTTAAACAATACAGCAATGTAGGTCAGACATTAAGCAAGTGATTTAAAACAGTTGTGGCCAATACATTACACCCTTTCCCCCTAGATGGCTCAAACTCTCAATTGCTAGACATAGTCCTGCAGATATTTAGGCGGCCTTCTTGACCGTTCTGAACGTCTAGGGGTTGCAGGGGTCTCCCGGTCTACACGCTCGCCTGCCTGGCTGGGTAGGCCAGGACTCTGAGGTCCAGTGAAGTCAGGTTGACTCCCTTTGGCTGGCCAGTCCCAGTCGGCCCAAACCAAAGTCCAATCGTGCAGCAAAGTCTGCAGGGCTGTCCCTCAGTGCAGATTGCCGGTCCTGTTCAGCGGATACTGTCTGTCTGTCCGGGGGAAGCTCTCCTACAGCCTTTTCCCTGTCTTCTTGAGTAAGAATTCTGTTGCAGCATGCAAGCTCCTCTGTTGGGCCGCTGTCACATGGCTCTTGCATGCGGCCCTCTTGAGAGGCCTGAGCCAGCGTCTGGTTCACTAGCCTCCGACGCAGCTGGTCAATGTGCCGGTGAATGACTCGCCCATCTTCCAGGACCACCTCATAAGACAGTGGTCCCGACACCTTAACAACCACGGCTGCCACCCACAAAGCCCCTTGCCCATAATTCCAGGTCCAAACCCGGTCACCCACTTGCAAATTCCGAGGTGCCTTTGGCTGAGCAGAGTCCGAGGCATCCCGGTTGGGGTGCAGCCTGTCCAGCTTGGTGATCAAACATCGGCCCCATCTGAGTTCGGCAGGGCTTCTGCCCATGGCAGTACAGGGAGTTGTGCGTTGGCAGAGTAGAAAATCTGCCAGTCTGTGGTGCCAATCCCCTGTGACAATCTGTTTTAGTGATTCCTTGGTTGTGCAGACCATGCGTTCTGCTTGGCTGTTCGAGGCCGGGTAAAAGGGAGCCGATGTGGCATGCCGTATTAGATTTGCCCTGAGGAAAGACTGGAATTCAGAAGTGGTAAACTGAGCCCCATTGTCAGAGACTAACAGGTCTGGAAGTCCGTGTGTTGCAAAGATTCTGCGCAGTTCCTGGATGGTCCTGACAGTGGTCATAGTAGGGACTGGTGTGACCTCTAACCATTTAGAATGGCTATCTACCACTATTAGAAAAAGCTGTCCCTAAAAGGGCCTGGCAAAATCGATGTGGATTCTTGACCACGGTCTGTGTGTGTCCTCCCATCGGTGGACAGGGGCTTGCGGCATCTCCGGTCTGGATTGCTGGCATGTGTAGCAACCATGTACTTGGGCCTCGATGGCTTTATCTAGCCCTGGCCACCAAAGGTATCTCCTCGCAAGTGCCTTCATCCGGATGATTCCCGGATGCCCTCATGCAGAGACTCTAGGACCCTGGGCCTTAAAGAACTCGGGACTATGACCCTACTTCCCCAAAGGATGCACCCCTTATGAGCTGAAAGCTCATCTTTTCTCATGAAGAAACTCTGAAATTCTGGCCCTGGACATTTGTCCAGCCATCCTGTGTGTACCCAGTTTAGCACACAACTCAGTGTTTTGTCAGTTGCTGTCTCAGCAGCTATGTCCCCAGTGTGAAGGGGAGATTCCGGCAAATCCTGGATAGCCAGGATGCGTGCAGCTGGAGCTGGGTCTGGCTCCACATGTGGCAGGAGCAACCTGCTCAGGCCGTCTGCATGGACCATTTCCTTGCCTGGTTTTTGAATCATCCTGTAGCTGTAGGCTGACAGGAAGATAGACCACCTCAGCATTTGAGGAGACAGAATCTGAGGTGTCTGTTTGTTTGTGGTGAACAACTCTAGGAGTGGCTTGTGGTCCGTGAAGACCGTGAACTGGCGGCCATACAAGTAGTCATGGAACTTTTTAACTCCGGCCACAATGGCCAGAGCCTCCTTGTCAATTTGCACATAGTTGTGCTCTGCAGACAATAGGGTCCTGGAGTAATATGCGATGGGATTCTGCCTCCCATCAGCCATTAAGTGGCTTAACACAGCCCCAACCCCATACGGGGATGCATCACACGCAATGTAGACAGACAGCTGCTCATTGAAATGAGTGAGAACTGAGTTCGACGACAGCAGTGATTTGACTGCTTGGAAGCTACTCTCATGGACACTGGTCCACTGCCACTGAGCTTGTCTATCCAAGAGCCGGTGTAACGGCTCTGCCACTGGGGCCTTGTTTGGGAGGAACACATGGTAAAAATTCAAAAGGCCTAGGAAAGCCTGAAGCTCTCCCTTTGACTTCGGCCTTGGGGCCTGCTGGATTGCTTTTAATTTGGATTCCACCGGATGAATGCCTTTGGCATCGATGGGGAAACCAAGGAACTCGGTTGACTCTACCCCAATCTTGCACTTTTCTTTTTTTAGTTTAAGTCCCGCGTCATGGAACCGCTGAAGGATGGCCTTAAGCCGTTCAGCCAGAATCTCAACCGATTCCCCAGCAATGAGGACATCATCGAAGTAGGGGCAAACCCCAGGAATTCCCTTCAGCGTGTGCTCCTTCACTCCCTGGAACAGCCCTGGGGCTACACTCACCCCGAACTGTAGGCGCTTAACCTTAAAAGCCCCCCTATAGGTGACAGTGGTCTGGGCTA
The DNA here is from genome assembly GCA_023970755.1 of Azemiops feae. Classification (NCBI taxonomy): domain Eukaryota; kingdom Metazoa; phylum Chordata; class Lepidosauria; order Squamata; family Viperidae; genus Azemiops; species Azemiops feae. The sequence continues at coordinate 1,454,891 of JALGBA010004198.1, forward strand.
CTGCCATGGCCTTGTCCACGGGCAGTTGTTGATAAGCCTGTGCCAAATCTAATTTGGCAAACACACGGCCTCCTTGCTATGACACTAAAATATGGCTGACAACTGGCACAGGGTATGCGTGCTGTTGAAGTGCCCTGTTGAGGATGCACTTATAGTCAGCGCATATTCGCACTTCCCCATTGGCCTTTAATGGCGTTACTATGGGGGTCTCCCACACCCCACTGTCTACAGGCTGCAATACCCCTTGTTCCACTAGCTTATCCAGCTCTGCATCGATTTTGGGTTTTAACGCGAAAGGCACTCTACGAGGCTTGATCCCTATTGGAGTTATCATAGGATCAAGTTTGAGGGCGATTGGAGGACCCTTGTACTCCTGTAGACTAGAACTGAAAACATCCGCGAACTCTTGGCAGACTGCAGGCAGATCTGCCGCTTGTGTTCGGTGAATGCCGGTTACTTGAATGCCCAATGCATCAAACCAACCGAGCCCTATGAGGCTCGTGCATTGGCCTTCCACCACTACGACATCTAGTGGCCCCTTGAACCCCTTGAATTCCACCAGAAGTGTGGCTTTGCCTTTGACTGCCACTCGGGAGTTTTGGAAGTCTGTGAGTAGTAGATTAGACAGCCAGAGCTTGGCCCATCTGTTGCTATGATGGCATAGGTGCCTGAATGTTCCTTGTGAAATGATGGACATGGCTGAGCCCGTGTCCAGTTCCATCTTGCATGGAACTCCCTGAAGCTTGACCTGTAGTCTAAGCTTCTGCTTTAGGGGGCGATGGGCACCAGTGCAGAATACGCTCCTTCGGCTGGAGCAGAACCCTACTCAGTGTTGACCCAGGGGTCTGGTATCTCTCCTGAATGTGTCTTCTTTCAGGCGGTCCCTCTGACAACCTCGGCAGATGGTGGTGATGTGGCCTGGTTTGCCACAGGCCCGGCATGTTGCAGTTCGGAATCGGTAATCCGTGTGTTGATGGCGGCCTCTGCAGCCCATGCATTTAAGGAATGGAACTGCCTTCCCAGCTGGCTACAGTCCCTTCTCCGGGTGCTTTCGTAGCTGGTCGACTTCGTAGTCTGAGTCAGTGTCTTCCATCCGTTCGGCATCCTCGTGGTAGACAGCTTCGGTGCTTGGCGCGCTTTTGGTGGGCCGCAGCGCTTTAACGGCCCCTCCGGTCGCTTTGTCCACCATGACCTCCTTCAAGGCCTCTTGTAGCAAGAGAGTCTCCTTAGCGAACAGTTTTTGTTGGAGCTCTCAATTCTGGAGTCCACAGACTAAGCGGTCTCATAGTCTCTCCTCCAAATCCGCGAAATTGTAGAGTCGGGACACTTGACGAAGAGCGGCAATGAATTCTATTGCAGACTCACTGGGTTGTTGCTCCCGCTGCTCAAAAGCTTGCCTCCACGCTATAACGGATAACTTGGGCTCAAAGTGGTCTCGGAGGTTTTTTTCAAGTCCGCGTAGGTGACCGAATCGAGCAGCGCCGGGGCGACCAAGTTCTCTGCAATGTCGAAGATGGCAGGGCCGCACATGCAGAGGAGTGTTGCGGCCTTCAATCCATCTTCGGTGACCTGGTTGACGCGGGAGATGTAGGAAGCCCATCTTTCCGGGTGAGTTACGTCGAATTCTTTGAGCTTCCCAACCTTCGCCATGGTGGTTTGTTTCTTCGTTCAATGCCTTGTGCTGCTGGCTTCTGTGTAGGCCCTAGGACAGATCCTTAGGGCATGGTGGTCTCCAGCGTGGCTTGCTGGCAGACCGAGGGGGGGAACATAGTTCCTGTCAGGCTCTGTGCTGACCTCACCCCCTAGTGACTTCAAGCTCTCTCAATGAAGCAGCACATCCCATCCTCATTGCCACTGTTATATCTTCGGTTCTTTAGGCATTGAATGAGGCAGAGTGTTGAAACAACAACAAGTTTATTAACTCAGAACAGAAGCAGCCCTAAAGGCTGCTGCACAGCTATTTATACAGTTAGCCTCTAGGTGGCAACCAATAGGTTTAAAGTAACAGTTTCCCGCCCCAAACCTCATTATCAGCTTGGAGACAGCCAGTCTGGCTTTCAGTAACAGCAACTGTTAAACAATACAGCAATGTAGGTCAGACATTAAGCAAGTGATTTAAAACAGTTGTGGCCAATAAATTACAAAAGATATGAAGGAAACACATCTGGAAGGAAGGACTGACTGATACGATTTCCTTTCTAGAAGAAAAATGGGACAGTCGTTATTAGTTATAATATGTTTATAGTTGTCTACTACTCCCCAATGGGGACCACTCACCTTTGTTCTGGAAATTTTCTAGAATATTCTAGAATATTTATGGATGATACTTATGAATATGAATAATCTGTTTTTCCACTCAGGAAGCAAGCCCTGCTAGGTCATATGCTGTTTGTTTTGACAGTCACCAGCCAGGTGCTTTTAAAACATTAACAATGAGCCATCAGTGCAATAGTATCTCTATCCCAGAAATTTTACTGTGGTGTACTCTATCTCTGATGCTGGAGAAAAAACACTATATACAGTAACTATCATAATGATTAATCATAGATAATCAGATCTTCTGTTAGACGTTTTAATCCTAGTGTTATCCAAATGTTTATTGATTTATTAGTATCCCGCCTTTATTATTTTTGTAAATAACTCAAAGCAGTGAACATATCCCTCACACCTTCCTCCTCCTATTTTCCCCACAACAACAACTCTGTATGGTGAGCTGGGCTGAGAGAGAGAGAGAGTGACTGGCCCAAAATCATCCATATGGCTTTCATGGCTATGGCAGGACTTGAACTCATGGTCTCCTGCATTCTAGCCTAGTGCCTTAACCACTAGACCAAACAGGCTGTAATGCTACATCTCTTTAAAATGAAATCTGACCCTGTGCTCAGTGCAGAAATATTTGAGCCTATCTACTTTGAATCTCCCCCCATTTCGCTTCATTGATAAAAAACAAAACAAAGAGAAATACTCCCCCCCAATCTGTATGTTCTCCAAATTTTGTGGAATGTTATACAGTCTATTACTATCTGTCTTAACTTGCTTTTCTCCCTTCAGAAAAGTTATCAGATACTTCACAAACTTCAAATGTAACTATAGCGTAAAGCAATTTTCACATCCATGTGTCCTTCACAATTGAATTATTGGGTCTTCAGGTTTATGCGTTAAAGTACAAAAAGTAGAACATGAAAATGTTCTGTTGGATTTATAGAATGCCACTACATCTGCTAAAACATGGTGTCCAACCTTTTGGCTTGCCTGGGCCACATTGAATGAAGAGGAATTGTCTTGGGCAGCATATAAAAGATATAATATAGTTAATGTATATAAATAACAAACCTCCTTTATTTTTTTAGGTTTTTTAATGATCTTTGGGCCATGCATTGTACATGCCTGCCCTAAACAATTATTTTGACTTGTCAGAAATGGAACACTAGCGAAATCCAATATATGAAAGGGAAATAAAATACAATCAAACATAAATATTCTGAAGATGGGTAATGACTTCATTATGTATATCATTTCCTTATCACTAGAAGGCAATAGAAGCAAATATTTTAAGTATTCTACAAATTTAGAAGGAATTTCACCCTAGTTTGTGCCCTTCAAAAGTTTTATATCATGTATTCCATTATCCATGACCATTTTAGATACCAGATAGGCCAGATCTGATTTGCATTCCAAAATATTGGAATATTGGTGATGTTGGAAAAAGGTTACTTACATCCTTGGAGAGACAGAAAGGTTCAAGTTAGCCCCACCATGGGGATTAGACAAAGAAATCAACACCATAGGAAGATTAACCCTACTTTTTCTGAATAGCAAATTATTGCAAGTGTGATTGTGCTGTGTATATTATCTTATAATCTTTATAATCCAGTCTATTAGGAAGGCATTTTGTAAAAAAAAGTTTCAGCCCCTTTTGCCCAGATAACATTTCTTACATATTTCTGTCAAAGTTAGCTTATTCTCAGTGTTGCATTTCTTCCCTGATCTGTAGCCTTTATACCAAATGTGAAAAAAAAAATGATGCTTCTCAATTGGACAATGTTTTGGAAAAATGGCTGCAAAATAGCTGCAACTTTCTTTTTATTTGTGGTTTATTTTTATTTTTTTAGCATAGTAGTTTTGTCCAAGTACCACCACATTATAGTGGTTGAATCACATCAAGTGAGGATAAAGCACTGGAGTTTTTCTCCCCCCCTCCCAGTGGAGAATTTGGCTAAAGTTTTATCCCTTTTCAGGATTTTCACTCATTTCTATCTGCATATTTTAAATTAGATATTAAGGGAGTATTGTGTTAGCTTCTCTTCCTAAAGATTTCAAAAAATCATACAAGGGAAAAAAAGCTTCTCTAATGATGACAAACTTTTTTTCTGTTCTGATGTTGATATATGAAGCACTAATTAGCCTAGCTGAAATCAACCTTTGCTACAAATAGAAATGTCCAGTTCTGATGATTAATTTAAAATAACTTTCTCTAGAAATATAATGTGCAAAAATTGTTTCTACTAATTAACTACTGCCCAAAGGAGAGGAACTGGGAAATTAACTAGGTCTTAACCTGAAAATTCCCCTCCCTTCCTTTGATTTATATATGCACACACACAAAAACACACAGACACACCGATAATATACATGACTTGCCTAGCTTTCATTTAAAGACTCATTTTTCAGACATGATAGGGGAAGAAGTAGTCATGTGTCAGCATGTCACGGTATGTGGGTGGGTGGGGCAAAGAGATGCTGCCGAGGGAATGGTCAGATAAGGGACAGCAAAGCCCACAGCTGGATAATGGCCAAGGCAAGAGGCTCAGAAGAGTCTTTCCCTAGTTTCCAGGCCTGTAAAAGAGACAGTGGGAGATTTGTATTTCCAGATTAGCAAGATTCTGTCAATGTAGCTTTAAAATAATATAGAATTAGCTTAGCTGGTCATGTTTCCTATCTGGACTACCTGGTAAGGCTGACACGGCCTTTTTTTTAGTGATGCATGAGGTAGATAGGACGAGTAGAACGTCCCAAGGCTAATGATAAATCTAATATTTTTCCTTGGTCAGTTTCTTAATCTTTGACATATTTTTTTCAAGATTTTCTTCAGATCTTTCCTCCTTTTTTTGTGGTCTTGTGGGACATTAAGAGAAGTTGTTTATCTACCTGGTTGCATCTTTTTGTATGTTCTTTCTGCAATAGCAAGTAATTTAGTGTCCGTGCCACCAAAGCACGTGAATCATCTTGTTGAGGGAGCAGAGTATGATGAGTGTTAGGGGTAACGGTCAAGAGTTGAAGTTCTAAATCAGAGAGACTGCTGAAAATCTGGGAGGTTAAAGTGTTCACTTTATTACTACAAATAGAAAGGAGTTGGTGATTTATGTTGTGCAGATTGAAGTGGATAGTTTTGTGTGTCAGGTATTGAAACCTCCCTGGAAATAGGTATCTTTTATTTCTAAAGCCACAGCCAATTGTCTAACTTGACAACAGTTATTGTTTTCTGCTATATAGATGGTCTCATGGGCCCGTCTCTTATATAACATTTTTATTGGTTTCTTAGGTCAACGTTGTTTTGTGAATGGCACAGAGGGTTTAGATTTGGGCCGCCTCCACTAATATCTTCTCTCACCTGTGAACTTATGTCACAGTCTTTTGGTCTTAGAATTTATGTGAAAAAGAGGAATATGAAACTGTGCTAACAGTTAAATGATAAATGGAATTGGGATTCAAAAACATTGACGCAATGGGCAAAGCAACATTAGCCATCTTCCAGAGAAGTTGGGAACTAGATCCTCTAGTGAATTCAAGCCTTTGCTGCATTTCTGGTGGAGTGGATCTCTGTCTCTCTCATTCCCTCTTGCTTTAATTATTAATTAATCAGAATGAGGGACCTTGGAGATCTTCTAGTCCAACCCCCTGCTCAAGCAGGAGACCCTATATCATTTCAGACAAGTGGGTCTCCAATCTCTTCTTAAAAACCTCCAGTGATGAAGCACCCACAACTTCTGAAGGCAAGCTACTCCACTGGTCAATTTTTCTCACAGTCAGAAAGTTTCTCCTTAATTCCAGGTTGCTTCTCTCCTTGATTCCATTGTTTCTTGTCTTGCCTTCTAGTGCTTTGGAAAATAAGTTGTCCCCCTCTCTTCTTTGTGGCAGCCCTTCAAATACTGGAATACTGCTATCATGTCACCCCTAGTCCTTTTCTCTAGACTGGCCATACCCAATTACTGCAACCCTTTTTTGTATGTTTTTATCTCCAGGCCCTTAATCATCTTAGCTTTCATATCTATTTCTATCTTTTATGCTGTCTTAAACATATAATTCTAAAAGGCTTTCACATTCACTCAATATAATAAATAACACAAGGTAAATAATATAAACAAATAAACAAAGCCAAATCAAGTATGAGTATCCAATAATCTAACATTTATAATACAGCATCTATCTCTGAATAATGAGGAAAAAGTTCATTATAAACAACACACTCCATTTTTCAGTTCCTGAACATTCTGTAGTTTCAACTACTTTCCCAAATGATCTCAGTTATGAGGTCATCCTTGCCTCTGGTAAGTAAACTATTCCAAAAGAGGGGTGCCCTAACAGAGCATACAGTTATACCTACCATCAGTTTTACACCGTGAATGGAAACTATAATTTGTTCTCATATCAGCTGAGCAGACTCTATTGATAAGCTATCCAGATAGCCAATACCTTTAATTATTCATGGAAGCAAAGCAGCAACCAACAGAGGTGATACATGACAATACTGGCACCTACCTGTAATCAAATAGGCCCCTAAATTTTATGAAGTTGTAGCTTCATGTAGTCCCTTCCTATAAAGTGTAGGAGAAGAAGTGGCAGAACTTGGGAGTGGAGTTAAAAAAGGGATCAGCCTAGAATCCCTATGTAGCCAAAAGTGAATTAAGTCCAACCTCCCTTGAATTCTGTTGACCCTTATCTAACCCCAAGTATTATTAGTACTATTAGTTGAGAAGATGAAATAGCAATAAATCAGTTAAATTGGACCTGATCTTTTGCACCTGACATAAAGTGAGTTATAGTAATTCAGTTGTGAGATATTGAGGTTACTGCGTGTTTTTTTGCTACCTTGTTTTTCCATTCTGTGAAAGAGAATAGAAGCTGGCATACCAACCAAACCTAGACAGATGCTCTCCTGGCCATGGCCTCCAACTGTTTTTACCCTGAAGGAGCAGAACCCCTTCAGGGAAATGCAACTGAATCCAGTGCCAAACAAATTGTGTCAGAACTGGATGGTTTCCTAAAACACAGCCACTCCATCTTGCCAGGATAAGCCTTAGTCTCTTTTTCTCCATCCAAGCACTAACAGCTTCCAGACTGAAGATATACAATTGGGTATATAATTTTGTAAACTGACTATAGAGGTCAAGCAATTCAATCCTCTGCTTGGTTCAGGATTCACTAGAGCTTTTCTGGCAAGTGACCATCCTGTTTCTTTTCGAGGTCTCTAGTGAAAGAGGACACCCCACATCATTTGGCAGCAATTCAGCCACTGTCTGAATTGCTCATTACTTCAGGAAAGTCTTCTGATTCTAGACCAAACCTCCGTCCAGGTGGTGTTTCTTTCATTGTTTTGGTTCTTCTCTCTGGGCCAATAAAGAACAAATCCATTGCCTCTTCGGTGTGATAATATTTAAAATATTTAAAATTGTGATCTTATCTCTCATTGTTTATATTTTCAGTAAGGTAAACATGCTGCCAGTCCTAAAATTTACTTGGATAAAGGGAAAGGAGCAAAAGCTTGCTCAACTGGCTGTCAGTTTTTGGAAGCGAAATCTAATGATAAAGGAAAGAGAGGTGGCAAAAAGAAAGATGAGAAAAGTAGAATTAGTGGTCAAAACTGACCTCTTTTTGAATACCAGAATAATGCCAGGCATATCTTTGCTTTATTGCTATTTATGTTATAAACTTTATTTATTTATTTAATTAACTTGCATGGGTGCCCAGGCGACATGCAACCCAGGGCGCCTAAATCTTGTTTAGCAAAACCTAGCTTTATTAAGGCAGAAATTAGAAGAAATTATTGTGGGTGGGCAGGGGAAAAGCAAGATATAAATTTCTGATTTTTTTTGTATAAGATCTTTATGACATACAGTAGCTGAATATTGTATGGAGATGGACTAGATATGAAACTAGAATAGCTCTGAAAGGAATAAGGGTCCATTTAGTTGGGGATAAACCATTGCATGCAACAGGCTTTAATTCTGAGCAAATAGGCCAAGTTGAATGGATGTCTCCATTAAACGCTTTAAACTATTTACTTCTAATTGAAGAAGAATCAATGGTTGAAGACAGAAAGGCATATTCTAGGTCAGAGGTCCCCAAGCATTTTGGCACCAGGGACCAGTTTCATGGAAGACAATTTTTCCATGGACTGGGGGGGGGGAGATTTCTCCTGCAGACTTGCTGCATTCCTGGAGATGGAAGACGCGCTTTCAGTGCACATCCAGCTGTGCTGCCCGGTTCCTAAGTGCCCACGGACCCTGTTCTAGGTGGCTTCATAAAAAATGAAAAACAGGATTTTAAATCTGAATAATCTATTCCTCTCATCCATCCTTCTCCAAACTGATAGCATTGAGGTTGGAGAAATCTGTCAACTTGATACATGTGGGAATTATATTGCAAGACATCACATCAAAGGAGTTTGCTGTAAATGGTCATTACCATAAAGCGGTGTTTTTAAACAGTGCTAATGCTGGGCATTGGAAAGAAGGAATCCCCTTTATCTCTCATCCCATTCTCACAATTGGAGATATATTCTGATATAGTTTTGTTTAGGAACAGCTGTTGTAGCTTCAGGCACTATGCCAAAGGAGACCCCAGAATTAGATGTTCCAATTAATTCACTTGAAGTGTCAAATGCTTTACAAATAGGATGCCTTTTATTTCTTCTGCTGTGGCTTAACTCTATTCTGATGAAACAGATATTGTTGCATATGTATGAACCATGATGACTCCCAAACTTGAATACTTGCTGGAGTAACCCCCCCCCCCGAGTTCTTTCTTTCTTTCTTTCTTTCTTTCTTTCTTTCTTTCTTTCTTTCTTTCTTTCTTTCTTTCTTTCTTTCTTTCTTTCTTTCTTTCTTTCTTTCTTTCTTTCTTTCTTTCTTTCTTTCTATATCACATTTTTAGATCACCCACCTCAGAATAATAACAGAGTTGGAAGGGACCTTGGAGGTCTTCTAATTCAACCCCCTGCTCAAGCAGCAAAACTCTATAACATTTCAGACAAATGGTTGTCTGATTTCTTCTTAAAAAATCTCCCTCTGACATTGAAGGAATGAAGGAGTGATAAAAAGTTCCAAGACCTGCTTCTCTAAACCATTTAGGTTCATGTGTTGAGCAGACTTAATACTGAAAAAGTTGTAAGTGGTTGTCAGTGATCTGCAGACAGCTAAAAGAATATATATTACATATATATATATGTAAAATAATAAGGTGTGAAAAAGAAATCAATATGGGTAAAATCCAGCAGTTTTATAATACAGATGATAATGAGCAGGGGAAAGAGAATAAACATTTATGAGTTTAAGTAACAGCTTGGAAATGGTCAATCAACTAGCATTAGAATGACCAAAAGTAATGCTTCTCTCTATCCATCTGCTCAGTGGTCTGTAATTCAAATAATGCTAGAGCTGCAATGTTGGTGACCCTCCAGTTAGATAGTTCTATATGATTAATAAGTAAAATAAAGTCCAGGTTCTGATAGATATGACTTTCAAATATTGTACTTTTAAAATCTCAGAATGTTATTCAGCTCTGAAAATGTGGTAATGCTGTCACTCTCCCTTAATGTATGGTTCCTGCTTATCTATCCTAGATCTTGAATTAGATTGTTATTTTTAGCACTGTTTGTGCAATATTTCTCTGCTGTAGAATGTAGATGAACTGCATATTTAGAAATAGCTCCTATCCGAATAAAGTTTGATTAAATGGAAAGAAAAAGAAAGGAGAGAAAAACCTTCACAATTTACTCTGAAGAAAATGGGAGACAAGAAAGAGAGCAGGTTGTGTGGGAAATGAAGTTGACATGCAGAAAGGAAAACCCCTTTTAGCACATGAAATTTGAACTTTACTTACAAGTTCGGGATGATATATTTGTCACACACTGAAGAGGTTTTCTATCTGCACTTCATGCTTTAAAAAGGAACTTTCTCTTATGAATAACTTCTCAAGACCATGCTTTTAAGCACGAACCAAACTGCCTAATTGTTTTGGAAATCTGCCCTGTGACAAATATCTCTGAGAAGAGAAGAAATAGATAACATCTGAAACTGAAATTAAAATTGATTGATTAAAAAGCTATAAGTGTTTAGCAGAGGCCTTCTTTTATGCGACATTTTCAGTTCCAAATTTCTCTAATTCATTCCTAAAATTAGTGACACATAAATTGCAACAGTAAGAGTTTGTCTATGCACCAATACATTTACTTAGCATGATCCTATTTTTATTTTAAATAAAACTTAGTAAGAGATTCAGCAGTAGGAAAAAAAAGCCCATTAGGAATTCAAAAGATAGTTTGATGTCACTGGAAAGGAGCACAAGGTCTATTATTTTCAAATTAAATTAGATTAGAAGAAACAGAAGAAAATGCGAGAGCCTCTGTTTTAATTGAAGATCTTTGAATGTTAAAATAATTGACTTTAATCCCATTCTTTTACTCTGGGATCAAAACGTTCATTTTTTAAATCATGTGATTCTCATTTGTCATCAGTTCTCAATAAAACCTGCACAGATAATTATGTAGTGGGTCACTGAACTTGAATTGTGTGTTCTGCTTATTAATCCTTACTGAATCTTCACTGGTTTTGGAAATTATAATGATGAGGACAATGATGTAGCTGGAATGAATCATGAGTCGGTACCCTACATATCATGAAATACTTCCTCTTATTCAGATCTTAGAAATGTATTATCTGGATATGACTACATTAAGGGAGGGTTAATTTATGCTTTGTTAAATTGATTTTCAACAGAGGAATTCCAGGCTCTCATTTCATGATGCAGAAAACTAGTAAATCTGACTGCAGGATGATGGTTGAATTTTCAACAAAGAGTTGCCAAACAATTGGTTTATAGTAATCTCAGAGATGGTACTCATATGCCAAGCATACTATTGAGTTTATGTTTCTTTGGTTTCAAGTTGCAAACATACACACTGCTATGGAGTTAAGAAGATAACAGTAGACAAGATTGTAAATCAGGGCCTGCGCAAATAGAATTTGCCAGAATAAGCCTGCTTGAAGCTTAAGCAACAATAGAGTGGTCCAAACATCATCAAGGAGTCAAAGTGCGGAGCTGGGTAGTTAACTAGTCCAAAGAGTCAAGGGATCAAGAGTAAGTAAACACAGAAACAAAAGTCATGAACTAGGATTCTGAACAGTTGTTTCTAACAAAGACTGAAGGCAGAGCAGCTATATTTATCCATCTACAAGGCAGCTGGTTGCAATTATTCAAACCTGGCCCATTGCCTAGTGAGCAGCCTCATTGACTGACATTGTTCTGCTCACTGCTGTATGTGCTGAGACTTGAGATTTGGAGGTGATGTCTCATCATCTGACTGCTCCAGTTGATCAGGAGATGCCAATGATAGCTGTTTTCCTGATTCTCCATATTATTCTAAAGAGTCTTTTCCAACACCAATGTTCATTTCTTGCTTCTTCAGAGTTCTATACTCTGATACAATGAAAACCATCTTCTGAATAATTCTAATCTTTGTAGGTATAGACCTATCATCGCCTCTAAACACCTTTTTCAAGGCTTTCGTTGGTACCCTTCCAAAGCCTAGTATATAACATTTCTTGACTGCAGTTCCTTTGCTGTTGATTGTTGATCCTAAAGGCAGCAGCTATCCACCACTTTAGTAATTTTGTCAATTCTACAGCTAGTTGCTCTACCTGTTGTCTTTTTTATTTTTAAGAGAAGTCCAATTTTTTCCCCACTGGGCTTCTTGACTTTCATTCCTAGAGTTTGTGGATTGTTTGCATTTTGTTCTCAGCATAGCACAGATTATTGATGTCTCTTCCTTCAATTTAAAATAGTGCTTATCTTTTTTCAGATTCACTTTATTTCAATATATAATCAGCCAAAGGTCTGAATAAATAAGGAATGAATTATCATGCCCCTGCCAGAGCCTGAATCTGTGGATGAAGATGAGCCAGAGATGGAGCGGGGAGGAGCAGACTGAGGCAGGCCAGGGCCTTTCAGGATTGGGACCGCTTGTAGGCAGGGAGGAACAGGGGCAGGATGACCAAGACAGGCTAAGCAGTGAACATAAGAGACAGAGCTCAGGCGATGAGCAAGGACCACCCCCTCCTGATCCTCGAGCACAGAGAGGGGAGAGAAGACAGGAGCAATGCAGGCTGATCTGACTACTTGGGAGGAGAGCGCCCTGCCCCTCTCCACAAGACACACCTGGGGACAGAGACTTAAGGAGATGCTGTGGGGAAGGGCATTTGTCGGGAACAAATGCTGAATTCATGAAGGGTTGTCCAACTCTAATCCTATTTCATAGTTTAGGGGAAAGTCATATATGCTATTAAATCTGCACACATACCGTTTTAATTTCTATCATAATTTTTCTTTCTGATAATCTATTTGTAGAGGTTGGAAAGTTCCTTCTCAGCATAATTTCTGTTCCTTATATACTCTGCACGTTTGTTTTACTTTCCATTTTTTTAAACAACCCTATAATCCCTTGCATCAGGGTGCAGTTGGGGTGACTGAATGGAACTGAGCTCTTACTGGCCGGATGCCCTTCCTGATGCCTATGTGGAGATTACAGCAGATATTTTCTCTTTGCGCCTAGAGAGAGAAATATCTGCCGCTACCTAGGATTGAATTCGCAGCCTCCTTATTGTGAGATGGGAGCTCCACCTCTAGGCCACCACACTCCTTGGCTACCACGCTACTTTTATTTTCCACTGTACAAAAAGTATATATACCTAAATGCTGTATAAGTTTGATTGTACCAAAGCAGAACATCACTTTTGAAGAAATAAATGGGCTCAAACTAAAGCATCAACTTTCCTTTTTAATCTCAGTTTAATATTGTTGTTAAAATGTAATGCAAGTGAAAAAAAAGCAAAACTATCTATCAATATACTTAATCTTTTTTATTTTAAATTGAATATTGTTAATTAGTATTTGGGAATGAGAATATCACGAAATAATATAAGAATGAGTGTTGTCTAAAAGGACTCATTGCTTCTCATGGGTTACTTCTGTATTTACTTTTACTATTATTATTTCTATAATATATTTTTCTATTATTATTAAACTCCTGTATTTACTTTACTTTACTTTAAATATTATTATTACTAAAATATTATGATATATAACAGTGATGGCAAACCTTTTAGAGACTGAGTGCCCAAACTGCAACCCAAAACCCACTTATGCATCGTCGAGTGCCGGGTGGGTGTGGCCCATTGGATGGGCGTGGCCCATTGGGTGGGCGTGGCTGCGGTGGTAATGGCAGACTGGGTGGGACTAAAAAGTTCAATCAATCAATTCCAACTTTGCAAGATCTTTTTTTTCCCCGTGAGAAGTTGAAATTGACTGATTGAACCTTTTTTTTTTTGCACACGGTGGCGGAGGCCTAAAAGGTTTTATAAAACCCAGCTGAAGGCCTAGGACTGGGGCAATGGCGCGCATGCCCACAGAGAGGGCTCTGAGTGCCGCCTCTGGCACCCGTGCCATAGGTTCGCCACCACTGATATATAATATCATGATATTAGAAGTTATATTGAATAATTTCTTTGGGATAAAGATCTTAACATGCCATTAGAAAGTTTGAGGAGAAGATGCACGAACTATTGTATTTTCCTCTTTTTAAAGCCATAATATGAATTATTCTAAACTTCATAGCATAAACTAATATTTCCTTGTCTTGTTATTTGCTAACTTTTAAAAAACTTTAATATCTTACTAGCTGGCTATCTTAGGGACAGACTATATAGGATTCTGACAGATAGTTGTGGTAATTTATTTATACAAATTACTGAACATTTGATTTTGAAGAAGTCAAGACATATTCTAAATGACCATATTGTAATTAAATGACAAAATCCATGTTCACTTCCGTTGAGTCAAATTGTACAGCATGTGACTTTACACATCCTTACATGTTCTTGCATCATTCAACTTTTCACATAAATGTTTTTTATTTTATTTTCTACTTTCATGTCTTTTTAAAAATTGCAGTAGCTTTTGACAGAAGTCTATGTGTGTGTGTATCTGGTGGAAACTTGACAAATGTTACCATATAAAACCTATTTGCCCACGGATGAACTATTTCCCTTTTAGTTGAAACATTAATCAATGCCATTATTTTTCTGCATTTAGAAAGTTTAGAACTCATTAGGAAAAAAGCATACAAGTTTGTTTTGCTCTCTGCCATATACATAACACACAGGATGCAAATAAAGTACCCAAGCAAGTTTTGAATAATATTTTTATATGAGAGTTCCAAAAGGTGAAAAATTTCTTGATTAATTCAACCCCATTTTTGATGAGTGCAAACATGAAGGCAGTTGTAATGACTTTAATAGAGCTAAGAAATGGACTGCAGACAGAAAAATTGTTAAATTGTTGAAATGTCCAAAGTGCAAGCAAATTCTCAAACATGCTGGCTGGGAAATGCTAGGACAGTGATGGCGAACTTTTTAGAGACCAAGTGCCCAAACTGCAACCCAAAACCCACTTATGTATCGATGGGTGCCGGGTGGGTGTGGCCCATTGGGTGGGTGTGGCCAATTGGGCGGCCATGGCCCATTGGGTGGGCATGGCTGCAGTGGTCACGGCAGACTGGGTGGCCGTGGCCGGGGTGGGCACGGCCACCTCGATGTTGCTTGTGGGGAGGGACGCCTGTGGGGGCCAGGCAGGGTTGGGGGAGATCCAGAGGGTCTCTGGCGGGTGGGACGGTGGGCAGGAGGCTATCCTGTAGGGTGAGGCGAGGTGAGGCAGGGGGCAGGGCAGGGATGCCATTGCCACAGGGCAAGGCAAGGCAGTTGTGACAGAGATCATGCATAAAAATTAACAATAATCAAGCACATTTTTGGTTAGAATCCCTAGAGCTAATGATAGCATTATGTATCATAACAATCCTCAAGCATCATGCTAAGGCAGTGGCAATACATTCAGATTATGGCTATAGACCCACTGAATACTATGCTTTTAAATCCAGCACCCAAGAGGACAATAGGTTCCTTGAATACACTATAAGATTCTATTTTTGTTTCTTGTTTAATATAAACAAAAGCAAACTGAAAATGTTGCTGGTTGTTCAATGATGTTTGAATTGGTCCTAATAAGCAACTTTTCTGTAGATTTTTTTAAAAAAAGTTTTCTAATTTTAGAATGTTTTATACTCCAAAGGTTCCACACCCATTTGCACTATTCAAGTGACCCTGGGGGCACAGATAAACCTCCAAGCGGCTCAATGATTCTCAGAAAGAGTGCTAACGACCAGATGACCACAAGGATTATAAATCCTTCCATTCCCCACCATTCAGTCAGAACTGAAGAAGCTTCTTGGATGAGAAGATAAACATCTTGAAGGAAAAAGTCCACTTGCTTCTTGAAAAAGCACCTTTGGGACAACCATGACCTGGATAACAGAGAATCTCCATAGGAATTTATAGTCCAATAATTTTCATTTTGGTTTTTTTCCATTGTTGTTCCTCTGCTTCCCAGAGTTGCAGAAAGCTCTAGGTTGTTTTTAAAAATGGAGAGTTGATTGGAAATGATATGTTTTGAACTAATTTTAACTCCAGCTTCATTATACAGCATGCTAAAAATATCTGGAGGAGGGGTTTGTGAGAAGATTGTGTTAAATAGAACTTGGTTTCTATACACTATTTGTATGCTGAATACAGGTGGTTAATCAAAGTGGGAAATCTGATACTTTCCAGACTTTTTGGACTTTAGCTTCTATTTAAGCCATCCCACTTTGTCCACTGCAGGACTGTGAACAAGGTAGACACAGGTAGAATACAATAATTTGACTTAAAATAATTTGTTTGAATATCATCAAGGGTCTTCTGACTATGAAAGCTGAATTTGCTGTGGTCCCAGTTTAATGTGTCAATATAAATCCTAACCCAGTTTCCAGCTTGCCCAGATAAGGTAGGTCTAATAACAGAGTTTGCATGGTTAGCAAAGTTTCAGAGCTAAGCTGTGGCAGGATTATGATACCACATTTGCTGCATACCTGAATTTGTGTGTGTATGTGTGATTATTTCCGTACTATAATAATATGCCAATGTGAAAAGGGGGAGGAGGTAAAAGCATGAATGTTTCATTTTCTTCTAAGCTGCCCAGGAAAACCAGATTCTGAAAGATAACTCCACTTAGTAAAAGGCTTAAAGGCAACCCACATAATTTTACCTATCCCTGTTGCTGAAGGATACAAGTAGTCCTTGACTTACAAGTAGAATTGGGACCAGAATTTCTATCACTAAGCCATGAGGTTATTGAGTCATGCCCAATTTTATGACCTTTTTTGTTGTGGTCGTTAAATGTATCACCACATTCATTAAGTGAATGTGGCTTTGTACATGGACTTTCTTGTTGAAAGTTCTCTGGGAAGGTCACAAATGGCAATTATGTCACCTCAGGATGCTACAAACATTATAAATACATGCTGGTCACCAAGCACCTGAATTTTGATCACGTGACAGCTCTAAGTGCAAGAACTGGTCATAAATCATTTTTTTCAATACTGTCGTAACTTTGAACAGTTGTTAAATGAATGGTTGTAAGTCGAGGACTATGTGTATTTTGACCCAAATTTATAAGATTTTGCTCTCAACTCATCCGAAAGAGCTTTAGCCACTTTATTGATAAAAAAGGTCAGCAGGTGTAGCAAAGCAAAACTACATGTTCCATCCCACTTTATACCATAAAGTTATTTACTTCCCTCATTCTATTATTCTTACTGATTCTTAATGTGTTCTCAACCAAGGATAGTAAAATAGCAAATAAAGATGGTAAAATAGCAAATAAAGTAAATAGGTTTTATAGCTAATAGGTTTCATAGAATTAGTTAACCAGGTTAGCTCAACAGGATTTATGACTACAATTATTTTATGGTATCTTTAATTCACCTATATGTACAGAGATATTTTGCTGTAATTTCCTTTTTTTTCCACACTGGTCCCTAATAAAATCTGCTCTCTTCTCTATTAGTGCAAAGCAGCACAATTTTAGGCTTGCCGGGTTACAAAATGTAGCCATCTGGGTCATACCCAATTCCCATTCTTCTCCTTTTCTTCTTAATTGTTTAATCTCTTTGAAGTAGCAAAGGAGTCTTTCATTGTCCCCTCTCCCACACAGTTTCATTAAAGGAAGCCTAAAGCAAGGAGGATGAGTTGCTGGCTTGAATACTTTAATTAAGCCATGCTTCAGAGAGATTGCTAGGTCCATTGTAAAAAAGGCAAGAATGTTATTTAAAACTTAATTTGAAAGATCTGCCAAACTGTACAATAACAATTCGTGCTAGCTGAATAAAATATAATCCCTTCTTTGTTTTTCTTGTAGCTCCTGATCTATGATTTTTTTTTTTTTAAAAAAAAGATAGAACAAAACTTGATTTGACATGAAATACAGCAGATATCATCCTGGGTGTTTTAATGTGCAATCATTAAAAAACTTAATGAGGACTTCCGGTTTGCCATCGCGGCCGCCAAGGACACTGGAAGGCGAGCTCCGTCTTCCGTGTTCGGTTTCGCTCTGCTGGGGGACCCTGGAAAGGGTCAAAAGTCACCCTGTAGGGGAGATGAGCAAGGAGGGGACCCCCGCTTGATCGCGGGAGGGCAGCAGCCCTCCAAACCAGCGGAGGAAAGACCGGCCATAGTAATATGGTCCGTTACTAGGCTGCAGACAGCCGAAGTCAAACTTACCACCAAGCACTTTGAAAGCAACGCGGATGAAACTGGGTGAGATCCGATCTTCTCTTTACCCTAAGTACTTTCTTTTCCTGTAAAAGCTGCCTAAAGTATCTTTCCCCCTGTGAGGAGAGAGGGAAAGGAATTTCTATCCCACCCTCTAAGAATAGCAGCGACTGATTACCCAGGGGAATTAAAGCATTAAAAGAACAACTTTAATCTAATTGGATTTATATGTTCCTGAAACTTGGGGACCAAAAATTTTCCTATTTTTATTGGAGACTTTTGCTTTTATCTACAAAAAAGAAATAAAATTGGAAAAAGGATTATAAAAATTTTGGACTTAAAAAACCTTAAACGGCATCGGTGACATCTTGTGGCAAAGTTTGACATTACAACTTGTTATTTCCTAAAAAAGACTTGGCTCGAAGCCCAGACGTTAGATAAGACTCTTTTGACCTTGGCACCACCTGTGAGAAACTCAGCTGTAAGAGAACAGCTGGGTGGCATAACTGGCCTACTTGAACTGTGAATGTAAACCTTTACTGACTTTCAGAGTTATATGTGGGGAATTGCCTTCCTATCTCTTTATTTGAGGAATATTGGTTACTATATGAGATGATGAAATACCTTGCACTATAAAATCTTGCTGGACAAATGACTTCTACTATAAAGACTATTTATAAACATGTGAAAGAGATGGATGAAGACCAGGAAAAGATCCTTTCCATGTTGAAAGCAATACATGAAACCATTCTTTCAGCCTGTGATAAAATAAGACCTAACATAAAAGATCAAGACACCAGCTTAGATACACAAACCCAAACTTTAACTACAACCAAAGAACTAACAACACAGAAGATAACAGAAGAAGTGGAACAATCAAATATTAAGACAGAGGACTCAATTGACCAACAAATACAGTTAATGGAAAATCCAGAAAAGGGAGTGACAACACTGAAAATGGAAAAGACTTTCTATATAAATCAGAAGAAATTTGAGAAAGAAGAACAGATTGAATGGAAGATAAACATATCAGGGCAGTCATGGGGAATTGGAATAATAGGGAGACAACAATGAATACAAATTATTATTATAATTATTATAATACTAAAGTTGGAAGGGACCTTGGAGGTCATCTAGTCCAACCCCCTGCTCAGGCAGGAAACTCTATACCATTTCAGACAAATGGCTGTCCAGTCTCTTCTTAAAAACTTCCAGTATTGGAGCATTCACCACTTCTGGAGGCAGGTTGTTCCACTGGTTAATTGTCTTCACTGTCAGGAAGTTTCTCCTTAGTTCTAGGTTGCTTCTCTCCTTGATTAGTTTCCATCCATTGCTTCTTGTCCTGCTTTCAGGCGCCTTGGAAAATAGCTTCATTCCCTCTTCTTTGTGGCAGCCCCTGCTATCATGTCCCCTCTCATCCTTCTCTTCATTAAACTATACATACCCAATTCCAGCAACCGTTCCTTATATGCTTTAGCCTCCAGTCCCCTAGTCCTTCCCAAAAAATGGCAATTAAATGGTCTCCCTTATTTCAAATAACATATATAATAATAGAGGGAGATCTATTTGACGATCTAAAAGCACTGATATGGAAGCCTAGTTGGCAAAGGAAGAAAGCCAGAATAAGGTTGAAGAAAATTGAGGTTTTGATTTATTAGAGGGGATTTCATATTACTAATTAGAGGGTTAAAGGGAGAAGTTGAGATAAGGGGAATTCTGGTCACTAAATTTAAAATATTTGGAAATTAGTTGAAAATAAGGATTTTATCTGTTTAATATTTAAAAATTAGACCTAAAAGGAAAAAAATAATAATTATTATGAATATGTTTGATTTATTGATTAACCCAGGTAATATATACAATGGTTTTGATTTATTAAAGGGGATATTGTATTATTAAGTAGATGATTTAATATGGTGGAAAATAGATAACTTTTAGGAAATAGAACAAGATTATATTCAAATAGATAAAATGTGTATTTTGGATGTTAGATTCTGTTATGAATTGAGATAAGGGAAATCTTGGTTACCTAAAGCCTGAAAATTATAAATATCAAAGGTTAAATTGGAATATTGATAAGAAACTAAAAATTGGGGAAAAATTAATAACAGGATATGGATTGTTTATGAAGATTGAATGTAAAAAATAATTAAGATACGTATAAGCTAAAAAAATATTGATAAATGTAATAATGATGTTTTTACTGAGTTGATATAATAAGAACTGTATTAGCTTAAATATGAGACAGTAGATATTAAGGGAAAAAGAGAGGAAATATTTGATGTTGTAACTTGAGATTTGTACTAAAGATTTTGTTATCGAACTATTGATTAACGCAGCCACCACCTTGCTTTTTAAATACTTAAATGTAAAATTGGAAAATTAATAAAATATTATATATATATATAAAAAAACTTACTGAGGAAAATCATGTAAAAATAAATTGTACATTTCCCCCTCCACAGGCGACTGGCTTAGTTTTACTTTACATAAAGTACAACTCTTCTTTCTTTCCTTCTCTTCCAATGTCTTTTGGAATGGGAACATAATAAATGTATTTTTTGAATTCTTGTAAACACAGCATTGAACCTAAGTGAGTCATTTGGAATGGCAGAAAAATGCCATTCTGGATTCAAGTCATGGAAATAAAACCATGCTACATATGCTTCACGGAAAAGGTTGTTTGCTGGTGACAAAAAATATTCAACAAATGCTTTTCACCCTTTGGGAGACAATGTATAAGCTTGCACATTTACTCTGTTTTCATTTTACAACCATACAGCATTCTTTGCAGCACAGTTATTGCAACCGGATGCTTCTGAGTATCTCACAATGTTTTCTCTATGCTCATGTTCTCAAAAAGAATGAGCATAAGCTTCTTTTCCTTTTGAAATCAGCTAGTAAAGATGCCTTCGGATATAATGGGTAGCATAGGGGAAAACCAAATAGAATTCTGCTCATATCAAGAATATGCTTGTAGGTATTTAGGTTGTAATTATATGTACAAATCTATGTTGTTAGAGGCAACAAAGCAGAAGAATTCTTCACCACAGCTAGAAAGTAATGGGGAATAAATATTTTAGAAGTGTTGCTCTTAGCCTGATACCTGCTTGTGAAGCATTTTATAATAAAGAACAGTTTTGTTAACCAGCAAATTTAATGAAGTAGCGATGCTTCAAGACTTGCAAACTGCTACGCAAATAACACTGAGTTTTCTTCATTTCGACTGAATTTTCCAGTAAGGGAAGGAGAAAAAAAAGGAAAGGAAAGGAGAGAGAAAAAGAGAAAAAAGTTGATAAAAACATATTCTTCTATAACATTTTTAAAAAAGTAATGTTCAATATCTCTCACCAAAAGAATGAAAGATTATAAATCTAAATTCTAATGGTGGGAAATATCAGTATATATATGCAGTACAGTAGGCAGTAGACAGTATAGTCACTTTTCAGCCTGTGTAATCACATATTGTTTTGACTCTTTTGATAAAATATATACATACTCTCCCTACAACATTAAGCATGCTGAAATATGAAATACATGTCACAATGAATACAGATGTGGGCAACCCACAAGTTCACCAAGCAGCATACTGTTCTATTACTGTTTTTGTAGAGCTGTGTAAGCTATGCAACAATTTTGCAAGTTTTTTTACAGAAAGAAGCTACAAATTCAGTTTTAGTGTCACTTCCAGAAGGTAGATAAGAATAGAAGCAGTTATTTGGGGGTACATTTCACTCTAATTGTTCACTAGATAAACTTTAATTTGAAACGGATGCTTTCCTTCTCCACTCAGCCCAATCTGGGTCATTAAAGTTTTTCATAATTATTGAGGACATGGAAGATTTAATTATATGAAGCTGGATTCAGCGCTTGCTCATTTCTTATTCAAGTAGTATATACTTTTTTGAATTGCTTGATTTGAGCCCCAGTAGGAAGTGAAAGCCAATGAATTCAGGAAATCTTCCCAAAAAGTTAGAATTGCACCTTAAGCTGCTAAAAGGCATTTGAAGTAGCGAAGCAAGATCAATGTCCTGTATCATGTAGAGTTACTTCAAATTTTGGGACCATATGGTTATTTCAGACTGCCTAATAGATTAAAATGTAGAAGCAGAAGACAGAACTGAATGAAAAACAAATAAGACGCAGATTCAAAAAAGTACTGGATGAGCAGCTTGAATGCTATGAATGTGAAGTCTGAGACCTGAGCAGATGTTGTTCCAGCAGCTTCCTCCCTAGAACTGTTTTTAAGCTTGAGTTTTCAGAATCCTTCCTAAGAACTTCTGGAGCTTTGTAAGTCATCTTATTTACATATATACTTACTGCCAAAATGTTTGCTTCTAGTAGTGTTTTCCATTGTAGGGGATAAATAGTCTCCAACTAATTTTCTTTAAAAATGGTTTATTTCAGAAACTTTGCCAGACATTCAATGGCATTCGTTCTAATAGATGTCATAAACATGCCTAAGTTACAATAATAATGATTGCCCCGCAGTGAGGCACTACCCTTGACATGGTTATTGGGCTGGTGTACTCTGAGAAAGATGAGGGCTATGCCAGAGGTTCAATTATACTGGTCATGTCTTATCAGAGGAACCAGATGAAGAGTATCTTTCAGATAAACAATCTGGTAAGAAGTAACTTGCAGTTACCTATACATGATTGGTTGTTGGCCCCATCAATAAAACAAATGAAAAAGTTGAAGAACAAAAAGACCAAAGAATACCTAATCAATAAATATTGTGTAAAAACAAGAAATATTAAGAAAGCATTGGAAACAATAAAGCAGCAGATAACCATTTTAGCCAAGAAGATCAGCAGATATGAAGCTTGAATTGCATGCAGGAAACAAAAAATCCATTCCTAACTGATAAGATAACTTTGGAAAACTGCAAGAGAAAGAAGACCGAATCAAGGAAAGCTCTTAAAAACAACAAAGATGAAAGCTGAATATAAAAAAAATAAACAACTAAAAAATGATTTGTTAATTGGAAAAACAAGCCAAGGCCTAGTCAGGAGTGTTAAAGAAAGAAACTGAAGGCTTTATTTTAGTAGCTCAGGAGGAAACTTTGGCAACTAATTGCCCAAAGATGAAAATTCAATAGGTAACAAACAACAGCAAATACCACCTTTGTAGCAAAAAGGATGAAACAATTGACCATTTGATGTAGAAGATGACCAGGTGGAATCAGTTTGGACTCACTATGCTCCCAGAAGAGACCTAAGCCCACCCCCCCCATGAATTCTGTTGACTCTTATCTAGTGCCAATTTGCCTTGACCATTAGTAAATCAGATTCTTCTGTATAGATAGCATGAAATAAACCTCATTGAACTTAACTCAGCATAAAGTTGAAAAGATTTTGCAAAAAGAGTGGATTAAAATCTTATTAGTCTTTAAGACTGAAACAGACAGGCATATTGTTCATAACATGCCTGGTATAACAGTTATTGAAAATAAGAAAATCTGGTTCATTGTTGCTGTTGCTCTGAGTTATTCTATGATTGAGGAAAAACAATTGGAAAAAATTACAAAATACAGATTGAATTTGAACATTCATAAAAAAAACTATCTATTGTTGTATCGATCATGATTGGAAACCTCAGTGTGATACCTAAAGTAATTCCTCAACATCTGGAAATATTGGATTTATCAGACCTTAATTTTAGAAAAAAAACCCCACTCTGCTTGGAACTGTCTATATTCTTAGACGTTATCTTAATAATTCTTATGTCTTCATTGAGACTTGAATTGTTAACTTTTCATTTTCTTGGACTGTGAATCTGGCTGCAGATTCACACGGTAATAATAATGGTATAACAAATTCTTTGCAATAATTAGGGTGTGTCCTGTTTCATTAAATCATTGCTGGGGTAAAACAGATGCTGAAGCAAGTTAACTATCATATGATGTGCCATCTTTCATGTTTATATATCCATGATGTGAATACAGAAGCCATAGATCATTTTTAAATAATTGAACACTATGCAAATAGCTTTTAGGCATAAGAAAACAAACCCCCTTAATTGTATTCCCAGGCAACCATAAGTGCAATAAAGTCACACTTTTGTATGCTAGATGAAATATACTTCGGGAGATAGTGATAATATTGCTTAACAGCTGTGAATATGTATTCATAAAATTAAGGTCACTATTTTACAGGTGTTGTGCACTCTCCAAGTAGGAGACTTAACTTTTTTTCTTCAGTAAAATAATGTTTGTAAACTGATGACTATCATCAAGAAACTTAAATGTATGGGAGTTTTCATTTTGTATGGGATCCAATGAGAATGTCTGGGAAAAAAACCATGACTTTTCTGAACCACTAAATGTTTAATCACCATTTCAGAGTTTTGGAAAGGAGTTGATTTTTTTCTCAAGCACTTGCTTCGATGAAGGGGGAAGTTATTTTTTTTCTATGCAAGTAGTCCTTGACTTAAAACAGTTAATTTAATGACTGTTCAAAGTTACAATGGCACTGAAAAAAGTACTTGACCATTTTTCACACTTATGACTGTAGCAGCATCCCCATGGTCATATGATCAAAATTCAGATGCTTGGCAACTGATATTTATGACGGTTGCAGTGTCCCGGGGTCATGTGATCATCTTTTGTGACCTTCTGACAAGCAAAGTCAATGGGGAAGCCAGATTCACTTAACAACTGTGTTACTAATATAACAACTGCAGTGATTCACTTAACTTTTTTTCCTTTATTTGCTTTGGACAGCTCTGCATGGGAGAGGCAAGGATCAAATGCTCAGCATTCCCCAGTCGGTTGAATCATGGCCTGTTTTCGCCTTTCCAGCAAAGCTGGTTAGTTTGTGCTGTCCTACTAGCCAGGTCCCCATCAATAACATGGAATATTTGGATTTAGAGCATTGCAGGCTGGATGAATGCCCAGCCCGCTCTGGGATGCCCTGGGCAAAATCACCTTTGCAACGCAGCTTACTTCAGTGGCTCCATGTATGTAGAAAGCATATTTGTGCATGCACACACGAACTTAAACCTTTTGCCATTTAAGATTCTCTTCCTCAGATGGAGAGGAAACTGGCAAGGGTAGAAGATCGAAGAGGGTGCCAGCAAAATGCCCTCTTGGCTCTGGTCAGCTCAGGCATCCTGAGGTCACCAGCCTAGCTACCTCCATCGCCAACATCCCATGCGCAGCTGGTTAAATTGAGACATCCTTCCTCTTGTATTTCTCCACAGGAGATGTAGCTCCACCTCCTGCTTGCTCAGAGGTGGCCCCGTGGACAAGCCTTGCTGGAATCCCTGCTGGCAGGGGGATTATGGGGACTGCAGTCCCAGTCAATCTGGGCGGCACTGGCTGCTGCTGGTGATGGTAGTGTTGGTGCATTGGGACCCTTAGCACATTGCTCTCTGTGCTATCCCTGCTCTGCCCCAGCCCTGGACACCAGATCCAGTGTTTCTCAACCTCAGCATGGCTAGCCAGGGAATTCTGGGAGTTGAAGTTCTCCCAAATTATAGTTGAGGATTCCTGCTGTACTGGTTCCTCTTCCCAGTTGCCCAGCTGATCATCCCCCAGGGCCAGACTGCTTCGGAGTCCCTGAAGAGCTGGGGCTTGGAGAACCCCCCCCCTTGAGCCCAACAGGATAGGCAACTAAAGAACCCCGAGGACATCCTGCTGCTGTGTGGAAACAACCCCTCCCCACCGAAGTGGCATCTCATCAGCGCTCACTGAGAAGTGGCCCATTTCTCTCCTGAGGGATGAAAACAAGCAATAATGGGGGGGTTTCTAAGGGATCTTGCCTCCCCTGGCTTCCAGAGTGCTAAAGGCACAGCAAGATCCATGTGGGGTATCACTGGCCGAGTCCCCACAACCCCTATCCTGTAGGACCCATTACACTCTCACACATCATAGCTATACAAACATAGGCCTGTACACACACATCTTGTATATGGAATAACAATAGCGACTGAACATCAGTGTACTCTCACTGCTGATGGCAGTGTACCTTTAATCTTTATTTATTTGTTTCTAATTTATATGTATTATATATATATAATATATGTACACAAATATATATATAAAATTATTTTGTTTAAATTTATACGGGTATGTAGCTAGAAGAAACAAAGAAATGAAGACGGAGTCTCTCGGTCTGAATCTTTTTATAGTACAAATATGTTCAACGTGTTTTGATCCTTTCAGGGTACAATGGCTTCCTTCTATCCCCCCTTTTTTTCTTAAGTAAAATTAAATAGTGGGATAAGATGTACAAACTGTGCTGCATCCATTAGAATTCAGGATCCGTACACAAAAATTGTCTGACAGATTGTGGCCAAAGTGTGACTGGGGTGTCATTTGTCCCAGAACCAAAGTCAGAACAGATTTGGTGGGCCAAACTTCTATAGCAGCGTTTCTCAACCTCAGCCAGTTCGGAAGATACAGACTTCAACTCCCAGAATTCCCCAGCTGGGGAGTTCTGGGAGTTGAAGTCCATACCTCTTGAAGTTATTGAGGTTGAGGAACGCTGCTGTAGAGAAAATTTGTTTCTAAGGTTATGCTCCACAAAAGAAACAACTTGGTGTTCTCTGAGTGTGTTGAGTTCCTTATGTTTCCCGGCATCAACCGGAACTCCAGCTGGGAATGATGGAAGCTGGTAGGGTAAGTCAACACATCTGGAAAGGATCAACTTGAGGATGGTGTCAGATTCCTGAAGACCTTTATGGAGTTTTTCCAAGCCAGGGTTTGCTTGAAAATCTTTGTGCATTGGCATGCAACAGTGAAAAAAAGGTTGTGTGGATGGCTCACCAACAGCGAGTGCCACCTGCAATAGCAAAAGCCAATAAGCAGTGGAAGTGGATTGTAAACTTTACTTAAATTTATCATTGAGTCAACAGGGATGTGCTCCTGAGAAGTTTTTCCTCTTTAAAAAAGGAAAAAAAGATCCTGGGGAAAAAATGAAGAATGATGGCACAAAAGGAATTTTCCTGATATGTTTGAACTGTATGCATGCCAAAGGTCTCTTAATTTAGGGAAGAAATAATTTCTTTAGTTTCTTTAAAACTCACATTTCCTGGTTTAAAAATGCAGCCTTGCTGTGGGTGCTCCCATCACTAGAGGCTTTTAAGAAGAGACTGGACAGCCGTTTGTTCAGAATGGTACAGTATAGGGTCACCTACTTGAGCAGGGGGTTGGACTAGAAGACCTCCAAGGTCCCTTCCAACTTTTTTTTCTGTTCTGTTAACTGCATCAAGAAAGGTCACAAAATGGGACAAAATTAACTTAAGTGTTTTGCTCAACAACATAAATTTTGG
This sequence comes from Azemiops feae, assembly GCA_023970755.1. NCBI lineage: Eukaryota > Metazoa > Chordata > Lepidosauria > Squamata > Viperidae > Azemiops > Azemiops feae. The sequence continues at coordinate 1,482,082 of JALGBA010004198.1, forward strand.
GCTCAGTTGTGGACTCTGAATTTTTTTTCCTCCCTTCCTTCTTTTTTCCATTTTGGTACTTTCTTTCCCCCCCTCCTTATTTATATTCCCCTTAATGTCTTAGTTTTTTTATCTTTGTAATTTTAAACTTTAATAAAAATTATTGTTAAAAAAATAAAGAGGAAAACAGCTGATCTGCTCCAAACTTGTGGATTCATATAATATCTGTGTAATCTCTTTGATATCAGTATGGTTGGTGAACATAACTTTGTGAACATACTACAATCTGGACTTGGCTGAGTGCCTATCTAAACTCTTAATAATAAAAAAGTGAGATTTGGGGCTGGCTTTTTTTGGATTTGATACTGAATCATATTCTAGTGCCGTACTGAGCAGTAGCTCTTAGCCATTTGATGTTATACAACAGAAAGTGAATTTAGAATACCTTCTAAGAGAAAGAAAGAACCAAAGATGTTATGATAAGGCTATTGGTTTGACAGAGATAACAAGAGTGCATTCAAATATATATTGTCTCATTAATAGCCTTATCATAACAGTATTTTTTTTTTAAAAAAAATATGGCCACTTTAAAAAGCCTGAAAGTGAAACTGTTATTGGTCAAATTTAATTAATGTGTATATTTTGTTACTGCTATATACATAGTGGTCCTAGGATTTCCAGCAGCATAGAATCCACAAGAAGAGGACAGGAAACTGGTAACATTCTCCTATATTGATGTGTCCTGATGAACATTAGCTGATGGTAGCTGATGTATGTGTGTGTGTCTGTGTCTGTGTATGTAGCAGGGTAGACAGTTTTGCCAAGGGAAGTTTTCTCCCAGATACAAATAGCAACTTGAATGGCTTTCATCTTAAATTTCTATTCTGTATTTCTTTTTTGTCAGGAAATAGCAAAAGCAATAGCACTTAGACTTGTATACTGCTTCATAGTGCTTTACAGCCCTCTTTAAGTGATTTACAGAATCAGCATATTGTCCCCAACAATCTGGTTCTTCATTTTACCAACCTTTGAAGGATGGAAGGCTGAATCAACCTTGAGCTGGTCAGGATTGAACCCCTAGAAATGAGCAGTGAGTTAGCTTGTAATACTGCATTCTGACCAGTATGGCTCTAAATAGATCTAGTTTGCATGTAAGGTACATGCTTAAAAAATAGCATGTGAAATAGTGTAATTAAGAAAATGGCAGAGTGGCTGAAAGATCAAGCAATACCGTTACAAGTTTCTGAATGAAGATATTCACAATGAAACCATATGAGATGGATTGAATGAGAAACTATTGTCTTAAAAAGCAAATCAGGGAGAAGAATGAGGACACTTTGCTGCAGGAGCATTTGTTTGCATCATTGAAAGAATTAAAAGGATAATTTTATATTCCCTTATTAGATTCACTAGTAATCTGGATTGAGAAGATGTGAATAAAATAACACTCTTTTTAATCTTACAGAAATAGAACTTGTAGATAAATAAAAGGCTGTTTTTTAATGACTGGCCATTGTGATTGCAAAAAAAGAAGTGAAAATACATTTATTTCAACAGAGCTTTAAAACAAGGGTAGATTATAACCACATACATAGCTCTTTCTTTTACAACCAGGAGGAACTCTGAGAGTTTATTTTTTTCTGACAAGTCATTTCTCTGATCAGACAGCCTAGTCTTCTATAGACTACAGAAGACAGCAACCAAAACTTGCAGGTGGGAATAGCCCAGCTCTGGTATCTTCATTGAAAAGGCAAGGCAGCCACAGCAGAGTTGGGAATGAAGTCTTATTTAAGCCCATGAAAAAAAAGTCCTCTAACTCTGTTTAACAGAGCCTGACATACTTTGAGAAATATTTAAAAGCAAAGCAAAACAGCATGCTTCTGTTGAATACTTCTTATGTTTATTATTATTATTATTATTATTATTATTATTATTATTATTATTATTATTATTATTATTATTATTATTATTATTATTATTATTATTATTATTATTATTATTATTATTATTATTATTATTATTATTATTATTATCATTATTGTTGTTGTTGTTGTTGTTGTTATTGTTATTGTTATTGTTATTGTTATTGTTATTGTTATTGTTGTTGTTGTTATTGTTATTGTTGTTATTATTATTGTTGTTATTGTTGTTGTTGTTGTTATTGTTATTGTTGTTGTTGTTGTTGTGTCACTCAGGCAGCCAGATGTTTAGATTGATTTGAAATTCTGGTCCTATCAAGTATTTCCAAAGAAATACACAGATGTTTTTGTTTAATAATATAAAATGAATTGGGGAATGCAAGCTGTTCCAAGTCAAGTTGCCTTTTGCAATTGATTGATTGATGGTGATTTGGGCAACGCCGGTTGTGTTCAAGTGGTTATTATGATTAGCTGCATATTCAGCCAGAAGTTTAGATTGGATGTGGCTTTTTTTAGCCATGTATTGAGCCTTTCTCAAAAGACTTGGGATAGGCAGATGTATATAGACAAATATATAGAATATGATTCTCAGTGAACTGTTCCTTCTGTTCTCTTCTCTGCAAACATAAAAAATGCTATCATGATGATGTTATCAGATGGAAAAAATTGCTTAGTACAGGAAACGGAACAAGAATTGTGAAATATATCCAGAAATATACCTTGCCAAGTAAAGAAACCCACATGGAAATGCTGTATCATTTACTTGTTTTTAATCTTATAGGACATGTAGCTCGGTGACACTGAACTTTTATGCATATTTTATTCTGTTGATCACTACCAGTAAAAACAGGAAACAAGGTCTGCGTCTTTGTTCCTCTCTTTGTCTTGGACTTTTCCACAGAAATAAACAAAAGATATTTTGAGGAGAAGGAGAAGCCAAACACAAATGAAGTGTCATATCAAGCAGTGAGGCTTTAGACAGCAAGAGCCAAATGAAGAATTCATTGTAAAATTTGAACCAACCGGCAAATCTGAACTAAAAGCAAATGTAGAAATTGATCTTTACTTATAACTTGCATTTTATTGCAATTTTAATATGATTTTATACATTTATATGTATATTTATGTTCATTTTAATGTTGTAAACCACCCAGAGTCGCCTTGTAGCAAGATGAGAGACAAACATATTTAATAAATGAAATAAACACATAAATAAAAATTTGAATGGGGTTTTTGAACAAGATCATTCCAGTGAGAAGACCGAAGAGTAGTCAAATTTGTAAGTGAATATATGCTGTTCACGAAGAAATTGTGCATTAGAATAGAATAGAATAGAATAGAATAGAATAGAATAGAATAGAATAGAATAGAATAGAATAGAATAGAATAGAATAGAATTCTTTATTAGTCAAGTGTGATAGGGCACACAAGGAATTTGTCTCAATTATCATTTGAGACAATTATCAATAATCAATTATCAAGCAAGTCAGATTCCTGTTTGCACTTAAGATTGGCAGTTGGACATGAATCCTGATATAGAGCTGATTTGATTGTATGCTATTGATGATTGTACAAGTACACATAAATGGAGGCAACTGACTTTTTATTATACCATGTAAAATCATTAATAAATCTGATTTTTCCTTTTGGACTTTGAACAGCTTCGGTAGATACTCTTGATTATATTGATTCTGCTCATACTCTGCTAAATATTGAATAAATTGAATAATTTCAATCAGATTTGTTTCAATACTTTACAGATTTAACTGATGGAACAGAACACAACTGATCTGAACAGAGAATGAATTTCAACCAGAAGATCTGCTAAGGCTGCATCTCAGAAAAAAAACAAAAAAAAAAACCTCAAAACCAACAAGCTGAAAGCCCCAAAACTTCCCCAAAACATTTTAAAAGTTATAACAATCACTTGTTTTATTGCACCATTTCATGTTGATATTCTAGTGGAGGATTTTTTTCAGAATTCAAAATTGCATTTCTTTCTCCCTAATTCTGCTTGTTTCCTAATTTGATGTCTAAAAAACTCAGGAGCAAACACGGCGTACTTGTTAGGAGATTAGCAACAAGGAAATTATGTACCTTTAAATTTAAATGTTGTGCAAGGTGGCAAACAGCGATTTGGCTAATGAACGTTTTTGGGTTTTTTTTCCAGTATGTTTTTGCAGAGATTCTGTAGCAGATTGTCTGTAATTGCTCATTGCTCTCCATTAGTGAAACACCTCCTGGCAATTTGCTAATAGTTTACATCTCTTGGGGCTGAAAATTACTATTTTAATTAAAGCAATTTGTTTCAAATGGGTCTTCCAAATCTCAGTATGATGTTTTAAGTGCCTAGGGCAAGGAAATGAAATGGGGAGGGGGCACGGGGAAAACATCGATTGTTATGAAGGAGTTCAGCGGAGTTTGAAGATACAACTTTGGGACAAAAGAATGAGCCTAATTTACTGGAGATCTCACATCGAGATGATTGAATAAAATTAAAAGGATTCGTGTTGTGAGAATGGTTGTTAGTAACGTTAGCTAAATATTTAGATCTTAGTATTGGTTTTTATTATTGCAGAGAATGACAAAACATTGTTTGAGAAGATTAGGTTTCTAACAAATCCTTGTTTGAAAAACCAGTGTCACTATATTGGTTAAAATATCACTGGTGGCAACCAAATTATCTTCCTTTATGGATCTTTTGATTTTTAAGAGTCCTTACCTCGAAGAACTGAAAAAAGTTACTAGCGTGACTTTTCTAGTATTTCTGCTTTCATAATAACTTTTCTGTGCCTTTCTTCAGAGAGATATTTCTCACAAATGGCTTTCTACATGAACAAACCAATTTTCTGTATAAACTAGTCTTCAGATTTCCTTCCTTCCTTCCTTCCTTCCTTCCTTCCTTCCTTCCTTCCTTCCTTCCTTCCTTCCTTCCTTCCTTCCTTCCTTCCTTCCTTCCTTCCTTTTCCCAGGCTAAGCATGTCTGCATAGGCTGCTGTAGCTGCTGAATCTGATTACTTTGGAATTTATCAGAAGTGGCTCTGGAAAAAATTAGCTGAAAGGAAAAGAAATTGATAAGGAAATTGATAAGGGTGTAATGATGCATGAACTAGTAAATTTTCTAAACAGAAAGAATATGGGAGCAGAAAACCCTGAAGCCAAGTATTAGAATACAGACAAAGCAGAAAAGTACAATATTTCTAGGCTTATTTCCTTTTTTAGTATGCCCATGCACACATGTGAACACGCACGCACGCACGCACGCACGCACGCACGCACAGAAAACCATAATCATTGCAAACCTTTCCATGGAACTAACTCAGACCTAACCATTGTATTTTGCATTCCTACCAGTTTTAAATTTACCCCCTTATTCCATTTTTCCTTTTCTTCTCAATGAAATTATTGCTGTTGTGGGAATACCTTAGATTCGGGTACAGTACTTGACATATATGATTTTTGAATTTTCCCCATCTACATTGGTTGATTTGATTAAAGAATCCAGAATGAAAATAAATGAAAAGAAAAAAGAACCTGGCATCTGAAAATTGATAATACTGTAATCATTCTGATTTTCACTAAGTGTTGAGTCTCCAGAGATAGGTAACCCTCTTCTCAGTTTGGGCTACTAAAAATGGAAGTCTTCAGCAAATGTTGATGCCTTGCTATGGATTTTTTGCAGTGTTGGATGGAGATCAAATAATGCCTGCAATCCTTCATCCAATTAAATGGAGAGTAAACAATTATATTACATGGGAATGACACATAAAACTAAGCACAAGATTACTATTTAGATGTGAACATATCCAGCTTCTTCCTACAATATGTTTATGTACTAGTTTTTTCTTTTCCTTTTTTTTCTTTTGTGTGTGCCTCAAAGCTTTTTCACAGTCAGACATTCAATAAGATTAAAATCTAATTAGTTATTTTGTCAATGTGTGTTAATGATGAAGCTTCTCTCCCTTTTTTCCTTTATTACCTTACAGTGTGGTATTAGTTTTGTCTCACATTCTATCCCCATAGGTAATGTGTCAAGTGTTGCACATTATTATTAAACTGTTGATCTTCTGTTATCCCTAGAAAGTTCATCTAAGCCAAAGATTCTCTCTAAAGGAAATGGGCTGATTCTCTGTTAAAATGAACTTCTGCTTTGCTTGTCATATATGCCTCTCTCCATATTTTACTAACTACAGTACTGATTGAGCTTGCCGCCAAAACACACTACAAAGAGTATAGTCTCCATTCCAGTAGATTCTGCAGCCAGTAGTGCTGGGATTTCATGTTAGCATATCAGTAACCAGGAGAGGGATCTTGGTGTCCTAGTGGACAATCCCTTAAATATGAGCCAACAGTGTGCAGCAGCAGCCAAAAAAGCAAATGCAATCCTAGGCTGCATTAATAGAAGTATTAGCACCGCTTTACAAAGCCTTAGTAAGACCACACTTGGAATACTGCATCCAGTTCTGGTCACCACAATACAAAAAAAAGATGTTGAGATTCTGGAAAGAGTGCAGAAAAGGGCAACAAAAATGATTAGGGGCTGGAGGCTAAAACATGCAAAGAATAGTTACAAGAATTGGGTATGTCTAGTCTAATGAAAAGAAGGACCGGAGGGGAGGGGGAGCATGATACTACTGCTCCAGCACTTTTCCTACAAAGACAAGGGGGTCAAATTATTTTCCAAAGCACCAAAAGGCAAGACAAGAAATAATGGTTGGAAACTAACCAAGGAGAGAAGCAACCTAGAACTAAGGAGAAATTTCCTAACAGTGAGAGCAATGAACCAATGGAATAGCTTGCCTTCAGAAGTTGTGATGTCCTATCACTGGAGGTTTTCAAGAAGAGACTGGACAGCCACATGTCTGAAATGGTATAGGGTCTCCTGCTCAAGCAGGGGGTTGGACTAGAAGATTTTCAAGATCCCTCCCAACTCTCTTATTTTATGTTGTTTTCCATTTCAACCACAGATAGAAAAGCAATACTTGAATCTGATACAGTGCTTGATCTTTGAGTATGTGTATTCATACTGTGTTTATTTATTGCCTTCTTCTGAGAGCTCAGGGAGCATACACAGGGATCTCCCTTTATTTTATCTTACAAGTGAAAATGACTAGCTTAAACACCATGTGTCAACGCTGCTAACATCGGATGTTCTTGCTTTGACAACAGATGGAAATGCAGCCATTATCCTCTTTTGCTTTTAGAGTTAGTTGATGCTGGGAGGGGGAATGTGGATGAGAGTCCAGTTAGTCATAACAATAATAACTCAGCCGTGGGAATCCAAGGTTATTGTGCCCAGAGTTGATAAAGATTTGGTGGGCTGGAGAGCTGGGGAGAAAGCCCAAGCTAATTGGGGAATGTGATTTATGAGTGTTAATTGGAGGAGGGAATTGTGCTTTGCTACTTTGTGCCCAGGGGAGGGGAATTCAGTTTTTGGCTTTAACTATGTAGTGCCGATACTTTGTTTCTCGAATAAAAGATTCTTTAAGGTAAACAATGCCTCAAAGTTCTTTTGAAGAGTTGATGAAACTCTTGTCGGAACCATGACACCATGTGTAAGAGATGCCGTGGTGGTGCAATGTTTAGAATGCAGTATTGTAGGCTAATTCACTGCTCACTGCCAGCAGTTCAATTCTGACTGGCTCAAGGTTGACTTAGCCTTCTATCCTTCCAAGGTTGGTAAAATGAGGACCTGGTGAAATACAAGTTAGAATGTATTTTGTATTGCAACAATTTCAGAATCATTCAGCGAGTAGATGGCAGTGTTTAGTATGCATCTATGTTTATAATCTATGGTTTCTTTATATTCTGAGGAGAGTTTCTTCAGACACCATTGAAACCATTAAGCAGCAAGGCCCATGGTGACTGTACATTGTACACTTTATTTGATCTGTATGGCTATGTAATCATCCTCTGCTACCAATCTGTATGGCTATATAATAATAGTCTGCTACAATTTCTATGGAATAAAACAGAATTTCTATAGAATAAAACAGAATTTCTAACAGGACCCAGACCATTGGGGGCAATATGCTGACTCTGTAAAGACCTTAGAGAGGGCTGTAAAGCACTGTGAAGTGGTATATGCTATCTAGTGAGTGGCCTGGAGACTAAAACATATGAAGAACAGCTTCAGGATTTGCATTTGTCTAGTCTAGAGAAAAGAAGGACTGGGGGGGGGGGCATGATAGTAGTATTCCAGTATTTGAGGGCGCTGCCACAAAGAAGAGGGGGTCAACCTATTTCTCAAAATGCCAGAAGGCAAGACAAGAAACAATGGATGGAAACTAATCAAGCAACCTGGAATTAAGGAGAAACTTCCTGACAGTGAGGACAATTAACTAGTGGAATAGCTTGCTGTCAGAAGTTGTGGCTGTTTTATCACTGGAGATTTTTAAGAAGAGACTGGAGACCCACTTGTCTGAAATGGTATAGGGCAGGGGTAGGCAACCTTGGCTCTTTTATGACTCGTGGACTTCAACTCCCAGAATTCCTGAGCCAGCATAGCTGGCTCAGGAATTCTGGGAGTTGAAGTCCACGAGTCATAAAAGAGCCAAGGTTGCCTACCCCTGGTATAGGGTCTCCTGCTTGAGCAGGGGGTTGGACTACAAGACCTCCAAGGTCCCTTCCAGCTCTATTCTGATTCTGAAGAGTGTTGTGATGAAGTGGGGACTCGAATCTGCATCTTCTTATTTCAAATTCAACACACAAAATTTCAGCAGAAGCCTTGTGAGCATTTAGAGAAAACTAGGCAGAGTTAACACTTCCTGAAAGAAGAAGGCATTCCAGTTATTGCAGCACAGTCGCAGTGTTCCTATAACCCTATGTCTCGTTCATTGTTTTAAACAATATCTAATACAAACTTAAGGGGGGTGATGGCTCTGTGGTTAAAGACCCTGAGCTTGTCAGCTGGAAATCTGACAGCCTGGGTTCAAGACTAAACCACCGCATGATGGGGTCAGCTACCATTACTTGCTCCAGCTCCTGCCAACCTAGCAGTTCGAAAGCAGGCACATACAAGTAGATAAATAGGTACTACTTTGTTGGAAAGGTAACAGCATTCCATGCACCTCGGCATATAATAATGCTGGCCACATGACCATGGAAAATGTCTTTGGACAATGCTGGCTCCTTCTTCAGTCAAGAAACCGAGATCAGCACTGCCCCCTAGAGTCGGAATCGATTGTACAGGGGAAGCCTTTACTTTTATTTTAATAAAAACTTGGACTATGTTTGTTATTGTTTTATATCATTTAGATACAGTCAGCTCATAAACAATCAGGAATTTCCCTGGACACTTTATTTTTTGTTGTTGTTAGTTGCAAAGTCATGTCCGACCCATCGCAACCCCATGGACAATGTTCCTCCAGGCCTTCCTGTCTTCTACCATCTTCTGGAGTCCATTTAAGCTCACGCCTACTGCTTCAGTGACTCCATCCAGCCACCTCATTCTCTGTCGTCCCCTTCTTCTATTGCCCTCAATCTTTCCCAGCATTAGGCTCTTCTCCAGTGAGTCCTTCCTTCTCATTAGGTGGCCAAAATATTTGAGTTTCAACTTCAGGATCTGGCCTTCTAAGGAGCAGTCAGGGTTGATCTCCTCCAGGACTGACCAGTTTGATCGCCTTGCAGTCCAAGGGACTCGCAGGAGTCTTCTCCAGCACCATAGTTCAAAGACCTCAATTCTTTTGCGCTCAGCCTTTCTTATGGTCCAACTTTCACAGCCATACATTGCAACTGGGAAAACCATGGCCTTGACTATATATACTTTTGTTGGCAGGGTGATATCTCTGCTTTTTAGTATGCTGTCTAAATTTGTCATAGCTTTCCTCCCAGGAGCAAGCGTCTTTTAATTTCTTGGCTGCAGTCCCCATCTGTGGTGATCTTGGAGCCCAGGAAGATATAATCTGTCACTACCTCCATTTCTTCCCCATCTATTTGCCAGGAATTGAGAGGGCCAGATGCCATGATCTTGGTTTTCTTAATGTTGAGTTTCAAGCCAACCTTTGCACTCTCCTTCTTCACCCGCATCAAGAGGCTCTTTAGTTCTTCTTCACTTTCTGCCATTAGAGTGGTATCATTTGCATATCTTAGGTTGTTGATATTTCTCCCGGCAATCTTAATTCCAACTTTTGATTCATCTAGCCCTGCCTTTCTCATGATGTGCTCTGCATATAAGTTAAATAGGCAGGGTGACAGAATACAGCCTTGCCGGACTCCTTTCCTAATTCTGAACCAATCAGTGGTTCCGTGTCCAGTTCTTACTGTTGCTTCTTGATTTTTAGTATAGTTAAAGTTCAACTGATGATTAAAAGGCTTTTATTTTTATTTATTTGAAAATAAAATATCACTGCCTGGGATCATCAAGATTTAGAAAGCTGACAAACAAAGCAGACTATCCAAATTCATAAACATATTGGAAGATGACTGAAATGAAAGATGAACCTGGTAAATATTCACCTTTCCTCTAATGTATTCTAATTAAAGGCAGATTTTCAATTATTCAGAACTGATTTCATACTTTCATTTTAGGATTGTGCATATTTGGTGTTTGTGTGTGTGTGTGAGAGGAAGTGTGTGAGAGAGAGTGAATTAATTAATTAATAAGATTTTAATATCCATGAAGATAATCAGACATTGAGATACAGTCCCCAGGTACATCTGCACCAGCTGTGAAATGTCCATGAGTATAATGACAATAAAGATTTTCCTGGAGGTAGTTCTTACTTCAGTTAAAGAATCCTGTAAATGAATATCTAGGACAGGCGCTACTAATTTTTATGATGTTTGATAAAAATTATGATATGCTAATTCAATATAGAAATGATATGCTACCTTAATTTCCTAACTACATGATAAAAGTACTTGAATTCTTAAAAATAATAATTAATCCAAGTAATATGTCTAGAGAACTGGGAAAAGAAAGTTCTCAGTAAATAATCATTGCACATCTATCTTATTGTAAGTGTGTAATGTCTTTCATATCTGCTTAGAGTATACAGTAAATTTCCAGTCCTGAAAAGTTTTCCTTCCTTCCTTCCTTCCTTCCTTCCTTCCTTCCTTCCTTCCTTCCTTCCTTCCTTCCTTCCTTCCTTCCTTCCTTCCTTCCTTCCTTCCTGGTAATAATTTAAAGACTGTGCTCTATTTAAAGCTACAGTGTTTTTAAATAATGTTAAAGGAATACAAAAAGATGATCGCAAAAACTATTATGGGGAACCACCAATGATGGGGCTTCCACTTATGTGGAAGCCTTATCTCATATGCTGCTCTTCTGGATGTGATGGCCACCATTGTGATGCATGAAAGGCCAGTAAAATATCACCACTGTAGACACTTCTCATGACCAAAATTCCTACCTATGGGTATTTGGTTGTGGAACCTCAGTACTAGGACACATGCTTTATGCTATGGTTCCATATTCCTGGCATTTGTAGATATATTTGAAAAAGACTTTTGATTCAAACCCTGGAAAACCCTCGAAGATAGATGAGCCAATGTTTTGATTCAGTCTTCTTTCATTTAGTCATGTTTGTTCTGTTTACCCTAAAACTAATTTATAGGACATCAAATTAAATATCAGATGCAAATGTTGAGGAGGCTCCTATTTCCCCCCCCAACAAAGCTGCATTTGGAGTAGATGGCTTTAAAAGTTAGCAACTCCCTCTCTTTTTAGCTGAGTTCCTACATTGATGGCTCTCTTTCACTTTTCTTCAAATGTGCCATGCCTTTTTCTACATCTTTAACTCTTTAAATACTATCATTATATTTTGAGGCATATGCTTCTGGAAAATCCTGTCATACAGTACTTCTAATTAAACACTGCAATCAAGTAGTGATTGCAACCCTAAAATGGTTTTGGGGGTGCAATCACTCCCAATACGTCATCATCTTTCCAGTTGAAGAAACATATTTTTCTTTAGTGTTAAGTGTCTTTCTATATTTTTCAGTATTTTTTTCCAAGTCATGATTGTAGCAACATTTTATCTTTCCTATTTTTTATTTACATTTTGCACCAACATTTTTGGAATTTTTATTCCTTTTCCTTAATTTTTTTGGGGAAGATATTTATTTTCCTTTGGCAATAACTCGAGTTTTTTTTTTAAAAATCTACTGAGGAAATAATGTGCTTATATTGTCAAGAACTCTGCCAGTTGTATCCTTTAGGTTCAAGCTGTGACAATAGGAAAGAGCCAGACCTGTTAAAGTTTGGTTACAGTAAAGTTCGCTTAAAGTGAAAAGACAGAGAAAAATTTACTCAAGAATTGGCTGGTAATCCCCCAAAGCACGAACAGCCCAAGGAGGTTGTTAATGTGCAAAGCTAAAAGGTAGCCTAATTGTATAGAAAGTGACTTGCTTAGAAAAGCTCTAGTTCTGGCCTAGTTTATGTGTTCATTATGTCTGCTGCAGAGTGAGAAACAAATTGAGGTTGTGATTTACAGAGAATAGTCCAGGTGACACTTGGAAACACAAGGGATTTAAACAGCATCTATTCTGTAGCCTCAACAGGGCTGAAATGCATTGAAACCAAGGCTAGTTAATCTTTAAGATACTGATGTTATAGAATAAGAAGCAATTCTTCAAGGCAAAGGATGCCCTTAAATAAATAACATATTTCCACCTTGTTTATACAGGAAATTATTGGTTAACATTAGGCTTATAGGTTGAAGATGTTATTTCAGTCATGGAGTATATCTGAGTAAGGCCACCAGATCTAGGCTTAAAAATCTAGATGATCAAGAGATAGAAATTACCTGTATCTTTTTGTTACTATCTAAAACAGACATGTTAAACTCACGACGTCACATGACGTCACGCGACGTACGGGGACAGTTTTGCCATTGCCGGCAATGGAGTGGGCGCAGCTTCCACCTGATGCGTCCGGCCCACGGGTCGGCAGTTTGACACCCCTGATCTAAAAGATTATCCATGTTTTTTTTTGTACTTTATATTTGAGTAGAAGATACCTAAGCCTGAACATCAACCAGATGTTATTTTTCATGTATACTATGACAAGCAATTTCTGAGCAGGGGATTTTTGGCAAATAAAGAATGCATAAATCTTCTTCCTCTGTTTGTTTGGAGGGTTGTCTTGTAGAAGCCTCAATTATATCATGGCACACATGACATTGCTGGACCTCTCCTGTCTCCCATGAAGACATCAGTGCTTGTTTGTTTCTGACAAATTAGACTTCTCTTCTGAGGTCTTGGAAAAGTGTGATCAGGAGCAACCATTTCTTCCTCTGAACATTGTTGTTGTTGTTACTAAAATTAAGTAACAAGTTTAATAAATTCAGTACCTGGTTAAGGAAAAGATAAACTCAAATCATTAAAGAACCATAATGCAGAAAGTTTATTTAGAGTATATTTCTTATGAAATATTTGCCACCCAATTAATTTCAGAAACTTGGTGAAAAGAGAAACGTGAAATTAAATGTATTGAAAAAAAGTATACATTTTTGCAACTGGTTTTTATTCTTGTTTCAACCTCACTGATAAATATATACTAGATGTTAAAACCAAAGTTTAAAAATAAGATTCTATTAAGTCTAAAAAGTTACAGCCACAGGTTCCGGCTTCTTAAATCTTTTTATTCTTCATGACTTTTCTTTTCAGAAGTAGATTCTTCCCAAGCATATAGTTCATACTGTATATCTTACTATTGGACAATTGCCATATGTCAACTTACAATTTATTTATTAATTAAATGTATATGCTGCCCATCGAGGGAGTCTACACTATCTACAATATAAACTAAACCCTTAATCTTTTTGAGATGACACCTTGCACAGAAGCATAAGACAACAAACTCATAGAAACGCAATCTTAATCTTGTAATTTTAATGCCTATTAATCAATAAATATGAAATTCTTTATCCTTATTTGAGAAATTTATGGCAAAACCAAGAGGTGAGGGTCAAAACAAAGTGGGGACAATAATCAGTCCTGGGCCATTAAATTTCAAAGGTGTGACAAGGATCATCAAGGAAAATATGGAAACTGTAGATAAACTTGCTTACATCTGTCTTTTTTGAAGAAAATATAAAATCTGAGCTTTTTTGAAGGAAGAATTTAGGGTGCCTAAAACAAATTGAGAAAACAAGATAAGGTATTCAAGGACATCTTGAGAGACTATACTGCCGCAAATCAGCAGATGTCCAAGAGTTCTCATATGTGAAATTGCTGACTACTTAGCAAAAATATTCAACTTGTCACTTAAATCAGTCTCAGCACAAGAACATTGGAAGATGGCCATTTTTTAAAAAGAGCCCCCAAGGAGATATGCAAAATTAAATGTTGATCACCTTAATGTCTGTGCCAGGCAAATTAGTAAAAGGATAAGCAAAGAAAAAAAATAACTAGGCAGGTAGAGAAAAAAAAACCCAGCATAAACTCTACAAAGGTAAATCTTAAATAACCATATTTAAAGCTTTTTGAAAGTGGAAGTGAATGAAGATTCTCTGTGGGCTGAATTTCATTCCTAAAAGAAAAGCATAGTCTAGGAATGGGGAGGGAATGACTGGGGGGGGGGGACATAATGGAGTGTATAAAATAATGTGAGGCATGGAGAAAGTGAAAAGTTTGTCTTCCTCTCTCAAAGCACTAAGACAACGGATACACCATCAGTGAAGCTGGTTGGTAGGACATATGGAATAGACAAAGGAAGTACTTCTCTACATAGCACCTAATCATTCTCATAAATTCATTACCACAACGCATGACAATATCCTTTGACTTGGAAGGTTTTAAAAGAGAATTGGGCAGAATCATACAAGAATGGCTATATAAAGGGCTATTTACTTTGAAAGACCCAGTGCTATTGCTGCAAGCTTTGAAATAGCAATTGCAATGGAAGGAGAGAAGAATGTTTCTGACTCCTGTTCATGAGCCCTAAGGCATCTTGGTTCACCACTGTAAGAAACAAAATGCTGGACTAAAACTGGCTTTGACCTGAACCAATAGGGTTGTTCTTATGTCGTTATTATTATTATTATTATTATTATTATTATTATTATTATTATTATTATTATTATTATTATTATTATTATTATTATTATTATTATTATTATTATTATTATTATTATTATTATTATTATTATTATTATTATTATTATTATTATTATATGGTTCCCGGAAATGGAATGTATTCACATTAATTACCAATGAAATACTGACAATCCAATATCGGTGTTCTTGACACCCTACACCTCAGCGAAGAGGGAAGATTTGGCTATTCAAAGCTCTGTTAAGAACCTTTGGAAAACAGTAATTGAAAATCTGCCTGTTTGCCACACTGCATTTGGTTAAGATGTTCTTTCAGGCTGTTCCTTTGGCTTATTTCGTAGCAAACCTTTTCCCCGAAAGCGATAAACTAATTATAGTGACAGAAGTCTGGGAACCAGATCAAATTAAGCAGATGTTGTAGTTTGTGTAGGTGATCAATATGAACACTGTTTAGGTTGATATAAGCACGAGATACATCACGAATAAGAAAAATGAGAAGAGAGCTATTCTTAAAATGTTATTAACAGTTCTGGGGATTAATTATAAACTTGTCAATTATAATTTTCCATTAACTATTTACAAATAGGTTTTCAAATGTCAAACTACAGATTTAAACCCACTTCAGTGTGGCCCTAAATAATTAGCTTACATTTTGAGACTAAAAAAAATACGCTTTTATTTTTGACACCCACTTCTGTTTGAGCAAAAACATGGTGGTATGTGTAAGAGGCCAAGAGTGAATGAAATGCTTTGATACTTTGAACAAGAAATATTTATATTTATGTAATTTATTATGCCAAAATAATTGGCAAATGAAAAACTATGCAGGCAGAAATGAGAACTGTGTTACAGATTTAATTATGAAAAAGAAGACAAGGAGTCCTGTGGCTACAGAGGATTCATCAAACGTTGCCTACACAGTTTCAGACATGAAATTAATCTCTGTAAAGATATGAAGTTGCTTCAATATGCTGGGGTTCTTGGGAAATAGAATTAATTTTCCAATTCTGCAATGTTCAGCTGTTGTGCATTTGCACTAAATTGGTCCCTTCTCATCTCTGGAAAAGGTTTTGGGCTTTTTTATTATTATTGAAGTATCTGTTTATTGTTGCTATAAAGACTGGTTTACAAGAAAGAATGGAAATGAGTAGAAGGATAATGTTTTCTCTGTCTCTTTCTATTGCAGTTTTTTTCTCCACTGAGGAATGTATAATTTGGGGTAGCTGTCTATGTCCTAAGAGATTTCTCCTATTCATGATGCCATTTTAATGGATTAGCTTGGAAATGTGGTTATAATCTTTCCGTATTTTTAACAGGGAAAACTTCTAGGACATTGCTTTGCCGGCTTTATGGGGAAAAGGAGGAGGCGGGGAAGCTAGCAAAGTGTTTTGCAATTTATGTAGGATATGGATGTGGGTGAGCCCACTGCTAAGTTATATTGATGGTGATATGTTGCGGTTATTCTCAGCTGTGCTATATACACTATGTTATGCTTTTATGCTGCCTTATGTGATTTATGTTTTGAATTTTTGGTTATGCTTTTACTCAATTTCAACTTAACTGACTGTTAACTGCCCACAGCCATGTATATGAGATGGGCAGACATATTAAATAAATAAGGGATTCTTTACAACGGTCTTTACATTCTAACAAGCAACAAATTCACCAATCAGATTATTAGAGAGAAACTTAGTACAGTGAGATGCATTCCTTCCACCTGTAATTCCCCCCCCCCTCTGGTTTTGGTCATCCATCCTAAAATTGCAATTTTTTTTTTTCTAATCTGTTATGCTTGTTTCCTTACCTCACATTTAAATTCTGGGCTTCATCTGCTCTCTATTGTTCTGATATATTAAATAGGATGGGAGCAGGCCTTCCTAATACGGAGCCAGCAGTGACTATGTAGTTTTCCAGGCAGACAGAACCAATTCATATCCATAGAAGGTGCCAGAAATTAAGAAACAAACACTTAGAAGAAGGCAGAGGAGTAGTAATCTGTGGATGTCTAAATGCGGGGGCAAGAATAGTAGAGGGTGGAAAGCAGGCTATTGCAATTCCCAGTCTTTAACTTTTCCAGAGATTATATCCAGCAGAGATCGACACACAGACTGGATCAGACAAACATGTTCGTTTTCCCCCTTAATTTCTGCAATGGATAGTTATTGCAACCTCTTGAAAGGAGACTTCCATTCTTTTAGTCCAGCTGGGACTGGACAATAATGTATGTATCTAACCCAAAATAAAATGTGGGAATAAAATTTCTAATTCAGGTACTTTTTTCTGCTTGTGGACAATGAAATGGCCCTGGATTCCAAGAGCTTAGAGGAGCGGGTGTTTAGAAATTAAGTGTCCAGACACTTGAAGCTACACAGTGACATTTTGTCATTCATTATTCTACCGACTCAAACAGGCCCTGAAATACAACTGCAGGCCTTAGTAGATTCTGGTATTAGAAGCACACTGAATCTGCCATTGCATGGAAATATGCTCTAACCATTCATTCATCCATATCCTTTTAGAATTGAGACTATTGATGTCAGGATCTTATGCTCAGAATCCAATACAAGTCCACAGAAGTTCTACTATTTGCCACTTACAATCATCTACAATTCCCTGCAGCTCTATTTAGCTGCTCTATCATAGTTTACAATAATATTGGGAAAAATTATTATACTTATTTTCTACATATTCATTGGGACCAGGATGATATTCCTTTGGATTCAAGATTTATAGCCTCCTGCAGGCTAAATTGTAGAAAATTGTCTTATTTTATCTCTGAAATATCTAACCTAAAGTTTAGAAACAGGGGAAAATGCCATCCCCTTATTAATGCTATAACTGAACAATTAATCTTATTTGTGGAGTCCAGTTCAAGTAAAATGCCACTCCCCGGTATTAAGAGCGATAGTTGCGCAGTGGTTAGAATGCAATATTGCAGGCTGACTCTACTCACATTGTCAGGAGTTCGATTCCTTCGATCCTGACTGGCTCAAGGTTGACTCAACCTTTCATCATGCTGAGGTCAGTAAAATAAGGACCCAGATTATTGGGGGCAATATGCTGACTCTGTAAGCCACTTAGAGATGCTGTAAAGTAGGGGCCCCCAACCGCCAGGCCATGGCCCACTACCGGACTCTGGCTTATTCAGAATTGGGCCATGCGAATGACTGGCTGGAATGCATGTGGGTGTGCAACTGCATGAGCAGCAGGCTGGCAGGAATTCATGCAAGGGCCACATGTGTGCTTGCATGCTGTTCCACCGCTCATGCGACCCAGTTCGCTTCACACACACCCCCAGCCAGGTCACCAAGCTGCAAAGGTTGGTGACTGCTGCTGTAAAGCACTGTGATGCAGTATATAAGTCTAAGTGCAATTGCTATTGCTATCAAATATAGAATTAGTGTATATATTACAGGCAGGCTATACAGTATTTACCTCTCCACTTTTGATGTTTTACCTTTCTTGATAAGACGCTGGATAACTTCCTGCATAAGATCCAGATTTACTGGCACTTGAACTCTATAAACATAAGAAATTACTAACATCTTCTACTCATTGAGACAGTTATAGAAGGCATACTTATTTACCAAATAGGACCTCAGAGAGCTTATAATCTGATTGGCGTGAAGAACGAATATTTAGCTGTCTTGGTACCTGATTTAAATATATGGTAATTCCATTCAGACTGGCAGGTAGCCATCTAGTCTTTCAAAGATTTATGAATCATATTTTCCGTGCAAGTGTTGACTTCCTGAAATACTCTAAGGATCCGGCCATCTATAGTTTGAGCAGTTATTCAATGGTTTTGTGATGATGGTAACAAAATGCATCATGATTTGGCTGTGGAGGGACTATTGGGTAAACTGTTTTTCCTTGAAAGGAATTCAAATGTAAGTTAAAATCCAACTTATCTTTTAAGCCGTCCCTGCATTATTGGGGATATACAGCATATTTTAGGCTTTGCCAATTTTACTTCAAATTTAATTTCTTATGTTGAGGTACTGTTAATACCAATAGCTCATTATACTAAAGGGGTGGTGGTGTTTGTTTAAGCTCTGAAAGGCCAACAAGCCTTTCTTAAACTGAAACTGGCATTCACTATCCCATCTTTTAGAGTCCACCCTGACCTTGTTGCTATACAGGATGAATTTTATCTGGGAGCTGTACTTCAAAAAATGGCATGGGAATTTGAAGGGCATCTCATTGCCTAGACATTTCTTTCCTGGAATTACAACCAATGAAAGGAGGCTACAGAAAGTTTCTTTGGCCATCAAAGAAGCTTTTCAGCACCGGCATCATCTCCTTCAAGATGCTCAGTTTCATAAAGATTTGATTGGACCACAAGAACTTGGAGCACCTTTCAAGTCTCTTTATGCTCAGATCGAAATAGATAAGCTGGGCACATTTTTTCTTACTTTGACTTTGACTCTATCTGTAAGATAGATAGGAATCTAGCTTACAGAGCAAGTAGGCTGACAATTTATCACATAAGCCAAAATATTTCTCATCTTATGACCTCCTGTAACTCCGACCTTGCTTTGTTGGATTTCTGGGGCTAGAAGGTTGCTCATTATTTAACTGATGAAATCCAGGGTCAGCAACAGCTGAATCCATATGTGAAAACTTTCAATAGATGGCATTAGGGTGATCTTTTGTTTTCTCTATCTTCATTTTCTGGGAAACCAAGAGAAATAACAACAACAACAACAACAACAACAATAGAGTTGGAAGTGACCTTGGAGGTCTTCTAGTCCAACCCCTTGCTAAGGCAGGAAACCCTATACCATTTCAGACAAATGGTTGTCCAATCTCTTCTTAAAAACTTCCAGTGTTGGAGCATTCACAGTTTCTGGAGGCAGGTTGTTCCACTGATTAATTGTTCTAACTGTCAGGAAATTTCTCCCTAATTCTAGGTTGCTTCTCTCTTTGATTAGTTTCTATCCATTGCTTCTTGTCCTGCCTTCAGAGGCTTTAGAGAATAGGTTGACTCCCTCTTCTTTGTGGCAACCCCTCAAATACTGGAATACTGTTATCATGTCACCCCTATTTCTTCTTTTCTTTGGACTAGCCAAACCCAATTCAAGCAACCGTTCCTTATATGTTTTAGCCTCCAGTCCCCTAATCATCTTTGTTGCTCTTCTCTGTACTCTTTCTAGAGTCTCAACATCTTTTTTACATCGTGGTGACCAAAATTGATGCAGTATTCCAAGTGTGGCCTTACCAAGGCATTATAAAATGGTATTAACATTTCACGTGATCTTGATTCTATCCCTCTGTTAATGTTGCCTAGCACTGTATTGGGTTTTTTGGCAACTGCAGCACACTGCTGGCTCATATTTAAGTGATTGTCCACTAGGACTCCAAGATCCCTCTCTTACTACTATTGAGCAAGGTACCACCTATACTGTACCTGTGCATTTGGTTTTTCTTGCCTAAATGTAGAACCTTACTTTTTTCACCATTGAATTTCATTTTGTTAGATAGTGCCCAATATTCAAGTCTGTCAAGATCCTCCTGTATCTTAAGCCTATCTTCTGGAATGTTGGCTATTCCTGCCAGCTTGGTGTCATCTGCAAATTTGATGAGTTCCCCATCTATTCCCTCGTCCAAATCGTTGATGAAGATGTTGAAGAGCACTGGGCCCAGAACAGAGTCCTGGGATACCCCACTACACACTTCTCTCCATGTAGATGCAGTTCCATTGAGGACCACACACTGAGTATGGCCAGTCAGCCAACTACGAATCCATCTGGTGGTGATGCTGTCTAACCCACATTTTTCTATCTTATCAAGTAGTAGGTTGTGGTCTACTTTATTGTGCCACAATGCTTATACATTCCTGCTTCCTTAAGAGAGAGGAGGTGTCACAGCCTTATCACAACAGCCATCCACCCAAGCATTTGGGAGTATTAAAAACTAAGCAATTCCTTCTCCATAATTTGTGACAGTCCTTGCTAAGAAAAATATTAAGAAGTATTTTTTTTCATACAGTGCCAAGCTTCATTATATTGCTTTATATATAGTTTCCTTGAACTTTATAACTGACCTATGATATGCCAAAAGCTTGGATGTCATTCTGGTAGCATTTAATCTCTTTTCCAAGATTGATTGCCCAGCCCAAGTGTCAAGCTAAACACCACTTGCGACAGCAAGTGATTCATTGATTTACCTTTTAACTGATCAAGACCACCTTTATCTTATCTAGATTAAATATCAATTTGTTTTCTTTTATACAGGGTATGATTGATTCTAGGCAGTGTTTTAGGGTTTGAAAAGCTTCTTTGGACTTCATCCCATGATAATTTTAATCACAAGTGAATATATATTATCTTGACTCCAAGTTTATCCATTAAAAAAAGGCAAATCTAATATACCAAATTCTCAAGGCTAAGTCTATCATATATTTAATAGATCTGCTGTCCAGCTTGCTTAGTCACTAGAATTATTAGAAATATCAACTATGAAGTCTCCAGAATTGCTTGATTACTTAAGGAAGCAAGGATATTCTCTCTCCTGTCATCTATTTTATTAAACATGCAGACAAATGATCTGGAGTTCTAGGAATAAATATTAAATTACAAGAACAACACTGTAGTATTAAATTTAGAAAAATGCAATGATTCTAGGTGATAAAAACTGACCAATCAACAATGCAACAGTATCAATAAAGGAAAATATTTATAGCTCAGGGTTGAGATGAGAGGTCCTTGGTGCTTTCTGAGCTTGGTTGTTGTTTTTGCAGATGTTTCATTACCCAAATTAGGTAATATCATCATTGCATTGATGTTATTACCTAGTACAACATCAACTGATGTTGTTTTCTTTCTCAACAAGAAAACAACCAAACTCAGAGAGCACCAAGGACACTTCAATGCAACAGTCAAATGTTGGTCAAATATATTAGTTTTTCCTTACTGTATTTAGCAGAGTTTTGACTGGATGGTTGTAGCTTCCATCTTGGCTTTTTAAATTCTCCTGCAGATATCCCTGCACAGAAGTAAGAAAAATAGGCAAGTATTTTTAAGTCTACTTCAAATTACAAGTTCATAGCAATAACAATAGCAATAGCATTCAGACTTATATATTGCTTCACAGTGCTTTACAGCAATCTCTAAGTGGCTTACAGAATCAGCATATTTTCCCCAACAATCTGGGTCATTTTACCGACCTCGGAAGGATGGAAAGCTGAGTCAACCTTGAGCCAGTGAGGATTGAACTCCTGGCAGTGGGCAGAATCAGCTTGCAATCCTGCATTCTAACCTTTGCATCACCATGGCTCATCCTATACCACAGGAATAGAGTCCTATACTGCTCCTTTTAGGATCCATTTTTATACTGAGTAGATTATAGTGCTACAATGGGCTGCATTAATACACCACAATCCTCAAAACCTAAGCTGGTGCTTCTAATTTTTGCATGGATTCCCAAGCATTATGTCATATGAAGCTTTTTTTAAAAAAATGTCATAGTGTGTCACACTCAGTGGTGGGATTCAGCCAGTTCGCAGCACTTCAGCAGAACCAGTAGCTAATTTTTTGTTGCCCAAGCCCAGAATGGACTTCCGGAAGTGGCATCCACACAGAGAACCGGTTGTTCACATACTTGAAACCCACCACTGGTCACACTTAATTCTACACAGCCCTCTGGATCAATTTATGTTAGCTGCATAATATTTTATTCTGTTCTAGAGCTGTGAGTGACAGAAAGGAATGAAGAATACTGCATGATGCTAAACAATATTAAAAATAATCAAATAAGAGAAGGCAAAAAAGCATTGGCAATAGACAATAGACTACAGCTTTGGGCAAATAAATTTACAAGATAGCTTTCTTGGCAGATTGGATTCTCTTAAAAGCAATTAAAATATATTCTGATGTGACTTTTTTCAGCAGGGATTTTCATTTCAGTAAAAATATTTTTCATTTTTATAATGTTTATCCTTCAACTCTCCTTGTACTTCCAGTGTTGTATTTTGTATAGCTTCAACCAAGCTGTCAATGTAATTGTTAATTAGTATCTTATTTTCTTAACAAAATAATGTACAGTAGCATAATATGTCTTCCTTGTCCTGTATAACCATTGTCTTGCTTGCTATTCAAATATGGCTTTATGGAAACATGAACAGTTATCTTTTACATATTCTTTTAATGAATGAGGAATTGTGCTGGCTAAATTACAAAAACTGAATAATCCAGAGAAATACTATCCTCAGCAGCTTGTTCGGCTTTGAGCATTGTGGTAATCCAACTTCAATTCAATCTGGCATGTAGATAGTTTCTCTGCAACTTGCCCTTTAAACTGGTTCTAGTCAAAATTATCTCCAGAAATTTTAATCCACTATCCAGGGGTAGGCAACCTTGGCTCTTTTATGACTCGTGGACTTCAACTCCCAGAATTCCTGAGCCAGCCATGCTGGCATAGGAATTATGGGAGTTGAAGTCCACGAGTCATAAAAGAGCCAAGGTTGCCTACCCCTGCACTATACTAAGGTAGTTTCTAAACCGAAAACTAGGATAATGCTTATCTCTTTAACTTCACAGGTTTGTTGCATCATAAAGGTTTAAACTGTGCCCTCACAAATCAGAAATGTTTTCTAATTTGCTTCCCCCTCTCTAAATTGTGCTTCTAAGTTGACCCAATGTTTGTATGACTTTAAGACTGTGCTTAAGGTATAATGTCAAAAAACAATGAATGCAGGTGACAAATCCCATCTATAGTTAAAATGATCCTCTTAATGTTCTAGAAGAAACCCAGCAAATATAACATATTGGAAAAATGACGTTTTTTTCTGAAAAAAAAAGAGAGAGTGTCTTCCATAATTGTAGTTAGCAATAATGAAAACAATGATATTAAAAGGACCCCAAGATGACCTTTACAAATTATGATTAGCAAATATGAATTTCGTGTCTTTGTGTTTGCTTTGCTGATTATTGAGCCTTGGAATGACAGAGATAGCAAAAGGCTATCTACGTAAGAATGTTACCATAGTCATTAACTCTTTGTATGCTATTTCTTTTATTGGTCAACGTTACGGACAGATATATATGCTTTTCAAGGACTCATTATTTCTTCCCTGGAATCTCTCTTGGTTATTAAAGAAGGAACCTGAAAAGCCAACTCAGAGCCATAAAATCAGTCTAGTCACCTTGCCCAACCTACAATGTTTAAGACAAGGTTATCTGTCAGACTACAGGTAGACTCAACTTACAAACTTCAGGGCACTGAAAAAGCTGAGTTATGACCGTTTTTCATACTTACGACTGTTGC
Source organism: Azemiops feae (assembly GCA_023970755.1). NCBI lineage: Eukaryota > Metazoa > Chordata > Lepidosauria > Squamata > Viperidae > Azemiops > Azemiops feae. The sequence goes on from JALGBA010004198.1 coordinate 1,506,246, forward strand.
AGCATCCCCAGGGTCACGTCATCAGAATTCAGATGCTTGGCCACTGACTCATATTTGTGACAGTTGCAGTGTCCAGGGTTCATGTAATCACCTTTTGTGACTTTCTGGCAAGCAGAGTTAATGGGGAAGCCAGATTTACTTAGCAGCCGTGCTACTAACTTAACAATGGCGCTGATTCACTTAACCAGAAAGTGGCAAGAAAGGTTGTAAAATGGAGCAAAACTCCCTTAACAAATGTGTCACATAGTGACAGAAATTTTGGGCTCAGTTGTGGTTGTAACTTGAAGACTACCTGTGCTTGATTGATGTAGAATTTGCCCACCTTTAGAGACGGGTGTGGAGAAAGAAGGTCACCGGACATGAACATTCCCTGCCACAGAATTCCTTCAATGGAGTCAGCTATCCTTAGAAATATGTATTATTTTAAAACATTAATACATGAATTATAATAGCAATAATTAGAAATATTTCTATGCCAAGGTCCTCCAAAGATATTGTTGGGCCTTTCAGCAACCCCTCCACTAAACTGCCTTACTAGAGTTTGGAAGGAACGTTTTCTAGATTCCTGGAGTTAGGGTTTGTGGGCATATGCACCTGGAGTCAGTTATCTTCACTTGCCCTGCTATCTTCACCAGCTATTTTCACCTACTCAGTTGGGTCCAGAATCAGACAAATGAGAAATATATCAATGTCCATCATTCAGGAAGCTCAGGGGCACCAAGACAAAGAGCAGCTATTATTAGGGACCTGACCTTTGTAGGAATCATCTAACAATTTTCAAGAATTTGAACCATGTAGCACCATGAATCTGAAAATGTGTGTTTTGAATAAAACATCTTTATCTAGAAGTGCCAGTTTTGAAAGAGAACAAAAAAAGGTATGGAGAAAATTGGTTCAAAAAGAAGCATTTAAATGTTGTTTTACAACTAGCTGTAATTTTTTATGGGACAAAGAAGTAGGACGGAATGTATACTAAAGAGACGGTTAGGAAATAGACTCAGCTGTTTATCCCTGAATTTTCCCTCTTGTATCATTAAGGAGACTTGATCTATCTCTAGATAAGCCATAAAAATGGAGTTGGTACAAGTAGACTGTTTAGATAGAACATACAGTAGGATAGCTTCACTCCTCAAATGCCAGTCATGGTGGTTATAGGCTGACTTAAAACATTGTGTATAATTGTGCCATTTCACTCTGTGTAGCCCCAGTTCACTTATCCAGGGCAGATGAGCTACCTTTGAACAAAGCAGTAGCTGATAATCATTTACCACTTTTATTATGAAGCTATTTTCCAAGGCGCCTGAAGGCAGGACAAGAAGCAACGGATGGAAACTAATCAAGGAGAGAAGCAACCTAGAACTAAGGAGAAACTTCCTGACAGTTAGAACAATTAACCAGTGGAACAACCTGCCTCCAGAAGCTGTGAATGCTCCAACACTGGAAGTTTTTAAGAAGAGACTGGACAGCCATTTGTCTGAAATGGTATAGGGTTTCCTGCCTGAGCAGGGGGTTGGACTAGATGACCTCCAAGGTCCCTTCCGACTTTGTTATTATTATTATTATTATTATTATTATTATTATTATTATTATTATTATTATTATTATTATTATTATTATTATTATTATTATTATTATTATTATTATTATTTGCTAAGTATGTTTAGATGAAAGCTGGATTCCTTTGATTATTCTTAGAATTTTAGAAGATCCAAAAGGTTGGTACTTTACTGCATTTCAACTTTTCATTGACTGTTAACTTTTAAAATTATCAAATCTGGAAGGGCCCGGAGGGGGGGGGGAGAGTATCCATGTTCAAATGTAGGAGAGGAAAAAAGTTCATGTCTTTATTTCTGGAGCTTTTAGGTGGCTAGCTTTTCCTAGATTGTAAATGATGTTGTAATTCAAAAGGCTAGACTAATCATTGTGGCAGTATAAAAATAATGCAGGCTTCCTTAAAAGCATTATACTACTTTAATAGGATACCAATATAACCAGTGAAAAACAGGCTTTATATTATAATAACTTTACAGGGAAGATACATTATATTGTCTCCAAGCCATAAAGATGTTATGCTTCTAACAGCCTTCTTGTAATAGCTGTGTGCTACTGTATCTTCCCACTATGTTAAATAATAATCTGCAATGCCAAGCCATAAGATGGAGGATAATTGGATAATACTAACAGCATTATAAACAACCCTGTGAAAGTTTCTTCTGTACCAAACTAAAATGAAAACCAACAAAAAAAAGAGAGGGGGGGGACTTTATACAGCAAAGAGTTGCAATCTTTTCTGCTCTAATAATCCATTTGGTTTCTATGCTAGCCTTATGAACAAGAAGAGTCTACCCATAACTCTACAAAGTGGGACAGATTGCTATATCCCCTTTACTGCATATTTGAAAGGAAGTAGATCGTCTACCATTGATTTTAATCTTTCTTTCTTTCTTTCTTTCTTTCTTTCTTTCTTTCTTTCTTTCTTTCTTTCTTTCTTTCTTTCTTTCTTTCTTTCTTTCTTTCTTTCTTTCTTTCTTTCTTTCTTTCTTTCTTTCTTTCTTTCCATTTAATAGGGGCCCATCTTTCAACCAACACTGAGCGGCTCCCAATAAAAAAAAATTAAAAGCCGTATGAAAATCATTTTAAGAAGTATAAAACTGAACCAGTTAAAACATGTTTTAAAAAGGAAAAGTTTGTCAGCAATCAGTGCTAATGTGCCATCATCATCAAATCTTCTCCCCTAATGGGAGAGACATTGAAGATGTCATATCTTCAGGGAAAGATTTTCAAGATGGTCTTTTTTAAACTCCCCTAAAAAGATAGGAAGTATAAATGCCCAGCGCTGTTGGTATCAGAATCTCTGTTAGGACAGTCCATTTTAATGTATTTTAATTTATTATTGATTATTATTATTTACCACATGGAAAAAGCTATAGTGTTTTGTATCTACTTGCATGGAGTTGAACTGCTTTATTTACCGGGGATGATACCAACTTGAACAGGACTATCGGCCTCTTGTTTAGGAATGCCTGACCATTAAAGTGATGGATAAGACTCTGGTACCAAGTTGCTTAGGAATATTTTTAGTAAAGAGGAATGTTAGTGATAAGGTAAAAATCTTAGTCTACCTTCTAACCATTAACTGAACTGTGTTACTGTGACTATTGAAGGTGTATGATGTTGCTCTTAATGATTGGTTTATAGCGATATATGCTCCCATGTTTAGTTCATGCAATGCATGCTTTCCAAAATGGTATGAAAGTGGGTCCACTCCAAGCTGGAGTGCCTCATTTGGACCTTGCTTCCGGGTAACCCTTTTATTTGCAAATAAAAGTTCTATTTTTTTCCCTTCCATGTATTTGGTGTGATTCATTGGGCTTGCACACCAGTAAAAGAACCCGAGCATTCTGAGACAACATCTCCAGAACAGAGAAAAGAATGAAATACTAGAATAAACTGATGCACTGTAAATAGTATAGGAGAAAAAAACAGACCTCCCTTCTCCCTTTCCCTCTCCCTCTTCCCCTCTCCCTCTCCCTCTCCCTCCCTCCCTCCCTCCCCCTCCCCCCCTCTCTCTGTATATATATTACTCAGGCCCTTTAGAGATTTTTTTTTAAAAAAACACAATAATTGTGAGTTTTATTAAAGTTTAAATAAACAGACTGTGAGGTGTTAAGGTTTTTATATTTGTTGGCTGCCTAAAGCTGTTTGGTAGTGAGTATCATATGCATTTGAAAAATAAATGCCAACATATTTAGGAAAGGAACATTCTGATGTTTATTTATAAATCTTGGGAAACTTTACAGCAGTTTTAAAGCAAGGAAGAACAAAATTGCATGCAGTATTACTACTTGAAGCTTAAGGGGAAAAAAATAATTTGTCTGAAAGGGTATAGGGCTTCCTGCCTAAGCAGGGGTTGGACTAGAAGACCACCAAAGTCCCTTCCAACTCTGTTATTCTATTCTATTCTATTCTATTCTATTCTATTCTATTCTATTCTATTCTATTCTATTCTATTCTATTCTATTCTATTCTATTCTATTCTATTCTGTTCTGTTCTGTTCTGTTCTGTTCTATTCTGTTCTGTTCTGTTCTGTTCTGTTCTGCTTTAAAGTACTGCAGGCAGAGGAAGGAAAAAGAAGGGGAGCAAGCTTCATCTATCCTTGGTAGAAACTGAAAGGTCTCACTAGAAGATGCAAAGGCTGAATGGAGCATGAACTTCTAGGAGCGAGGAGAGTTCATTGACTTAATCTGGATTAATCTATTGCTGGATCAATAACAAGACTATAAAACAAATAGCAACTGCCAAACAGCAGAGAATATAGCCGCTTAGCAACTGAGCACAAAACAGCTGCACGGAGCAAGGACCAAGAGGAATCACACTGGTAGGTACTACAGATAATTGAAGGTGGGCCTGCTCCTAGAATGGAACAAAATGCTGGAATAAATCCTTTGCTTTGACGGATTTAAAAGGGATTAGATTGAAAAACTGAAATTTTGAATTCAAGCTGGAAAACCCAAGCTGGAGGTACATTTGGAAAGGGCTGGATGTGAAGGGGTGATAATGTCATTCATTCCTGCATTCAGGAGTGTTGAGTAGCTTGTACTGGCAATGGGCCAAGCAGAAAGTATGGCTATGCTCTGGGGGCTAACTAAATATACGAGGAACTTGTGATTCTTTTGGCTTCATCTAATGAAGAATAAAGAAAATTTTGACAACAGAAGGATTTCTAAAAGGATAGTAGGATTATTTCAAAGTGAGAATTTGCAGTTGGCCAACTGATACGATGACTTGATATATAATTGTTTCAGTTCTTGTTTAGCACAAGGCTGAGTGATCAGGGAGATAGGTCCCTGGCTGGGCCCAGAAGAACAGAGTATTTTATCCTGATTCTGCTGCATCTCTTAGTCATCTGCGTGCCATATCTTACTGATTCTGCCTACAGGTGGAAAACTTGGTTTAAAACTGGGTAATTGTATGCAAGTGAAGCTGCTTTACCAATGTGAACTGCGCAGCGATGCAAAAAAATTGCAGAGCCTGGGGGAAAAAATCATGCCATATTTGATAAGCAATTTCAATACATTATATACTGAGAATTCAGCAATTGCTTCTGGAAGCATGAAGATAGAGAAAACTCTTCTTTAAAAAATGGATGCTGATGTTCAACAAAAGAATATTAACTTTCCAGAATTTTCCTCTTTAACCAGATTGGAATATAATATAATATTCTAGTTTAAATATCTTTAAATTGTATGCTTTATTTTTCAATTGTGAGCCACCTATACTTAGATAAAAGATGGATGGCTATGTAAATGTTACGAATGAATGAACGAGTGAAATATATGATCTTTCCTTCCTGAAACTGAGACCATTTTTGGATCAAAAATGCAGGAACAAAAAGACCTCCTATATGCTGGGTATGCAGAAAAATACTGCATACATGAAACTAAATATTTCAAAAATAGCTTTGTTGGTAATAGATTTGTCTGATATGTAAGTTCTCAGTCTATTCTCCTGCATTTTTAGAAATTTATTTAAAAGAGAAAAAAAAGGAACTCTAGAAGCAAAATTATATACAACAGCTTGTATGCTGTTTATAATGAAGGCATAACAACATATGGGACAGTTAACATTCTTATGAGTAGACATGGAATATTTTGACTTCTAAGATGTGAGGCACAATTGTATTACTTTGGATACAATAGATCTCAGCTTGCGCTGGCAGCAAAATAATCCTTCCTGGCATTTCAAGGAAAAGCAACTCACATAATTTTTATTTTTATACCACAGTCCTGTTTTCCCCATTATTATTATGTATTGATGAAAGATTTCTGCCCTTAGTGTCTTACACTCATTTACTTTGAAAAAGCCCCATCCTTCAACGATTGAAAAACCTATACAACTGGCTGGTTAAGGATAGAAAAGGAAAACATAATTAGCCTATACTATGTTATCAACAGCTCAAAACATAGCTCGGCAGGTAAAGTATGTGAAATAGCAGGTTGCAGGCTGCCTAGCTGTGATTGCGTTGACATCCATGAATATAAATTTACCTACACGTACATTAGAAGCAAGATCTATTTCTCACACCAGTTGACTCAGATTGAGGAAAATGGAGCCAATTCTCAAGAATGACAAAAAAAGGCAACCTATATCAACACCATTATCAAATGCAGAAATAAGATTCTACAAGAGACTATAGGCATATGTAATGCTATACCAAAGATAGAGCAACAGAGGAGATGTTATTTCTGATGGTGTCATTAATTCACAAATCAGTTATATAAAAGTATTAGATTTTCTCTATTTACCACACAGTACAAAACACATGTTGTACATGCTAAGTAAAATGTTAGTTAACTGTCTTTCAAAGATCCAGAAGTTATTTTAATAAGTATTTACTACTCTGCAAAGGTTTGCTCACATTTAATAGGGCACCTACATTAAATATCATACCATTATTTCCGTGTGTTTTCTCATTCTTTTTTCAGACTGCTATAAAGTGCAACACAAGTTCAAAAGTGCTACAGATACACCATGAAAAGAAGGACTAGGGATGACATGATAGCAGTGTTCCAATATCTAGGGGGTTGCCACAATGAAGAGGGAGTCAAGCTATTCTCCAAAGCATCTAAAAGCAAGACAAAAAGCGATGGATGGAAACTAATCAAGGAGAGAACCAATCCAGAACTAAGGAGAAATTTCCTGACAGTTAGAACAATTAATCAGTGGAACAACCTGCCTCCAGAAGTTGTGAATGCTCCAACACTGGAAGTTTTAAAGAAGAGATTGGACAACCATTTGCCTGAAATGATATAGGGTTTCCTGCCTGAGCAGGACTAGAGTTGGACTAGAAGACCTCCAAGATCCCCTCCAACTCTGTTATTCTGTTATTCACCAGCCATAATTTTTATCCCACAATTTTTTTTCTTGAATCTTTTTAACCAAATTGATTATGTTTGGAAACTCACAAGCTTATACATTTTTCTAAGGTTTCACTTCAAATAATAAAGTGGGTTTTATTTTATCTTTTATCTTTAACATCAGCATGATCATTTTTGTTTTTATGCTCTTTATAATCTACCATTTCAGCATTTAGAATAGAATAGAGGTGGAAGGTACCTTGGAGGTCTTCTAGTCCAGCCCCTACTAAGCAGGAGGACCTATACCATCTCAGACAAGTGACTGTCTAGCCTCTTCTTAAAAATCTCCAGTGATGGAGCGCCCACGATTTCTGGAGGCAAGCTGTTCCACTGGTTAATTGTACTCACTGTCAAGAAGTTTCCCTTTAATTCCAGGTTGCTTCTCTCTTTGATCAGTTTCCAACCATTGTTTCTTGTCCTGCCCTCTGGTGCTTTGATGAATAACATGACTCCGTCTTCTTTGTGGCAGCCCCTCAAGTACTGGAATACTGCTATCATGTCTCCCCTATTTCTTCTTTTCTTTAGACTAGCCAAACCCAAGTCCTGCAGCCGTTCTTCGTATGTTTTAGTCTCCAGGTCTTCGATCATTTTAGTTGCTCTTCTCTGAATTTTTTCCAAACTCTCAACATCTTTTTTGTGATATGGTGACCAAAATTGGCTGCAGTATTCCAGGTGTGGTCTTACTAAGGTTTTATAAGTAGTAGTAATACTTCATGTGATCTTAATTCTATGCCTCTGTTTATACAACTCAAGGTTGTATTAGCTTTTTTGGCTGTTGCTGCACACTGCTGGTTCATAGTCAAGTGATCGTCCACTAGGACTCCAAGGTCCCTCTCACAGTTACTGTTTTTAAGCCAGATCTCCCCCAATCTGTACGTGTACCTTTGATTTTCCTGCCTAAATGTAAAACCTTGTTTTTCTCCACATTGAAACTCATTTTGTTGGATAGGGCCCATTGTTCAAGTTTGTCAAAATCTTTTTGGATCCTGAATTTGTCTTCTGGAATGTTGGCTACTCCTGTCTGTTTGGTGTCATCTGCAAATTTGATGAGTTCTCCTTCAATTCCCTCATCTAAGTCATTGATCAAGATATTGAAGAGTACTGGGCCTAAGACATAACCTTGTGGTACTCCACTGTTTACTTCTCTCCATGTGGATGTAGTGCCATAGGACTACTCGTTGAGTACAGTTTGCCAACCAGCTACAGATCCATCTGGTGGTGATGTTGTCTACTCCATCTTTTTCTAGCTTACCAAGGAGTAGGTTGTGGTCTACTTTATCAAATGCCTTACTGAAATCTAAGTACACTATGTCCACAGCATTTCGCTGGTCTACTAATTTTGTCACTTGGTCAAAGAATGAAATAAGATTGGTTTGGCATGATCTGTTTTTAACAAACCCATGCTGGCTACTGGTTATAACTTTGTTTGCTTCTAGTTGTTCGCAGATCTGTTTTTTGATTATCTTTTCTAGGATCTTCCCAGGTATTGATGTTAAACTGATTGGTCTGTAGTTTCCTGGCTCTGTTTTTTTTCCTTTCTTGAAGATGGGAACCACATCAGACCATTGCTGTCATCAGGTGCATATACTGTATAGAAGAAAAGAGGAGGAAGAGAATTGAAGATTTCTTAAAATTATGATATTTAAATAATAAGTTGTGAAGCCCAGAAGGACATTATAAACATCCAGGATTGTACCAGGAAGACAATGTGCTGCTAAGACGTTTAGAGATGGTAAAATGCAGTCCCCCTCATGTACATAGTGACATGATAAAAGTTTCTATGCACAGTATTTTGGCTGTGGTTTACCGATGTGAGATTGACTTTTGTGCATTGTGTGGACTAAAGACAGTGTGGAGTAAAAGCAAGTAACATGTGTTAAACTGATCAGGTGCTAAAAACAAGAAGTTAGTTGCAAGACAAAAGTCTTAATTGATGAACATAGATTTTTCCTGCTTGGAATCATAACTCACCCAGAATTATGACTGTGAAATTCAGAATATGGGTAGCATTACTTCTCTTTCTCTGCATGTCTTAGTATCTCATCATTATGACATAAGAAAGCTTTGAGCAGTACAGGTAGTCCTCGGCTTACAACAGTTCATTTAGTGATCATTCAAAATTACAATGGTAATGGAAAAAGTGACTTAAGACTGTTTTTCACACTTATGATCATTGCATCATGCCCATGGTCATGTGATCAAAATCCAGACACTTGGTATCTGACTCATATTTATGACAGTTGCAGTGTTCCGGGATCATGTGATCACATTTTACGACTTTCTTACAAGCAAAGTCGATGGGGATGCCAGATTCACTTAACAACCATATTACCAACTTAACAGCTGCAGTGATTTACATTGTAGCAAGAAATGTCATAAAATGGGGAAAATTCACTTAACAAATGTTTCACTTAGCTACAGAAATTTTGGGCTCAATTGTGGTCGTAAGTCGAGGACTACCTGTAGGTGAGTTTTTCTCAACATTTTACTTTATATATGAAGTATCCGTCCACATATTGCATGGGATACAAGCAGCATGCTTTGGGCTTGCATTGTCCTGCTGCAATGGAGGGGCATCTAAACTGCAGCAAAAAAATAACATAAATAAACATATGCATATTTCAATCTAATTTTTACATTGTATGAGAAGTAGCACCTGAAATTCCTCCAAATTGGAGGCTGGCAGTAGCTTGCCTATGGGGCTTGCTTCCAGAAGTGTGTAGATGGGGAGTTATTAACACAGCATTTTAGACTGTATTCTGTTCTGCTTTATATGATTTGGCTATATATTTTGCCACAGGTTGATGTTCTGTGTTAAGATCTCATGGAATGGCTTCTGTAATCTATGTGTCTAATAACGTATCCACACAGGAGAAAAATGTAGAACAGATGGTTAGCTATTTGTTCAATAGCTGTCTAAATTGCAGTATGCGAAGGGATTGTATGGGGATGGTAAGTGTTAAATGCTGCCAAAGGCTTTTTTCGGGGAGACTTTCTGATTTCTGAGGAACTGGACAAGAATTTAGGATTCTCTGCTGGTGCTGATAGGCTGCCTGATATCAAAGTGCCAATTTGGATTAGAACAAGTCCTGAGACCATTGTAGACTGCAAGTAGCCTTGAAAAAACTTGTATGCAAACGTTCCAGAATTGCTACTGATCATAGTTGTAAGTGGGCTATTATAATATTAATTGTGCTTAGGAAATCCAAGATCCTTTTGTGCGTTTTCCACCTACTTTGTCTTGGAACATGTTTGTTAGAGAGTGTGATTCCCAGCATATTGCTCAATGATCCAATTATTTATCAGCCTGAAAAAGATACCAGCCTACAGAGGTGCCTGTTTACAACTGGGAAAGCCCAGTTCCAAATCCCCACTCTGTCATGAAGCTTATTAAGTGACATTGGGCAATTATTGAATATTTTATCTCAACTTACCTAAAAGAACTGTAGGGCTTAGGATAGGGGCATATATAAGATAAAACACCAGAGGCTAATATTATCTTGGTAATAATCTTTTCTTCCATGTATATAAAAATAAAAAGAAATTACAGTGTAAAATGGAAAATAGAAGCATGCTTAAGCCAGTAACAATGGAAGCAGGACCATATCAATCGTAAAACATTAACTGCTTGAAATGCCAGATGCCACTTCTGTCTAGATACATCTCAGCCATGTAAAACCTAACAGCTTCTTTCTCCCTTTGCAGAAAGTGCCAGATCCCTCCCAGGCAAATAGATGTGATTTAAATTTATGTTCTAGAAAAACTTAGACAAAGATCAACTTAATGCCCATTTAAAATATGCTGTCAAGAACTCAGTAGTGTGCAGCCTAAGAAAACAACCTGGGAAGACAACTTTGCGAACTAGGGCAGTCACTTTCTTTCCTCTCCTTCAGCTGAAATTTAAGGGTGGAAAGAGAGTTAGAAGAGAGGAGGATTGATTCTACCTTCTTAAGCTGTAGCAATATTAAGATAGCAATGGTAATAGCATTTAGACTTATATACCACTTCATAGTGCTTTACAGTCTTCTCTAAGCAGTTTACAGAGTCAGCATATTGCCCCCAACAATCTGGATCCTCAGATTGAGGCTGAGTCAACCTTGAACTGGTGAGAATCGAACTTCTGGCAGTCGGCAGAATTAGCCTGGAATACTGCATTATAACCACTGCGCCACCACGGCTTCAAGATGCATTGGCAATACAGCATTTCAAAGAATCTGGACATTGGGAGGACCTATAGAACTCATAATTATCAGGGTTGTGGTGTTTTTTAGACCTTTCCATGAATAGCTTAGCAATATCATGGGCACTAGAGTTTTATTTGGGATCATCTTTATTAAGCTACTCTATACATCCAAAGAATAACACTGCCAAGGTTGATGTGTCATTCTACTAAAATTCTTTCAAATGTTTCATTCTGGCTCTGCCATCTACTTCACAATGTAAAAGGATTTAGCTTATTTTTAACTAACAACATACAGTATTGTGTCTTCTAAAACCAGCCAATCATTGTTATGCCAGACTAACAATAATGAGGCCATGCTTTATATCTAACAGAGGTTGTGGGATAATATAAAGAAGTTACAATTTACTAGTGGTTTAATAGACTCAGTTTGAAGCTGTTCCTGTTGGAATTCAATAGGCAACTTTTCCTTTCAGTGTGATGAATCTTTGAGCTGTTAACTCCATCCATCCACACAGCTTTTGGGTTTTCCTAATCAGAAAAGACTATAGCAGGGGTCTTCAAACTTGGCCCTTTTATGACTTGTGGACTTCAACTCCCAGAATTCCTCAGCTAGCATATCTGGCTGAGGAATTCTGGGAGTTGAAGTCCACAAGTCATAAAAGGCCAAGTTTGAAGACCCCTGGACTATAGGAACTCTACCAGGTTCAGTCCTGTAGGAGCCCTACCTGTGTTCTGGTTTTTAGGTTGTCCTGCTTTGACAGAAGTGAGCTCAGTTTGATCTACTTTGGTTAATATTATGAACTGAGTTTTGAGAATTTTAGACACACTTCCCCACAATTCATTTCATATCCATTGTATTCTGCCATGGTAATGGTGGTTTAGAAATAAATGTGAGATGCAATCTTACATGTGAAGTTAGGTATTTGCAATCTTTGAGAGATTATTCTATAGCATTTTTGCTGCAGAGGTTGTGACTTTAGATAACAAACTTTTATTAGAGTCTTCCAAATAATCTCCTGAATTTATGGCTGTTTTCACATAACAGGCTAACTCCAAGTTAATTTAACCATGATTTCCTCAGTCTAATCTTAGTTTTCACATATACCGTGCAACAAATTAACAAGGTTAGGTCTCCACATAGCACAGTGGTTCAGTAAGACATACAAGTGTCATCTGTAGGTAGGTCTTTGATTAGGGCTACACAAGATTTATAGCACAACATTGGTTGGATCGGTAGCATTCGCCCAGTCAAAACAGATACCTTGAGAAAGAATAGCCATACCATTTAATAAATTAACAAAGAATAAATTATTAATAAATACATTTAATACGTTCTGTGTGCCCAAAGGTATAACAAATTAGAGAAGATCCCTTAATCCCCATATTGGTATTAATACTTATCCAAAATCTGTCAGGATTGGAACAGGATATAAACATTGGAAATAAATAATATAAATGCATAAATGTATTGACATGTTGAAGGAATAGAGTATGATCTGCCATGCTGGTCCAGTGCGGGTTGGCAGTTGTGAACCTGCTTAGCTTGCATTCAGCAAGCTAAGCGTAATATTCAAGAACAACCAACCCCTATGTCTGAAGAGAAAAGTTTTCAATCAGTGTGTGCTACCTGCTCTAACATATGCCAGTGAAACATGGACATTAATTTCACAATCGATACAAAAGCTATGAGTGGCGCAAAGAGCCATGGAAAAATACCATGCTCGGTGTCACAAGACAAGATAGAAAGACCTGCACATGGATTAGAGAACAAACAAAAGTATACGATACCATCAAGAAAGTAAAAGAATTGAGATGGAAATGGGCTGGTCACATAGCAAGAAGAACTGATGGCAAGTCCATTAAGGCAGTTATAGAATGGATCCCACTTGATTAAAAGCGTCCATGAAAGAGACCTAAAAGAAGATGGAACTACAACATCAGCAAGTACTGCGGGCCCAATTGGCAAAAGAAAACTCAAGACCGTATTGGTTGGAAACATGTGGAAGAGGCCTTCATCCTGCAGTGGATAGGCAGTGGCTGGAATGATGATGATGAAATGCATAAATAATTAACATTTAAACCAGGCTTTCTAAAGTTACTGATGTACTCTTCCTGAATGTAACCAGGTTCTTGCCTATGTTGCATAAAGACCAGATAACTTCTTTGAATTCGTTATATTCCAACTTTAGCTTGGTAAAATAAAAATATTACACAGAAAGCAGTGCAGTTGACCAAGGCAGGCAATTTGCTGTCTTTTAGATGTTGATAACAATAATTCCAAGCAATTCCCCTCAGCATGGCCAATGAAGAGAGATGAAAGAGTGCTACTTCAACATACTTCTTAGGATTGATAGAAATTCACCACTTATGTATGCATTACATAACAGCAGTAAGAAAAAAACCCCCACATATTGCTTTGCAAACATACTGGGATGAACTGTGAGATTTGAAGCTTGAGAGCTGCTTATAAAATGTTTACTAAAAAGACAAGAAAAAGCTGTGAGAATAGCACAGGACCACACAGAGTAAACACATAACATAAAACCTGGAGGAATTATTCAATTGAGATGCTGGAAAGATTAGATCCTCTCTCATAACTTTAAATGTTATGTAAGAAAATAAAAAAAACCCTAGTTGTTGAGGTTATAATAAAACTTTTGTATTTCTATGTGGAACAATTATTTTGCTATGATGGGTTTTGACTTCAGACATCGCACCCCATTAGATACACAGATCATATAACAAGTAGTCCTCGGCTTACGACCACAACTGAGCCAAAAAATTCTGTTGCTAAGTGAGACACTTGTTAAGTGAGTTTTGCCCCATTTTATGACTTTTCTTGCCACAGTTGCTAAGTGAATCACTGCAGTTGTTAAGTTAGTAACACAGTTGTGTATCTGGCTTCCCCATTGACTTTGCTTGTGAGGGGGTTGCAAAAGGCGATCATGTGACCCCAGGACCCAGCGACCGCCATAAAGATGAATCACTTGCCAAGCATCTGAATTTTGATGATGTGACTGTAGGAATGCTGCAACAATCATAAGTGTGAAAAATGGTCATAAGTCACTTTTTTCAGTGCCATGATTTGTGTATACATGAACTAAAGCATACATAGAAGGCCCAGCATAGATAGTTAGACAGAAAAAAATGAATAAGATGTCAACTAACAGAGAAACAGGTGCCTGAGTAGACAATTCCTTGTAGCACTGCTTTATGTTTACAGGTCCATTGCAAAGAGTTTTTTTTAAAATAATATATGAATCCATAATGGATTTTGAATTAAAAACAACCTAAAACATTTACAGCTGTAAATTCTGATATGTGTTAATGTGGATATGCAATACCCAATTCTAATTCTGTCTCTGAACTCCTGGATTTGCCTGCATTTGCTTCTCCTAGTTAATGTCACTAGGTAATAAAATAAGCAATGAGCATTGTTTTTATTTTTATTCCATTAAATATTCATGCAAATGAGGGTTATTTCTAGGTCAACAAAAACCTAAGGCGTTCCATTATGTTTTTATGACCATGTTTGGATAACTGAATGCCAGTACCCAGGGAACTCCAAATTTCCTCTTATTTACAATTCAGTGTGAAATTTAGACTTCGTTTGCTGTAAGAGGGAGGGACGTCATTCATATTAACCACAAATTATAACTTTTCTGAACATAAATTATATATATAAAGTCTAAACTACAAAATATAACATCAGAGTAGAGATGAGTTATTAACTGAAACAATCATATATATATAATGTAAAGCAATCTGTTCTGTGTTTCACTCCAGTCTAGGAGCATCTTTTGCAGGCAGACTTCACTACTTTGAACACTGTAATTTCAAAATTTTGTGCTGATATTATATTTTGTAGTTTAGATTTTATATATATAATTTATATTCAGAAAAGTTATAATTTGTGGTAAATGTGAATGAAGTCCCTTCCTCTTAGAGCAAACGAAATCTAAATTTCATACTGAGTTGTAAATAAGAGGAAATTTGGAGTTCCCTAGACCTGAAAACAATCACAGTATATGTATACAATCATACACACACACACACACATACACACATGATTGTTTTCAGTTAATAACTCATTTCTACCCTGATGTTAAATTTTGTAGTTTAAATTTTCTCCCTCTCTTGCTAAGCAAACAAAGAATTGCCAGCATTATGACAAATACAAATTAGATCATTACAGTTCACGCACCGCAACTGTGGCTCACTAAGCAAAATGGATAATAAGAATGGAGCTTTATGGCTGATTAGAATCCACAAAACTGTTCAGACTGCTAGTCCAAGTCCCAAAAAGTATCTAGGTATATCACAGTAGAAACTGCACTTAATTGTTTGATTTTATGTCTCCTATCCAAGACAACTGCCTTTTCGATGGTATTACTTCATTAGTCCCACAGTGTGGTAGATTTCTCCTCTGTCCATTGATTGAGGACCTAGTCTTCTACTTTTAAGTGATTTATGTACATCTACGAGTAATTCCATTGTGTTCTTCAGGTGACTCTTGGAATCCCTGATTTACACTGCTGAGGTTTGGCAATACAATCTTTTTGAGTTTTCTTAACTGAAAAAGAAGCAAAATAGATATCCTAGCTCGATCTTTTATTTATTTAATATGTTTATATGCTGCCCATCTCACCATCAGGTCACTCTAGGTGGCTTACAACTTTCTACAAAAAAAATAATGATATATATTGACATTAAAATGAACAAAAAGGGTTAAGACAGTGTGGAGGTAGAATCTTCTCTCAGCTCATTTCACAACCTCCAGCATGGAATCCCTCCGTTTTCCAGCCCAGGTTTTAAGGCTCTTTCGGAAGGCCATGAGAGTGGAGGCAGATATCATCTTGAAGGGTATGATGTTCCAGAAGGATTGAGCCATGGCAGAAAAGGCTCTTCTCCTGGACCCCACCAGTCAGAATTCCATGATCGATGGGTTCTGTACAGTGGTGGGATTCAAATATGTGAACAACGGGTTCTCTGTGTGGATGCTACTTCTGGAAGTTCATTCTGGGCCTGGGCAACAAAAAATTAGCTACCGGTTCTGCTGAAGTGGTGCGAACTGGCTGAATCCCACCACTGGTTCTGTAGCATGCCCCTGTTGGTGCTTGTGGGGATGGGGGAAGCAATACATTGGAGTGGTTCCTTTTAGGTCAACTGAGCAACAGTTCCTATCTACTTTGATAAATTCATTATGGTAATTTCTCATCAGGAACGATTAGGGGGCTGGAGGCTAAAACATAGGAAGAACAGTTACATGAATTGGATATGTCTAGTCTAATGAAAGAAGGACTAGGAGAGACATGATAATGTTCCAGTATTTGAGGGGCTCCTACAAAGACGAGGGGATCAAACTATTTTCCAAAGCACAATGCCAAAAAGGCAAGTTGAGAAACAATGGATGGAAACTAACCAAGGAGAAAAGCAACCTAGAATTAAATTTCCTAATGTGAGAGCAATCAACCAATGGAACAGCTTACCTTCAGAAGTCATGGGTGCTCCACTGGATTTTTTCAAAAAGCGACTGGACAATCATTTATCTGAAATGGTATAGGGTCTCCTGCTTGAGCAGGCGGTTGGACTAGAACACCTCCAAGGTCCCTTCCAACTCTATTATTTTATGTTCTATATTGATCTTGGAATTTATAGAATCTTTTAGAATGATTCAATCATTGTTATGCCGAAATAGTAATAATTTATCTGTTTAGGTAAGGAAGTACTTCTGAAATGCTACTTACTCATAAAGGATTGTAATCATGGCAGAGATCCTTATGAAAGTGTACCTGATGTGATTAAGAAATCTAAATACATGTATTTCTTTGGTTCATCTTATTTTGTTCTTATTTAGCAATATGCTAGATTACAGGATAAAGGATAAAGTTTATGTATTATCATTTATATTCATTCTATTGACAAAATGATACTATCATATTCTGTTGCAGAGTCAGAACCTCTCTTATCTATTATTAAATTTCTTCTCCACATTCAGTCAATAATATTATATTTTTAGATATTTGGCCATTAAAAGGGCAATTGGACATTACAACAAGAATGCTCATGGGAGTCTTTTATGAATAAATAGACAACACTTGCCCCATTGGGTTATCATTTCAGAAATATTTCCTTACCTGAACAGAGAAAAAAGCAGTGGAACCAAAAGTGACTCCTGACTTGGGTTTTTGTGGAAAGCTGGCAGGGAGATCAAGAAAATTCCCTTCCCTTCCCTTCCCTTCCCCCTTTATTTTCCTTCATTCTTTTCCTTCCTTCCTTCCTTCCTTCCTTCCTTCCTTCCTTCCTTCCTTCCTTCCTTCCTTCCTTCCTTCCTTCCTTCCCCCTCCCTCCCTCCCTTCCTTCCTTTCCTCCCCTCCCTCCCTCCCCCCCCCCTTCCCCTCCGCTTGCCTCCCTCCCTCCCTCCCTCCCTCCCTCTCTTCCTTCCTTCCTTCCTTCCTTCCTTCCTTCCTTCCTTCCTTCCTTCCTTCCTTCCCCTTCCCCTCCCCTTTTCTTCATTTCCCTTCACTTGCCCTCCCCTCCCCAGCTGGCAGGTAAGTGATCACATGACACAGCAGCAACCAGCCACAGCAACCATAACTTCCCATATTTCATTCCCACAGGGGTCATGATTCCCAGAGTTTGGATGCATTCTGTAAGTTAGTCCCATTTGAGGTACCTTGGTTCAAATGTTGCCTTATGATCACTGTTTTACCCAGATAAAGATTATAGAAATGACAACTTTAATAGTATGTGGATTTGCTAGAAAGTGATGCTGTCAATATGACTTTTTAGTTTGGAATTGCCAAGAACAAATTTTGTATTCTCATGGTCTTTTGATTCATGTATTATGTTTTGATAATTTTATTGAATTATGTTTTGATGAAAGTTTAATCAGAGTATTTTTCTATTGAAGAGAAGCATGCAATTAGGGACATAAATATTTTTGTATTCCATTCACTCAGAATATTCTGGTTCTCTGTGTTCAGATTTCCATTTATAATGAGTTCTTGTTTTATTTATTTATAGAAGATGCCATGTACTTTTAAGAGCAGAAAATTCATCTTTACATTCTGACATCATTGCCAAATGCTTCTTTTAAAAAAAAAGATATCAGTTAGTTTGACCTTGATAAACAGAAGTTGAGCTTTTTCTTTTTGGTAATGCTTTTGGAGTTTTAATTTACCTTTTTCATATCAAGAATTTAAAACATGCAAGTTTATTATGCAACACTGAATCAGGCTGCCCAACATACGGAAAGAGCTGTCTGATTTAATCTTTGAAGATGAGAGCATTAAATGAAGCAGAATCTTCTGCTTTCTGTTAACAAAAAGTATTGATGAATATGTAATTTCAATTATTCGTTTCCTGCCATCAGCGTGGGGAAAAAAAAGAATAAGCCATATTTTTAATCAAAAGTAGAAATGGTTATATTTCAAGTTCTCTCTCTTTTTTAATCTTGGTAAAAATTATGAGCAGCTTGTGGTGCTTTAATACTATTTAATTCATTTTGTCTTATTGTGGGAAGTAATTGTTTACAGTTGTGATTGCTTGGATTTAACAAGCCACCAACTTTTTAAATAAAAGAAAAATGAACCAGCTGCACAGAGTATTTATTATACACAGATGATGGGAAGCATATGTCCCTAACATATATTTTTGAATTACATCAAGTTAAAAAAGTTATTCAGGCCTGGGGATTCCAGGTTTATTACTATTAACATCCTTTTCTCTATTATTATAACACATATAACTGGGTTTTTTAAAATAGTTTTTAATACTTGTTAATAATGGTTGCGTTGTCCCAAGGTTATGTGATCTCCTTTTGATAAGCAAAATCAGTGGGGAAGCCAGATTCACTTAACAACCGTGTTACTAACTTAACAACTGCAATGATTCACTTAACAACTGTGGCAAGAGAAATTTTTGGCTCAATTGTGGTTGTAAGTAAAGGACTATCTGTATGTGTACTACAGTAGTCCATTGAGGCAAGCTAGCTTTAGTTTGGTACAAAAAGGTGGGTCAAAACCTGCTTTAATTGAAAAGAGGGTGCTTCACAAAGTAAGATAAGGAACCAAGTAATGTCTTCTTGACCAACATTAATTTTCCACACTGAAAATACATTCTGTATTCTGGTTTTTTTTCTAACATTCACTCTCTTAGAGCTTAATGGTAGCTTTCTGCAGCAATCATTATCCCTATCCCCATCAGCTTTGAGTATTTGAATGGAAAGGAGGGATATAAATTGAACCAATCAGTAATAAAACAGCATCTAAAGCTCCAGGGCGTAACTTAGCAGTATGCAAATAGCCCTATTAAACCATAATCTGACTGCACTGGTGCCATCTGCTGATAAAACAAGTTATATAGCAAGATGAACCTTTCTAGGCCAGGATGATGGGAGATGAATAGAAAGAGATGGGTTCCTTTCCTGGATTTCTGAGTGAACATGCTATTTTCTCTATAGCTGAGATTGATAGATATCTTGATATACCAAAAAGCTGGGAGCAATTACAGGAGTAAGTGGTTAATGCATCAGAGGAGCAACTTTGAGGATGCTTAGATTACATATGCACTAGGACCCACTTGGTCTTCCTCTGTAGCACTGGATCCAATGAAAAATGTTCATACCTTTTCATACCTCTGCATGGAAGAGGCTGTCGATCATTTCCCACAGTGTGAAGCATTTCTCAAGTTGTTGGGGTAGAGAAGCCAGGAAAAGGAGACAAGAAGAAAAAGGAAGAGGAAGGGAGGAGAGAGATGATAAAAGAAAAAAAAAATAAAGTTGCAAATTGCTAGGCATGATAGCAGCCAGACAATTTAATATCTTATAATTGCAAGGAGAAGAGACGAGTTGTGGAAGTTGGGTAGAGGTAAGAGAGAAATTAGTGGTGACAGATCACCCTAGAAGATATTGGCTAAACTTGTTCATGAGGTCCAGGTATCAGGCACTGGCCTGATCCAGTGAACAGTGCCATTCCAGGTACTGGCAAGCTCAGGAAGTTAGATGCAGGTACTTCTCAAAATCCCAGGATTTAGAAGTGGAGGACCTCAAAATTACAGATTGGAGAACTATGGAAAAGTAGGACCTTGAGGATGCTATTTTTGGTTCTTCCACCCTTCCTTTTGAGTCATATCTAGGACATGGTGCTAAGGATTCCTTTTGATATCTAGGCCACCAATTTATGCTATTCCACAGATTTTTAAATTCTCCTTTGGCAAGGATTTAGAAGTGTAGGACCTCAAAATACAGATTGGAGAACTACGGAAAAGTAGGACCTTGAGGATGCTACTTTTGGTTTTTCCACCCTTCCTTTTGAGTCACATCCAGGACATGGTGCTAAGGATTCCTTTTGATATCTAGGCCACCAATTTATGCTATTCCACAGATTTTTAAATTCTCCTCTATGCATCCACAGGTATATTACCTTAGTGGTAATGTCAGTTGTTTTAAAAATTGATGGAATCCTACCTGGTCATAGCTGAGTGCTTTTGTGATACTTTTTGTCTGTTTGTTTGTTTGTCCAGTTTCAATTTGTCTGTGAAGCAGGACAAACTCCCGGCATTACAAAAACAAAACAAAACCCCAAACCTTAAAAATGAACATAGGCAACCTCAGAGAGATGCAGTTGGGATTTATTATGCTGTAGCCCACATGGACATTTTCTATTTCCACATTATGAGTATATTTTCTGTTTCAGTTGAAAATTTCCCATTCAATTATTGAGAATTTGATGTTCTGAAATAACTTTCCAGCATTTTTCAGAGGTCACCTGAAGACCCCATGGAGGAATTTGCCATATTCAAATTGCCTCCTTTATTTAAATAATCCTTTTGTGCACAGGTACTTCTTGCATGTGCAAAGAGAAAAATGGGGCCCACCCAACTAACCCCATGCAAATCTTCTGTGGTGTCAATACAGTAATAAACTATTGTCAACTTTCCAGTTGGTGGATCCAGAAAAATAAACTCCTGAGACATTATTTTACCAAGAATATAAACTTTACTGAATAAACCATATTGGCACAGACAAAGCAAAACCACCACTGGATTTCCCATGCAAAAGCTAGCATAGTTAATTCCCCCCTTTCCCTGTAGGCCACCCACAGTCCATTATGTCCACCAATCACTTCTGTTCATTTTGTTATGGGAAACCAGTGAGCCACACTAGTTGACCTGTTTGATATGGGCACCCTCTCATGGGAACAGACAATGCTTAGATGCAATTGCCCCCCATCCTTGTATTCCATCCCCCTCCTCCATTTTCTTTGTCAAGCTGTGAGCGAAGCAGAATATAAGTGAAAGTACAAATCAGTCTTGACAACTGTGTTACTTCCAGCAAGTATCTTTGCAGCTGACTTTTAAAGCTACAGGGAGAGGAAGACATGGCAAAATGAAATCACTTCCCTATCATATAAATGTAAATGCTGGCATTTTTGCATAACTATATTGAGAAAGAAACACTCTTCCGTTACTGAAGGCACAGCAAATTTTATCTGCATATTTAACACCCAAGCCTTCAATCATCCTTTATCTGCCATTGGATTTTTTTAAGAAAATCTATTCATTCACTTTTAGGACAGTATTGCCAAGATAGCTACATGAACATATGTATTCAGGTAGTTATCAAAAGATGGACTCAACTCAAAGGAGTCTTTATTTTTTACTATACTTGCTGACAGGACGATGATTGAGTTAACCTTTAGCTATTGATATCCTATTGATTCTAGTAGGAAGGGTAACACCGGTGTCACTTCAAAAAGATTTAAATTTAGGTATTAAAAGCTGTAACGTTAAAATGGTAAAATATTTTGCATATGTATTTTGTTGGAGGAAGAACTCAAGTCGAATTCATTTGGTGACATGTTTATTCTACCCTGAATTAAGGGATTAGAGAGGTCATTAAAAAGGTGTTTTTTTTTACTTAATATAGTACTTAACATAGTATCCTACATTAAGTTTATATTTCTTTAGTTTCAAAGTTCCAGTGTTCTATTGCTTATGCAACATGGTTTCAAAATGGATTTTTTTTATTACTGTTCCAATCTGTGCTTGGTAGTGATTAATTGATTATACAATTCACACTTTAGGAGGGAGCAGAACTCAAGGATGTACGAGGGCAATTTGGAAATAAACCTCTGTTTGGTTATCAATGAGAGACACTCGCAGATACAAAACTTTTGTTATACACATTAGAAAACTACAACATTATATTACTTTTTGACATAATCGCCATTCAAATTGAGGCACTTGTCATAATGTCTTACAAGTTTTGAAATTTCTTAGTAGTAGTCGCTCGGCGCCAAATCTGGGCTATGGGTGGGTGGTGATCAAAAACATCCCAATGGAACTGCTTCAAAAGTTCTTGGGTGTGTCTAATGGTATGCGGGTGAGCATTATCATGAACCAAAACCACACCGGAAGTCAGCATGCCCAACTCTTGTTATGGATGGCTCGTCTGAGTTTTTGTAACGTTTCACAGTAGACTTCTGAATTGATGGTCGAACCATGCGCTTCACTAGCAGTATTGCACTAGCACTAGCACAACTAAAGATTCTTTGGCATCTTCACATTTGGTGGGATTTTCTATGGCACCACTACTGGTGTGGTGTTGGTTCACGATAATGCTAGACACACCCAAGAACTTTTGAAGCAGTTCCATTGGGATGTGCCAAGTGACTACTACTAAGGAATTTCAAACCTAATGTAAGATGTTATGACAAGTGCCTCAATTTGAATGGTGATTACGTCGAAAAGTAATGTAATGTAGCTTTCTAATATGTATAATAAAAGTTCTGTATCTGCTAGTGTCTGTCATTGATAACCAAACGTAGGCTTATTTCCGAATTATCCTCGTATGTTGCTGTGTCTGACTGTGAACACAGGATCATCCTGTTGGAATGAATCAGCCATAGTCTTGACTCAACTCATGTATCAAAGATGCTGTTTCTTTTTCTAGGAATTTGCCTTTAATGATTTCATTCCCATATTCAATTTTTAATTATCTTGTTTCTTCATCAGTTATAAAAATATTTCTATATTTGGCATCTTCTTGTTAGTATGTACTCATGCTGAAATTTTGATCAACATTCTGCATAAGACCAATGTTATCTTGCAGGTCTTGATCTTTGCTTGTCTGGCTACAAAACAACAATAGCAATAACAAAAACCAGTGACTCACTATAGCATGAAACTTGAAATCAGTAAAATGATCATTTGGATCCTTTCCATTTGGTGAAGTTTTGGGGATGAGTTTTCCACAGTTAGGTCACATTTTATTGCGAATGAATCTAATGCACTTGGAAATGCTTCAGAAATCAACAATACTTTAAAAAAAAACAAAATAAGGAAATGTTATTTAATAGGAAATATGCTTCTTATATACGTGGGACATGAAATTCTTTGGAGAGGCAAATCTATTTGACTTATTTGTCACAGCAGATAAAGTCAGAAGGCCAAATGCATTAGATAAGATATTTCATAGAATGTAAGTTGACATTGGAAAGCCTTATCTGCATTTCTGACAAGACTCATCAAGACTACTGAAAGCTTCCCAATGGTCTGTGCTAGGCAGCAACATCCCTAACAAATAACCACAATGTCAAAATGATGACACACACTGTTCATCATGACCTTATCATGCATAATACACATATCTATTATGTATGATAAGATCATGACATATAACATAAGTATCTAAGTCACATAATTTGTGTCATAGTGCAATAACATACAGTATGGCAAGTGCTCCTTTGCTATCCTCCATGAATGCCCATGCTGCTAGACATAACTTTCCCTGTTATTGTCAATAATGAATGACTCCAAGAACCTAAAAACGTGAAAAAATCTTATTTTTCTCTTGGTCCTGCTTCACTTCAGTTTCTGTTTAAAAAGCAGGGACTATTACTGCAATTCAGAGGACCCAGGATTCCAGATGTCTCCCTCTGGATTCAGCAACACTAGATATCTGTACATCTGGACATATTGGACTTATTTGATGGCACCAAGTCCCATGAAAGGGATGGTGGCCATAGTGTTAAACATAGACACATAGACACATAAGAACCACCAGTGGCATGAGGATAGTCTTAGTTTGAATCATTCTTTCAAATTTTCTGCAAATAGAAGGCAAGGGAATCATAAATATTTTTTCTATATTTCCATCATCAAAGTGCAAAACAGATGTCTGCTAAATGGTGAATCTGTCATATTCTGTGAGAACCGTGAATATTTTTTTAAAGTAACATTTCTTTTGTGCTTGCTAGCCTCAATTTCTCTAGGAGCACATCACCTGTTTTCACTATAACTATTAATTTATCTCTGATGATTTTAATGTTTTTATGTTGTAAGCTGCTCAGAGTCACTTTGAAATGAGATGGGGAGGATAGATAGATAGATAGATAGATAGATAGGTAGGTAGGTAGGTAGGTAGGTAGGTAGATAGATAGATAGATAGATAGATAGATAGATAGATAGATAGATAGATAGATAGATAGATAGATAGATAGATAGATAGATAGATAGATAGATAGATAGATAGATAGATAGATAGATAGATAGATGATAGATAGATTTGAAAAGCTACTGGATTACAGTATCAACAGAAGTTGAATAAGTTTCAGTATCTTAAAAGGTTAAATCATGGCAACTGGATCAAAGTTTATTAAAACCAACTCTTGCTATATAGTCTGCAGGGGTTTCTCCCCAAAATAAGTTTCAGTGTAATGACAACAATTGAGTTAAGTCTCTGTATAGTGTGTTTGTGTCTATAGTAATGACACCTATTTTGGATACATCTGACCAATGTTTCAAGTTTTATCTGAAACTACTACCCCTCTGATTTCAGTAAAAAAAAAAAAAGATAGTAACTGTGCATTTTTAAGATATAAAATGATAGTCTGCTTATGATCAAAATACTAAGATAAAACAAAAAATAGGAGTTTGATATCATTGAATATTTGCTCATATTACCGTACAAAAGTGATTAAATTATGAATTTCAACTTGAAAGCAGAATTTATCATTTCCTTTCCCTGCAAAAAAAGCAAAAAGAGAATTTATATAATTTAAAGTTTAAAATAATAAAACAGAAATCTCTTGCTTGTGTTCCCCCCTCCCCAATATTACCTTTCAGTGGGAAGAATGAATTGTAAACATCAGATGACATAGATACTATAAATTCAAGCAGAAATAGTTCCTTGTTTTAATACTCCATTTATGGCAATGTTTAAAATTTTTTTAAGAATGGTAAAGGTTTGTTTCTATGTTTGAATCCTCTCTCTCTTTCTTAAAAGAAAACCTGCTCCCCACTTTCCAAGCTATTGAAATGGTGAACTTTGGATAGTCATGACAATCCTTTTAATGTTGTTACAAATGTCAGAAAAAGTATTGACTACATACAGAGAGGTGCCTATGTTATGTTTGTGCCTATGTTATGTTTGACTTGCAATAAACAGTCACATTTTAATAATGAAATCGTCACTGTTACAAGGAATTGAGGAAGACGTGAACATTGTAATCAGGGCTAGCTTCTGATGTGGGCAGCCATTGGCATAAAGAGGTAGCTTGAGTAAAATGTTACATAATAGGTCTATGTTTCAATTATTGTTTGAAGCCTGACAATTTTATTCTTTCTGAAATTGATATGATTTGTCCTATGATGATCAAATTGGTATAAGAGATCTTATGGGTAATTTTTAAAAATGCATACTTGTACATTTTTAATATACTAAAGATATGTTTTATGCAAATGGTTTAGATAGTTCTTTTAACAAAAAGTGACACATTAATTTTTTTAAAACAAAACAAAACCACACAAACATTTAAGGGCTACGATCCATTTCTGTTTTCACTTAATTTTCATCTTTTTAAAAATACATTCTATTTCTTCTCCTATTCCAAAATAGGATCCTACCATATACTGTCATTGCTATCATGTTTATTTAGAGAGTGATATTGCCGCTTTCTTTCAAAGGGCATTCTGTACCAATTGACTTTAAAACTTTTACATTCTACTGACATCAGCTTCAGCATTGTTCCCGGTCATTACCCTTTTTCAAAAATATGAAATAAAAAACTTGAGAACTTCTATTGATGCATTGTATCATTACATGTAACTATGCCTGGCCAATTTCATTGACTGCTGTCAGATGAGAAAAAGGTATAATATCCAAGTCACAAGCAACGTTAAATAAGTTCAATAGAGGAATCTTTTGTTCTAAAATTGAAAATCAGAAGTACTATTAATTACACCAGTGGTTCTCAACCTGTCGTCTACAGACCACTGGCAGGTCGTGATGTCATCACAGGGGGTCAGTGAAGGCTTAAAGAAATGTTATGATTTAAATCTTGAGTTAAGTCTTGGGGGGGTCCGGGGCCATGATCTGTGGCCACAAAAGATATTTAAAGGGGGTGAAGAAAAAGTTGAGACCCACTGAATTACACAACAAATTAATATATGATCTTATGAAACCGATCTTCATTTTCTTTGGACCTAAGACTCTAAATGACTAAGAATTTAAGTAAGACCACTTAGGCCTGAAATTTACATATAATTTCCAATAGTAAGTAAGGGGCTGTGCCACTGGAGATGTCTGATGAAACCAAATATCCAATAAAACACCTTTGGACTCAGACTTGTGCTTCCTAATACTGTATCCGGGATCATGGAAGAAGGTGGAAAGATAACTGTATCCACAGTGCTGATACTGCAGCTGGAGCTATTAAAAATGGGACATACTTCTAAAAAATGAAACCCACATGCAACTTACTTCCAGATGAGTAAAGAGTTGCATCTGGTTGGGCTGCTGTTTTGTAGATATTTTCACCATCCCAAGCTACATTGTTTAAGTGAAATTGGTTATTGTCTAAAATTCAAGCAAAATTCAGGTTCATTAGATGGTGCCCATTAAATAGGAAATCTACTACACTAAGGCCTATTTTATTACATATGCTTTAATCTAGAATCTATTTCTTTTTCATGATATTTTCAAAAGGTTGCATTTGATCCAAAATATTCAAAGGGTTTTAGAAAAGCTAAAGTGCACTTTGTAATATTTCTTATATGTGACATAAATGTAAGATAAAGACTTCTTTGAGCTGAAAGAAGGGAATACATGGACACATCCATGTAGTTTTCATGGCAATGAAATGTAAACATTTCGGTATTTTTAAGGAATCCTCCCCTCTGCCTTTGGTGTACAAGACATGGAATTGCTTAAAACAGCTTCACACTTTCTGGATGAGAGGCATATATGGACGAAATTCTAAAAAAACAACTTTATATAAAAATGTGTTAGTAACTTGACGTCCTATAAATGAAGAGTTTGTTTTACTGAAAAGATTTAGAATGGCCTGCTATGTTTTATGCTCTACTAGTTATGAATTTGCAGTGATCTGAAGCTTCTTAGAACATTAGCGAACTTTCTTCTGCATGCATAATACATAATGGAAGTTGAGTTCTGAACTTGAGTGCTGTTAATGAATGAAGAATATTCCACTTTTCCAGGTGTTTGGGCAATGTTGTTTTAATTTTTTGTTGTTTGAGTTAAGGTTTCTAGTCATCTAAGAAACTGAAACAGCTACTGATTCAGGAGGCAGGTTTTGCTCCTCTGTGGGCAAAATATGAAAACTGCTTGATTCTTCTCTTCTCTGAAAACTTTTTATCCATTGGTCAGTGAGTTTTCAAATGACATTCAGCTTGCCAAGCTATTTGATGTTGCCATTGTCATTGCTACATACAACAGTTTTCATAGGCAGTTTTATTGCTGTCTCTATTAGATAGCATGAAATTTTTTAATAAAGATGCATGCTGTATTTGTGTTCTTTCATATACACAAGAAACACACATGAAATCTGAATTCTAACTCAACGAGACGCCACAACTTATTGACAAAGATATAAAGCAACACCCAGATGAGCACAAGAACACTAACAATCATTTCACATATACTACTAAGATCCACTATTTTTTACTTCTTATACACAAAGTTGAAATAAAAGGAACCTTAGAACTTTAACATGGAAGAGCTAAGTGTAGTTACAGCTGCCACTAACTTTAAGCTAGGATATTGTTTGCCCATAGCATCTGGATCAGGGTTCCTGCTTTGTTGCTCCAAGACAAGAAATAACTCTGACATGTAATCAAGCCAAAATTTGGAGATTTCAGGTTTTTTTTTAAAGTGATGGTAGTGGAAGCAATCAAGTGAGAGTGAAATGACTGCACATTTCAACACAATGTTCATTTTCTGGAATCTGTTGTGTGTGAACATATCTGATGTGTATTCTCAGAAGGGCATGGCTTAGACTGCAGACTTAGCAGAGTTAGGGAGATGATGCATCTCTTGAGATGACAGTATGGGATATTTCACTTCTAAATGGAGAAAGCCAGATCAGCTGGATAGCTAGATCTCCTGCTTTTTCTTCTGCTTGGGGTATTGATTTCTGCCCCAAAGACCTGCTTGTATGCTCGCTGTACAACATGAAATCCTGAGAACAATGGTTT
Source organism: Azemiops feae (assembly GCA_023970755.1). Classification (NCBI taxonomy): domain Eukaryota; kingdom Metazoa; phylum Chordata; class Lepidosauria; order Squamata; family Viperidae; genus Azemiops; species Azemiops feae. The sequence continues at coordinate 1,534,846 of JALGBA010004198.1, forward strand.
TATTTATATAATTATTCTGTAGTTTCTATTCTTGCATAAACAGTATAATAATGGGCAAGTTGGTCAAATTTTCATTCCATTTCTGTCCTCTTATGTTTGTTCGTTTTAAAAATTCAACGTACTTTCCTATCTTTGCTTCTCCACGCAAAGGAGACTTCGATATGCTATAAAAAAAAATAGTGTAGATCAATATTTAGTAATGATCTCCCTAGGCCAGGAGAACTCCAACCAAAAGTATACTCACTGCATGGTATGTAAAGAAGAATGGTAGCGATTGGCTGAACTGATAATGAAAGTAACTTTAAAAATGACCATCATTCTGTTAATATTTTTTTTAAATCACCCAAAGTAAAATAGATTCAGCTAAACAGGTGGCCCAAAATATGAAAAGAGAGATTAAAGAGATATCAACAGCTTCAAATGTAGTTTAGCTGTAATTAAAATGTATAACTACATAGAGGTTTTCTATTGCAAATAATAGCCTCTTTACTTAATTTGTACCAAATGATGCTTATCTGTTTTAAATGCATTAAAGCAAGTATGTTACAAATAGTAAGGACTTAAAATAGGACTCTCTTGTTTTATTCTGCCAGAAAAAGTTATAGAGTGATACAAGATGCCTCTATATGAGAGAAAGTAGTTGTCAAATCCTCTTATTCATCTTTTTATTTTTTAAAAAAATAACTCCAAATGACAAATTTCATTTCTGTACTTCATTCCTGTGTTCATTGAATGAGACGCTGACATGTTAAACATGTTTGTCAGTGGCCTACTTAGTTCTCTGAAACAGGTGCACAAGCTCTGAATTTAAATTAATCATTTTTAAATACAGGGGTTAGTGTATTTCTGCTGATCGTGCAAGGCACCAAAGGAGTAGGGTAGCATTAATATCTGTTGCTGCAAACCTTATAAAATATATGAATATAAAAGTGGAAACATGAAATAAAGTACCTTTTGGATGATTTTTTTCCCTTGATTTCCAAGGCTTATATTCTTAAAGAGTGATGCTTAGATGTTAGAATCTATAGAATACAGTGGCTCTTATTTTATCTCATGATGAATTGATAATGGGCCATAAAGTTGTTGTTGACCCTTAGCAACTCCCAGATAGATTTTGTCCATTTGTTCTCTTGCCTTCTCCAACACCAAAGTTCAAAAGTGTCAATAGTCTGAAGGCAAGATAATAAAGAAGCAATGGATGGAAACTAATCAAAGAGAGAAGCAACCTAGAACTAAGGAGAAACTTCCTGACAGTTAGAACAATTAACCAGTGGAACAACCTGCCTCCAGAAGCGGTGAATGCTCCAACACTGGACGTTTTTAAGAGGAGACTGGAGAGCCATTTGTCTGAAATGGTATAGGGTTTCCTGCCTGAGCAGAGGGTTGGACTAGATGACCTCCAAGGTCCCTTCCAACTTTATTATTATTATTATTATTGTTATTGTTATTATTATTATTGTTATTATTATTATTATTGTTGTTATTATTATTATTATTGTTGTTATTATTATTAATTATTATTTCTATATTGCTTGTTCAAAATCCAACTTTTGCTTTCATGCAGTGTAACAGGGAATATTATTGCACAATTCTGATCTTTATAGATATGGAGAAAACACAGCATCGGAATATCTTTTCCAAGGTGTTCATGATTGTTCCACCAAGTGCTGGTTTGCAGCATGTTTTTTTTTCACTGCTTCTTCCTTTACTGTTGATGGTTGATCCTAAAAGGCACAAGCGATCGACCACTTTGATGTTTTCATTATCAATTCTAAGGCTAGTTGCTGTACCTAGAGTAAATAGTTCGAATACATTTAACTATTATATCTAGCTTTAGTCCCATTTTTTTCCACCATGCTTTTTGACTTTATTACTGGAGTTTGCAGATTTCTTGCATTTATTGGCTTATTTTTTAAAATTTGTATCCTATCTTTATTATTTTTTAAAATAACTCAAGTTTGAATTATTTTCCTCCTCTTATCTTCCCCACAACAACAACCCTATGAGGTGGGTTGGGCTGAAAGAGATTGGCCCAAAGTCACTATGCATCCATGTGCACTATCACCCATGGACATTACTTATGGAGTTGTATCATTAAATTAGTGATGTTTCTTCAATTTTAAAATTATAGTCATCCACTTCCAATCCACTTTTCCTACATATCATCTGTTTATGCATCATATTTATATAATAACAATTAACCAACATAATTTGCTTATGTGAGAGAAATAAGAAATAAAGGTACAGCATTCAAGGTGTGACCATACACATTATTTAATTAAACAAATCATAAAGAAGGCTTGTTAAAAAATAATAAGAATGGCTTCTACAAAGGAAAGTCCTACCTGACTTGCTACCATTGAATAAAATAAATAAAATAATAAGAAAAAATACACTGGTTCATGGACATAACAGGTTAAAGATGTGTTTGTTTACATCAAGGAGGAAGGCTAAGCAATACACAGACATAATTAAGAGGCAAAACAGGAGAAAAATTGTGAATGATATATAACATACAGAAAACTGTATGATATGTTTTTCTCATTTTTCTCATAAACTAGGACTCGGAATAACAAAATTATTACAGGGAGATGGAGAACAAGCAGAGTCTATTGAAGAAATGACAAACCAGCTTTATGTCTCTGTCAGTGCATCACATTAAGCCATTGTTGCTTCAAAAAAACCACCATTATTTGAAATACCTCCCCCAAACAATCTATGATTATTTCCTAACCCCATGCATTACCAAGCAAACCCATTCATTGCTGTTTTAGCCATGTTGCAAAGACAGAGTTCATGCTATATTAATAAGCCCAGTTTCTGGGAGTTGAGGTCTACACAGCTTAAAGTTGCAGAGGTTGGAACACATAGCTTTAGTCAGTGGTGGGATTCAGATATGTGAACAACCGGTTCTCTGTGGATGTCACTTCCGGAAGTCCTATCTGGGCCTGGGCAACAAAAAATAAGCTACCAGTTCTGCCAAAGTGGTGCAAACCGGTTGAATCCCACCACTGGCTTTAGCCAAATGAAGATGGCTCTCCATGGTTTTAAATATTATGCTTTTTAAATATGCCTCCTTGAGGTTGTGATCTATGATTCCACTTGTTCAGAAAAATCAGACTGAAAACTGAAGGAAATTGATCCATATTAAGAAATAATTTATTGTATTTATTAAATTTATTTGCCACCCATCTCATTAAGAAGCGATTCTTCAGCAGTTCCTGGAAAGTAGTTTTCTAGTATGTTTCTATTCCTACTTTGGTTGCTCCAGAGACAATATTTTTCAGTCTGTTGTTTTCAACAGCAGCAATAATAAAAAAAAAACTTTAACAAAAGAATGCCAGCATTTGATTACAGAAGCAAGAGATATTTAGAAAACTAGGTTACAGCCTGTCTCAGCCATCTTCTACACAACAGGCAAAAAAAAAAAAAAAAGGAGGAAACAACCAATGGCTTCCAGCCTCAGATTGTCAACTTGCCGTCTTTTTAGATTTCAGGTGTCACATCCAGTTTGGGATGGAAAACCTCTGGGGAATCTACCATAGCATTGCAGGGTGAGTTACAGAAAGGTGATTGAAAATATATTTATAAACTGCCAGAAGCTGGACTTAATAGTCAAGAAAAGCTAAAAGTACTTTGTGAACTATATACTAGACTGTTTCACTTGCTCAGTCTGAATTCCCTCCCTCCCTCCCTCCCTCCCTTCCTCTCTCTCACACACACATCTCAAAATAGATTTTGAATCACAGATCCCTGTCTTCAGCAATGATTATTTCTTCTTTATATATATATATATATGTCTTTAATAAGTTTGAATATTGGAATCCCAGGTGTGGACATTTGAAGTCAATTAAATAAAATGATGAACTCCGGGATGTTAGAAAAAGGCTTCTTTATTGCTGAGCTTTCGTTAACAACCTGTTAACATCATCAGAGCAAAGGGCTAAATGGCAAGGGAGCATGTGCATAAATTCACATAACAGTTGAAAAAACGGTTACATTGTGGCATGTGCACATAGCGTGCTTAAGAAGCTCGTTTAGAAAAAATCACATTGATAATAGCAGGTATACAGCAGTAAGTCTCCCGACAAGATTTAAAAGTCATGCCTGTCAGCTGTTAGGCGTGTAAGCTGGATCGCGCCTATCAGCTGTTTGGCGCAAGGTTCTCAGGGCGCCGCGCGAAGTCTTGTGCCGGCTGGATTTCTTCCGTGGAGTGCAGCTTGGATGTTCGTCTTGCCCTCTCGTGTGCAGGTGCTGTGGGACCGGATCTGTCAGTCAAATAAAATGATGAACTCCGGGATGTTAGAAAATCCAGTCCCACAGCACCTGCACGCTATGTGCACATGCCACAATGTAACCATTTTTTCAACTGTTATGTGAATTTATGCACATGCTCCCTTGCCCTTTGCTCTGATGATGTTAACAGGTTGTTAACGAAAGCTCAGCAATAAAGAAGCCTTTTTCTAACATCCCGGAGTTCATCATTTTATTTAATTGACTTTATATATATATTTATAGAAGGACGGCAGCTCCAATCACGCTTTGCTCGCACAAGCACGAAGCCGAAGCACCAGCCTGAAGATGGCGAGTAGGACCTCGTCGAAACGTCGCCAAGATACTCTCAATCTTACACGGGAAAAGACCCGAATACGCCAAGACCTGCATACATGTACCCGTGAAAATCTACGAAAACAAATATATATATATTTGTCATATAAGTCATATAAGAACGGACTCCCAAATTCTACGTTATATGCTCTGATGATGTCGGCAGTGTGGCCGACGAAAGCTCAGCTTTTTTAAATTAAACAATCTTTGTTTTAAGATTTTTATCCCGGTGATCGTTTTTATCTATTTGCTTTATGACATGTGTTTACCTGGGATTCGGATTTTTTAGCATAATTAAGAATATATATATATATATAATATATATATATATCTTGATCAATCTGAATGAACTTCCTGAATATCAAGCCTAGATCTTTGAATTCCTAAAATTATTCTTTCTGAAAACACAGCAGTCTAATATGGTTCAGCCTTAAAAAAAACAGAATGTGAATGACTATGTGTGTATCTATTGGAAACATTAAACATTATCTAAAATTAAGTGGAAAATAATGTTTGTGAATCATGCACAATAAAAGGTTGTAGAAATTGAATATTATTATTGGTGTCATTAAAAGTCAGAAATCAGCTAAGATATGCCAAGGATTTATTCACTTCAGTGCTGTACTGAACAATATAATACAGTACTTTTCTCTGCACCACAGAGAAAATTTTAGAATTGGTTTTCATGGGTATCCTGAAAATATCTGGCAGTTTAAGAAAGAACAAACATAACATTTGAAAAGCATGATGTATGTTTACTTAGATGTAGGTTCTGTGGTATTTCTTACTCCAAGGATGGAAGATGAGTGATGTTCCAGATGATCTTAATATTCCCATCAGGACTGATTGAGTTTCTGAAAGTTACTTTTAACAATATCTGGATTCTCATATGTTGTCACCTGCTTTGGGTTTTTTTCTATAGCCTTCCTCAATCTGACTCACTACAGATGTGTTGGGCTACAAATTCTAGTATCCCAAGTAATACAGGCATTGGTTTGAAAATATTTTCTTTGCTGATTAATATGAACTAAAATATGTAGGACTACAATAATTAGTAATTATAGTTCTTCCACAGTGGTTGGATTCAGCCAGTTTGCACCAGTTCGGCAGAACCGGTAGCTAATTTTTTGTTGCCCAGGCCCAGAATGGACTTCCAGAAGTGGCATCCACACAGAGAACGGGTTGTTCACATATTTGAATCCCACCACTGCTCTTGCACTACTTAACAAAGGCACCTCTAAACAAAACTAACTTCAAGTCAGCAGTTATAATATGGGAGTCGTGGGAGTAAAAACATTGATTGGGTCCACTGATCACACAGTCAAAGTCAGTTGAACTACATTTTGTTTTTTAAGGTTCATCACACAGTAGTTGGTTCACACAACTTTGTTAGGCAAACAAATTATGACAATGCAATTATGAATTCTAGCATTTTTTTTCCTTTTCTTGTATGAAAAGTCGTCTGGATATTTTTAAATCTTTCACAGTTTGAAATCTGATCCTCTGAAACCCATGCCACATCACCACACCATTCCAAAATACTATAACATATCGAAGAAAAAATATGCCCAGTTAGATTTAACTGCTTACATGACTTGTTTTCATAGTTAAAAGCAGCATAGTGGAAATGCAATTTGAATCAGGAATGCATCATTCAAAATTTATATTTTTTTCTCACGCTACACTTAAAGTCCATATTCCCTTCTCTGTAACTAGAATCTATAATAGGAAATGATGTTCACAAATGATGTTCAAATATTCAGTTGATCAGATTCAAAATCAAGGCTAGGAAGCTTATGTCCAAAAAGGTGATATTTACAGAGAAACTAGAAATAAACTAAATGCCTCTCTTTTGACCAATTGCAGAGGTGTGTGGCTTTGTAAATTCTTAACAGAAAGAAATTCCTTTGGAAAATATGCAGCTTTTATGACATTGGATGTGTTCCCTTTCAACTCACTAAGCATAGTGAAACCAATAATAGAATAACATTTGGAAGGGACCTTGTCGATCTTCTAGTCCAGGGGTGTCAAACTCGCAACATCACATGACGTGTCGGGACGTATTGTGACTTTTTTACCATTGCTGGCAATGGGGTGGGCGCAGTTTCGCTATGATGCATCCGGCCCGCGGGCCAGCAGTTTGACACTGCTTGTTCTAGTCCAATCCCCTGCTCACAAGAAACCCTATACTATTCAGACAAATGGTTGTCCAATCTTTTTTAAAAAAAACTTCCAGTGTTGGAGCACCCACAACTTCTGGAGGCAAGTCATTACACTAATTAATTGTTCTCACTGTCAGGAAATTTCTCTTAGTTGTAGGTTGCTTTTACGTTTGAAATTATAACTAGACAGTGATATTCTTTCTTTAAGTCTTTTAATGAGGCTCAATTTTAACCCCTTCGTTGTTTCAGAAATAAATCTGAAATGTCTATACATATATTTTATAAAACAGTAAGGGAGTGTGAGCATAGATAGCAATAGCACTTAGACTTATATACCGCTTCACAGTGGTTTACAGAGTCAGCATATTGCCCCCAACAATCTGGGTCCTCATTTTACTGACCTCATTTTACTGGAAGGCTGAGTCAATCTTGAGCTGGTCAGGATCAAACTGCCAAATTGCAGGCAGCCGGCAGGCAGCAGAAGTAGCCTGCAGTACTGCATTCTAACCACTGCACCACCATGGCTCAGATACTGGTAGGAAGAGTAACTGCCACTACACTGTAATTGTGCATTGATGCATCAAAGAAATATTTTGTTTTTTAGGAAGTTCTGTATGTTACATATAGTTAATATCTAAACTGTTGAGCTTCTCTTGGTATTTTATAAACTTTGCTCTCTGTCTGAGGAACCTAGTCTGAGAGATGTGTGAATATATCAAAGAATGACTCTTTTAAAACTTCCACAGGTAAAAGCAATGGGTCTTAGTAGAGCAGACAAGCACTTGCTCCATTTAATCTGGCCTTCTAAAATAAAAATATAGCAATGAAAATAGATCTTGCACTCAAGAAGCCTTGAGTTTTCCTAGTTGTTCCCAACTTGACTATTTATAATGGTGAGGACAGTGGGGAAGAATGTTTTTCTATTCTAAGGAATTTGACATATCAGAAAAACTATACAATCCTCAAGAACTCAGCAGTGTATCCAGCAGTGGAGCGTAACAGAGGCTGGCACAGCATACAAATAAAGGCTTTGTGTTAAAGATGTAAAGCTTACTTTCACTTGGAGGTCATATTACTTTGCCTCCACCCCCACCCCCGAGTGGTGATCTGAAGTATCTTTGCTGCTCCTGTGGCAAGTATTGCATCAGCTCCAGTTTGTAATGACCAATAGGCAGCAGGATCAGCCCTGAAAATTCATTCTTCACCAAAAGCCATGAGATTCTCAAGTATTCTTTTCCACATTTTTTGCAGTCCTTATTTGAATTTGAAATATTTAAAGAGTTGCAAAAGTCTTTGATTTTCAGAAAGGCTGATCAAATAACATACTTAGTCAGAATAGAGCTGGAAGGTATCTTGGAGGTCTTCTAGTCCAACCCCTGCTCAAGCAAGAGACCTTTACAATTTGAGACAAGTGGCTGTCCAGTTTCTTCTTAAAAACCTCCAGTGATGAAGCACCCACAACTTCTGAAGGCAAGCGGTTCCACTGGTTAATTGTTCTCACTGTTAGGAAAAATTCCAGGTTGCTTCTCTCCTTGATTAGTTTCCATCCATTGTTTCTTGTCTTGCCTTCCAGTGCTTTGGAAAATAAGTTGACCCCATCTTCTTTGTGGCAGCCTCTCAAATACTGTTTCACACTAAGGCAATAATTATGTTAGCATTGGTCTTTTCTTCTGAAGGAGAGGGCGGTTTCTTCAGACACGTGTAAAATGTATAGATGTTGTGAATGAGTAAAACTTTGACATTCTTCCATGAGGTCTAGTAAGATTCCTGCATTGCGGGAGGATGTGTGCAGGCTGCTTTGTGAGATTACATAGTACCCAGAATAAGAACAGAACTAAAAACTAGTGCAATTGTTCAGCTTGTGTGGTTTGAAAAGGCTATTTCTCACAGCTTTAATTTTGAAAATGAGATGTGATTGGAAATGTATGTGTAAAGACTCATCTACTATATGGTGACTGTGCTTATAATACCCAAAGAAGAATGTGTACATTTGTGGTCTCACATAAAACAGAGCATTTTTGCCACTAGGGGTTGCACTTTTAAAGACAATATTTTGAGTAGCTTCCAAGTGCCACAGCTGGCATGACAGTGATATGGTGACATTATTAAAAAGGGTAAGATAGAAATCATCAGCCCATTTTGGGACTATTTGGGGAAACTGGAGGAGACTTCAGTAAAATAGAAGTTGTAGGGAAGAAACCTATTTTCCAAAAATAAAATAAATAAAAAAGAAACCTATTTTCCAAAGCACAAAAAGGCAAGACAAGAAACAATAGATGGAAACTAATCAAGGCAAGAAGCAACATAGAACTAACGAGAAATTTCCTAACAGGGAGAAAAATTAACCAGTGGAATGGCTTGCATTAAGAAGTTGTGGGTACTCCATCGCTGGAGGCTTTTAAGAAAAGACTAGATAGCCACTTCTCTGGAATGGTATGGGGTCTCTTGTTCGAGTGATCTAGAAGGCCTCCAAGGTCCCTTCCAACCCTGTTATTCTGTTATTCTATTAAAATTCTAAAAAGAGGTAAAAGGTATAAATCAAAAGGATTTCATAGGCTTTAAGAATAAGAACAACACAGAGAGAAACAACCTTTGAGTCTCCAGAGACTTGCAAAATATAGGAGCAAGAAGTAAGCCAGATCTTCCCACCAAATCTACAAGGAAAAACTATCAATCCCTCCCCGCAAAAGATACACTAGGAGTAGGAATGAAAGATTTTCCTCTTGTGACCTACACCAAAGACACTATCAGTTTTGGTGTACCAGGTAGCCTCACTATTTGTGTAGATTTTACATAGTTGGAGATTAAGCTGACAGCCAAGCTCCTTTACATCAATACTGATAATTAGTTAACAGAGGAACATATTCTTTGTGAGGTTTGAAACAATCTGAATAAAAAAATATTGAACCATTTTAGCGAAACAGACATCTTACTGCCAGAGAAAATGTTGGTATATTTTCAGGGGAATGCGTTGTTTGGTCCACCTTAGTCTAAGTGAGACTATACCAAAATTAAAGGAAATAATATACATCAGAATAATTTTATTTGCAGCAGTGGTGGGCTTACAATGTATACACTGTCTGCTGATTTCTCTGTGGTCTTATATCTGTTATGATTTATCTTTTATTTCCTGTTTTCTTGGAATGGATTCTTCTTGACCACAGACTCTAACACATTTCTGCCTGTTTTTCAAGATCTCATTTCACATGCTCATATAGACTATTTATTGTAATACTGCCTTTTTCTTTCAGCATGAATCCTTAGCCAGTTATATGATTACTTGTGCTTGTAACTGTGGTTACTTATATTTTTTAAATGGGTGAAGGCATCTCCTAGCCTCTAGTATTGGTTACTTTCTGAAACTCACCTTTGGAGAACATGATTGTGGTTAACAGGAGCTTCTGTCTAGATTTCCCATGCTCTTAGGACATCATTGGGAAATTTGGGGACGAGCTATTACTAAAGCCACACTAAAAAGGTACAGAAAGTAAAATACACAATTTATGAACTGATCTTAAATTCAGTTGGTGCAGCAGTAGCACAACCATTTAGAATGTTTCTGAACCATTTATTTTTATTTTTATTTTTCAGACTCGGTGATGAAGACTATCATAGATTATTTGGGTGGGAACTTTTGAAAGAGGATGTGATGGCTACCTTTTTGCAGCCTGTATTGCAGGGTGAAATATAAGTAATTGTTGGATCTGTGCTCATGCACAAGTATGGATTCACGTGTAGACTACCAATAAAACCAACTGATATAACAATAATTAAAATAAATATATGATAAATAATACTTAGAGATGCCACTGAATTTGTTGGAGCATACGAGCTTCCTGTTGGACTATATTGTTTATAATGTCATGATTCTACATTTGTAGGGATTGAATGTGCACTATAATGCATTTTAAAGACAGAGCCCAAACATACAGTATACTGGGAAATTTATTAGATATATTGTCATACAAGATTAAAGCATTTTGGGGTACTCTAGCGAAGTATTTTGGTATAAAATACTTTATAAAAATGAGTTCCCAATCTGATACAATATTTTATTGTGAAACCAGGTCATTATTTTATTGTGCCTAGTAGATGGGGTAGGTTTGCTATGTGGGGACTATTTGTGACATGCTGTGTGACACACTATTCAGGTTCCCAAAGGATGAAGTAAAAAGGTAGTGACTGAGAGAGAAAGGAGTGGGGGAAGCTGGATTGTTACCGTATGGTTCACTTAACAAATGCAGTGATTTACTTTGGCAAAAAGGAAATAAAATTGGGTCTGACTCACTTAATAACTGTCTTGCTTAGCAATGGAAATTCCGGTCCCAATTTTGGTTGTAAGTCAAGGACTATGTGTAAATGTAATTTGCCTTTTGTTATAAAGCCAAAAGGGTATTACGGGGGAGGAAGGAATGACAAGAAGTAAAAATCTGGAGAAAAAGATAAATAGAATTTGATCCTAAGGAAGAACATGGATGTGCAGAGGGTGAAAAGCAGCTAGTTCAAATCTGGATACCAGCATCAGAGATAAGAACTGCCCTAACAGCCAATCACAAGAAAGCAATCTATCCAGGTCAGACGAGGACCAGGGAACATCAACCAGAGTTAAGAAAGCTAATGGTTAACTGCCACGCAGCGGATCACATAACAGTCAACCAAAAGCAGAGATGACATGGAAGGGAATGTGTGGCAGATGCTGCTGGCAAAAGATAAAAGGACAAGCTATAGAGGTCTCTGGCTGAACACCTTCAATTGTCCATGCAACTATTATCTATGGAGTGCTTCTGCCTTCCCAATCCCCGTGCATTACCCGATTGGTTTTGTAATGAGCAAATGAGCATGAGTGTGTGCATGCATGTGTAATGCTTAACCAACTGTAATTAATACACTTTTGTATTTTAGCAGAGTTTCTCTGTTCATTTTGAGCAGTTCATCACTGCATAGCATCCTGCATAACAGCTTCAGCTGCCTCTTTCTAACTCCATCTGGGCTAGGTAGATTGCGAGGGATGTGATCTGCATGTAGAGTTCAGCAGGGAGTTTGAAAGAGGAAAAGGATGAATGAAGTATAAATTGAAGAATTGTGACAAGAATAGACCTAGAGGATCAGGCCAAAGGTGGTCCTACTCTAGCATGTTATTTGTCAGAGTGGCTTACCAGATATCTCTGGGAGGCTTTGGAAAGCTGGAGATGAAGACCTGCCCATTTTTCACCACTGTTCCTTGGAAATGGTATTTAAAGATATTCTCTCCCAGCCCCCATCCTGAATATAATATTCAAATACTTAGCATTGTCTTCATTTTGGAATGTCAGACCTCCACCAGACATTGAAAAGATATTCTTGTCCAAGCATTGTTTGTCTTGACTCAATTAAAGTCTAGTAATCATAATTTGAGGTGCTGATATTTCACACATTTATAAGATATGCATTTCTAAATATTACTTTGGTTGAACAGGATAGAAGCCATTTATTTTTCTCTAAACTGTATCCTTTGGTTCAAATCTTGGGCCTGAATCATAGAGGTAACTGTGTAGTTGGATGGCCACTGAGAAAGGTGATTAGACTTCAACTAGGTCAAACCAAGATGTGAGTCATTATGCTTTACAAATTTATAGTAGGTCTGCCAGTTAATCTACATTTAAAAGGTACCATTTATAAACCCCCTCTCCCCCCAAAAAACAGAACTAACAAAACTAGAATTCATGGTGGTACATTTGTCCTGGCTGTGAGAGTTGGAAAGGAAGGTTGAGCACTGAAGAATTGATGCTTTCGAATTGTGGTGTTGGAGAAGACTCTTCAGAGTCCCCTGTATTGCAAGGAGATCAAATTAGTCAATTCTAAAGGAAATCAACCCTGACACTGTTCTTTGAAAGGACAGATAACTGAAGCTGAAGCTCAAATACTTTGGCCATCTAATGAGAAGACTCATTGGAAAAGACCCTGATGCTGAGAAAGACTGAGTGCAAAAGGAGAAGGGGACGGCAGAGGATGAGATGCCTAGATAGTGTCATTGATGCAATGGACATGGTTTTAGGCAGATTCTGACAGGACAGGGGAGCCTGCTGTGGTTCAGGGGGTTGCGAAGAGTCAGACATAACTTAACAACTGAACAACAATACTTGTCCCTCATATTAAATTTCTAAATGAGAAATTTCAAGTACATTCCATATGAACAAACCCATCCTGAGCATTCCCCTCGCTCTATAGTGAATTCTATTCATTCTGACTGAGTTGACTTTGATGTGAGCATGTTTACAGTTGGAGTCTAACATTAATTGCCCAGCTATTAGATCCAGCTATTTCCAGGTGCTGCCAGAAAGATGTGTGCCTTCTGTTCTCCATGAATAATAACATAGCTAATTCCTTTTGCTTTGCAGAAACAAGTGATTACCAAGTGAGCTAATTATCTATTGAGCTGCCTACTTGTCTCTGCCATTTGGTGGTAGACCATTCTCACCTGTAGTGTTATCATCAGAAATTATAATTGTGGAGGCTGATAAGGATCTGCATAATGGCCCTTTCTCCTTCAACTGGCAGTCTGGGTGATACATTGTAGCAAGCAGGGATGGAGGAGAAGTTCCATTTATATGAAAAGAGGCAACGAAGCCTATGGTCCTTACCCTAATCACATTGTAAGTCTGCCAGGAAAAGAAATTTTATACTATTAAGATTGTGTTTTTAACACCTGGCTTCCCTAAATTTATATGGTTATTATTTCTCTGGTTTATCCCTACACTAGGTGTGACAATCTCCCAATGTTTTTTGAAAAGTCTGAAGTGGAAGGATGATTGCATTGAACATGATGGAATTTCAGTGCTATGTTCAGCCATGAACCAATATGGTCGAGAAATGTCTCTATTTCTAAATCGGAAAGATAGATATGGAGAAGACCCATCCCTTTAATATTATCCCCCTACCCTAAATCTAGAAGAGTTGATGGGTTCCCCCCCTCTCCTTCCAAAACATTCCATTCAATAATAGGTCAGATATTCAAATCATATTTAGAATACATAAATTAATCCTTCATTTCAGTATCTTTTCCATAGTTTAAATAGTTAAATTGTCTTTAATGTAGGATCTAGATTTTCCTCCCTCATGCTTCATGGCCAAAGTGAAAGACATAATGGATGGGTGAATAATTCATCCAGAAAACAGGGAAACATTTACCTATTGCCTATGTCCATTGCAGCAATTTAGTGAAGTCAGTGTGAGTGTTTCTTTGTGACTAAGAAAGAGAAACAACTTGATCTTCTCCATTGTGTTTGAAAAGCTGTATTTAGTGCTATCTTACAATGCCAACCCTATATGTGGGGAACAATAAAAAATCCCATGGAAGATAGTTGAGGATATTGATTCTGTGTGCAAAATGTGCATTTGATAGCTTTGTGGACAGCACAAAGAGAAAGGAAGAAGGAGCTGTATGCATCAATTGAGAACAGGTTCATGAATGGAGCCCATAGCAGGGGTGTCAAGCCTTGATATATTTATTTCCCCCCTGTGGCAGTCAGTCAAAGCAAAACACAAACTTCTTTTTTAAAAAAAAATCTTTATGACTAGGTTGATGGTTATCTTTTCTCAGAAATGCTGTTTTGTACAGCCTAAAGCAATAGCTCCCAATGTTTCTTTGTTTATTCTGTGTATGTCTTTCCAACTATTATTTACTTTTGTATTTAATCCACATTCATTCATTTCTCCATTCATGACTGAGTTATTTTCTATTTGTTTTATCACATGCACATATTAAATGTCCTATTCCCATTTCATTCAATTTCCTTTTATATTTTTCTGGAGGTACCCATTTTTTACTTCCACACAAGGAAGTGCACAAAAGCACACTCTAGCTTTGCCTCTTCCTTCATTCCATGCAACAAACCCATATATTACCTACTTTCTACCTCAGCTGCACATTTAAAAAATTCATTCTCACTCTTTGCCATGTATGTATAACTTGCAATTTTCCATTTTCTCAGTTAAACACATTGATCTTCAATAACATCCATATCTTCACTCTGCATTACATCATAAAAATTGATACGATGTAATACAGAGCATAGATATGGAAATTACTGACATCAGGATATGTGGAAATAAAAATGGTAATTCACTTCAATTAACCAGGAACAGTTTTCTCTTGTATAAAATGCATTGACATTTATGTACCTGACCAACACACTAACAATATCACTATCATTCCGTGTGCTTTAATCAACATCCTTGGCTTACTCTCTGCTCATTGTTGAACCGTTTGATAAAAATTACATTTATTTTCATGCACAATTTGTTTCCACCATGAATCTCTTTTATTGTATTTGACAACCGTCAGCTTCATAAATATGAAAAAATGTATGTGTCTTTGTATATTTATTTTTAGGTTGCTGGTGGATCATAGGTGGTTGGGGTTGATGGGTGACCAGGCTCGGGGAAGGTGTCCATAGGTGTTTTTACCTTCTAACATGTATATTAAGACTGTTTAATCATTTGCTGTTTCTACATTAATAATTAGGTTTCTTCATTTCCATTCCCTCTACAGTAGGCTTTTTGTTTAGACAACTTCATCTACTTCTAAAGGATTTTTTTTTATTTCCATCAAGATTATTTGCATTTTGTTTGTCTCTTTTAATAATTATAATTCCTTGCTCTCTCTGATTATATTCTTTGCAATTATTTTTTTCCCTCCAATATACATTATAGGATATCTTTTCCTTATCCTAACTTTTGCAGCAATTGTTTTTTTATCTGCATTTTTTTCTCTCAAAGCTTCTTTCACATTGTAATTCCACAGTTTTTATACTTCCCAGGAGTGTAACTCCACAGAGTTCTATGGCACTCTGTTGCTTTTTTCACTCTGTCTCCACATCCTCTTTCTCTGCATCCAGATTCTGTTTATTCTATTGTTGTTAATAATTCTTTTTCTTCTCTTGCAATCCTTATACTTTTATTCACATTTCTTTGTTTTTTTATGTCTCCTTTCCCCCATGATTCACTTTTGAACAAAGCAAATAATGTTCTTTCTCATATTTAGAAACTCTCATATTCTTCATTAAATGTTGCAGTCATTCATCATAAGTAATCAACTCAAATATGGTTTTAAGTTGTTTCTTTTGATATATATATATATATGTGTTAAATTTGGATTGCTAACAAAGAGTTAAAGGGAAGCTGATATAGCTATTTCGATTTCTTCTTCCCATATTTGGGCTGACCGGGTGGATCATAAAACACACACACACACACACACACACACACACACACACACACCTTTAATTACGCTAAAAACACGAATCCCGGGTGCATTCACAATTAAGAAACATTCGGTCTACCTAGACATTCGTTTTACAGCTGAGGAGGAGACTAATGGCACACTTGCCTTCCTGGATGTGCTGGTCAGCTGCCAGCCAGACGGCACCCTCCATACAACTGTCCACCGTAAGCCAACACACACTGATAGAATTTTACATTATAGGAGCAATCATCCTGTATCACACAAAATCGGCTGTATTAGGACACTGTTCAAGTGGTTGAATACTCACTGCAATACCGATAAGGCAAGAGCAGAGGAGAAGAGTCACCTCTATCATATCTGCAGGCAAAATAGCTATCCGTTGGACTTTGTTAGATGATACAGCAGACCGCATGAGCCTCGTAAGAGCCAGCATACAGACACACTCATGGCATGGACAACACTGCCATATATTAATGGTGTGTCTGAGGCAACGGCACGGATATTAGCTCCATATAATATCAGTATTGCCCATAGACCAGATCAAACTCTACGTGCCAAGATAATGTATCCCAAAGAGCTGCTCTCCAACAAAGAAAGATCCTCGGTGATATATAGGATGAGATGCAAGGATGCAAGGATATATAGGATGAGATGTCACTGTAATTATGTTGGAGAGACTACCAAGCGGCTCAGAACCAGGATTCATGAACATGAGCTGGCCGTTAGGCAGCAGGAACAGCGTTCACAGATATGGGCACACATGGCCAGCCATAATCATACGTTCGACCTTGCAGGGGCGGAAGCCATTGCCCAGGATGACATCAAGGGCGGCAGACTGCTTAAGGAGGCTTGGCTGTCTGACAGACACTCGATTAATCACCATATAGATTTATTGCCTGCCTATCAGACACTAAGGAGGTGGGAAGAACAATGTAACAACTCACATTGAGTGCAATGAGCGCCGCCAATGCAGGATCAGAATTGCTGGCCCATGCGACAACAAGGAACTATGACCATTGAAGGGGGGAAATCCCCAGTGCGTCCCATGCAAGAACTGAAGATGGGAGCCTGGGCACACATACAGCAACATGGGGAGGTGGCCATAGGACAAGAGGAGTTAGAGGACCAGCCCACAGCAACGGGTATTTGGACATGAACGAGGCAGGCAAAGAGAGTGACAATGAGAGAGGCGATGATTCCCGAGCCTAGGAGCACATGGATGGATGCGTGACAACTAGAAACAATACGGCCAATTGGGACGAGGGGACCGGTGACTCACTCAATGAGCAGAGCGCAAAAACAGCTGGTCTTATAAGCAATCTTCCAAATCGCCGGCATTTTACTCTCACGACATTGGCAGTTAGCCAACGAAAGCTAAGTTTATTAAACAGTTTTTTTTTGTACTTATCCTGGTGTTCGATTGTTTTTCTTTATAATATAATATAATATAATATAATATAATATAATATAATATAATATAATGTAATGTAATGTAATGTAATGTAATGTAATGTAATGGAATGTAATGTAATGTAATATAATAATATAATATAATATAATATAATATAATGGAATGGAATGGAATGGAATGGAATGGAATGTAATTAATATAATATAATAATATAATATAATATAATATAATATAATATAATATAATATAATATAATATAATATAATATAATATAATATAATATAATAAATATAATATAATATAATATAATATAATATAATATAATATAATATAATATAATATAATATAATATAATATAATATAATATAATATAATATAATATAATATAATATAATATAATATAATATAATATAATACATATAAACATACTTAGGCTTAAACAACTCATTTTAAAAGCATGTTATGGGCACTCTCATAATATGAGTGCCATTTTATGGATGGTAGTTTACAAAACAGTTATTACCACACCCAGGTTTACTTGTCAATTACTCCCTCTAACTTTCAGAGTGCCTTGTACAACTTCATTTTAGCTGTACTTTATTTCTAGGTAGATTCAAACATTTCCAAACAAAATATTGGAGAGCTGAAGCATGTTAGGACACTGACTATTTTTATTTTGAATATATATCCGGGTTGTATGTTGTATATTTAGAAATAAACTGATATTCTGGTTATCACAGATTCTTTTAAAAATTAACGTAATTAAACAAATCACGAGGGGTATGGAACTTGGCAGGTGCCAAGGAAAATGCTCGATTCACACTCGTCTTGGAAGTATCCAGGCACTTCTAGATTGAAAGGAATAGCCAGTGATATCAAGATTAAACATATGTTTGAATATGGTTAAAAAGAAGAGAAAAATCCTGGATATAAATGTACATTAGCCTAAGAGGGACATATATTTTAAATAGTATACTATCTTCTTATTTCTTTTTCTTCCCTTTTTTTTTAAAGACATGAGAAAGGTAAAAGTGTTGGGATGAGGAAATACTTAAGTGTAGTTAACTTTGAGAAAGTTATTCATTAAGAATGTTTTGAATATTGCGGGGAAAACAAACTTAAACAAGAATTTTGTAAACAGGATCTATGATGAGGGATGATCTTTAGAAAAGAAGCTTTATATTGATGTTTATAATATTTGCAGAAATATTAGAAAAATGTCTATATTTAATTGTTATTTATCAAAATAATAAGAATTGTATTAATGCACGGTTGGCAAAAGAGAATATTATTGGAAGAAGAGAAAATCAAGCAAACCTACTGTGTGGACTATAGAATTATAGAAACTAATTGTTATTGATTGTTTTTTAAATATAAACCTAGACAACATGCTGTTTACCAAATATTAATGTGATTATGTTAAAAAAATCAATTATATATATATATATATATATATATGTAGGTCTTTGGTAATTCGGGTTTTCTCCCGCGTAAAATTGAAAGTGTCTTGGCGACGTTTCGACAAAGTCTCATTCGTCATCTTCAGGCTGGTGTCTCTTCGGCCTCGTGCTTCTAGAAGCAATGTGTGATCGCAGCTGTTTCTTCCTTTTAACTGCCAGTGGAGGTATGAACTGATTGGATGGGAGCTTGGCTGTGTTCTGATTGGGTGGAGGTGTGTTCTGATTGGTTAGGGGCTTGGCTGTGCTCTGATTGGATGGGGGGTTGGCTGTGCTCTGATTGGCGGGGTGTGTGCTCTGCTTGGGTGGGGGCCCTGTTGTGCTCAGACTAATCAGACACTTTCAATTTTACGCGGGAGAAAACCCGAATTACCAAAGACCTACATCTAATATATATATATATATATATACATCTAATATATATATATATATATATATTAAAAAAGGAATGGCCAGTGATATCATGGTCGCCCTAAGAGAATGCTCAGTTGGGGAATCCTTTTGAGTTTCCGGTAGGAGCTGGAGTGAAGGACGGGAGCTCATCCCATCCCAAGGTAGCACTTGGCTCTTGAACACAAGCTTGCTGCTTGTGAAGCCAGTGTCCTAACCACATAAGCCACCGTGCTCCTTAAGGAAAGTGCTTAGGGCAGTGGTGGCGAACCTATGGCACGGGTGCCAGAGGCGGCACTCAGAGCCCTCTCTGTGGGCACGTGCGCCATCGCCCCAATCTTAGGCCTTCAGCTGGGTTTTATAAAACCTTTTCGCTTTAGGCCTCCACCGCCATGTGCAAAAAAAAAAAAAAGGTTCAAATCAGTCAATTTCAACTTCTCGCGGGGAAAAAAAGATCTTGCAAAGTTGGAATTGATTGATTGAACTTTTTAGTCCCACCCAGTCTGCTGTTACCCCCGCAGCCATGCCAAGCCAATGGGCCACGCCCAGCCAATGGGCCACGCCCAGCCAATGGGCCACACCCTCCCGGCACTCAACGATGCACAAGTGGGTTTTGGGTTGCAGTTTGGGCACTCAGTCTCTAAAAGGTTCGCCATCACTGGCTTAGGGTATTGAGTTCAAGACTCTGGGAAAAAAACACTTCACTTTGTGGCTTACTTTGGTCTTTCTAACAAGGTTACTACAATTTAATTTTGCATTTTGGAGATTCTGTTCTGATTACCCAGTTAATTAATGAGAGTTATATAGAGTATAAATACATATTACTATAGCCTGAATATATAAACTGGATAACAGCAAGCACAGAGAATGAATATAATATTGACTACTTGTGAATTGCATTGAGGAATAAGGCACAATATCGCTATACTGTCAGCTCTGTAATTTGACAGGAAGCTAAACCAGACAGAATTTGACTCAGAGCCCCAAACTTTAACTTATTAAATGGTCTTATTTTACTCTTAAAAAAATCAACAGAATTGATCTCAAACAAAAGGAAGAGAAGGACATAGACACTTTGGGTGCAGCACATGTTAAAAATATGATATTGCTTCAGTGCTCCAGGTGACCGAGCAAGAACATTCAATATTACTGGATGACATGCTGGATCTCTCCTGCAAGGCAGAAAATGATAAACCCATTCTGTAACCCGCCTCTTAGGAAATACAATGGTTATTATACAGTGATATACCCAACTGAACAATTTTACCAATGGATTTAGTTTCAGTAAAAAGAAGTGCTGCAGGGAGAGAACACAGAAGAGACTCAATATTGCAATCTCTTTTCTAAACTAGAAAAGGCCAGATTGAAGGAATAGTGTTACAATTTAAAAAAAAATCTAAATTAGATGCTTTCAAGTTTGGAGTAATAAGTAGTTTGTCTAATAAAACAGTATCCTGACAAGTCCTCCATCTAAGTTAAATTTAAGAGTTTTCTCTTCATCTTTCCATGAATCCTTCATCCAAATTCCAGACCAATGCACCACCTTCTTTATCAAGCCTTATTAGAGAACACCATTTTAATAGCAAAATCTTAAAGGTATATTCTTTTGAACATCTTTATCCAGTTTTGGTAATCATATCTGATCTGGTGAATTAGTCTGTAATGATTTTCAGTCATGATTGCACATAGGAGTCAAATCAGGGGGTTGGGGAAAAACCCTAGTGATCTGAGAGTGGAATCTGGAAGCTATTTGGACTACAAGTTATCAGAAAAATATATATTATAAATTAAATTTATAGGTTATATTTGACAGTGTTTCTGTAAGCATTGTAAAATCTCGGGAGGTTTGTTCAAATCAGTGGAAGTATTGAGGAATAGCAGGACCCTCATTCTGAATTAATTACCACCTCCAGTTCTTCTCTAGAGATCAGTTGAGAAGATGACCCAATAGGGTGTGACAGTAGAATCAGGATATAATGATCAGTTGCTGTCAGATGAATAATTCTCCCCATTATCTTAAAATGTGTAGAATGGCCTCAATGAAGAAGTTCCATTCTAATCTTAAAACAAAAAGAAAAGTCTATGTATCAGCCTTGTCACCTATGCAGCAACTTTGAGCTAAATTAATTGCTTTCTTTCACTTCTGCATTCTGTTTCTTCTGAATTGCTTGTCGAAAATTAAACAGGACCTTAGTGTGGTTTCTGCTGAAGAAACAAAAAGCAAGCTGGGAATGTACTGTGTTTGTATGTTAATGCAATTTCTTATCCCTCTCCCCCATTGATTTAATTTAACTCAATGCATTTAATGCATTTGACTAATAATATTATTATCAATTATTCACTCTCTTTAACATTTAAAAACAACAACTCTGTGATAACTGTTGGAGGGGCTTGGAACAGAGTGTCCAAAAATTGGGACTGACTCTTGGTATTGCCTAATTTGTCTCATTAGATTTTATCCCTTCCAAGGACTGCCTATAACTGGTGGCAGTGCCTATTGAACTTGCTTGGGCTTGGCAAAGGCCAAGCAGGGCTGATCAGGTGAATACTTTGATAGGTCATTGGAAAATACACAGATGTAACTTTGATTGGGAAGTTGAAAAAACATTCTAGAAAAAAGGCAATAGCAAACTATTTATATCATATTGCCAAGACATATGTCCATGTAATCATCAGAAATCATGAGAAGTTATGAGACAAAAGAATTTAACTTTTCTATTGAAGATACAGTGAGATAAAGACATTTTGACACAAGGAAAACAGCAGTTGAATCATAGGGAGTAGGTTGAACCTTTTAAAAAGTCAAATGAAAGGAATTGCTATGTCTGGTCTATTTTACCAAGGAATAATCTGAAAGCCCTTTAATAAAACATGAACAATTAAATTGAGATTTGAACTTGACCTCATGGCAAATTCAGAGTATAAATTGGGAGCCTGTGATTCTTCAGTGTTGCTATTCTACATCTCTTATTGCACCATTTTTACAATTGCTTCTTCTAATATTTGTCATCAGCAACCCTCACCTATCTGAGCCTATAAATAGTTGTTGGGGAACATCTGGACATCCATAGATTTTCCATCTCTACCTTACAGACCAAATCAGGTAGAAATCTAGATTCTAGCTTTGTTTCGCTGAATCAGTAGAGTATAACAGACATAAGACATACGTAACTTCTCATTTCAAGTTTAGTATAATCTGTAATAGGGGTACAATGTCTCAGCGATTAAGATGCAGGACTGTTGGCTGGAAAGTCAATAGCCCAGGTTCGAGACCCAAGTGACACACAATGGGGTGAACCCCTGTTACCTGCCTCAGCACCGGCCCACCCAGTAGTTCTAAAGCATGCAAATGTGAGTAGATAAATAGGTATCACTTTGGTGAGAAGATAACAGCATTCCATGCGTCTCGGCATATAGTCATCCTGGCCACATGACCACAGAAATGTCTTCAGACAATGCTGGCTCCCTCAGCTAAGAAACGGAGATGAACACCATGCCCTAGAATCAGACATGACTGGACAGGGGAAACCTTTACTTTTATAATCTGATGACTTCACTACATAATGAAACTATCTCTGCAATGTGCTAATATTCACATGAACATTGTGGTTTTCTCCCTTTCTTCCCTTCCTCTATTTTTAGAAGTAGTGAGGCTTTACTAAGAACCCTAACCAATGAGCAGAACCGGGGGAATGAAATTTAAAACACATTTACCTCCTAAAGGTTTTTCCCCCACCAATCTTGACAATTAATTAGTGCTAAAATAGTGTTGTGTGTATTCCACTGAAACCAACAGGAGGGAAAAATAAGTAAATCGATGTTAGGATTGCTGCTGAAGTTCATTGATAGAGACCTGTAATCTCTGTGGTACATGAAATTACTTAAATAGCATGAAATAATTAAGCACGACCAGAAAACATGAGTACCATTCCAAAGTATTCACCATTTAAATACTTTAAGATGAGACAAATCAATAGCACGAACTGACAAGATGTGCTTAAGATAAAGGTGTTCACATAATGAAAATGAGGATTCAATAGAGACATGGACTATCTCTGAAGAGAAAGTATTATGCAGCTAGGAGATGGACTTCTAAGGTCAGATTACATGTTACTTCAGATTTTAAGTAACTGATTTTTACGCCTATTGTTTTTCTGATTGGTTGGTTCCTTGATTGCCCTTGCAAACTTAGTTTCCTGGCCTATACAGAAAACATTTATACCAACAGCATAACTGAGTTAAGAGTAACATACAAAAACAACAGTGAAAAAAGCCTGTTATAATATAGTAATGTACTAGTAATAAAATTGTAGGGTTTGGGTGGATACATATAAGACAAGAAGCGCCTTCTATAATAAACTGTGGAAAGTAGATTCAGGTTAGAACTTTAGTTTGAGAAAGAAGGAACTCTGTTCTGCTGTATCTCGAGTAAAGACGGGCCTCATCTGCTAGTATATTCTGTGCCAGAGGTCTAGCAGAAGATACCTGACAGAGAAAAGGACAGGGCAGGACAGGGGTCAACATTGGGTTTCTTTGACTCTTCTTTTTCAGTGGTCTTCTGAAGTTCAGATGGTGATGAAGACATGGCTGGAACCCTTAAGGGGTAAGTTGGATTTTTTTTTATTCCAATATAGACTGGTCAGTTTGTCACTAAACTGGCTCCCCATCTCCCCCAAAAAATGATCAGTAAGAAAAAGGAACACCATATTCAGTAGATAGTGCCAAGGGCAAAGGGGGAAAGAGAACAAAAAGGATAGTTTTTGATGTATTTGCAGAGCACTGGTTTCTCTAGACTAGTCTGAAATGGATATAGATTGTGGGTTGGTCCCATCTAGGCTTGTGTGTAATATTTACTGTAAATATTAAGCTTTTGGGAGAAGGGATGAAAGCCTCCTTTGCTAGAAGTTTACCACCTGGATGGAAGCAATGACACAATGGCTACCCCTGGGGCAAGTTCTTTACATTTATCAATTACATATGTTAATACAAATGTAATGGTATGTAGGATTGAGCTTGGAAGACAGGAAGAAGAGATCCAAAGCAGACAAACATTATGCAAAAAATGCCTATAACAAAGGGGTTATGAGAAGCATTTTAGAAGATACTTTCCCCTTTCTGGAGAATAAAGTAAAGGAGAGCAGAGATACTTTCAGACTTACAAGATTCTGTTACCATAAATACAGACTTAGCACTCATAATTGTGATTCCTGATAAAGTACCTCAAGGGGCTTCCAGAAAATTAGTACCTGCCTCAATTCTCATGCAATAAGGGAACTCACTGCATTTTTTTAAAAAAATAATAATATGTAGTTCCTTTGGAAGAGTTGTAGGATCAGGTTAGAGACAGATCATCATGGAGGAACTGTATCAATGTGATTGCTCTGAGTTGATAACAATTTGATGGTATGTAATAATCATACGTAGTTCATTTAGCTTCTGTCTCTTACTTCTTCACGAGTGAGTAAATGGCAATATGAAAAATCCTCCTGAATGCAGTGAAGTCCTGGAAACACTGAGGATTACTCTTTCCTTTTCATTTCTTTTTATTATGAAAACCTTGATACAAAAGCTGTAACTCACTCTGTCTATAACTTACTACAATGCTTTCTTTGTACAAATGTGAAATGCAGGTGAGATAGTTCACAGAGAATGAATATCAAGGGGGGTTGCTTAAAGCAGCCTGTTGTGATAAAGCATCTAAAATTATAATGAGACTGACCAATATCTTTTCAGACCTACTGTGATGGTTCTCAAAGGTTTGTATTTTGATGTTCTGAATGGTTTCTATTTTGAGTTATTTTCAAAGCATCCCCTAATAGTGATTCTTTTCAAGGACATCACTCTATTGAAAGAATGGGCTTCAGTTAATAAACTGCATGTGCATTTGTGATTTTTAGTCTACGTTCAGCCCAGAGTTTGGTAATCTTTTTAACCTTTGCTCCATCTACCTGAATACCTGTGTTTCTTCATATCCTTGACTTTATTGGTGACTGATTTATTTTGCTCTGATTTTTTTCTCCTTCGACACCATTAAGCTCAACACAATTAGGAAAAAGAAAATACGCCAGAAATTATGTGAGATAATACGCCAAAGCTACTTTTATGGGGTTAATTGCATGGACTATGAAGTCAAAATAGCACCAGAAAAATGATGGATGGAAAAGTCAACCCTGAACTACAAATATTCTCCTTTGTTGGTACTACCCCCGTTATTTTCTTTACATTTGCATTATTTCAAGCAGTTTTTTGTTTCTGTACTAGTTTTTACTTTACTTTTCATGAATTATGTATTATCTACTGCATGCACCCCATACATTCCTCTGACTTTTTTGTAAGCCATTTTCCTTAACCCAATGTATTTTTATAGACAGTTTTTTATTGGAGAAGTACTTCTTGATATTTGGATTGTTTTGGTCCACTTCTCTTAGTTGCTGCCTTCCCGCCCTTTATTTTTCTATTCAATCTTTCTGTTTTTCCTAGCACATTTCAAAGTGAATTGGCAGCTGAGACACCAATGAAAGGATCCGGGAGTGTTTTTTTTTCTTTTTAAAAAAGGTATAGTTTCAATCCCTTAAATTTATGAATCTTTTGTAAACTGGTATAGGTACAGCTTTGCCTCTCCCTATGTATGCTGCAGCTACAAAAATATTCTTCCAAAACCACTACTGAGCCAGGTAAGGAGCTATGTGATTCAAGAGAGATTTGCAGTATTCTCTTTCTTTAAACAAGATTTCAGTTGAAGTATGTGTCTCTCCTGGTTTCAGGAACTAGAATTCTCTGTCTGAGTCCTTAAAAGTAAACACTGTCAAGATTACTTGGTCTTCCTATTGAGTAAATGTGTACAGTTATTAAATGTATGCAATTCATAATGCTGGGAAATTGTTTTCTAGTTTTCTTATGTTAAAACAAAGAGGGCTCATTTCTAATGTGGCTGGGATTATTGATATTGTTAGTTGTAATAGGAGAGAAATGTTTATCAGCAGTAATTACACTTAGGTTTTGGCCTTTGAATTTTATTAAAGGCTTCCATGAGTAATTAGTAAAATTGGCAAACAATTTGGCTAATCTAAAGAAAAGAAGAAACAGGGGCAACATGATAGCAGTATTCCAGTATTTGAGGGGCTGCCACAAAGAAGAGGGGTCAAATTATTCTCCAAAGCACCAGAGGGCAGGACAAGAAACAATGGTTGGAAACTGACCAAAGAGAGAAGCAACCTGAAATTAAGGGGAAACTTCCAAATAGTGAGGACAATTAACCAGTGGAACATTTTGCCTTTAGAAATCGTGGGTGCTCCATCACTGGAGATTTTTAAGAAGAGACTAGACAGTCACTTGTCTGAAATGGTATAGGTTCTCCTGCTTGAGCAGGGCGCTGGACTAGAAGACGTCCATTCTATTCTATTCTATTCTATTCTGTTCTGTTCTGTTCTGTTCTGTTCTGTTCTGTTCTGTTCCTGACCTTTGATCACATTCTTTTAATCATATTCATTATTAGAGTTTACCATTTTCTATTCCCAATCTTTAAAAATATTTATGGATCAAAGACACAATAAATATAGAATTTGCTGAGTGAGTGTCACTTGTATCTCAATAGTAACTTTTTATGCTTAAGTATATTATTATCCCTTTTGGCCATAAGCAAAAAGAGTGCAAGCAAAAGAAATTGGGGACAGTGAATATAAGCAGAGAATTTGGCAAACAGCATGAAATAGTGAATAAAATGAAATGAAATAGAAATATGTTCTGTATTTGTGAATCTAAGAGAAAGATATAAAAATCTGAAAATATTCTGATCTTGTAACAAGCAGTTCACAGCCAGACAAGCATTTAATCATGAAGGAATGGGCTAAAAGATGTGATTGGAACTGTGAATGTTGTAACATTCACTGGGTGTAACATGCAACTATCATCAAGCTTTCTGTGAGTATGTATAAAAGAAAACATTCAAAGGCTGATGATAGTTTCCATCCCAGTGAATGTTGCATTCATAATTATCATGAATTGTAATAATGAATGAACTGGGGTGAGTTTGGAGAAAATCTGTATAAAAAATTGGAATGAATGCAATCTAGTGTCAGGTGCGAAAGACCAGGTTCACACCTGAAGGTCCAATTAAAATGGTTTATTGCTAAACAGCCTATACACAAGAATCTTTTCAAGTAATAGCACCCGTTTGGAGTTATTCAAGGGGGTTGGACTTAGTACGCTTGTGGCTACATAGGGATTCTAGGCTGACCACTCTTTTAACTCTACCCTCAGATTCTGCCACTCCTTCTCCTGCATCTAGGCTGTGTAACTCTATCTATCTCTCTGTCTTTTCTCTTTTTGTGTACACACACGTTCTATTAGATAACATAAGTGGATGAGTGAGAACAAGTTAAACACAGAAGAAGGCAATAAGCCTTTAGACATCAAAAACTGAATAACCAATTGGTTTTTGTTTGGTGAATATCTGTTATCTGCTCAGCTCAGAAAAGCTGTTTTTAGAAAAGGTCTATTTGTCTGTACTACACCAACTAAGGAATGAATTTAAAAACATGAATGATTTGACTGTTTATAGAAGGAGATTGCAAAAATAAGTGATACAGATGAGGTGAGATGTGAGTCAGACCATTATTAGGCTGTGTGAAGAAAAGTAAGAAAGAAGGACATGAAAGGAAAGAAAAATGGACATGAAAGGAAAAAAATAAGATACAATAGCCTTTATTGTCACTTTTTTCTCTGTACACCCTGGCACACATTAAAAATGAAATTCTGATGCTTGCTCCCAAAAGAATACATACACATACACATCTTTACATTGCTGTATATACACACACACACACACTACTTAAAATGAGTCTAACAGTAGAAAAATGATAGTTGCAAGAATATCATCATGTAGAACATAGAAATATAGAGCAATTTTTATGAACAAATAAAAAAAATTGGAATTGAGTGAAACCAGCAAAATAAATACAATGAAGACTACATGTACCACATTCAAAATTTGGAATTCCCTTAACATAAGTCCTATTGTTTATGTTTACAATGATCTAGTAGATAAGGATAGACTTTTAACTGATTAGAAAGACATTCATTGTAATTTCTTAGCTTTCATGATTTACACGGTTCATGATTTACACTATTGATCACTGTCAGTGATGCTTTTAGATTAATTTGACTTTCATAATCAGCTATATACTTTAAAAGATACAAGTGATTTAATTACATAAAACCAAGCTAACATCATCCTGAAATTTCTCATCTAAGACATCCAATTTTATTGAATTCCAGATTTTTTTTATTTATTATGTTTTTTATTTTTATTTTTGTCTCCTTTTTCTTTTCTTGTCCTTTTCTCCCCTTCTCTATAAAATCTTCAATCAAAAAAGAATAAAAATGATTTTGAGGGAACTGAAATGAAGGAATGCTGAAAATAGTATTTTCAAGATCTGTGTGGCAATGATAGTGATAGCTTAAAGAGTGAAATTGAAACGAATATTATAAAGTTCATATCTGAGAAAAAATATGGCGGCTTTCATAAAAATGCCATGAGAATGATGAAAAATAATAAAACTTCAGATACAGATGGAGTAACTACAGAAAGGGTATATATTGTTTATGGAGTAGCTGTGCAATTTGTTTAACGTGTTTGTCAGAATTCTGATTGAGAGGTTATGAGAGGGGACAATGAAAAAAAATTGAAAATGCAGAATGGCTTTATGCAGACATGAGATTTGCTTTTCAGCAGGTCATTGGGAAATGTATGAATGTGAGAAATAGTTTATTGAAAAATCTGTTATTTGTGGGAAAAGATGTGGCAAAGTCCACAGTTGTGAAATAAAGCAACACTTTAGAATTGAATATGAATTGCTGAATGTGATAAGAGTAATATGATGAAACTGAAAATACATGAGAATAAATTTAATGATTAGCAAATAGCTCCATACTTGGGAAAGAGTAAAACAAGATGGGTGCTATCCTCTTGATTAATTAATGTATTTATGGACAGGTATGTAAAAATATTTCTGGTAATATTAGATATGTACCGACTTGGAACATGAATGTGTGTGTAATGTTGCATGCAGATGATGCCGTGTTTTTGATTCAAAATCCCAAATGTTTGCAGCAAAATATAGATAGATTGTACAAAATGAGTCACATGGGACATTAATTAATTAATTAATTAATCTGAAACCAAAGAAGTTTTGTGTAATATATGAAAACACTATTACATCTTATACATAAAAAGGGCAAAATTCACCTAAATGAACGTGCTAGAACATTTATTAAAGTTGGAAAATGGATGGAGAAATTTTAAGATGTGTAAATGTTGTTAGGAAAGAGGAAGATACTATGTGGTGTATATGAGAAATGACAGTTTGTCAAAAGATGCAAAAATGGTGTTTCTGCCCTCATTTTGTTATATGAAAGTAAGAATTAGGAATATCAAGTCAAACGCAGAGTGAATGGTTATGTTAAGCCATATGTGTGGTAAAACAAAAAAATTCATAGAATCGAGAATGAATGTTGCAGAATAAATGTAAACATAATATAAAAAGGAAGTTATTATTAGAGGTCATTTAATCACATAGAAAAATGAATGAGGTTCATATGGAGAAGCACATATATGAAAATATATTGAATGGGTTGAGGAAAAAGGAATGATCAAGAAAGTCGTTATTGGATGGACTTGATGAGAATCCCCAAAAGACAAGAAAATAGCAGTGTCAGAGGTGATCAAAATAGGGGTGAGACTTGTATTGCAATGCCACAACCACCATCTTGTCTATTTTGACTGTCAGCGAGTGGACAAAAATGGTAGAAAGAAAGATATATTTTGCAAGAATAGAAAGGTTAAAGAGGTATTATTAATATGGTTGGTGTAAACCAGACTTAGAGTTTCTTTTCTCTTACTTATGACTTTTAACTTCTATTGTTTGCCTCTTATTACGTATTACTTATTTTCTGCACTTCAGTAATTAAAGTAATGGGTATTCCTACACATATAAAGAAGTTTCTTTACATAACATATAAATGATGGCAAGTTATTTGCTACCATGTGGTGCTGGTTATCATGTAGATGGTGTAGGATAGTGGTGGCGAACCTATGGCACGGGTGCCAGAGGCAGCACTCAGAGCCCTCTCTGTGGGCACGTGCACCATGCCCCAGAGATGGCAACTGTCCCTCTTCAACCAGCTGCCCGCTAACTCGCCAAGGTCCCACGTGGCCGAATGCATCCCAGCTGGTTTTCCTCCCCCCCACCCCCCTCCCTCCTGGGCTCGTATGCTCTCCTTTTCCTGGGCACGACCCACTGCATCACCTCCTCAGCTGTCGGCTGGCCATCCAGCTCAGAGGCAGCTTCTCTGAACTACTGGTGGCAGGCTGCAGAGCCCCAGAGTGCGCCGGTTGAGGGGCCGGCAGGCTGTGGCTGCTGACGGACACTGTCGGCCCTCATGCACTTGCTGGCCTCTGTGTGTGGGGGCCAATGGTGTCAGGCAGAAGCCACCTCGGCCTCTGCCTCGCTGTGCCCTGCGACAATGGCACTCCTGCCCTGTCTCACCTCACCCCACAGGATGAGCCTCCTGCCCACCGCCCCACCTGCCAGAGACCCCCTGGATTTCCCCCAACCCTGCCCAGCCGCCACAGGCGTCCCTCCCCACGAGCAACATCGAGGTGACCACGCCCACCTTGGCCACACCCACCCAGTCTGCCATGACCACCACAGCCACGCCCACCTGGCACCAGGTGATAAATAAGTGGGTTTTGGGTTGCAGTTTGGGCACTCGGTCTCTAAAAGGTTCGCCATCACTGGTGTAGGAGATGACCAGGCTTAGCTTGAGGAAAGGGTCAAATGCATCATCAGTCATGAGTCCCTTCACCCCCACAAGAGATCTAAGTCCAGCCCACCTTGAATTCCATTGACTCTTATCTACTGCCAATTTGCTTGGACCTTTAGTAGTTCAGATTCTTTTAGAGAGCTTAACCTTGCAATAAGTCTTTATATACCATTTAAACTGCCTGGATCTTCTGACTATACTGATGCTTCTCAGATGATTTTCAAAAAGACCTCAGACAAATTCATGAAGTTCTGGGCTATCAGTAAGTGAAATTATCACCTCATGGATCATTGGCAATTCTTTGAAACACTATCAGAATAACGCTTAAATACAAAATACCAGCAGCACGGCTATCATCTTTGGCTGTGAGATTTTTGAATGCCACTATACTCCACACAACACTTGACTAGGTAATTCCTTGACCTTATCGAGCAGGATTCTTGCTATGATTTGATGAATATACACTGTAGGAAAACATTGCTTGCAGCTGCCTTACAGATTTGAAAGGCTAAAGTTAAAGCATTTCTACTTGTTCTGTCATATTGTTTATTTCTGTTTATTTTGGCATTTTCTTACATTTGTTATTTGCTCTTTGATGTTTCTCTTTCACTGCATATTGCCCTGAATTTAAATTGATAAGCTCTTTTAAATAAAAACAAAGTGGCATCCAGTGGTGGAATTCAGCCAGTTCGCACCACTTCGGCAGAACCATTAGCTAATTTTTTGTTTCCCAGGCCCAGAATGGACTTCCGGAAGCGGCATCCACACAGAGAACCGGTTGTTCACATATTTGAATCCCACCATTGGTGACATCCTACATTGAAAAATGTCAAGGTCCTACCTGATGGAGTAGGTGTAAGATCTAATGAGCCCTTTGCTTGATTCTTTAGAAGGCACTGCTAATTAATCTTCAAAATGCAATTTGGTGGATGGAGGCATTAGACCAACATTGAAAGGGTCACAGTTATTTATAGTTGCACCTTCTTTGTCTTCCTCTACAGAGGTTATATTTTTTAGTTAAGATATAAAAATAATATCCGTGAACTAGGAGGAGGGGTACAAAACTGGATTTATCACATGTATAAAAAGCATGCAATGAAAGATGTTTTTTAATAGAATGCGGATTTGTATCTTAGTATATTCAAGGTCACTTGGAAAGCAACTCAGCATAGTGTTGCTACAAATAATATAGTCTATGGCCTGCAATCCAATATTGTTTTATAATGATATTTAAGGCATTTATTTTATTATTCTCTACCTATTTCATTGTATTTATTTTTATATTCCAAAAGCAGCATTTCAATAGCCTTTTGGTATCTTTTTTAATAATGAGAGTTCTAGGAAAACATTGTAATTTGCTTTCACAGTAATTTTTTTGTAATAAGTGTGTTTGAATTTAAGTAGCAAAAGAAAAAATACAGGTAGAA
The DNA here is from genome assembly GCA_023970755.1 of Azemiops feae. NCBI lineage: Eukaryota > Metazoa > Chordata > Lepidosauria > Squamata > Viperidae > Azemiops > Azemiops feae. The sequence goes on from JALGBA010004198.1 coordinate 1,567,347, forward strand.
GCCGGATAAATGATCTTCCTTCTAAATGAATTTATACAGAATTAACTACCTTAATCTGTATAATAATTTTGTGATCTTTCTGTTGATTCCTCGAATGTTGGGAAACTTTTTAGTTACAGTGGAAATTGTACAGTTGTAGTTGTGATAGAAATGGAAGTTAAATATCCATAAAGGAAGCTAAGAGGTAGCTGGTTCTGTCTGTTAGAAGCTCCAGTGTGTTAACTTCCCTAAGAATGATATACGTTGGCTACCACCTCACAACTTTTCATTGGTTTATTTTATTTTATGTATTTATTTTATTTTATAAAATAAAATAAAAGATAAAAGAATGCATAATGCCATCCATCTCATATTGTGATCCTAGATGGCTGACCCAGATTAACATGATTATTAGCCACCTAACTGAGCCTCCATCATCAGGATTTCATGGCCTTCCACAAGGCTGAAAGGGTAGGGACCCTTCAAATCACAAATGGAAGACATTATTACAGGGCTACAGAGAAGGAATACTTTGAGACTTCATCAGATGATAGAATTTAAGGGAAAGGATCTGGAGTACCCCATTCTAACCAACCTAGTGGGGCAGGCAGTTATTCTGGGGGACAGGAAGCTCCTCATATAACTTGATCCTGTTCTATCATTTAAAAATTACAACCAAATTGTTATGGTTTATAGGGAACTAGACAACCCATGATCCATCGTTGTTTCAGAGATATTTCCTTACTCAGGCAAGAAAGAGAATGAACACCGGCAAACAAAAAAAAATGGGAGTGGAGGAACTTGTGATCTGTTGGCTTCCCCATTGGGTTTCCTTGTAGGAAACTGGCAGGGGATATCAGAAACCTTCCTTCCTTCCTTCCTTCCTTCCTTCCTTCCTTCCTTCCTTCCTTCCTTCCTTCCTTCCTTCCTTCCTTCCTTCCTTCCTTCCTTCCTTCCTTCCTTCCTTCCTCCCTCCCTCCCTCCCTCCCTCCCTTCCTCCTTTCCTCCCTCCCTCCTTCCCTGCCCTTTTTATATAGGGTCTATCATAGTCACTGTATTATATCCACTGACATTAGTGTCCCATAAATATAAATCTAAATGCTGAAATGAGATCTGGGAATAATTTAATAGGAGATTAATTTTACTCCTTTGAATGAAAAGCATTGATTCTTTTCATATATTCATATGAATGATAAATCATATTCACAGGTATTAAAACTTTTAAAAGACAAAGATAAAAAGTAATGCAAACTAATATAAAGTAAGGAAGAAAGAAAAATCAAAAGTCTTCTGAACTATTTTTCTGATTATATGTTTGTTCTCACTCATCCACTCTTGTCATCTAATAGTACATGTGGGTACACACACACACACACACAAACACACACACAGAGACAGAGAGAGAGAGAGACACACAGAGAGAGAGAGAGAGAGAGAGAGGCAGATATATGCCCAGGTAAAGAGTGGCAGAACCTGGGGGTGGAGTTAAAAGATGGATCAGCCTAGAATTCCTATGTAGCCACAAGGAGACTAGGTGAATTCCTGCCTTGATGGATCCCTTTCTCTCTTCAAGCAGGTGCTAAACGGTAGTTGGGAAGATTCCTGTGTATAGGCTGTTTAGCAATAAATCCTTTTAATTGGATTCTGTGAACCTGGTCTTTCGTACCTTACATTAACTTAATCAGTATCTTTAAATATTGTTATTAATAATAGTTTGACTTATTTGGGTTGAAGAACATAGTGAAGGGATGGGATGTATGCTCACTCATCACTGCTACCATAGCAGAGTTTTAGGGGATCAGGATCAGGGGATCAGGAAACCATTTAGTAGAATGAAAAGAGCTTCCAATCAGTATCCAGACTGATTTTCAAATTTTGAAATAAAAAAAATAATATACAGTATTGCTCTTTGAAAAACGAACTCCACTGGATAATTAAATAAAAGTCTAATCTGACCAAATTTTAACACTGATTTCAAAGCACCAAATCCGTTGTTGCTTTCTGCTTTCAGGTAAATATATTTTTGATACATGGGTTAGGGGGATTCTTATACAGTAAATGATTATTCCAATGAGATTTAGCTATGTCATTTTGGCCACAATTTGATAGTGTTCTCAGAAGCAATCTAATGTAGAGTTGATAGGATGATAAGATTATCATATAATATCCCACAGATTCTTCCTGGCATCAGGGATTGCATCCTGCTGTAAACAATCAATAGTTATCATGTCTAAATGGAAAGCTTTGGAACAATGTTTCATGAGCAGTGAAAATGAAATGAGATACTTGCCAAGGCCATCTGAGGATTGCTCAAACCATACATATTTAGTGTAAGGAGGGTATTTATGTGTACATGAGACACTAAGCAGTGTACTGTTTACACTGATGGTTAGTGATTGATCATAAGAACTTGGCTTAAATCCTATACATCAGGGGTGTCAAACTCAATTTCATTGAGAGCCGCATCAGCATTGCGGTTGCCCTCAGGGGGGCCGGGTGGGTGTGGCCAGGGTGGGTGCGGCCTACTGGGTGGGCATGGATGGAGTGGTGTGGCCTACTGGGTGGGCGTGGCCAGCTCTACATCGTTCGTGTCAAGGGTGCCTGTGGGGGCCTGGGCAGGAGTGGGACAGATCTGAGGGTCTCTGGCAGAAGGGGGTGGGACCAGGGCAAGTGCCAAGGCATGGTCCACTGGAGGAGCCTCCCCAGCATGCACCCAGGGGGCGGGGCCGACGTGGCAGGGGCTGGTTCCTCGCTGTTTCCAGATGGCCTTGTGGAGCTAAGACTGAATGCGTTTCAGCATAGATGGCCACCACAAAATTGTACATTGGCTCCCGGCCGGCCTGGGCCAGGGCCAAGGCAGTGGGGGCCGTTCCCTCACTGTTTCCAGGATGGCTTCGCGGGCCACATGAAACCACTTCGCGGGCCGCATCCGGCCCCCCGGCCTTGTGTTTGACATGTCTGCTATACATAAAACCTACCTAATATTTTCTCTGATTTATTGGAAATTATTGAGGAAAATGCTATATAAAGAATCTATAGACCTGCTTCAGTTCATATCATATCTTTGCACAAATGTCTGTGATATATATAACATGGGAAAATCCAGGGCTGATTTTTATGGCATGCATAATTAAAGAATTTATTTGCTGCTACCAGATGTGGTGATGGCCACCAGTTGAGATGGTTTTAAAAAAAGATGAGAGATATTCAAAGAGGAAAGGCAATCAGTGTGACTAGCACTAGCTAGCCATTAAGACTATGGTTTTAATAGATACATGCATTATGTTATTTTATTATTGATATTTAATTTTATTTAATTGCTGGTTGGGGGATCACCTTGAGTTCAATATAAGATGGATGTTTATATAGATATATTAAATAAATAGGCAGGTAAATCAATGACAGCATACCTTAAATATACACTTTTGATGAGAATTGATTAATTCTTTCTTCCTTAGGAGCTTCTTTAATATTCCAGTTGGCCATTATCTAATACAAAAGATTGGATTAGATAATGTAATGGTATGTAAAAATGACCTTGGGGGACAGGGGGAAGACATAAGAGAAGGCATAACCTGCAGCTGAAAAATTGGTTGAAAAATAGCCTTCCTCTTCTTAATTTCTCAGGATATAAAGGAGATGGTAGGAGATCTGTAATTTCAAACTTGCAAGATTCTGTTAGTGTAGCCTTACGAAATAAGTAGTATTAGCTCATCTGATCTATTTCTTATTTGGTGTATCTGGGAAGCTGACCCAAAGGTCTTTAGCTTCTCCCTTTATGCTTCAAAAGAATGATCTAGAAAACTCATCCATTTAATTGTATCTCTTGGACAAGTCAGAGACAGTTTATAATTAAACTTAATTAAATGCCTGTTCCAGTATTGGTCTAGGAGAGTGTCTTTCAAGCAATGAAACATAGCAAACCAGAATATAATTAATATGAAAAATAACCCAAAAACTAGTTAGTTTAACATAGTTTTCAAATTAAAAAAAAAAAGATAAATGCCTTCCAAAACCTGCCTAAAATCCTAGCATTCCTCTTTATGCTGAAGTTCTCTCCCAATGTTCAGTGTATCTTCTAATTACCAAAACTTTATTCTTTCTAATGCACTCCTAGATTTTCAATGTATATTTGCAGCTTTTGTCTACCCTTCATTGTATATTTGCAGCTTTTGTCTACCCCTCATTGTGAGGACAGGAAGGCCTGGAGGAACGTTGTCCATGGGGTCGCGATGGGTCGGACACGACTTCGCAACTAACAACAACATTGTGTTATATATGATTTAATAGCAGATATTTAGTTTCTAGTTGCAATTTATTTATTTATATATCACAGTCAGAAACCACCCAGCTCTCTCACAGAGCAGCTGTCATTTAAAACAGCGGCTCCCAGCCTTTTGGGCACCAGGGACCGATTCCGTGGAGAGAGGTTTTCCCATGGACTGCAGGGGGCGTGGTTTCGCATGCTGCCAGCATCCTGCAGATGGGGCTTCACTTGTTTGCACAGTCCAGTTCCTGGCATGCTGCGGACTGTTGCTGGTCTATGGACTGGAGGTTGGGGACCCCTGATTTAAAAGATAAAAATATGATCTGGATGCTAAATATTCATTATGATTTCAAAACACTTTTTCTTATAGAGAAATGTGATTTTAGTTTTTTTGGTACGTTTAATTAGAGTAAACTAAGAAATCTGATAAAATTTATTTACTTCCTAATAATTGTTTATTGGAAAATGAAAATGATTCATAAGTTAAGAATTGGTATCTCATTTATTTGTGAATCAAGGACCTTTGAAGGATTGGTTGCTGTTGATGTGAATTTTATTGTGTAAATTAGAATGGTTTTAATCAGCATATTCATTAGAAAAGCAAACTACTGATTAGGATGAAATGCATGGTTTTTGACAGGATCAATAGAATTAGAAAACAGAAAAAGCAAAGATTTTGGACTGATATTAAGAAAATACCTTACTATCATTTATTGATATCTGTTGGTTCTTGATGTCATATAATATTTTATGAATGTTCTACAAATCTCTCTCTCTGTAAGTTTCTTTGAAATAAGTCTCTATGAAATACTTTGTTACAGTGTGCAAATAGCTTCTTTATATGAAATTATATCAGTTTGTTTTCTGATAATAGAACATAGCACGATCATAGTGGTTTTGTTTTTGACACGAAACAAAGATTCTTGTTCCATTCCATTTCTTAATAATTATTTTTATGCTCCTTCTTCTAACCCAGGGGTGTCAAACTGCCGGCCCGTGGGCCGGACATGTCATCCGGAAGCCATGCCCACCCCATTGCCAGCAATGGCAAAACCGTCCCGATACGTTGCGCGACGTCACATGATGTCGCGAGTTTGACATGTCTGTTCTAACCAAATGCCTTGTTGTCATATGCCAGATTTTCAAGTTTTTCCACTTTTGCAGGAAAAATATAAAAATATAGGGATTTTTTGTTCACCCTCTTTCTGTCTTTTCCTCCTTTTCTATTTATTGTTCAGACCTTCCTTCCCTTATTTTGCAGATCTTTAATAGGTGGGGTCATCCAGTTATTCTTATTTTGAATGTAACTGATCTCAATATTTTGCAATGCAGCTTTATAGTTCTTTATAATCTACGTAATAGTTTTTGAATATTCAGTCCTTAGGGGATTTATTTGTCATCATATTTATATGCTTTTTATCACTATAGTCTTGCTTTCTGTCTGTTAGGGCTCCATTGTACAATTATCATTTCATTTTTATTCATCAGTAAGATTAGCCCAGACTAGTAAATAATTGTAAAAATGCTAAGTGTTGTTTAAAACAATGAGCTATAGTAATGAAGCAAAGAAATGTCAAAATAGTATTAATAGTAACTTGATGTGTAAAATAAATCTCCACAGACTTCTTTTATGGTGAAAAGGTGCTAATACATGTAAAAATATTCTTAGTACCTATGCATATAAATAAATTAATTCAGTAGAGATTCTTTTTAGAGTGAAATAATGTAAATATACTGCAGCTGAATAAGCGAATCAACTGAGATAATGAACTGAACTTGCTAACATTTATTGATTTTTAACTCAACATTTCCATAGGCTCAGATATAGAATTGAAAACATAAACTGTATTTGAGAAAATTGCATATAAAAAAAATTCAAATGAATGTGTGAACAATATGTTCTATGAAAAGTTGTATAAAATGTTACCAATCATTACTTAAAAATAGTGCATATGGAGGTAAGTAAACAAAACCATGTAAATGTGCACACTAAATGAATATGTTAGGGAAAATTGCATCGATCTATTTTTTTAAAAAAACAATTGTTACATAAAATTGGACCTGAGTAAAAGGTGAGTATCAGTTAGAATTGATATGGATGAAATCTGAATTACCTTTACATCCCTTTTAGATACTGGCCAGTGATAAATAGCATTTTTTTAAATTCAGCATAGCAGCAATTAGGTCCCTTTTCCTTTCTGGTTCAGCTTCTTCAGCTTATCTTTCTGACCTTAAAAATCAAACAGTCAGACACATTTTGCAATGTTAGTTGAATGCAATTTTTTTTTTTGCTTTAATAATCAAAAACTCTTATTATACAATCAATCGGGAAGTGATTCTGGGAAGTTAGCCCTTGAGGGGAAGGCGTTCTTGCTGAAGTTAGTTGGATGTTAACACTGAATGTAACTAAAATTAATTCCTAGGTAGATGATTACTCCTTCTGTTTTTCAATTCTGACCCATCTGTCAGCAATTTTTGCTGCACAGATCTCCTGCTTATGAAGGCAGATTATATCTTAGACAGGATGCAAAGAATATTTTTAGTTAATATCATGGAAAGGGAATTAAGAAGAGGGAGATGGAGGCAAAACAAAGGGCTTAAGCACAAAAGACAACGATTACATTGAAATGTCTATGAAGATTTTCAGTCATCCAGGTCATGGTTCTCCCAAAGGTGTTTTTTCAAAGGACAACTAGACTTTGTTTTTCCTTGACGAAGTCAGAACTGAAGAAGCTTCTTGGATGAGAAGCAAAATGTCTTCAAGAAAAAACAAAGACCAGTTTCCTTTTGAAAAAGCACCTTTGGGACATTATATTGAAATGAGCTAGTGAGCAACCATATCTCAGATATGTTCAAGTTTTGGTTTCTCACAATTGTTTCTCAGGAAGCTTCATTTGAGTATCATCCATTAATCAAATATACATTATTAGGATGGTTCTGGGATGCAAGAGAAACACAACTTCTGTGTGGGTTTGTGTTTCTGTGAGTCTGTGTGAGTGGCTATTAACACAAATCAGCTGACTCTCATCTCCTAGCCCCAAGACAATAGTTGTTTAATTTTATGTTTTTCCTATCTAAATTAAATATCAACCAACATGTCAAAAAAAAAAAGTAATTACTGTAGTCTACAAAACACTGAGTCAGGATTAATCTTCCTTTCCCTAGTGTACCACTTTACTGGAAGATTAAAAGAAAGATGCTCTCTTTTTCTCTCTCTACATTTATTAAAATATTTTTTTCCTGAAGTCTAGTTAATTCAGCCTCGTGGAGAGGAGGTAAGATTATCCTTATCCATGCAGCCCTGGGCTTTAGTTTTGTTTTTGCCCCCTAAAATGTTTTTGCCTCCAAGTTAGTGTCATGAACCAGTATGGTTATTTTGGCTCTCTGGAACTTTTTATCCCCAACAAATGGATTATGGTTAGAATTAGGATTAGATTTATCAATCAATGACCTCTGCAAGTTTATGTACCGGTGTTGTAATCACAAGGATATTGTACCAAGTGATATTGCAACAATTCACAATGAGCAAAACTTTCTGAACAGGATAATTTTAACACAAGTAGCAGTGTGAAGAGTTGAAATTAGAAAAAGAAGTGTACAGGTAGTCCTCGACTTACTACAGTTCATTTAGTGACAGCTTGAAGTCACAAAGGCATTGAAAAAAGTGACTTGTGACCATTCTTCATACTTAGGACCCTTACAGCATCCCCATGGTCACGTGATCAAAATTCAGATGCTTGGCAACTGACCTATATTTATGACAGTCGCAGTGTCCCGGGGTCACGTGATCACCTTCTGCGACCTTCTGACAAACAAAGTCAATGGGGGGAGCCCGTTTCATTAACAACCGTGTTACTAAATTAACAACCGCAGTGATTCACATAAGAAGCGTGGCAAGAAAAGTCATAAAATGGGGCAAAACTCAGTTAACAAATGTTTCATTTAGCAACAGAAATGTTGGGCTTAATTGTGGTCATAAGTCAAGGACTACCTGTATAAGGTTACAAACTTTTTAAATGAATGCCAAGTGGAAATTAGTAGGCTATAGAAATCTGCTTCATTTAGCTACCTGCTTTAAGGGACAGTACTTAATTCCTTTTAAAAATAAAATAAAATAAAAAATAACAACAGATCAGACTTGGGATGAAAGGAGATTCTCAAAGCCAGATGGTGGTCAAAGCATGACTTTTATTTTATTTTCAAGAAAAAAATATAGTTTGGATACAGTGAAGTACTTCCTGGAGTGGTCATGTGATCATATAATGGACAATAGATATTTTCTTAGGGAAGACATTTCTTTCTGGGAGCATTTATCTTTCTATGTATATGCTGATTTGCTCTCTGGAATTTTTTGTAATCCTTAGTTTGAACTGCAATTAATTAAGCACTGCAAAGAGAAGTCCCACCACCTGAGGGAAAAACAAATTGGTTGATAAATATTATTATGGTTATTTTTAAAAGCTGAAATTAGCCTTGCATTAACTCATTGCTAATTAGTTAAGTAAAATATCCTGCGTACATGTGTGCATATATATACATACAAATATAAATAAATGCATATAAAATTCTTTGGCTCTAGATTGTGCTGGAACCATGACAACAGTTCTAATGTTTCTGCCAGTAATTCCACCACTTGGAAAATAACAGTTTGGATATAAATAACAAGAACTATTTACTTAACTGGTATCACTTGATAAAGTGTAGACTTATTTGAATACCCATTAGTAGTTTTGTAGAGAAAATTATACTGCACGCTAGAATTTATTAAAACAGTTACTGCTGGTTCACTAATGCATCTAAGGAAATGTATAGATTATTACATAAATATTTTACCCAATACACCATGTTCTCCACACAGAGAAAAAAAAACTGCAGATGAAATAATAGTAAGCAGCTGCTGTAAGCATTTACAATGAGAGGCTAAGAAGCAGGAGTTTCGTTTGATAAATTAATAAAGGATTGTGATCAACAGTAGAAGAACTCTTAAAACACACCTTCCATTGCTTAGTTATTTCATTTTGAGTGAGTGAGTAAAATACATGTAAATATGACAATTAGTGAATTTTGATATCGAATAGGTGACTCATTCTTTAAGATTAGATTAAGATATTTTCTGTACATTATATTTTCCACATCCAATTATACAGTATAGCTAAGGATTCGAGATGAAAGCAATAAGCTCATGTAACTTAGCTTCCAGGTCAAAGTAGTCCTGCATATTATCTGCTGAGTTGATGTCTCGTCTTTCACCAGTACCTCCAAGAGCTTGTGACTCCATTCTTAGCTTTGATACCATTTCTTAGAATATCATTTTCAGCTTTAATCTCCTGTTAATTCATCTGTTCTGTTAGATTCAGCACATGGTTTTCTAAAACAGAGTTCAGCCAGATGGAACCATCGATTGACTTCACTGCTTGAGACAGACTTTCTTGTAACAGTAAAGAAGCCACTTAAGAGCTTTTCTGCCACCTGTTTTTATCAGGGATGGATTGCACCTATGTAAGATACCATTATAAATTTTTAATTGCCAGTCATTACTAATAACATGCATTTATGAGCACTGATAACCACAGGATTCCTGAAAACATTGCAAGTATTTCCAATAGATTAAACTGGATTTAAAGTTACAGTAACATTATTATTTCTGTTTACTTTAGATCATGCAGACCAAGATCTGTTTCAATATCTCTTACATAGGCAGATGGCATAAAAATTATACAGTCAGACTTGACTGTATAATATCTAGATCTGTGTACCAAATGTAGGCATACTGCATCCCAGTATTGAACCAAGTCAAATAGGAAAACGGTTTAAATCAGGGGTCCCCAATCCCCTGAGCCTCAGCCCATTCGGAACCAGGCCACAGAAGTGGTGGGTGAATGTACATGTATGCATGTGCACATGGGCAACTGCATTTATGAAAGTGGTGCGTGCACGAAACCATCTCCTCTTCCCCCCCTGTCGCTGCTGCCTCCACCAGTCTGCCAAGCTGAAAAGGTTGGAGACTGCTGGTTTAAATGATTTGTCCCTTCATTAATAGAGTGTGCCTAAGATCATTGCCTAATTCCTTTCAAACAATACTAACCAAACATTCAATAATATAAAAGATCATAAATGGTAGCTGTTGTGTCCTGGGGCTTGCTGAGTCAATCAGCAAGGCTCAGGGTATCTGCAGAACAACTGCAGAGGCCCGGGCAGACCACGTGTTGCCCGGGACCGGTTGTAGAGACCCAGGCAGACCACATGTTTGCCCGGGACCCAGACAGGCTGTCTCCAGCCTCGTGCGCATGCGCGAGGCAGGAGAATAGCCTGCATTCATTGGTTGAGTCTCCCCTGGCAGGGGGAGTATAAAAAGGGCATGTTGCCATTATTTGCTTCACTTCTGTTCAGCAAATGACTTTAATAAAGAACATCTTTTGCACCAACTGCCTCGTCTTCATGTCTGCCTTGCGAACAGAACAGTAGCCATACCCTGAAAAAATTAAACCTGTCAATTACTCCTTCAGAAAGGTAGACAGTCTGTTACCAACCAGATTTATTTATTTATTTATTAAATTTATATGCCGCTGATCTCACCATTCAAAGTAATGGTAGTCTTTGATAGCTTGGGACTAACAGAAACCGAAGGACTCATGAGGACTCTAATTTGTCCAGTTCCGGATTATTATAAATACTGTATCTAACACTCATATCAATATGTTTAAATCATGTTGCAAGGTTATACTAATAAATGATGGTTTCTTCATTCATAGGTGAAATTAGATGTTGAATCAGAAATACCGGCTCATAGTTGTGGGGAAAAATGGTATTTCCTTGTAGCTCATTGGTTGGGGGGTATTCCTGAATGAGTGAAAGAATGAAGGGACTGCTAAGCATAATAAATCAACTATGTAGAGCTGTTCCTTGCATTTATATTTTTCTCATCTTTATTAAAAACAGGCAGAAGTGCAGGTTTTAAGACAGGTTACCTTCAGAGATCTTTCTCCTAATGGTATTGATCAGAATGAAGGCACTTCTGAAATTGCTAAATGTATTACCTTAATGTGCTATTCCCTTTTTAATTAACATGTGGATTCTGAAGTTCTTGCATAATTGAAAGTGGAGGTGTGAAGCTGGGGCATATGTCATTGGGCAGCCTATACATAGCATACTTGATATCCTGTCAGTTTCTTACTACAGATACACAGACCCAGCTAATTGTCAAGCATCAAGAAATCAGGTGACTCAGGCAGTTCAAATTAGTATAAAGATTTATTGCCAGCTTAAGCTCTCTACAAGAATCTGACCTATTAACGGTCAAGGGAAATTAGTGAGAGTTAAGAAAGGAATTCAAGATAGACTGGTCTTAGATCTCTTGTAGGCATGCAGGGATTCATGACTGATGATGTATTTGACCCCTCCCTCAGGCTCAGCCTGGTCATCTCCTCCATCAACCAACATAGAAATAATAACTGTGCTAATTAGTACCCTAGTACTGTTGTCTTTATTATATTAGGCTACCTCCCATGAATTAAAAAACTGGCTTATATATTTTGGACAGTAGAACTAATGATTTCAGGGACATAAAGTTTAGTCTGGCACTATCCTACATCTGTAGCAATAGGGATATTGTTGGAATCCACATTTTCAAGTACAAGTTCACTTAGACCTGGAACTGACATATTAAGGCTTGAGTCCCCAATGTGAGGAATAAAAATTCAACTCCAAGGGTGTTGGAAAACAAAACAAGTTATTAAAGCTTTTGCAAAAGCTGGTGGAACTCTTGGTAATGGCAAATCCCAGAGTCCACACTTGAATCAATTTTTGCATAGGTTTTTATACCCTGTCCCGTGCATCGCACCACATCCTTCCAAAGTGAACCCAGTTGATAGGCCCACCCGGTCACATGCTTTCCCACCGCTTAGCAATCATTACAATTACCAAACCCTCCAATTATTATCAAAAAGCCCCCTTTGTTCCAGTCTTATCTTCCCTCCTTTTTCTGTAGCATAATTTGTAACATCCTGCTAACTAAGGGCATAGCCTAATCTACAAGGTGAACTGTTACCCAAACTGGATAATTGCAATTATAAAGGATTTATGTCTTCCCTTGTTTATCTATAAGAATGCCTGCTTTGCATCTAGAAGCTATGTGTGTAACAGAGTTCATGCTTCGCTTAAACATGGCTGCACTTTGGTTCATAGGTATACTTTAAAATACTAACTCTAGGCAGTTTTTATAAAGAATAAACCCTATATTAATGAATAATATGTTATTTGTAAGCTATATGCTATTTTACAATAGTGTGCATTATTCTAAAAGTATACTTTAAGTCAGTGTATATAGTTTCTCTCTATTCCTCCAGCTTACTACATCTCCTTCCCTAAAAATACCTTAGCTAAGTGCTTCTATATGCCTATTCCTTTAGCAGAAATGGAAAATTACAACATGTTCATTTCTTGTGTACCTCACACCAACCATGGACCAGTATCAGTCTGTGGCCTGTTAGGAACTGGGCCATGCAAGTGGCGGCCAAGCAAGTGAAGCTTCATCTCTCATGTGTGGGATCTAGATTGCACGTGAAACTCCCCCCCCCCCCGGTCTGTGGAAAAATTGTCTTCCGTAACATCTATTCTGTGTGGATTTGTCTGTAACATTTAGCAGAGTAATAATCTGAAACAGGCAATGGTTTTGTTGTTGAAAATGGTAGTTATTTCAAAAGCTAAACCAAAAAGAGTTCCCAAACTTAAAGAGTTTTACAGCTCATGTCATGGCAAAGTTGATAAAAAGCAATTCATTGATTTTAATATGCTGTTCATCTCATTAATCTAGAATGTCTCAACTTTAGAGAACTCTGTCTAATCCAGGACCATCTCTGACTGCAGATGGAAAATGAAGAGACACCCGCCCACACAACACAGAGAGACAGAGATTACTGTCTTTTCATGACTTTTTCGGGCTTTGTAAGACAATTTATTTTATTGCAAGCAATGGTTGGAATCAAATAAAGATCTGGTTTTTATTTTGGCTCACAGCAGCAGTCCACTCTGCTAAGAATCCTGAATCTGCTTTTCTACCAAATTCTCACATCCCATACTACCTATGAACCTCCCTATTATCACAGTTTCCAATTTGGAAAAACTGCATGTGAATGTGGTAGATATCTTGAAACACTGGTTTCCTTATTCTAAGTCCTGTTCTGTTCTTATAATTAGGAGACATTCTGTTATTTAGACCTGAGGTGTTGTATCAAAGGCCATAGCACTACAATGATAATTGCAATATAATCAAAGTTTTATGTCATATGAACATACCAACAATCCTCCTGCTTCATTTTTAAAGGCCTATCTAGTCCCTTACCACATTTCCCACAATGGAAGAAGAAACAGAATAGTAGTCTCCCATTGTTGTTTTCCACTGGGAACCCATTCATATGTTGCCTCTATTCCTGGAAATTATATAGCAGTCACGATGATTAGCATTTGATAGTCTATCCCCCATAAATTTGGTGACATCTGTTACAATGCCTTGGTAAGGCCACACTTGGAATACTGCATCTAGTTTTGGTCACCACGATGTAAAAAAGATGTTGAGACTCTAGAAAGAGTACAGAGAAGAGCAACAAAGATGATTAGGGGACTGGAGGCTAAAGCATATAAGGAATGGCTGCTAGAATTGGGTATGTCTAGTTTAATGAAGAGAAGGACCAGGGGGGGACATGATAGCAGTGTTCCAATATCTCAGGGGCTGCCACAAAGAAGAGGGAGTCAAGCTATTTTCCAAGGTGCCTGAAGGCAGGACAAGAAGCAACAGATGGAAACTAATCAAGGAGAGAAGCAACCTAGAACTAAGGAGAAACTTCCTGACAGTTAGAACAATTAACCAGTGGAACAACCTGCCTCCAAAAGTGGTGAATGCTCCAACACTGGAAGTTTTTAAGAAGAGACTGGACAGCCATTTGTCTGAAATGGTATAGGGTTTCCTGCCTGAGCGGGGGGTTGGACTAGATGACTTCCAAGATCCCTTCCAACTTTATTATTATTATTATTATTATTATTATTATTATTATTATTATTATTATTATTATTATTATTATTATTATTATTATTATTATTATTATTATTATTATTATTATTATTGTTGTTGTTGTTGTTGTTGTTGTTGTTGTTGTTGTCGTCGTCGTCGTCGTCGTCGTCGTCGTCGTCGTCATTGTTATTGTTATCGCACTTTTAAAACTGCCGGTAATGGATAACAATTCTATTGTTATAGGATCAAGTCAATGGCCTTTTCTTATAGGAAGGGTAAATCTGTTTCAGCAATTGCTGAAGTAGAATCTCTAGCAGCAGAACTTGGATGGCAATATTTTAGGAATGCTGGGAATTGTTAGCAACATCTGAGGAATAACTGTATACATCTCTCACTCCTTCTATAGAAAATGGGATTACAAAATTTTTGTTTCTTTGTGAAAACCTATAATAAATTATTTATCCTTCTAAATGACAATCTCAGACTCTTAATCTAACATATTGGTCCTATGTGTTACTATTTTATTGGCAGTGCTTTTTCTTGTTTTGGAAAAAACTAACACTTCTAAAATCCCCTTTTAGTAATAAAAAAAGTTAACTACCAAAGCAAACTTGCTTATGGAAAGAGTTTGCTTTGAGAGGACTGATACAGACATAAAACTGTGCAATCTACTGAGCTGAACACTTTAATGATGGTCTGATAGTGGTAGAATTTTTTTGTCTAAATATACAAAAGATTGAAAGTAATGGGCTGTGAAAAAAGAGCCATTTGGTTAGCATACTCTAAACTCTTGCTTTGGGAAGCTTGCATTTTTCTTCTTCTTTCTTTTGTAAGTGTGAGTTTCTTTAGTGACATGTCACTTGATTTAAGAGCCTCATTTGGTTCCCTTAATTGTTATCTATAATGTGATTAACTCAAGTTTTCAAATAACATCTGTCCTTACATATGAATAATAAATTAGTTTTAGTAGGGCATGGGAAATAACTAAGTTTGACCATCTTGAGAAGCATGGCAATTAATTTATGGACATACATCTCATGTAACTTGATTGATTGATTGATTATGTATCATTAATCCAGTATAGAATTTTAGTGACCACATAGATTTTATCTATGAGAACTTTTCCCTAACCTGGTTCCTTCAGTAGCCATGATGCTTACTGCAATATATTGAAATCGCAGCAAGAGAATTGTCCTAATACATTTGTGTGTGCACAATACATTGTGTGTAAACAATACATTCACATGCACACTTACATAGATACATACATGTAAGCAGTGGTGGGATTCAGCCAGTTCGCACCACTTCTGCAGAACCGGTAGCTAATTTTTTGTTGCCCAGGCCCAGAATGGACTTCCGGAAGCAGCATCCACACAGAGAACTGATTGTTCACATATTTGAATTCCACCACTGCATGTAAGGCTAATAAAAGAAGTTACAATGTATTGCCTTTCTTTGATTTTACTACCATACAACACCTTTCTGTATGGCAATGTGGGAAGTGCAAACACTCGTAGTATGTGGAATAAAAGAGGCATAAAAGTGATTCTGAATTACTATCATCTATCAATCAGATAGATAGATAGATAGATAGATAGATAGATAGATAGATAGATAGATAGATAGATAGATAGATAGATAGATAGATAGATAGATAGATAGATGATAAATAGATAGATAGATAGATAGATAGATAGATAGATAGATGGATGGATAGATAGATAGATAGATAGATAGATAGATAGATAGATAGATAGATAGATAGATAGATAGATAGATAGATAGATAGATAGATAGATAGATAGATAGATAACCTTTATTGTCATTTTTTTTTACTGTGGGCACAACGGCACACATTAAAAATGAAATTTAGTTGCTTGCTCTCAAAGTATACACATACATAACACACATTTAAACATACTATATACAACATATGTATAGACCTACACCCTTACATATAAGTAACATATAAATATTAATCCCTGTCTATCTTAAATACATAACGGAAGAGGGAAGCTTTAGAGTTCACAAGGTTGATACTGTATGGCACAAAACTGTGACTGAATCTGGATGTTCTGCTTCGGATATCCCAGAAGGTAACAAGGAAAACAGGTCGTGAAGAGGATTATTTCATGTCCCAGACAATCTTACTGACCCTACTCTATCATCTATCATCTATCTAGAAGTAGAGCAAAGCATTTGGGTTTGGATTGTCATGTGTACTAACAGTGATGATCCATGATGTCAGTGTTGAGATGAGGAATCTCCTATCTCCCATAGGCTCTCTGTGAGAGGTGTTACAACCCATAAGATGGATGGAAATTCAATATATGGAGATGATGGCCAATGGGACCAACTATCTGATCTGAAGAAAGCTAAAACTATTACATATTAAAATGACTCTTTTCCATATTTGTGTTGTGATTTTTGTCCATAGAGTCCTTTCTGGAATCAAGCAACTATACTTTAATTTGAATTTGCAATAGTAGAACTACTCTTGATGTCATCTATTGAAATTCAGTTGAAACACTATAGAAGCCTGGCTCTTCCAGTTGGCATGGGGCCCTCATGGGGTCGTGTCATAGTGGAGGTGGTTAGTGGATTAAATAGAAGGTCCCACTTCCACCCCGCCATATAGTAGCCCTTACCTTAGCTAATTCTCTGTTAATTTTAACATTATATTTATTGTTTTAATGTTTTATGTTTTAATGTTTAATGTTGCAAGCCACCCATAGTCATTTAATAGTGTGATAGGTGGCATATTAATCAAACAGATAAATAAAATTTAATATCTAGGTAATGTTCCAAAGGCAATATATGAGTTTGAGTATGTCTGGTAGTTACCAGCCATTCCCAAAGATGGTTGTAAATTTCCCATTTCAACATTCCCAATCATAAAAATACTTCTTTGTTTCTCTCTGAGAATTCATCTACTGTCCATTTTCATTATTTCCAAAAATACTTTTTAAAATGCATGCTTTGCCTTCTCAGAATTAATTGTTGTTATTTAGTTCTGTAATATAAAATGGGAATTTATAACAATAGCACTTAGACTTATATACTGCTTCACGGTGCTTTACAGCCTTCTCTAAGTGGTTTACAGAGTCAGCATATTGCCCCCAACAATCTGGATCCTCATTTTACCCACCTCGGAAGGATGAAAGGCTGAGTCAACCTTGAGCCAGTCAAAATCAAACTGTTGGCAGTCGGCAGGATTAGCCTGCAATACTGTATCCTAACCACTGCACTACCATGGCTCTTATAGTTTATTAAGATTCCTCAAGAATGGTATTGAGGCATTAGACAACCATGTTACTGTATCTTTGAGTGAGCTCACTTGACTATCTTTGGAATAATATGCAAATCACAATTTATTGGCTTGTGTCCTTAACTTCCAAGTCTTCAGATTGCTAAATATTCTGAAATATTACTGATACAAAGAACAAAGTAAAATGTATGCCCCATCCAAAAAAGAAGAGACACCAAACAAAATTATTTTTAAAAGGTATAATTTGGGAGAATTCATATCTAGATATATTTTGATGTAAAATAAATATTAAAAGATATGCTTAAATGTGATCTGTAGGTTTGTTTATTTGTTTTTTCAATGAAGAACAGTGTAAAAGAGAATGGAGGGAATACTGTCAGACAGAGAAAATGAGAGATTGATTACCCATTGATGGCACATAATCAATCAAAGAGTTTCTGTATTGAAACTTACAGAAGCCCTTAAACATTGAAAACAAACATTCTGTCACTTCCACAGAGTCACACCACTGAAAATCTGCAGGAAATCACAAAACATTGGTAGTCTGCTTTTCAGTTCATGACTTTCAATGGCCTCCAAGATGCCCCCACATGTCAGTCCTGCCATCTTCTGGGATATCAGAATGTAATTACCACTTCAGGTGTCTGCAGGTGTGAATTTCTGACAACTAAACAGCTTACTCATTGTGATTAAGAATTACTTTTTCTATTATCTTTCCAAATTGGGTAGCCTCCAGATTTCTCAGTGCATAACTGGGTGCATGACCCATGGTGGCACAGTGGTTAGAATGCAATATTGCAGGCTAATTCTGCCGACTGCCAAGAGTTTGATCTTGACTGGATCAAGATCAAGGTCAATATAAAAGGGGGGGGGATGATATTGCCATAGGTGTATACTATAGGCCACACAACCAAACAGAGGAAATAGATGAACTTTTTGCTAGTCAGCTAACTAAGGTATGTAGGAAGCACATCACAATAGTAATGGGGGACTTTAACTACCCTGACATCAACTGGGAGACAAACTCTGCACCAAGTGGAAGATCAAACAGATTCCTGACAAACCTAGCAGACAACTTTGTCTCCCCAAAAGTAGAGAAGGGAACTAGGAGATTAGCCATTTTGGATCTAATTCTCACTAACAGAGATGAAATGATAGAAGGTGTTGAAGCCATAGGAACCTTGGGAGGAAGTGATCATGCAATATTGGAATTCAACATTATGGCAGAACAAGCACTAGAACACAGTCAAACTAGAGTCTTGGACTTCAAGAGAGCTAATTTCAATAAACTTAGAGAGGGCTTGGGAAGGATTCCATGGATGAGAATCCTCCAGGGGAAAACAACTCAAGAAGCTTGGGAAATTTTGAAAAGCGAGATAATAAAAGCCCAGTCTAGCACAATACCAACAAAGAGGAAAAATAACAGCTCTCAAAAGAAACTAGCATGGCTGCATAAAGAACTCTCTGATAAATTGAAAGATAAAAAGGACAAGTATAAAAAGTGGAAAGAGGGACACATAACTAAGTCAGAATATCAGCAAATAGCCCGAGCCTGCAAAGATGAAGTGAGGAAAGCTAAGGCTCAAAATGAACTAAGGCTTGTGACCAAAGTCAAAAATAACAAAAAAGCTTCTTTCAACATGTAAAAAACAAGAAAAAAGTGAAGGAAATGATTGGTCCATTAGTGGGTGAAAGTGGCAAGAAGGTGACAAGCAACAGGGAGAAAGCAGAACTATTTAACTCGTTTTTCGCATCTGTCTTTACACAAAGGGAAAAAGCAGACCAACCTATCAAAAATAGTGCCATAAAAAACAGAATAGAAACTGCCTCCAGTGCTGCCTCAAAGAAGAGGGAGTCAATCTATTTTCCAAAGCGCCTGAGGGCAGGACAAGAAGCAACGGATGGAAACTAATCAAGGAGAGAAGCAACCTAGAACTAAGGAGAAACTTCCTGACAGTTAGAACAATTAACCAGTGGAACAACCTGCCTCCAGTGCTCCAACACTGGAAGTTTTGAAGAAGAGACTGGACAGCCATTTGTCCGAAATGGTATAGGGTTACCTGCCTGAGCAGGGGGTTGGACTTGATGACCTCCAAGGTCCCTTCCAACTTTATTATTATTATTATTATTAAGATTGATTCAACCTTCTATTCTTCTGAGGTCAGTAAAATGAGAACCCAGATTATTGGGGGCAATATGCTGGCTCTGTAAGTCCCTTCGAGAGGGCTGTAAAGCACAATGAAGCGATATATAAGTCCTATTGTTATTGCTACAAATGTGCTGATTTGGCCACATTTTAGGGGTACCAAAGTGCAAATGTTGCTAGACATTTTTTTTTTTAAATGTACCTTTTGGTCATAAAGCTGGGAAAAGTTCTGATGTGAGCTGTTCACATCAGCCCACAATCACATGGGTTAGGATGAAATTATAGCAATGATACTTTTTCTTTTTTGAGAAGAAAATGCCACAATAGAGTTGACAATTATGCAAAATGAGCCAGGCTGTGTCATGAGCATAACTGAAGTTAAGATTTTCTGCTTTTTTCTCCTTTTTATTCTTTTTTAAAAATGACATTAAATCTATTTTAGGGCTTAGTGAACCATGTTTCTCCATTTTGCCCTCAAAGTGTATAAACCATCATCATTATCATCACCACCACTACCACCATCATTATCATTAGCAGCAGCAGCAGCAGGAAAAGGGCTACAAAATTTTAAAGCTTGGGGAAAAGCTTGATGGTTTTCAAAAATGCAGCTTGAGAGCTTTAGCTTGGTCTGAATTGTAGCTAAGGGCTAAGTGCATTAAGAGCCGTGGTGGCGCAGTGACTAGAATGCAGTATTGCAGGCTAATTCTGCCAACTGCCAGCAGTTCGATCTTGACTCGCTCAAGGTTGACTGAGCCTTCCATCCTGAAGTCGATAAAATGAGGACCCAGATTGTTGGGGGCAATATGCTGATGCTGTAAACCACTTAGAGAGGGCTATAAAGCATTGCAAAGTTGTATATGTCTAAGTGTTATTGCTGTTGCTATTAAGATTTGATCAATATCCAGAGAAAGTCTGATTTTTACAGAGCTTGTTTAACTGTGGAAGAAAACATTTCATCCCATTGCCTAGGAATATTTTAGCCTGATACTCAATTAACAGAATAACTCGAATTTCCTCCGATGATCGCTGAAAGAGAAAAGAGATTTAGCAGATCTCATTATTTGAAGAAATAATGTATCAATTTGAAAGATTTTTGTTTGCTTATGGCATAAATGACTACCCATAGTGAAATAAAAATGCAGTCATTTTTTTTCAATTATATATTTCATGCTTTTGAATCTTGATATTACCATAATGAGGTACATTCCTAAGAACACAACCTATTTAAGAGGATTAAACTATCAGAATGTTGATTGAAGAATAAAAATCCCTAGAATATTAATGCAGTTATAGGTAGTTTCAGAACTTTTTAAAACATATATGCGTTTTATTTTAATGAAAAAAACAAACAAAATTTGGCCATTTGTACTGAAAATCAACATTAATCCAATTATAAAGCTAAACCTAGCTTATTGTTAATTCTGGGATGCTATTAAAGGTCCTAACTTAGATCTATTAAAATTCATAAATGTTAACCTTAACACTTTCAAAAGTTTTGTATAGTATGCGTTAGGAGAAACATATAACCATTTAGTCATGTCTGACTCTTGGTGACTTTATAGACAAGTGGTCTCCATGCTATTCTTTCAAGCACAGCTTCTTTCAATTGTTGTATGTTCAACTTTGCATCAGATTTGATGTTATTAAGCCAGCGTGTTCTTTGCTTGCCTCTTCTTCTTTATCCACTAACCATTCCTTGCTTCATTGCCTTGTCCAATTTGCACACATGATGTGGCCAAAATAAAACAGATGTACTCTTATGATTTTAGCTTCTAGTGATGTGTCTGGTTTTATATGATTTAATACCTCTCTGTTATACGCAGAGGTGTTACACGTGGTATACACAGTAATTTACACCAGCACCACAGTTCAAAGGTGTAAATTTTTCTTTGATCAGCCATTCTTAGTATCCAACTCTCACACCCATACATCATTATAAGGAAAACTATTGGTCTAACTAGCCTGCTTTTTGTGTTTATATCAATATGTCTGCTTTTCCAGATTTTATTCATGTTAACCATTGCAATGCAGCCTGAGGTTATCCTGTTTTTGATTTCAGGGATAGAACTATCAGGAAAAATTTTGCATGCAAGGAAGATAAATTCTCAAACTAATTCAATTTCCTCCTTGTTGATTTTAAACGTCTCATGTCCATCTGCAGCTGTCATCATTATCTTTGTTTTCCTGACGCTACTTTTTCACTTTTGTCGTTGATTTTTCAGATCGTTTTTTCCAGTTCTTCCTTATTTTCAGCCAATAGTGTTGTATCATTTTTGTACATCAAATTATGTATGATTCTTCCCCAACACACTCCAACATCAGGCACTTCCAGATCTAATTTCTGCATGATCATTTCAGCAAAAGGTGATAAAATACATCTCTGTCTAAGTCCCTTACTGATCCTGAACCAGTCCAATGGAATTTTTCTTAGCCACCATATAATAGGACTATATGGGGTGGGGTGGGGTGGGGTGGGGTGGAGTGGAGCGGGGAAGGGAGGGAGGGAGGAGATGGAAAAGAAAAAATGGAAAGAAAGAAAAGATAAGACAGGAGAAAAAGAGGGATTCTTTCCTGAATTCATCTTTTTCTATAAAGTTCTGAAAAATATCATGTCAGCACATATCATATCCAGGGAGATCATCCATCCCATTTAGAATATATGTGATAGGAATTGAACGTTTAAGCCTCTTAAAATAGATTTTACCTTTCAAAGAGTTAAAGAAAATCTAGATATGCTTGAAATCACCTTGATTTATTGTAAATTTAATTTTGCCTCTTTAGAATCTTGTAACAATAGACAACCCTTTCTCTGAATTAAAATATTGCTGTTGTAACTGAGAGCACTGTTATGGCTTCGGACAATGAAAATTCACCTTTACTAAGTATTTGGTATGCAAATACAAGCATTTTAAATCTCCTTTCAATCATTGTGGAATTCAACTTTCCTCAACCCCAGCCACAAGGCAAGAAGTTTTGAGAGTTATAATCCAAAACATCTGGTGAGTTACATCTGTGATGGATACATTGATTATCCAAGACCAGTGTACTTCCTTAATAAAGAAAGGGTCAGCACCTTCCGAGAGATCCAGGTCCTGGTCTAGCTGTTAATAATAATAATAATAAAGTTGGAAGGGACCTTGGAAGTCATCTAGTCCAACCCCCCGCTCAGGCAGGAAACCCTATACCATTTCGGACAAATGGCTGTCCAGTCTCTTCTTAAAAACTTCCAGTGTTGGAGCATTCACCACTTCTGGAGGCAGGTTGTTCCACTGGTTAATTGTTCTAAGTGTCAGGAAGTTTCTCCTCAGTTCCAGGTTGCTTCTCTCCTTGACTAGTTTCCATCAGTTGCTTCTTGTCCTGCCCTCAGGCGCCTTGGAGAATAGCTTGACTCCCTCTTCTTTGTGGCAGCCCCTGAGATATTGGAACACTGCTATCATGTCCCCCCTCATCTTCTCTTCATTAAACTAGACATACCCAATTCTAGCAACCGTTCCTTATATGTTTTAGCCTCCAGTCCCCTAATCATCTTTGTTGCTCTTCTCTGTACTCTTTCTAGAGTCTCCAACATCTTTTTTACATCGTGGTGACAAAACTGGATGCAGTATTCCAAGTGTGGCCTTACCAAGGCATGTAAAGTGGTATAACACTTCTCGTGATCTTGATTCTATCCCTCTGTTAATGCAGCCTAGCACTGTGTTGGCCTTTTTGGCAGCTGCAGCACACTACTGGCTCATATTTAAGTGATTGTCCACTAGGACTCCAAGGTCCCTCTCACAGTTACTACTATTGAGCAAGGTACCCCCTATACTATACCTGTACATTTGGTTTTTCTTGCCTAAATGTAGAACCTTGCTTTTTTCACCATTGAATTTCATTTTGTTGGATAGCGCCCAGTGTTCAAGTTTGTCCAAATCCTCCTGTATCTTAAGCCTATCTTCTGGAGTGTTGGCTATTCCTGCCAGTTTGGTGTCGTCTGCAAATTTGATGAGTTCCCCATCTATCCCCTCATCCAAATCGTTAATGAAGATGTTGAACAGCACTGGGCCCAGAACAGAGCCCTGGGGCACCCCACTACACACTTCCCTCCATGTAGATGCGATTCCATTGAGGACCACATGCTGAGTACGGCCAGTCAGCCAGCTATGAATGCATCTGATGGTGATGCTGTCTAACCCACATTTTTCTATCTTGTTAAATAGTAGGTTGTGATCTACTTTATCAAATGCCTTACTGAAGTCCAAGTAAATTATATCCACAGCATTCCTCTGATCCACTAATTTTGTCACTTGGTCAAAGAATGCAATAAGATTTGTCTGGCATGATCTGTTTTTGACAAACCCATGTTGGCTTTTAGTAATGACTTTGTTTGCCTGTAGGTGTTCGCTGATTCGTTGTTTGATTATCTTTTCCAGAATCTTCCCAGGTATTGATAGGTCTGTAATTTCCTGCATCCGTTTTTTCACCTTTTTTGGAGATGGGAACTACATCAGTTCTTTTCCAGTCCTCTGGTAGTTCCCCAGTGCTCCAGGATCTTTGAAAAATATAGTTCAGTGGTTCTGAGATCACATCTGCCAGTTCCTTGAGAACCTTGGGGTGTAATCCATCTGGTCCTGGTGATTTGAACTCGTCTAGGCTGGACAGGTGCTCACTTACTATTTTCTTGCCTATCTTAACTTGTGTTTCTATTCTGTTTTTTATGGCACTATTTTTGATAGGTTGGTCTGTTTTTTCCCTTTGTGCAGATGCAAAAAACGAGTTAAATAGTTCTGCTTTCTCCCTGTTGCTTGTCACCTTCTTGCCACTTTCACCCACTAATGGACCAATCATTTCCTTCACTTTTTTCTTGTTTGTTACATGTTGAAAGAAGCTTTTTTTGTTATTTCTGACTTTGGTCGCAAGCCTTAGTTCATTTTGAGCCTTAGCTTAGCTTAAGATACCATTAGATTAGAAACTGGGAGAGGCCAAGGTCAAGGTCATGACGTTGAGGCAGTCACTTTTTCTCAGCATTTCTGAAGTCTCACCAAGAAAACTGCAGGGGCTTCTCCAGGCAGTTGTCAGGAGTCAACACTGATTCAAAGGTTTCCTCCAGCCCCAAACCGACCCCTCCCCCCACATTTCCAGATTAAGGAAAAGAAAAGAGAATAGTGTGGAAAAATCAGGAAGAAGAGACGTTTTAGAATATTTGAATTCAGGTTCATCCATTGAATAAAATGCAAAGAAATGCAGGGCTGAAAAAAGGAATACTGTTTGGGATTTTCATGATCAGAGATACAGAGCCACCAAAACAGCCAGCCAATCTGTAGTTTAATTTTCCATGAATAAATTCATTCCCTTTTTAAAACACTTCATGTTAGCATGAACCCACAAACAGCATAGTTTACATAGCAAAAGCTAGGGAGCAATTTTTAAGCAAATAAATAAACAAACCATTCCTGTTGCACATGGCCAACTTAAATTGTTATTTTGTTTGTTTGAAAATTAGTCGTCACCACTCAGTGTTCAAGTTTATTTTGTAAGACAGAATTACAATGCCTAGAAAGCACACTTCAATTGTTTCAGTTGAGTTGATGCCTTCTGCCCATCTGATTTCAAATATTCTAAATACTTGTATTAACTTCCATTTTTTTTAAAAAAAGGATTACCTTTATAAAACCAGTTTTCCTGAGTTTGGCACGCATAATATTTCTCTATCCAACCTTTAAAATGAATGTATTTTTTACACACATATATTTGCCATGTCTATAGTCCTAATTGGATTTCAACTGAACTTGGATCAGGACTTTTAAAATAATAGAATACTTTAGTCATGTTGTTTGCTCTTAACCCAATTAACATTCTAAAATTTTGTTTTCTTTAAAAATACTCTAGGTGTCCTCAACCTCATTCAAGCCTCTTTTAAAAAGAAAGAAATTGTGATGTGGTGAAAGCTATTGGAAATGGGATTTTTTAAATAATAAAATATTCTATAGGATCATGGGATTTCAGATGTGTTTGATGTTCGTATTTCTAGGAAAAGAGATGTATTGATGTGCTAGACTATTTGAACACCAAATAATGTGCTAGACTATTTGAACACCAAATTATTTGAACATCAAATAATCAACTAGTTGTAGTATTTATGCAGCCTGCTGTCAATTTTTAACTGATTTTTTCTTGAAAAATTATTTTTTTATGGCAATGAACATGAGTGCTATTTTCCATTTGAATGAAAATTTCTACCTCAATTAGTTTATGTGACTGGTTCAGAGATAGGAACAGATAGGTTCAGCCTTTTCCCATTACATCCCTTTTGCTTGGATGTAATGTTGATACTTGTGGTGGGAGGTTGGAACAAAATGGTGGATATAATAAATGAATGAAGAACCACTGTACACAAAGTCATCTTCCCATTTTGGTTCAGCCTGATGCCCTTTCCTACTACGCTGCCTGCCTCCACTCTTACTTCTACTTCCTTGTAGAAATTAAAAACATCCCATTGTGTTGTACCATATCTTTGATGTTTTATTGCTGGCTCTGTATAAAATTAAATTATATCACTCAAAGAGCAATGCAACTCAAATGCTTCAATCTATTAACATTTTATGGCTGGAGGGGACAGCTAGCTGGTTGTTTGGACTGTGCAACAGATCCCAAAGGGCAGAGTTGCTGCTGAAAATGCAGAAATTGTAGCTTTCAAGAAATATATTAAGTTGTTACAATTTGTTTACAATAGTAGTCCATTTGTGGTATAAAATTATTTTCTGTTCCATTTTGTAGCATCCAGGGTACCCTCCTGTGGATTTAGTTCTGGCTTCACAAATATCAGAACACAATACAATCAAAGGACAGAAAATGTGTTTAAACTTGCTAAAGTTCCTTGATCAGCAGTCTGTTAGATGGTATTTAGAGAGTATACAATACCTGGACAACATTTAACATTATTTCAAGATTCCCAATGGACTATAAGAAGGATTTTAAATCTTTTGAAAAGTGTTAGTTTATATTTATAGCCAAATTTAGAAAGCAGAATTTCTTTTTTCCTTTCCTTTTTCATCAGGGTATTCTTATTTCCACTCTTTATTTGCTATGATGAATGTTCTGCGTATCCTTGGTGGGTTTTCCCTTCCAACTTTTCCTTTCTTTAAAAAAAGAAACACCTTCTCAACATTTATTTGAAACAGTACATTTTTCCTGCATTTTTGGATAAATTTCAGCAGTAATTTATGGTTTGGGATGGATGGTGGTTATTGATTGATTGATTTAATTTATAGTGTCACGAACTCAAACAATGACATTATGAGAACGTATAGCAAAAGCAAACAATAAGCAAACCATACTATATATAATGCTGTCTGATCACTAATTTAATTTAATTTAATTAAATTTAATTTAATTAAAACAACCAAAAGGAAACACATTGGGGCTAGAGCAGCTTGTGTCACCTGGACATAACAAAGTGCACCCATAACTAACCATACCACTGTATTCTGGACCAACTGAAGTTTCTGGATGATGTTCAAGGGTAGCCCCATAGAGATCATATTATAGTAGTCTAACCAGGAGGAGACTAAGGCATGAGTGATCATAAGCAAGGTCTTCTGGCCAGAATGAGCACCACTATGTTCAAAGGTCCTCGTAATCACAACTGCCACCTGCTCTTCAAGCAGGAATTGTGAATCCACTAAGTCAGAACAGCATAGTGCCTCCCTGCCTAGAGCCAGCTGGAGTTCAACTCAGAGTGAAACTGAATGACTTTATCCACCAGATATTGAGAATAGTCCTCACACCAACCACATAGATCAGCGGCTTTCAACCTTTTCTCTATCCCGCACCCCTAGAACACTTCTGATACATTCTCGCACCCCTTACAAAAGTTCTAAATAACGGCAACGAATTATGCATATGCACTATAATTTTGAAAACCCAAGTTTTCACACCCCCTGGAATATTGTCTTGCACCCCTGGTTGGGAACCACTGACATAGATGTACCACCAATCCCTCCTGACTTAGAAGAGACCGGGTCACCATGAACAGGGCCACTAGCAGACTCACAGAAGACATTATAATTATACAACAGCCAGAGGATTTGGGGAGGGGGGTGTCAGTACACAGATGAACACTATAGATGCAATACAATCTAAAGATGCTTCTACTATTTTATTCTAGGCAGCTACCAAGACTTTAGCTGAACTCTGTATCAAAATCTCATGAATAATCCTAAACTTCCTTTGAAACCTGATTGAATAGACTTCACCTCCACATGGACCACATGGGTTTGATACAGTAAACTGCAGAGTTGACCAATGACACTCAATATTCATTTGCTTAAACAAATCGTAAGATCAAGGATTGATTCATCCATCTTAGCTTGGTCTTAGCTTGCTCATCAACAAAATCTTAAATAGGTTACAAAAATGATACTTGGACCCTGTTCTTAGGTCCTGAAACATCTTGGGTTCAATAATATTCTGGACATCCGGATGAATTCACTGCATTGTGACTTTCATAACATATAACTATCTAGGCGATCAAGCTCCTATCTATGCTATATTGGCATAGCAAACAAACAATTTGTTTTCTAAATGAATACTTTTTTAAAAGAAAAGTACTTCATTTCCCTTTTTATTTATTAACAAATGCTTCTATGTAACTTCAATCATTTTGACTCCAAGCAACATAAAATACACAGTTGAAAGTATGTGCCCAGGATGGATATTATATAAAATATATAACTGCATTAAAACCATTAATTGCAAGGTGAAGAAGCTTAAAACATATGCTTTGATTTCTTTGCATATTTAAATAGGTAATTATGAATTAGGTCACTGTTGCTGTGTATTTTAAGTGGAACTGCCAGAAAAGAATGTGCCTTCTGTATTTGAGGAATTCAAATTCTGCTTTAAATAATTGTTTTATTTATTTATTTATTTCTGAATATTTCTAAATAGAAATATTTATTTCTAAATATTGTTACTTATTTCATAGCAAAGGTCACTTGGGCAACATACAGTGACAAAAACTAATCATATCCACTCCTTGTCCTCACAATATGCACATGGGGTGGATTTCAACTCATCCAAGATAGGGCAGAAATTGCTAATCATCTTGTTCCTAATCAAGTATCTTTCATGGAGCAACTATGTCTCCAATATGTAATTCAGGTGCAAAATGTCCTAAGAAAGGGGTACCATTTACCAAGTTTTGATATAGGCTCACAATCCACCCCCTACATTAAAAGCTCTTGTTTTTGTTGACAAAATAGAACTTTATCATGTTTCATACTGTTAAACTGTATGAAATACAGAAATACTGTCTTTATCTTAATGATGCTCATGGGTACATTCCTCTTTTAAATGTTTGAAGAAGGTATTTGCCATAGAACTTGAATTTTCTTGGCAGAAATCTGTTAGCCTGACATCTGTTTTATCTTCCACAATGTGACCAACATTTCCAGTTATTACATATGCTATTTTATTTCCGACTATAGCATTCATTCATTACAATTAGCATGATTAGAGAGGGCAAGGTTTGGTAAAAATTCAAACATTTTGCAAGTATTCTATGTTGAAAGATTACAGAAACCCCGAATCCTGAGAGGCACCTATTTTTCAAATATTTTTTGAAAAAAAATATAGGATTCATTTTTTCACTAATCAACAGTACTATACATCTACAGATTTTTCAAAAACACAAGTTACAGAGGAGTTATATAAAGTACAATGCGATAGAAAGATTGGACTTTAGGGGGTTTTAAAGTCCAAGTAATATTACAATAAATTTTCTTCAGAATAAAAAAAAATGCATACAGAAGGCACATAAGACTGGAAATTCAAAATATTTTAATTTTCAATATTGTTTAAAATGAATTTTTCATGTTCCCTATATGACTAGAAAGTGCAAACTGATATTGGTTCTTTCTTATGCCATCTGCTTCTTTTATTACAATGAAAAGGGAGTAATATATTGAAAATAATTCCCTCCATTGCAATAGAATAAAATATGCAGAGCATCTAATTAGAGCACCATCTGCAGTAGCCGTAACCTGGAAGTTTCACTGAAGGGAAGATAATCCACAGCATATTTTTTCCTGTCATTTCTAAATTAAAGAGGAAAGAGGCTGTCTCACTAATCAGGATGAATGTAAGAAATATATGAAAGAACTTTACACAAAACGTTGAAGTAACAAAAGTGGCATCACAGGAAGATTGCTTCTGAAATTCTCCATTCTGGATTTCCCTGTAAATATCAAAGCTCCAACAATTATCTGATTTTTTTTTGCATAATATATGATTGGGACTAGCACCATTTCAAAATTAATTTCAGCTACCATTGTCAAATGCATCATCAAGCCTAGAGACAGTTATTTCTAGAGTTTCCATAAAAAAGTCACTTGGTGAGTTTTGGTGAAAGAATGGACAACGATGCCAAGAAAGGGGAACAACTAAGGAGGCAGAACTGAAGAAGCTTCTTTGGATGAGAAGTGAAACGTCTTTGAGTGAAAACACACAAAGTCCAGTTGCCTCTTCAAAAAGCATCTTTGGAACAAACAAAGGAGGCAGCAACTAGAATATTAAAGGAGTAGGAAACATTTGAGTATTCTCAATATTCCTTCTGAGGAAGGAATAACCAGCTGACTAGTATCATCATTAATCTTGTACCATCTGTAGGATATGCAATTTGTGGGAGGTAATGAAGTAGCAGTCTGAATAAATGTTCTGAAAGCCAGAACATTTGGTACTGTAGATGGAGCTTCCCAAAGGATGACAATACAGGGAATCCTCTATTCAATGGATCAATTCTGAATCATTGCAAACAATCTCTGTTCCTAGGAAGCCTTATTATGTATTTATTTGGATTCATTGATCCATTTATTTATCAAATGTCATAATAAATATTTCTGGGCTGCCTACAACAAAGCTAAGAACATATAGTAAAATACTAAAATTATCAATGTAATTATTATCAGCTATTTGTAAAATAATAAAGACATGATATAAATAAATAAATATAAAAAATAAACATCACTAAACTGCTACTAAAATGTCAACAATAGGCAGGTGATTCAGAAACAGGAATATCTTGTTTCCAATGAGTAACCTTGGGAAGTTGAATTTATTGAATTGGATTTTAGAAGCAGTTTTGGGACAGATTAAGAAAAAAGAATGGAAACTTAATTTAGGCAAGAAGTTATGGAGAAGGACATTGATTCGGAAATGTTTCATTGATTCTAGACAGGTTTCGATTTCTGAAGTACTAAGTTTGCTTCTTGGGAATTCTACTGTTATCTTTGGAACTGCAGGCAGAATTAGGAGTGGTGTTTTTTTTGTAAATTGCAACCCTATTGATGAAGACTTTAGGAGATCTTGTTCTCATGTCTTTCAGCCCTACACAGATGACCCCCCCAACCTTTGGAAGCAGAGCACACTGACCCAGATGCTGCCTCCATCCATTTGAGCCATGGAATTGGGTTTTGAATCGAGCCATCCACTAAAAAGCCACCATGCAACCAGAGTGGAACAGATCTTCCCAAGTGCTACCATTGCCCCAGATGCCTGTGAAAGCTGCAGAGGAAGGAAGGAATCCTGGAGCCATTGGTCCCCACGTAAAGGCTCAGAAGAAAATTAGGAAGACTATGGGGGGAGGGTGGAAACTCATTGTAAGGTTTTCTTTCTTGCCCCATTTGTGTTGTAATTAAGCAGTTAAATGTATTTATGGGAACAGTTGGCACAGCAAGTCCTGAACACCTTGGATTTCTGTCTGGTGGGAGGAAAATTTGTCCAGAATGTTTGTATTGCCTGTTTTCTATTAGTAGCTGCATACACACACACGCACACACACCATTCATGATCACACTGAGTCTATCCCTTCCACCTACCTTCAGTAAAGTTCCCCAGGCTGATTTTTGCTCTGTTGCACCAAAGCTTTGCATGCACAACTTGCTGCAAATTCCAAGGGGGAAGGAACCAGCCCCCCTCAGGTGATTTGCAATTCATATCCCCTCACTGAGGAGGTAGCAGATCTCCAAACCTAAGCCCTGAATATCTTGCACTGGTAAACTCAGATTGGGAGTCCTAGGGCTCACTATGTGCAATTTAAGAAAATTTAATAGCCTGGCTTGCATACTGGCTAACTTCAATTGGACATCACAAATCTGAATGCACTGAACTAAGAGCTAAGGCAGGAAACAACCCTTGAAAATGGGCAGCCAGTGGTTATGTACTGAGGCAAACCATGGCTGTGAAGAATTTTGGGAGGAATGTGCGAACCTGACTGGAAGCTCAGAGTGACATCCAACATTTGAAAATAATTGGCACAGAATATTGGAAACTATAAATTTCTTTTCCACCTAACAAAATTTTTGCCCTGATTTTTAGAACTTTATGGGTTGGAAGCTACCTTTTTGGGAGCCACTGCAGGGATCTGTTTCTGCTGCCTCCATTAGTGTCTTCCCCTCTTTTTTTTTTGGCTTAACAGTTTAAAGCTTGTTTACCAAGTCTCCCTGATCAGATCAATTTTAATCTTGTGCCAGTAAGTGTGACACCCACACACTTATGGCACAAAGGGGGGTTTTGTGGGAAGTCAGCCCCTCAGAGAAGGAAATATTAAAAGGGCAGAAAAATATATTTCCTCAAAGGATCTTAAAGAGGCAGAAAAGCATGCCCAGTTTTTCTTAATAGCCCCAAGTCTCCCTCCCCCAAGCAGAAACCAGCTCTGTAGAAATGCAGATTAAAAATCCATTCAGGAAGGTTGAAACTAGAAGATTAAGAAGACAAAGACACCTAAAATCTACATACCACACCCAAACTCTAAGACAGGACATAATAGGATTAACCCACAGATGCCAAGGAGGCATACTCAGACTCAGGTCAAAATGCATGACACAGGAAATACAAAGCCTCAAACAGGAACAGGAAACAACCTCAAGAGCCCCAGAGGGTATAAAAACCCACTCCCTACATGTGCTTTCTCTCTTTTCTTCCAGAGCCATCTTTCTGTCTGGATTTCCTCTTCAATAAACTGCAACCTTCTTTCTAAAGCAGTCGCCATGTTGTTTATTCCTGGCTTGGACTGAACCACGATGAAGACTTTTCATTCAACACTATCTAGGGTTACGTCCATGTAAGGGTGTCTCCATTCCCTATTCCTCGCAAATCTGATCTGGCCTGCAAATGTTTTCAATTGTGCTGTCCAGCTCCAAAAACCAAGGAAGACACACTCAGATTCTTCTAAGCAGTTTCCTTTATTGATTCTCCCCTATAGACAGAAATCTTGCCAAACTAAAGCAGATTACTTACACCATTCAACATGTACTCTGATACCTCCTAAAGAGGAGCTGTTTTGATTTTCTTCCTCCCAGACAAACTATCTAAACTTTGCTCCTCTAGAATGCACTCCCTCTCTCCCTCCTGGGAATCCAAACTACATTCAACCACATTGGCCAAACTCAAAATGCAAGAGAAAAGGGGGAAAATACCACAAGCCTATTAGCTCCCATTCCAGCTAGACAAAAGTTGTTAGCCAACAGTGCACTGCCCCAAACTAGTGCAGGTTATTGAACAACCCTCCCTGCAAACTCATGAGCATCTGCTATGCAAAAAGAAAAGCATGTTTCCCCATCATTAGCAACAATTTTGGTATGTATTGTAATCAAATTTTGGGTGCTTTGCAACCAGCATGTATTTCCAATGTTGCAGTATCTCAAGTTCATGTGATCACTATTTGCAACTTTTCTCGCCAGCTTCCAACAAGCAAAGTCAATGGAGGAAACTAGAAATAGAACAGAACAGAACAGAACAGAACAGAATAGAATAGAATAGAATAGAATAGAATAGAATAGAATAGAATAGAATAGAATAGACCTTGGATATCTTCTAGTCCAGCCCCCTGCTCAAGCAGGAGAACCTATACCATCTCAGACAAGTGACTGTCTAGCCTCTTCTTAAAAATCTCCAGTGATGGAGCGCCCACGATTTCTGAAGGCACGCTGTTTGGTTAACAATTATGTGATTCTCTTAACAACTGAAATGATTCACTTAAAAACCATGGCAAAAAGCTCATAAAATTGTTGACTCACTTAAAAACCATCTGGCTTAGCAACAGAAATTCTGGTGGCAATTGTGGCCATAAATTGAGGACTATCTGTAATCCCAACAATCCAATTATCCTAATGTTAAAAAAGAAAATCCCACCAAGAACATGGAATGAAAGCTGCTGAATTTAAATTATTCACTTATTGCCTCTGTGGCTATAATCCTATGAATCTTCATTGAAAAAGACAAGGGAGACTTCTGGTTCCTGTAGCAGTGCCTGTGGTCAGGCAAAGAGTATGCTTTCTTTGCCGACCGGTTTCCCCCCGCCGGTAGACCCTGGACAGGGTCGAGAGTCGCCCCGGAGAGGCGACCACCGGAGAGGCGGCAGCTCCCTCTGCGATCCGAGCAATCACCTTTGGGCCGACGGGGAAAAGATCGGCCAGTAACATGGCCGATCACTCAGCTGTTCCAGCCGAAAGTCACAGCAACATCTAAGCAAAAAGAACCACCGTGGAAGATCCGGGTGAGACCTTTCCTTCCCTCTTGATATTTTACTCATTTCCCTGTGAAAAGCTCTTAGAAATTACTTCCCCCCCTTGAGAAAGCAGCGTTTGAACACTTGGGGAAAGAGCTGCAGGGGAAAAAAAAAACCTAATTTTTATTGTTTATTTGAGCGGCTGGAATTCGGGGGACCCTGAAGAAAAAAGAGAAGAAAAAAATTCTTACTGTGACTCTCTTTCTCTGCTTGCTTGTTTTCAGCTTAAGTGGAAACCTTTAGGGAGGGGGGTGGAGTGTTCTTCTTCCCCCCACTTCTGAACAGTGCTATCTACTTTAAAAAAAAAACACGCTACAGCTTCTGGCCGAATTTATGTGGATTGTATGGTTACAATGTAATTCAGAATTTGGCGTGAAGCCCAGAAAGCGCCATTGCAACATTGTAACCATTTTGAAATTCTACTCCCTGTATTTAGCATGATGCCTAGACGCTTGCATTTCTTTTGGAACTTGTTTAAGTTTCTGCCTGCTGTTTTTGATTTTATAATACAAAGTATACTCTCCTGAAAAATGGATTTTTTCGCTCTAGGATCACAATATAATAATTGAGACACCAGTTGCTATTATTTATTTGGATTATAAACTAGATATTCATAACATTGATTGGGACTTTTGCTGTTTTTATTTTTGTACTTGCTCTTTCCTATTTTTGTTTGGATTTTATATTTTATAAAATTGCAACTCAGCTTTTAAGTTGAAATTTTACTAAAAAAACGAAGAATGGAATCCCACTCACAGCTTAACTATGGATTTATATTAGAAAAAATCTTGGAAACGAAGGAGGAATTAAAAGAACATTTTAGAATGCTTTGGAAAAAGGATGTTCCAGAGTTAAAAACTGAAATTCAACTTATTGGATATGATGCACAACTAGGTCTACAACTTAACGATATGGAGGAAACACATCTACAATCTATTGAAGAGGAAGATACTACATCTTATACACAAATGACGGAGACTTTGGATGACCAAAGGCAGAGTTCAACTAAAACATCTATAATTTTAAAAGCAACAGGAACAGACTTTCAAACACGAGACAATAAAAATGGTGACAACATGAACAAACAACGAACAACCACCATATTGATTAAGACTGATTACATAGTGCAGACAACATTGGAGAAAAGAGAAGAAGACTATGACTGGATTCAATTGTGGAAAAATGTGTATGGTCAAATACTATGGAAGGAATTAGAAGCCCTATTGTGGAAACCTGCTTGGCACAAAAAGAAAGCTAGAATTAGGTTTAAAAGTTAGAGCTAAAATTTTATTGGATGGGTAAAAATGGCTTTTAGAGACTTTGACTGAACTAATATGCTTGAGATTCCTAAGGTTTAAGACTTTGATCTGAGTTAATATTGATGTAAATTATTGATTTGATTGTGGTCCGGATGGCAAGATGGAAAATTGGAAAATCTAAAATTAGGAGTTGGATAGAGATTGGTGAAACATTTAACTATGATTTATAAAAATATTTGATAGAGTACAAGAAATAGAATATAGTTGAGAGATATTAATATATATATATATATATATATAGAGAGAGAGAGAGATAGATAATAGGCATATTATAAGTCTATTTTAGAAATAATTATTGTTTTATTATTTTAGGCTTGAATGTAAAATGGTTTTAAAACAGAGAAGTATAAATTGAATAATTGGAATAATATGTATATCTTAAAAATAATCTATACTATATGGGTACCCAAATTGTATACTATATGTTTATATAAGGCCAAATTGGAATATGTTAATTGTGAATTAGTTAAGCCTGAAAACGGGTGGAAATATTATTGATATTGTGTGTGTGTTTTTTTCTATTTGTTTTTTCTTTCTTTGCTTAGAGAGGGAACCTTTAAAGAAGTAATTCAAATTGTCCATGTATGATTATAATTTTTACTTTGTTGTATGGAGTGCCCTATCTCCACGATGAGTTCCAAGCACTTGGTTGTAAAACAAAAAAATTCAATAAAACTTGTTATAAAAAAAAGAAAAGAAAAAGACAAGGGAGACAGTCTAAGGTCCTTCAATGAAAGTTTCAAAAAATCTCTCTCTTCAGCTACTGTAAGTGCTATATTGCTCGAGGAACAAAATTCAGCCAATTCTTGTTTGCAAGATATTAAAGTTTATCTGATTTTTTTTCAACAATACTACTACAATTTTAAAAATTTCCATGTTCTGGCAGAGTATGACATTACTTCCCAGAATCTGGGTGACTCTTGCTAATGAACTCAGTATATTTTCCTTCCTTTATTATCCCAAAGAAGTTTCTTACTCTTTCCCAGTGGTGGGATTCAGCCAGTTCGCACCACTTCAGCAGAACCGGTAGCTAATTTTTTATTGCCCAGGCCCAGAATGGACTTCCGGAAGCGGCATCCACACAGAGAACCGGTTGTTCACATATTTGAATCCCACCACTGCCCTTTCCCCTTATTTAGGGGACATAGTTGAGCAAGAAGTGAACTGATCCTTCGGTTTGTTTCATATCTGTCCTTAGGGACTGCAGTTTGTAAATTGTGAAGGCATCACTTAAATGTAAAAACTTACACTTCTTAACCTCATTTGAAAGGGTTAGATTTAATAATTACATTTGTGCTGCTCTTTTTAAAAGCAATACGTCTGGAAATACACAGAGAATTAACCAAGGATGTCAAAGCATAAGAAAATAAAAGAAAAAAAAAGAAAAATATTTGCAAAATCTTGTTAAAGCTGAAGCAACTAATTAAAGAAATTAATTAAAAAGTTCCACAAGATGCACACTAAATAACTTTTAATAAACAGTCCAAATGTTCACAGTGTGGCACCAGACTTGTTCACTAGCACCCTTATCTTTGAATATTCTAAGCAGTAGCAATAGCAATAGCACTTAGACTTATATACTGCTTTATAGCGCCTTACAGCTCTAAGTGGTTTACAAATGTCAACATATTGCCCCCAACAATCTGGGTCCTCATTTTACCGGCCCTGGAAGGATGGAAAGCTGAGTCAACCTTGAGCCAGTCAGGATCGAACTCCTGGCAGTGAGCAGAATTAGCCTGAAATACTGCATTTTAACCACTGCGCCATCATGGCTCCTAGTAAGTAGGCAAGATTTGATTCAAAAGAGAGCTAATTCCAATCTCATCAGAAGGAAACCAATTTTAATTAAATCTGAAAGACATTACTCACTGAAGTAATAATGCTGAAAAATGTACACTATGTATAAATCATTGCATTAGCTGATATGCGTTTGTCTTTATAAACCTACAATGAAGCTGAAATGGTCTGGGCACTGAATGATAAAATGCTTCCTGCTAAAGACTAATGCTAATACAAACAAAGCAAGGAAAAAATCAATCAAAAATTGAGGTGGATGGATATGCAACATTATGAAAATATTTATTTAAAATAAGAATTATATAATTCTATAGTGGTCCAGTTGTTCACTGATTTGGAAGTTAAGTGTTAAATAAGTGTCATTTAAATACTGGGAGTTGTTACTTTGAGAAATGTCCATGTCATTTTGTTGTTGATAGTATTTTTGGAGTGAATAAATTATATTTGTCTACTTCCATAAGATCACTAGATTCATCCCTTGCAAATTTATCTCCTGCTCATCAAATATATAATCTGGAAATATTCAGCCTTCAGCTGAATGATTTTATACTCAAAACTCTGGAGATTGTTATGAAACTGTCAGTACAGTTCATAATGTGAAGCATATGTATCTGTCATGCTGTTTTCAAGTTTGAATACCGCAATACAATTTTTTGTAGAGTTTAAAACTTCAGGTGAAGTTGGTCTCGCAGAAAAAATGGATCAAATCTCTGTTCAGGGGCATGTTTTCAGAAAAAATGACCACTGAAAAGAGTAGAAATATAGACAGCCCAAAATCTGAGAAATAATTCTCACTGTAACATCTTTAGCATCAAAAAAGAAAATAACACTATGGAAAATTCTGTTCTGTCAATGTTAATGAATCTCAAGGATTTATGAGATATTATGATGGTAATTTCCTCCTTTTTATATATTTATTTATTAAATGTATATGCCGCTCATCTTGCCAAGTAACAACTCTAGGTGACTTACAACCAAGAAAAGGAAGATAAAACATTAAGCATTAAAATAATAAATTTCAACATTCTTTCTCACATACATACAGAGACAAACATCTATACTCATGGGAGTAATTCAGTAGTTGATCAATCTTAAAGGATTCTAGTATATTCCTTGCTATCTTCCATAAATGTGGGTAAAATCAGTCATATGAATCTGTTACATCAGAGGCCTATCTGTTCTGCATGTAGGAGAGAACTTGGGTCTAGTGGTTAAGGCAGCAGGCTAAAAACTGGGAGACCATGAATTCTAATCTCACCTTAACCATGAAAGCCAGCTGGGTGACTAAGCCAGTCATTCTCTCTTAGTCCATCCCACCTCACAGGGTTGTTGTTGTAGTAGGGAAAATAGGGGAAGGAAGAAGTATTAGGTATGTTCATCACCTTGAGTTATTTATAAAAATAATAAAGGCAGGATATAAACAAACAAACAAACAAACAAATAAATAAATAAATTTAAAGATAATGGAACATCTTCTTTCAAGAGCTGTGTTTGATTGGCATCCCTCTTTCAGCTTTTAGGAAATTTGAAATAATGTATCTCCCTGGAGTCCTGCTAGGCTCTTTCATTAAGATTGTGTGTGTGAGTGTGTTTGTGGTATTTCTGGATGGTATGAAGGAACAACATCATGCTAAGAGTACGCATTCCCAGCAGGATCATCCAAGGCGTGAAAGTCATCCTGGTTTTCCAGCTAAAGAAACAGGCTGTCAGAATTGGCAACATACTGTTAAATTCCAGTTAAGCTGATGTAAGCCTATATTTAAAAATCTAGTCAACTAGGTCAACACTAAATTGATGCTAGGTAAGAGTTAATGAATTCAAGTGTCAAGGATGAAACTTTGGCAGCTACGTGTTTCAACTTGCCTTTAGATTGGGGGGGGGGAGATGTTACTTTCAAGTGGGTTAGATGGAGAAACTAAACTTCTACGATTTAGCTGAAGACCGTGAGAGCCTGAAACCTTTTCAAGGACACCAAAACAGGTGTGGATTTGAAGCAGACAGTTTCCATAACAAAATTTATATGGACTATGTAAGACGTTGAGGGTTTGGCTGGGAAAATTATTGTTTAAGTCTATGAATTGGTGCTGGGACCTCAGAATTAGTTTTGCTTCGACAATATCATGCAGTGTATTCAATAAACATGATTATCGGAGGCGGAATGAACCTGGAGTTTTATTTTGGATTCTTGAGCTGGATGTTGACATAAAGAAGGACTGTACTGCTTGTGGGAATGTAATGACTTCAGGCTGATTCCGCTCGTGACTCTGCCTCAGACTCTGCCTCTCTTTCTCCTATCCAGGAACCCTATATTGGGAAGCAGTGTGATAAGGAAAATGTTGGAGGCAGATGATCACTTTAGTGCAGTGGTTCCCAACCTTTTCTATACCTCGCACCCTTAGAACGCTTCTGATATATTCTCGCACCCCTTACAAAAGTTCAAAATAATGGCAACGAATTATGCATATACGCTATAATTTTGAAAACCCAAGTTTTTGCACCCCCTGGAATATCATCTCGCACCTCTGGTTGGGAACTCCTACTTTAGTGATAGCAGCAAAGACATAGTTTCATATGCACAGGAGAAGGTAATAAAAATGGGTCCTACTGTTTAGCCATGATAGGAATAAGGGGGAAAAAAATTACCAACAGCAAGTTGGATTGACAATTATAATCGCAACGGGTGTCATTTTAGAAGATCTCAAGGGCTATGTTGGGATCAGAACACTCTAAGAAAGGTTTGTCTGTGTATTTCCTAAGAGGTGATACTCAACTGATGCCCCATAATCAATAAGTATTTTTCCTCAGGCCTTTTATGATGTCATTTTATTTATGTTTTACTTAGGGTTTAATTTCTAAAATGTGTTTTATATTTCAAAATCTCTTTCCATCTCTCTCTCTCTCTCTTGTACACAGATATATACAGACCTTTCTCTCTGTGTTACAGGTGGTCCTCGACTTATGACCACAACCGAGCCCAACATTTCTGTTGCTAAGCAAGACAGTTGTCATCAGTTGTGCTCCATTTTACGACCTTCCTTGCCATGGTTGTTGACTGAATCACTGCAGTTGTTCAGTTAGTAAGATGGTTGTTAAGTGAATCTGGCTTCCCCATTGACTTTGTTTGTCACAAGTTCACAAAAATGGATCACATGACTGCAACCGTCATAAATATGAGTCAGTTGCCAAGAATCTGAATTTTGAACACGTTCTTTTATAGCCTCTCCTCTCTTCTCCCCCCCTTTTCTTCAGTTCACCTCCAGCTCCGAGCTGCTTCTGGAAGCGCCAATCAGCTGGAGCCAATCAGCTGGAGCCCTGCCAGCTCCTGGAGCTTCTGCCGAGCCGAGCCAGTCCTGCAGCTGCAGCTGCCTCTCCCTCAGGCTTGGCTCGTTTCGGCTCATTCCCCTCCCCTGCTACACTTGGCTAGCAATTGCGTACCACCTGCCATGTGGCAAAGTACCACAAGTGGTACGCGTACCACCGGTTGAAAAGCCCTGACATAGAACACAGAATTGCAGCTAATTTTGCAGGTGCAACCTGTAAACAGATCGGGAATGAGCTAGAGAAATATGCAAATAAATTACTAGATAATGTTCCCATATGCTTATGGCTCCCTACATAGAAGTGGTCCTCGGCTTACGAACACAATTGAGTCCAAAATTTCTGTTGTTAAGTGAGACATTTGTTAAGTGAGTTTTGCCCCATTTTACGACCTTTCTTGCCTCAGTTGTTAAGTGAATCACTGCAGTTGATAAGTTAGTAACCCGGCTGTTAAGTGAATCTGGCTTCCCCATTGACTTTGCTTGTCAGCAGGTCATAAAAGGGGATCACATGACAGAAACAGTCATAAATATGAACCTCCTGCCAAGCATCTAAATTTTGGTCACATGA
Organism: Azemiops feae; assembly: GCA_023970755.1. Lineage (NCBI taxonomy): Eukaryota > Metazoa > Chordata > Lepidosauria > Squamata > Viperidae > Azemiops > Azemiops feae. The sequence continues at coordinate 1,608,562 of JALGBA010004198.1, forward strand.
TCATAGGGATGCTGCAAAAATCATAACTGTGAAAAATGGTCATCAATCACTTTTTTTAGTGGCATTGTAACTTTGAGCAGTCACTAAATGAACTGTTGTAAGTTGAGGACTGCCTGAGTTTTGCTTCTGTACTCCCAAATCTCATTTTGCCATTAATCTTATCTTTTGTTGTTGAGACTCAATATGCAATTGTATTCATTACCCCTTTTCTTTTGTGCAAGCAACCCATCCTCCTTTGCTTTATTTCTGTAATTTTGGCACACTGCAATTACTTTTACTTACACTAAAATCTGGAACTTTTAGCAATTTTAGATCACAGCTTGCCATCTTGTATCCCCAGGACTGCGAAATCTCTTATCAGAGAGTCAGCAAGCTCCCCAGAATTACTTTTCTGATACCAGCAGCAAATTTCCTAAAAGGTTTACATCTCAGTTTATCCCGCATCAAAAAAATACGTAGAAATCTCAGAAGATAAAACATTATTTCAGTCAATGACCAGTAAATTGCAAAGTAAAACCTAGTAAAATGCAATGAGAATCCATGTAACTATGAATGCAGAAATAAAATATTACACAATATTATGAGCATTAAATCTATAAAATAAATTATCTAAAAAATTAAATCTAAAAGAAAGCTGCTATCCTGCTGTTTGAAAACTAATGTTTATACCAAGATGCAACCAAAATGCTAATAATAGTCTATGAATACTTTGTTAGAGTTAATGACTAACTAATAAACTAAAATATGAACTAATAAAACAATTGACGGATATAAAAAAACTAGGATATTATGCGCTTGCAAACTGTCATGCAATTATCCTTTTCCAATATCTGCAGGCAATAAAACAGTATTCTGGAACATGCAGAGAGACTGTATCAATTTTATCAGACAATAAATGCCATAGATAAAATAAACGTGGATGTCCTGCAGAATGTGCTATTAATGATGTCAACTTTCTTGCAGGAATATGCTAATGAAAAGGACAAGATGAAAGAAAGTGAGAGTGGTTTCAGTATGAACAGTTCCATATGGGCAAAGCCATTTATTATAAGGATTTTTTCTGATATACTCTAATAAGAATTCTCTGAAGAAATCATGCTAATGTCATTGCTCACCTGTATTTGTACATTTAAATCTGCCGGTGACACACACAGCAATGCTCGCATGAGTGGGGATGTGAACGCAAATACCTGCGATGCTCACGTGAGGGGCTGCAAATACTGGTGACGCTCGTGTGAAGGGGCCGCAAATGCCCACGATGGTGCTCACGCACATGCATACCTATGCACCGGCCAGCCACTAATGTGGCCCAGTGGCCAATAGGCTGCAGCCAGTAGTGGGCTGTGGCCCACAGGTTGGAGACCCCTGGTCTACAAGAAACCAAAGTTTCTCTGCAGAATTTTTTTTTTAAAAAGGCACCACAATTTAAAAGATTGGTAACTTTGTGGTGGTGAGAATCAACGGAGGCATAATGGTAAAATAGCATTGATGATGTTACCTAGTTTAGGTAATGAAATGTCTGCAGGAAAACAATGACGCTTAAGAGAGCACCAAGGACCCCTCTTTTCAACCCTGAGCTACAAATATTCTCCTTTAATGTTACATTAAGCAAGATAAAGTATTTTTGGTCCTGTTGCCTAAGTCTTCTAATTTGAAGGAAAAAATGGTAACATAGCCACATATAAATTAAAGTTCAACTTTCTGCCGCAATTCATTTCAGAATTGGGAAAAAAGAGAGATCCCTGATTGTTTTCCCATTTTAAACCAATCAAATGGGTAGGGATACTTCTTAAACATTTTAAACCTTTTTTTAAAGCTTCATAGGAAGATTTTTGGATCATACCCCCCCCCCCCTCCACCAAACAACAACAACAAGAAACCCTCCAGTAAGGACAAGTACTGCAACAGCCTTCTGATGTAAAACTCCTGATTGAGAATCTGCTTCCAAAGCTAGTTTCCCAAAGTCTATAATTCTGGAAATATTTTGGCATCTATTAGTTATTTTTATAACGATGAGTAGGTACTCCTCAAAGTGAAGTTGTGAGTTGGCTCCCTGGACGGAAAAAATAACATATTGTTTGTGTGCAAAGTTTGATCTAATAGACAGGTAAGAAATGCTCAAGTAAGAGCAGGGAATATTTTGCTAAATGTTTTGTCCAATATTTTGCAATAGCCATGCAGAATAAAACAGCATAGATATATGAATAACTTCATATACTTGAACTACAAGGAACCCAGAAACAATCCATCCAGTTATTTGAAATTGATCTGGAAGTATCCTTCCTATCCAGTTCATTAATCTGATAGGAGAAGTATATAGAAGCAGTAGACTATCTTATGTTATGCACAATTTAGTACATGGCAGAATATTCAAGGGAGATCCAATTGTCCAGTAAGTCTCAGACATTACATTTTGGGTATAAGGCAAAATTACATGTAGTCCTTGAATTACAACAGTTCATTTAGTGACCGTTCAAAGTTACAATGACACTGAAAAAAGTGACTTATGACCATTGTAGCATCCCCATGGTCATGAGATCAAAATTCAGATGCTTGACAATTGCTTAATATTAATATTCAGATGCTTGACAACTGCAGTGTCCTGGGGTCCTTTTGCGACCTTCTGACAAGCAAAGTCAGTTGGAAAGCCAGATTCACTTAACAACCGTGGTACTAACTTAATAACTGCAGTGATTCACTTAACAACTCTGGCAAGAAAGTTTGTAAAATGGGGCAAAATTCATTTAACAAATGTCTCACTTAACCATAGAAATTTTGGGCTCAGTTGTGGTCATATGTTGAGGACTATCTGTATGTGCCTCTCTCTCTAACTACTGTATGTCCCTAGAGGTAGCTACTGTATAGTGAAGGAATAAGATTATTTCAGAAAATAATAGAGCTATTAATTTTTCCAAAATTCATTTCTCATTTCACAGTTTGGAAATTTTGTTTGTTAATATTCTGCCCTATATTATTTTGGGTAATTAAGTATGTATTTTCAAATCACAGCAGGTGTCTAAGATGAATGGCCCAAAGATACTCAGATCCACCATATTATGCAAGAAAAATAGATCACAGGAATAGTGATCAGATAAGATCCTAAACTATCGACCACTTAGAATATTTTCTTCAGAAAAGCAGTATTTGACACATATATGCATAGTATTCTCTATAATAATATTATTTTGTAAACAAATATCTGTAGCCAAAAGTAAAAACAGAGAAAGAAATCATGGTAAAACCTTGATTATTTCAATGGATGATAGCCAGACTTTTCCAACAATTTGTGTGTTATTCTTAGAACTGCTACGGCTCCCACTGATTCGTCATTGTAACTCTTAGAAAAATTTTTTTTAAAAAAAAAATAGATATATTATTTAGATGAACAAATTAAATATTTCTTTTTTTGTGTGAGTTGTTGGTGCTTTTGGACCACTCCTTACAAAGCTGAGGGAAATTTCTGTTCGTTGTTTTAAAAATCCATTTTATTTCCATATAAGTACAGGTAGTTCTCAACTTACAACAGTTCATTTAGTGTCCTCTTGAAGTTATAGTGGCACTGCCATTGCAGCATCCTTGTGGTCATGTGATCAAAATTCAGACACCTGGCAATTGATTTGTATTTATGACATTTGCAGTGTCCTGGGGTCATGTGATCACCTTTTGCAGTCTTTTGATAAGCAAAGTCAAGGGGCAAGCTTGATCCACTTAACGACCGTGGTACTAACTTAATAACTGCAGTGATTCACTTAACAACTGTGGCAAGAAAGGTCATAAAATGGGGCAAATTTCACTTAACAACTGTCTTGCTTAGAAACATAAATTGTGGGCTCAATTGTGGTCGTAAGTCAAGGACTGCTTGTATACAACCTTAAACAGCAAGTCACTTTCTGCTACCAGATTACTTCAGGCCTAACCATCAGGATAACTAACAATTTTATGTTTTTAAGATGGCTTAAAAAAATCCTTTCTGGACTGAGACATTTAGCAACGATGCAAGCTATTTCATTCCTGCACTGTATATTTCCTCTGTTGCTGGGCCTCCCACCTTTCTTTCCCACTAAACCAACTGCCAGTTATTTTGCTTCCTTAGTAGGGCCATCCTGGACATCCATTCATACGTACCATACATACTTCCTGGACATCCATCCATCCGTCCGTCCGTCCGTCCGTCCGTCCGTCCGTCCGTCCGTCCATCCATCCATCCATCCATCCATCTATACATACTATACATACATACATACATACATACATACATACATACATACATACATACATACAGTACATACTTCCTGGACATCCATCCACACATGCTGCACATTTGCATGGATGGATGTGTCTCTATGTGTGTCTGTGTGTGTGTAGACAGACAGATACAGATAGATACAGAGCGAGAGAAAAGAGTGTGAGAGAGATACACGCACAAAGTTAAATTGAACTTTATATACGGTGTTAAAGACTAGCAATTGTTTATAGTAGAACATACAATTTCCTGTATCCTGCTTGGGGCTGTTTCCAACCCTGACACTCTGTGACATCCCATCTTACTTTATTGAACAAATAAGATAAATAAAGTAAGCAAGAGGCTCTCAAGATGCAGTTTAAAGCACCAAGCTCTAGCATTGTTGTCAGTTGCAGCAATGATTTGGTGGCCCACAAAGTTCCCACTGAGATGCTGGGATAGTAGATGACATCCCAGAGGCTAGTATACTTTCTCATAAATTGATTTTTACACCTGGCCATGTCTATCATGGCAAATATTTTGTGAATCAGTAAGGATCTCAAGGCTGTTATTTTGTGAGTGCACTTGCCACATAATCTCTAATTTCTAAATGTGCTGAGAGCTATTACTCTATATTAGAAAGAAATCCTATTGTGTGACTGCTTCAAGCTGTTAACTGAGCAATTATGGGGAACACTTAGAATAGTACACTGTCAATGTTTCTTTGGGACATTTTTTCTTTGGGTCTTTGCTACCCAATATTTTATCCTTAGCTGATGAAATGAAGTGTCTTTTTTTCTTTTTACTAAAATGTAAATCTATGCCAAGCTACAGTTGTTTCAAAACATGGTGGATCAAGTGGAAAAGCATTAACATAATTAAGTTAGTAATACATTTCTCCTAAAGACTTGTAGAATAATTAATTAGCAAATCTATCTGATTCACAGTTTGTTCTTAAGAAGGAAACACTATATTCTCTTCTTAAAAATAACATATATTTATGTCAAATGTTTTTATCAATGTCTAAGGATATTTATCCATGTAATGGGCCTGTATTACTATTATCCTTCTCATCTTTCCTATTACCTTCTCCTGGTATCTATGATGATTACTTAGTTGTTTGTATGTACACATTAAGAACTTAAGCACTGGAGACATATTCCATATGTGTCTAATCACACTTGGCTAATAAAGTATATTGTATTCTATTCTATATTTCCTTGGTAGATAAAACGGTACCTAAAATATGTGGAATATTGCAGTGTTTTATTACTTTTGTTATCTTCTGCTTATCCAAGAAACTTTAATTATATTTTGTGGCTGTTCTTGATTCCGATTCTATTGATATACAGTATAGTATGTCACCAGACAGCGGGCAAAATAATGATTCACCATCAAACTAATTCTTGTTTCTTTCTGCATATTGTGTTTGGTTTATATGACCAAATGATTTTTCTAGGGAAATCTGTTTATTAATATTTTATAGATAGTGCACTTCCTTTTTATTTCTAGTAGTCTTTTTTTATTTTGAAAACATGATCTTGGAAGAACAATCAAATCTGCTTTACCCTTTCCATGTCATATATTTTCCATAGTCCTCTGTTACCTCACATATAGGAATCACTGAGCATATTCAGTATTCACCAGGATGTTTTTGGATATGTTCCTTACTTGGATCCTCCCCCCCCTCAATTGTTTTCATACTGTGACAAACCTTTAAGTTATGGATCCTTGCATTTTCTTCTTATGGATTGCCCCTTTGCTGCTACTTAAGAATTTATTTCTTCAGGCATTCATAATCAGAAAATATTCATCCATGTGATTATAGCAAGTGGAAGGCCTTTATTCATACCATTGTACCTATGTTTGCTTCCGTATGAGTGATGTTCTCATATTGCAGAATTCTTGCTTGCTGGAAAACCAAAAAACTTATAATTTCCTCTCTGCAGTGATTCTGAACAGACTGACTTTATTTGATTGAAATTATTTAGGTGAGCATTAGCATTATAACAGTAGCAGCTGTATCAATTGTATCCAAAATGAAGTTTGAGATAATGCCTTCTTTTCAAGGCAGAACAATACTTATACAAGGAATTTATTATGGAATGGTGTTGTTATGTCCTGGGACTGCTGAATGACTCAGCAGGCTCAGGAGGCTGCAGAAGGCCCGGGCGATCCACGTGGTTGCCCGGGACCAGACAGGCTGTCTCCAGCCTTGTGCGCATGCGCAAGGCGGGAGACTAGCCTTGCATTGATTGGTTGATGCTGTCCCTTGCAAGGGGCTATAAAAGGCCTTGGCGCCATTTTGTCTTCTGTTCTGTTCGTGATCTCAATAAAGACTTGTGTCTGTTACTCCTGCCTTGCCTCGATGTCTTTTCGGCTGAAACAGAACATTGGCGACGAAGGTGGGAAGCGCTGCAAGAAGAAACAGGAGAAGCTAGGCTGACTTACCAAAGGAGGCCTGAAGCGCTGAGAAGTTCGGCATCCGGTGGAAGCGATTGCCTGCCAGTACGAAGACGCTGGAGGTGAGCTTGGCTTCAAGGGACCCCTTCTCATTCCTTGCAGCAAGAGGCATTGAAGAGGTTACAGGCTGTAAAGGTGTCAAAGCTGGGCCGTTTGTCACATTTTGACACATCTCACCCTGAGCGCTGGAGTTCTTACGTGGCTCAGGTGGAGAATTACTTTAGAGTTAATAAGATCCAGGAAGACGGCCTCAAAGCTGCTACATTGCTGTGTGTCTGTGGGCAAGAGACATTTGACATTGCAGAAAATCTTGTAGCCCCAGCACCATTGGAATCAATTGCATACACCGATTTGAAGAGGATGCTGCGTGGGCATTTCGAACCCAAGCTATCAGTAATTGCTTGGAGGCATGCATTTGAGCAGAGAGATCAAAGGCCTGGTGAGTCTGCCATGGACTTTGTTGCTGCCTTAAGACAAGCAGCTAGGCAGTGTGCTTTCATGGATCTGGAAGAGAGACTCCGGGATCGTTTGGTTTGCGGACTGCGAAGTCGTGAGTTACAACAGAAACTTTTTGCAAAGGAAGATGTATCGTTCCAAGATGCGCTGAGAGAGATTGCAGCTGAAAAAGCAGCAGGCGGCACTGTGAAGGCCCTGCGGCTCGCCCGGAACCCCCCAGCGGCGGTCTCAATCCATCAAGATGTTGCTCGAGAGGCATCCAAATCAGATCCGGAGGAAGAGGTGGACAGACTTCAACAGGCTGAAGTGAAGAAGCCTCAAGGGCACAGAGAAAGAGCGGCAGAATCCCTTTGGTGTTTCGGCTGTGGAGGACGCCACAAGCAAGCTGATTGCCGGTTTCGCTCCGCTACCTGCCGGGCATGTGGCAGGCAAGGCCACATTGCATCTGTCTGTTTGGGTCGCCAGAAGGAACGGTCTACAGTAGAATTGCCTCTGAAAGGTACCAAGGTCCCCAGCCAAAATAGGGTGGGCTTTTGCGCGTCCCATAGGGGCATTTTCAAAAGTGGGGTTCACAGGCCTTTAAAAAAGAAACTTCGCCTTGACGTGAAGTTGCAAGGGGTTCCCTTGTCGATGGAGCTGGACACTGGGTCTGCTCTATCAATCATCTCCTTAGACACCTTTAATAAGGTTTGCCACAGAAGTGGCCTTCGAGTCAAACTCAGGCCTTCAAATTTAATCCTCACTGACTTTCAAAATTTGAGGGTCAGCATGAAGGGGGAGGCCACAGTCAGAGTGCAGCGTAAGAGTTTTCAAAGACAGCTAGACGTGGTGGTAGTTGGGGGTGATCGCACGAGTCTTATAGGACTCGATTGGTTTGAGGCCCCTTGGATCCAAGTGACTGGGCTGCACAATCTGCAAACGTCAGGCCTTGCAGATGTTTGCAAGGAGTTTGCGGATGTGTTCAGTGCAGAGCTTGGTTCGTACAAGGGGCCTCCCATTGCCTTATGTTTGGACCCAGCCATCACACCCATTAGAATCAAGCCCAGAAGGGTACCTTTTGCCTTGAAAAGCAAAATAGATACAGAGCTGGACAAGCTGATCCAGCAAGGCATTTTAGAGCCTGTGGACTCTAGTCCATGGGAAACCCCTATAGTCAAGCCACTGAAAGCCAATGGAGAGGTCTGGATTTGTGCGGACTATAAATGTACACTTAATAGAGCATTGCAGCAGCATGCCTATCCGGTGCCAGTGGTGAGCCACATTTTGGCCTCCCTCAAGGGGGGGCGGATCTTTGCAAAGCTGGATTTGGCTCAGGCCTATCAACGGTTACCTGTTGATGAGGCAACGGCTGAGGCCCAAACAATTGTGACGCACCGGGGAGCCTTTAAGGTAAAAAGGCTGCAGTTTGGGGTTAATGTAGCCCCTGGCATATTCCAAAGTGTGATGGAGCGAACGCTCCGTGGTATTCCGAGGGTCTGTCCCTATTTTGATGACATCCTCATCGCTGGGGAGTCATCTGTGAACTTAGCTGAAAAGCTGAGAGCTGTTTTGCTGCGTTTCCGCCAAGCAGGGCTGAAGCTGAAGCAAAACAAGTGTATTGGAGTCACCTCCACTGAGTTCTTGGGATTCCGTATCGATGCTGAAGGCATCCATCCTCCGGAATCCAAGCTTCAGCGATTCAGCAGGCCCCAAGCCCCCAGTCGAAGAGTGAGCTTCAAGCCTTCCTGGGGCTGTTAAATTTTTACCATTCATTCCTTCCCCACAAGGCTGCAGTGGCTGAGCCGTTACACTGGCTCTTGGACAAGCAGGTTCAATGGAAATGGACGGAGGTCCATGAAAGGAGTTTCACAGAGGTCAAGGCCTTGCTCTCTTCAAATGCGGTATTAGCCCATTTTAATGATCAATTGCCTGTGTGCATAGCCTGTGATGCATCCCCTTATGGGGTTGGGGCTGTGCTGAGCCATCTCAAGGCTGATGGGACACAAGTCCCTGTGGCCTACTACTCTAGGACTCTCTCATCTGCAGAGCGTAATTATGCACAGATTGATAGAGAAGCTTTGGCAATAGTGGCTGGAATAAAGGAATTCCACGATTTCTTGTATGGCCGCCATTTCACGGTTTACACAGACCATAAACCTTTGCTGGGTTTGTTTACAACAACAAAACAAACCCCACACATTATATCTCCCAGAATGCTGAGATGATCAATTTTCTTGTCAGCATATGACTACACCCTGGTTCACAAACCAGGTAAAGAAATGGGCCATGCAGATCGTCTCAGCAGATTACCTCTACAGCAGATAGAGGCAGATCCTGCTCCTGCTCTTCACATTCTTTCCATTCAGGAATTGCCTGAATCTCCCCTCAATGCTAGGTACGTGGCTGCAGAAAATGCCACTGATCACACGCTTACACGCGTGCTGACATGGGTGTTGTCAGGATGGCCTGACACGTGCCCGGGTGCAGAATTCCAAGGGTTCTGGCAAAGGAAGCACGAGCTTTCTACTTTCAAGGGGTGTCTCCTGTGGGGTAGCCGGGTAGTCATCCCGGCCTCATTAAGGACTAGAGTCTTGCTCTCTCTGCATGAAGGACATCCAGGAATAGTCCGGATGAAGGCGCTAGCACGTAGCCACCTCTGGTGGCCTGGGCTCGATAAAGAGATCGAGGCCCAGGTGCATGGGTGCCAAGTCTGCCAACAGTCAAGGCCAGAAATGCCCCAGGCCCCTGTACATAGGTGGGAGGAGACACATACACCATGGTTGAGGGTACACATCGACTACGCTGGGCCCTTTCAGGGGTACTTCTTCCTTCTCCTCGTGGACAGCCATTCCAAGTGGCTAGAGGTTGTTCCTGTTTCCTCCACCACTACTGCCAGGACCATCCAGGTGCTGAGAGGCATCTTCACCTCACATGGTCTTCCAGATGTCCTTGTCTCAGACAACGGACCCCAACTCACATCTTCTGAGTTTCAGGGTTTCCTTCAAGCCAACATGGTCCGGCATGCCACATCTGCACCGTTTCATCCAGCTTCCAATGGTCAAGCTGATGTACGTATGGTGCGTACTACCAAAGATGCTTTAAAGAGAATCACTCATGGAAACTGGCATCACAGGTTAGCTGCCTTTCTTCTTTGTCACCGCACCACACCTTGCACTGCCACTGGGAAAAGCCCAGCTGAACTCCTCTGGGGTCGCAGACTCATCACTAAGCTGGACAGGTTGCATCCTGACTGGGTGGCTTCACAGGTGTAACAACCGCGGGCACCTAGGAGACTACAGGTGGGTGATCCGGTCTGGGCAAGGAACTATGGACCTGAACATCTCTGGGTGATAGCAGTGGTATGCAAGGTCTCTGGGCCACTGTCATACGAAGTGGCCTTGGATGATGGTCGCATGATTAGACGTCACATTGACCAACTGCGCTGGAGGCTTTCCAGCCACTATTCCACCCCTGGCTCTGCTCTGGGGGGGGGAGAGGACCACAATTACGATTGTGGACCACAGTCTCTCCACCAAGGTGGACCTTCAAATGTTCCTGCACATGTTCCTGAAGGGGGGTTTGCTATGAAGGCAGCTCCTGACTCTGGCACAGGCACCGGGTCGTGGGGACATGGCAGTCAATCAGTTCCTCAGGCCACTCCAGCTGCTGGTCTTGGGCTCGAAGGGCAGTGTTCCCAAGAGGGGTCCATTGTGGATTTGGGGAATTCCACCCCACCACTGGACTTGGGGAATTCCACCCCACCAAGGAACTCTGGTTTGGGTTTAGCGGATCCAGCCAGTCAGCAGTCTGGAGGGTTGCCTGGGTCTTGGGGGTGTCAAAGTCCTGGCTTGCCTAGCCCAACAGGCGAGGTGGCATGCCAGGCACCAACGCTGGCTCCAAGAAGGTCAGAGAGGGCCAAAGGTCCACCCAAGCATCTAAAGGACTATGTGAGGTTCCTGTCAAGTATTAGGGAGGCTTACTAGTTCTCTAGAACTCTGGACAGTCATAGAAGGGTGTTCTATTGATAACCTGAAACAATATGAGGTATAAGGGTCTGCCTGTGTGCAGGCATAATTGTGTTAGAATTAATAACATGATAATTGAACAAAAAACAGGTATATATAGGTTGATTTAAAACTATAAGTATTCACTTATTGTTTTATCCAAGGGGGGAGGGGTGTTATGTCCTGGGACTGCTGAATGACTCAGCAGGCTCAGGAGGCTGCAGAAGGCCCGGGCAATCCACATGGTTGCCCAGGACCAGACAGGCTGTCTCCAGCCTTGTGCGCATGCGCAAGGTGGGAGACTAGCCTTGCATTGGTTGGTTGATGCTGTCCTTTGCAAGGGGCTATAAAAGGCCTTGGCACCATTTTGTCTTCTGTTCTGTTCGTGATCTCAATAAAGACTTGTGGCTGTTACTCCTGCCTCGCCTCGATGTTTTTTCGGCTGAAACAGAACAGGTGTCTTTTGACATCATGTGGCTCCTGGAACAGTTTCTAAGTCTAGTTTAGAGGACAATAAACCTGAAGTGCTAATCCAAAGCTAGAAAGGAAACACAATCTTTATGTGTTTGAATATCAAGTTGCGGTATCACTTATGCATGCAACGAGAAATGGTTCAGATGTTTCAACCAAAAAATGATGGTTCTCTGATTTTGACTTGCCATTCTCATTTCTTCCCTGTCAAATGTTGCTCTTACAGATGTTATATGTGATGAGTCAGATGGAAATGTGCTAGAATAAAATGGCATCTAAGCTAGAATTAATTATCAATCTTCCCAGATGATCAAATGCTCTTCAAAATAAATGGTCTTTCATCTTTTTTTTTCAACCATAAAACATCAATACTGTGGTAAAAATGTCTGTAATATCTGCTTTACAGGAGCAAATTATCATGACCCAGAAAGTTGTATTTGTGAGTAGAATTTTAGTGATTCAATATTCCTCACTACTAAACTATGGTACTTTCTTCTGTAGAGAGCTGTTCAGACAAATACAGCTATAACTCTCCTTTAAAATGCTGAATATAACTATAACTGAAAAAGAAAGGGCAAGGGGCATTCCACTGAGAACCCAAAGCATGGCTTATATTTTTCTTTCCCTTAAGTCCAAAAGAGCGTAGGCATTGGACAATGCTTATAATGTTATATTATTCATAGCTTTGGTATCATACTATGAACTGCCCTGAGTCATTGGAATCAGAGTAATGTATAAATTATTGTATAAATAAATAAGCTTTATAAACCAGCTCAGTTGGAGAAAAAAGAATGAGTCAACCATGATTTAATTCAGTTAATAGTTCGTAATGAGTTATTGATGTCAAGCAAATCCAACTCCATCTTTTAACTAAATGGGGACAACCCACAACCTGAAAACCATGTATAGACTAATAGTTTATTTGTGTGTGTGTTGTCCCCTGAAGCCTTTTACAAGATAATATCACTGAAATGAATAATAATATTTTGCCTTGTCTTGCCTCCCCTCCCCTCCCCTCCCCTCCCATCAGCTCGCCTTACCATGCCTTGCCTTGCCTCCCCTCCCCTCCCATCAGCTCACCTTGCCATGCCTTGCCTCACCATGCCTCACCATGCCTCACCATGCCTCGCCTCGCCTCGCCTCGCCTCGCCATGCCTGCCTTGCCTTGCCCTGCCCTGCCCTGCCCTGCCCTGCCCTGCCCTGCCCTGCCCTGCCTGCCCTGCCCTGCCCTGCCCTGCCCTGCCCTGCCTTTTGCTTTGCCTTGCCTTGCCTTGCCTTGCCTTGCCTTGCCTTGCCTTGACTTGACTTGACTTGACTTGACTTGACTTGACTTGACTTGACTTGACTTGACTTGACTTGACATGTTTTGCCTTTCTTCCTCCTTGCCTGCCTGTGGCTTTTCTGAGCATCCAACTTTAGGTAGCCCCATTGGGATGACAAAAGAGGAAATGAGTATTTATTTAATGTGCAACAATTGTGTTTGACTGCTAGCTATGGGAAAAGACATTGTAAATATCTATAGGTGCTAAGGGGTTATCACTGGTTGCTCCATCTCAGGTTGCACAATGTCTGCAGCAATACAAATTAGAGCTGTGAGGCACTTTGATTTCAAAACAAAAAGGCTTCCTAATGTGCAGAATGACTACAGCGACAACTACATACAGTACAGGGGAACCTCAGATGGAACATATCTGGAATTTCTTAGATCAAACATGTTTTTTTCTGGAGAAATCATCTGGCTTCAGGAATTGCAGAGAGGTACTTTGTAAGCATTCCTTATCTCCAACAGGACTTTTTGACTTTTTGAGGTGGTCCACTGTACAGGTAGTCTTCGACTTACAGCCACAATTGAGTCCGAAATTTATGTTGCAAAGCATGACAGTCAGTTTAGTTAAGTGAGTTTTGCCCCATTTTATGACCTTTCTCACCACAGTTGTAAAGTGAATCACTTCAGTTGTGAAGTTAGTAACCCGGTTGTTAAGTGAATCTGGCTTCCCCATTGACTTAGCGTTTGAGAAGGTTGCAAAAGGGATCACATGACCCCGGGGACATGGCAACCATCAGAAATATGAGTCAGTTGCCAAGCATTCTGAATTTTGATCACGTCACCATGAGGATGGCACAATGGTCGTAAGGGTGAAAAATGATCATAAGTCATTTTTTTCTGTAAATCGATAGGTGTACCAACCTCACCCTTTATAGGAAATGAGAAATGCCATTGTAAATACTGCAGTGGAAATGCATTGTAATTTGTTTTCTAAAAAAAAAAAAAGTCTATCAACATATTTGGGAGCAGAGGTTTAACAGAGTTTGACATTTTCTTCCAAACAGAGCAAGGAACTTTTTGTCACAACATGGAACTGAACTTGTAAAAGTTGTAGGTGAAAGCATTTCCAGAAATGTTATCATTTGAGGACATTTCTTTAAAAGGAAAAAAAACCCCTCTATACCTTACATATAAACTTTGATTTTCAAGAACAGGCAAACCACTTATACATTTACTCATGCTCCAGAAAGCATGAAAATTCTATATTATGGTGCTAGGAATCAATTACTGTGCAACATAAAGAATAGATTTGATAGACTCTCATATTGGACCGACAACCTCTTTTTTGTGCACACATTATTTCTTTTAGACTTTTGGCCTTAATTCTTTTCCATTTCAGATATTCAGCACACTGAAATTTCAGTACTATATGAGTGATGAATAAAGCTTATGATTTTTTTAAAAAACCTGAGCCTTTAAATCTGACAGCTGTCCTTTGGAACTGTATTTATGGTATGTTATTTTATTTTCTTTTAACCATAATTTAACCAAAAGTAAAACTAGCAGAATAATTACTTGGGCTTATTAGAACATCACATTTGAAAAAAAAATCCAGTCTTTTGCTTATTAATTCTAAAGACCTAATTAGTTCCATTCAAACAAACTCAACCTCCTGCAAAATCAATCTTGTGCCTGTTTAGTCACAAACACGAGATTAATAGCATTCTGGATTTAAATATGTTGCCTTGCTGCCTTGAGTTACTCAGTTGGACAGGAAGATGAGATATAAGTCAGATCAATCAGTCCAAGTAAATCTCCTTGACTTAGGTAAAACCTTTTGATAAATCAGACGGTAGTTCTAATGGCTCTCTTCCCTCCCTTCTATGCCAGCATGTTTTGCACAGAGGAGAGAGAGAAAGTTGGAGGCTGTACCCAGAATCAGCAATGGAGAGTGAACAGGAGGAGGGGTTATCTTGCAAAAGAACTGAGGAGTTGTGAAACTGTCCAGCTGTAATTAAAAGGATGAATTTAGCTAAAAATTTAGCAAGGGTCTGTCTTTAGTGAGGTGTGTATTTCATGGTGCAAGGAACAGTTTATTTCTGCTTGAACATGGAAAGTTAAATTCCACGTCATTGGGATTATTTATCAAACATTTCAATAAACCATGGAATTAAGGAATGAGCCTGATATGGCAGGATAGCGCAATGGGACCTGAATCTGGACTTCAGTCACAACCTGTGACCATACATTCATATACTTTTTCATGCCAGTAATAACCCTTTAATATGGAATTCTTGGACTGAATATTTCAAGAATATTTTGGTAGCGCTGAATGGGGCATACGTATCTTCTATGACAGTAACCATGCAAGGAAGATTGAGTGGACATTGTGTTGTGATCTGATGTTACGCTACTTAAAACTGGTGGCAAATGCTTTGTTTTTCTCCTGGTGGTATAAAATTAGACAAGCAGTTAGCAGCACTGCTCTGCTGGATCGCAAGTCTATAAAAGCAGCAAGTGTTACTTGTGAGACTTAGATGTAGTTTATTAAAAGCTTCTTGGTGGATGGATTCATTTAGTCCATGGGCATTCCCCCATTGCTTTCCTGATTAGAGAATGCCATATGTATTTACAAATGTAGGCTAAAAGTACGTTAGCAAGGGGCTATTGAAAATGTATATATTCCTTAATATTCTACCAACTGTGGAGCTTCTTCTATCTCCTTCTTTTTCTAATGAACACTGGTATCCTGAGGCAACCACGAAGAACTTAATGATCAGACAATTTTAATTCATTCCTCTGTGCTGGAATAATAAAACAAAGAGGAGAATCTTCTGTAAATAAATAGCCTTTACTATCTTCACGTAATGGTGCACCTGCTTGATTAAGATATAATTTGCTTCTGTAGTTATGAACACTGAGCTTGTAAGGATGACTTTATGATTGGTCTCTCCATGGGAAGGCAAGGGAACCCATTCTTAATCCCACCCATCCTGCCATGCTAAAAACATTCACTGCAAATTTTTTCCATAAATGGAAAATAGAAGGAGGAAGGAGTATTAGGTATGTTATTAGGTATATTATTTATAAAAATAATGAATGTGTATAAAATAGATATATACATAGATGATATAGATAGAAAGAAAGAAAGAAAGAAAGAAAGAAAGAAAGAAAGAAAGAAAGAAAGAAAGAAAGAAAGAAAGAAAGAAAGAAAGAAAGAAAGAAAGAAAAAGAAAAATATGTAAGTGCTGAACTTCTGACACCAAAACAAAAGTATTGATGGGAAGCTTTCACTTATATACTTCTTATACAAACAAAATGCACCTACCATATTGAATCAGTTATAACTGTCTCTGATTTTACAGACTCGACAAGCCATATCTTGTGTGTTATATATTGTCCATTGGGGGGGATTGTCACCAGAAGAACACCTTCCAATTGTGTTGCTGAAATCAATTTTTTAAAATTTATTAGAGAAAATAAATTAGACAGATGCATAAAACTGTAGGTTTCGAGGTGATCTGAATGCAGACTTTCTTGTCAAAATTACACATTCATGGAGGAGCAGATTAAAGGGATTTATAAGAAATCATGTAAAAGTAACACAGTTACAGTACGTTTGGAGATGCTATAACCCTAATATAGGCACAGGAAATTAGGACATTTTTAAGTGTTGTATAGAACTGCCCAGCTTGCATCTTCTGTATATGCTAAAATGAGATGGTTGCGAAAGATTGTCACTGATTATTTAGTTAATACATAATTTTAATTTTTTAATTATTATGCAAGCACAAGCAATAGAACATAGTCAAACTAGAGTCTTGGACTTTAAGAGAGCTAATTTCAACAAACTTAAAGAGAGCTTGGGAAGGGTTTCATGGATGAGAATCCTCAAGGGGAAAACAACTCAAGAAGCTTGGGAAATTTTGAAAAGTGAGATTATAAAAGCCCAGTCTAGCACAATACCAATGAAGAAAAATAACAGCTCCCAAAAGAAACCAGCATGGCTACATAAAGAACTCTCTGATAAATTGAAGGACAAAAAGGACAAGTATAAAAAGTGGGAAGAGAGGCACATAACTAAGGCAGAATATCAGCATCAATACCAGAATACCGGCTGTACTCAGCATGTGGTCCTCAAAGGAACTGCATCTACATGGAGCGAAGTGTGTAGTGAGATGCCCCAGGGCTCTGTTTTGGGCCCAGTGCTCTTCAACATCTTCATCAATGATTTGGACAAGGAGATAGATGGGGAACTCATCAAATTTGCAGATGACACCAAGCTGGCAGGAATAGCCAACACTCTAGAAGATAGGCTTAAGATACAGGAGGATCTGGACAGACTTGAACACTGGGCGCTATCTAACAAAATGAAATTCAATGGTGAAAAAATTTACATTTAGGCAAGAAAAACCAAATGTACAGGTATAGTATAGGTGGTACCTTGCTCAATAGTAGTAACTGTGAGAGGGCTCTGAGTCCTAGTGGACAATCATTTAAATATGATCCAGCAGTGTGCTGCAGCTGCCAAAAAAAGCCAACACAGTGCTAGGCAACATTAACAGAGGGATAGAATCAAGATCACGTGAAGTGTTAATACCACTTTATAATGCCTTGGTAAGGCCACACTTGGAATACTGCATCCAGTTTTGGTCACCGTAATGTAAAAAAGATGTTGAGACTCTAGAAAGAATATAGAGAAGAGCAAAATTTATGAGTAGGGGACTGGTGGCTAAAACATATAAGAAACGGTTGCTGGAATTGGGTATGTCTAGTTTAATGAAGAGAAGGACTAGCAGTGTTCCAATATCTCAGGGGTTGCCACAAAGAAGAGGGAGTCAAGTTATTCTCCAAAGCACCTGAAGGCAAGACAAGAAGCAAATTAATCAAAGAGAGAAGCAACCTAGAACTAAGGAGAAATTTCCAGACAGTTAGAACAATTAATCAGTGGAACAACCTGCCTCCAGAAGTTGTGAATGCTCCAACACTGAAAGTTTTTAAGAAGAGACTGGACAGCCATTTGTCTGAAATGGTATAGGGCTTTCTGAGCAGGAGGTTGAACTAGATGACTAGATGACCTTGAACTAGATGACCTCCAAGGACCCTTCCAACTTCTTCTTCTTCTTCTTCTTCTTCTTCTTCTTCTTCTTCTTCTTCTTCTTCTTCTTCTTCTTCTTCTTCTTCTTCTTCTTCTTCTTCTTCTTCTTGATGATGATGATGATGATGATGATGATGATGATGATGATGATGATGATGATGATGATGATGATGATCGCATAGTCAGCCAGATGTTCAGACTGGATTTGGCATTTTTGTCTACCTATCGAGTCCTTACCAAGGACCTGGGATAGGCAGATGTGGATGTTTGATGGTATTACAGATATCGTCGCAGGATGGAAGCAGTTCCTAGTAAGGTCGCCTTTTGCAATTGACTAATGGCGAATTTGTCAATGCCAATGGTGTTCAAGTAGTGCTCCAGTTGTTTTGGGATTGCACCCAAGGCGCCTATTACTATTGGTACTACCCTTGCTTGCCTTTGCCACAGTCTTTCTATTTCTATTTGTAGGTCTTTGTATTTTGTTATCTTCCCCAGTTCTTTCTCGTCTATTCTGCTGTCTCCAGGCACTGCCACGTTCACTATCCAGACTTTTTTGTCTTTCTTATCGACAATTGCTAAGTCCGGGGTGTTATGTTGCAGATGCTTGTCTGTTTGAATTCTGAAATCCCAGAGCAGTTTAGTTTTATCATTTTCAATGACTTTCTCTATTTTATGATCCCACCAGTTCTTGCTTACAGGCAAATGATATTTCTTGCAGATCTTCCAATGCACCATTGTTGCTACTTTGTCATGCCGCTGCTTGTAGTCAGTCTGTGCGATCTTCTTGCAGCAGCTTACCAGGTGGTCCACTGTTTCTTCAGCTTCTTTGCATAGGCGGCACTTACTGTCTGTTGCTGTCTTCTCAATTTTGACTTTGTATGCATTTGTCCTTAAGGCTTGGTCTTGTGCAGCCAGAATTAGTCCCTCTGTCTCTTTCTTCAATTTTCCTGCTCTTAGCCATTGCCAGGTCTTGTTATTATCTGCTTTCCCAGCTATTGTTTTAATATACTGGCCATGTAGTGCTTTGCCTTCCCTTGCCTCTATTCTGCTCTTCATTTGGTCTTTCTTGTAGGCCAGTTTGGTCTCTCCAGTAGTCAGTAAGCTTTCCTGATATACTAATTTCAGTGCATCTTCATCATTGTCCTTCAGATATTCTTCCAAAGCCATTTTTTCTTCTTTAACCATCTGATGTACTTGCAGCATCCCACGCCCACCTATTTGCCTTGGTAGATAGAGTCTATCAATATCACTGCATGGATGAAGGGCATGATTCAGTGTCATTACTATTATTATTACTATTATTATTACTATTACTATTATTGTTGTTGTTATTATTATTATTATTATTATTAACAGAAACAAGAAGGAATGTTTGCAATACATTGTGATACTGACTCTCAATAAAGCTGAATGGAACGGCTGCTAATAGTGGTTTGCCAAATGCCCTATATTTAATTTGGTTAGTTGATGAGATGCGGTGTTTGGCAAATTGTGAACAAGACAAAAAAATTATGCCAATTATATCATCTTGTTTGCTGTTGTAATTTCTGTAGCATCTGAAAGCTGCTATATAGATTGAAAGCAAAACACAATAGTGAGTTGGAATTGGAATATTTCATTTTATGTGATTTCACTTTTACATCCGTGTTTATTTAATCTCACGTTTGGCTATAAAAGAAGCCATACAAAACATCAGAGCAGAATTCTCTAATAATCATACATGCATGTGTGTACATGCACACACACGCACACATCTATAAAGGGATAATATTGTAAAGGTGTTCAGGTTTTATGTTCAATGACATCATTTCAAGGCGGGCTCAGCCAGCCAGTTTGGAGTGTCTTGATTGGGTACAGTTATCATTTTTATTGTTATTATTTGGAAGAGAGAAAAGCATTTGCAACATTTTCTGTCTTAGGTGCCCAAATGGCTTGATCAGGACAGGATAGGACATTTATTGCAGAACAGCAAAATGTGATGAGTTGGCTTTGCTCTTATGCTAAATATGTGTCTAGCTTTAACTTAATAAAGAGGAAGATCATCTATATTAGAATTACTGTGAGAGCTGTCAAATGAAATTCATCTCATCCAAAATGGTGGAGTCCCTAAAGATCTAACATAATCTTTTGCTGTCTATTAAAGCGACGAGTGAGTATTCAATCACTCTACAACATGGTAGCTACACATTTCCGTGGACACTATCGTTCCTTTTCATTTGAGCACACACAGGTAGTCCTTGTTTACTGACTGCCTTGTTTAATGACCATTCACTCTTATGATGGTGATAAAAAGTAACTTAATGATCAATCCTTGCATTTCCAGGTCTGTAAAGCAAAGGGAAGCTGAAGTAAGCTTGTAAACACAGTTGCAGTTTCATTTAGTGACCACTTCACTTAACAATTGAGTTGCCGGTCCAAGTTGTGGTTGATAAGCAAAGACTAACTGCAGTTACCAATTTTCTTTTTGAATATTGTTGCCATTCTATGGCCAGCTGCTTATTCCTAAAAAAAAAAATCACATTTTATATATTTTATTTCTAATTTGAACACTGGAAGATTTTCCTTTATTTGAGTTTTTCACATTCCATATTCCAATTATACATCCTTGTAAAATGAGAAGGCCCTCTTTCTATTCTGATACTCTCAGTAACCACACTTCATTCTGACTTTGAATTGTGTTTTAAATTACAGACATACTCGTGAAAGTGTTAGATTCTTTCCCAGTAACTGCAGGAGTTTCTTCTGACCCAGGAAGTCTCATCATCTGCCATGCAACTTGTATACATTTTTTTCAGCCATGTTTATAATTTTAGGTATCAATAATACACAAATATTAGAAGCAGGTTTGGTATGGACTTCCTAGTCCTGAGAGGTTGGCTCATGCAGGCAATGTCTCACTTGTCCTCCCAACGTTGAGAATTGTTCTTAGCTTCTTTTTCTGATCAGTCCTCTGATAAGGTGTCCTTTTTAAAAAATTAGTTTTATAGTTTAAACATTTCAGCTACAGTGTTTGCTGAACCTATTCATACCTCTCTCAGTAGTTCTGCTTCAATCCTGTTGGCAATCATCTTCTGCATTTCTTATTAAAGGAAGTAATAATAAAACATGATTTTGTTCTCAGATTTCAAAATATATTCTCTCAGAAAGGTTTTGCCTACAGGACTTAAAACAATGGCATTAAAAAATATTATTAACTGAGACAGGAAATGGGAATACAGATGAAAATTAGGGTTGTGATAAGCAGGGGGAGTTGTGGTGAGTGGTACAGAGTAGACTGTATTGTGGGAAGATGATTGCGTCCCTGAGATCGATTCCTACTCTTGACTCTTTAATATAGAAAACCATTATAAGATCCTCAGAGCCCCTCATCTGCAATTGTTATTGTGGAATGCCATAATCGTGTTATGGAAAAGAAGGCCAACATAGAAACCACTTACTGAACATCACTGTCAGAAAGACACTTGCAAGTAAAGAAGTTAAAAATGAAATCTGTCCTAATAACTAGGGCCAATGTGAGTGAAGGAAAAAAGAAAAGTCAATGGATTGTATCTCTAATGGTATCATGATGTAAATGGGGGAATTCTATTGTGCAACATATAGGTAGTCCTCAATTTACAACAACAATTGAGGCCAACATTTCTGCTGCTAAGCGACAGTTGTTAAGTGAGTTTTGTTCCATTTTATGACCTTTCTTACCACAGTTGTTAAGTGAATCACTGCAGTTGTTAAGTTAGTAACATAGCTGTGAAGTGAATCTGGCTTCCCCATTGACTTTGCTTTTGAGAAGGTCACAAAAGGTGATCACATGGCCCCAGGACATGGCAATTGTCATAAGTATAAACCAGTTGCCAAACCTCTAAATTTTGATCATATGACCATGGGGATACTGCAATGGTCATAAGTGTGAAAATGTGAAAAATGGTCATAAGAGCCATGGTGGCGCGATGGTTAGAATGCCGTATTGTAGGCTAATTTTACCGACTGCCAGCAATTCAATCCTGAATTGCTCAAGGTTGTCTCACCCTTCCATCCTTCCGAGGTCAGTAAAATGAGAACCCAGATTGTTGAGGGCAATATGCTGACTCTGTAAACCACTTTGAGAGGTCTATAAAAGCACTGTGAAGTGGTATATAAGTTTAAGTGCTATGGCTAAGTGTTAACTCACTTTTTTCAATTCTTTGTTAACTTCAAATGGTCACTAAATGAATAGTTGTAAATGGTTGCATTGTCTGTAGAAAGATTAAGAAATTAAGAACAATATTTTTAAGAAATGAGCATATGGGTATGATTATTCCATGTTCTTGAACCATTAATAAGTACACAAAGAAGGCACTATTGCATTGCCTTTACCATATTTTTCTGTCCATTTCTCTATTGAGATCACATAATAAATAACTGCAGAATCAATTTCCTTTTGCCTCTTTGTGAAAACAATCTTAAATCTTTGTACACGTGATTATTTTCATGCGCAGCATTTCAGAAAATGACATTGTCATCATATCTTATGAAGCTGTGGAAGCCTATCAGGTAAGGGGGGAACCCCCCCCCCGCAATAGGATTATTTGAAGCCTTATTCTTCATTTGCATCTGAGCTAATAAAGTGTGACCAGATTAAGCTATTCTGTGATATTTTTTCTAGCTGCTAGGATATGAAATGTTGGTTTTGCATTGTAAATATGATGCATTAACAACTTGATCCCATCTGCATATGGAAACATTATTTGCTTTGTGGTTTGGATGCATGGTATTATAGTAGGTGATAGTATGTAGATTAAAAGCTGAACATTTTGTAAAAAGAAATGAAAGGCTGATGGTGGTTGTTTTTTTTTTTTTTAAAACACATTGCAAAGATGGTTTTCAAGAACAAAATTCCAGTGAAATGGAAAATGCATTTGTATATCTCATAAACTCCATTCACCAACTCCCTCCCTTCCCCCTTCCCCCCAGATCCAAGAGTTATTTGATCCAACTATTTGGCATTTAAAAATGCAATTGTCTCAGATAAATCTCTATAAATCATGGGTAATTTCATATGAATGAAGATTGACATATCTTATTGTGTAGCTACTCTCTGATGATCAAAAGCAAATACACCTGCTTTATGTCTTATCTTGCTGGATTATAAGGTAATGAAATCATGCTAATGTGATTCAGAATTCTCCAGTGAACAATTTAAGCTATTTTTAAGCTGGCTTTGATCTTGGGTTGGCCTTTTTTTTACAGATACCATTTTAGCAACTGTTTTCTACAGTTTTTGACTACTTGATCTGTGTCCAGAAAGGTGTGCAGTAGAGTTAAAAGTCAATGTGCAGCCACAATTACCCCTTCCACCTTTTTTTTTAACTTGTGCCATGATGCATGTGAAAAAAGGTAGTACTTCAATTATATAGTTGCGGATATTTTGACTTTTTTCACTCTAATCCTGCAAAATTCTTGCCCCTGATCATGCATGGTTAATTTCTATGTGGGGACTATATGTGTTGCTCAAGAGCTTCTCTTTTTTCACCAGTTTAAACAAAGCTTGGATCACTAGAAATCACAATTGAAAGCAAGAAAGCATTTTTTTTTCTCCCTGAGACACAACGTGCCAGTTTGATGAGGGCTGCTTCAACAGCATCCAAGGAAAGATTTTGTCAGGAAAACATGAACTTATTTTGACAGCCAGGATAAGACACCTCAGATAAGATTAGTCATCCATCTGTTTATGTACTCCAAGATGGGACATAAAACTTACAGAGACAAGACATGTGTCATGCAGTTGCAGCACACATTCTGCCCTTTAAGTATTTGCATGCAGTGTCACAACACAAGAACGTAAGGTGGAGCTTATGTTATGTTGTCACAGTGATTTATTCAATCCTATGAACCTGAGAATGAAAATGGACATTTTCAAAATATTGCAGAAAAATAACACTTGGAGATTCCTCTTCTATTGAATGAGTGTCTAATCAGCTCCTCTTAAATCCAAACGAAGATCAAAAGAGAACCTGCTTAATGCATTTGTAGATAAAAATTGCTGAAATACATACATACCAAGTTTCCAAGATTCTCTAACTCCCTTTTTCCTTCCAATAAACCCAGATAACAAGATTTTGTGGGAAGGGAGCTTCCTTGATTATTGCTTGACAAATGTACATTACATTGTTTTGGTGTCATACGGGCAACTGTACATGTCTTTATCCCACATCAGATTTTGGGTCCCCACAAGTTTATAAAGACTAAATATAGCAGCCAAAGGATGATCTTTGAGACTAATTATTTATATTTCATATTACTTTTGGATTCCACAATTACCTTATATTTTATAAAGTACATCCAAAAATGCTTAATTTAATTTTTTTAACCCCACTTGACACACCAGGTCAAAAGTGTCATCCTTACTCACTATCATGCCTTTTCCAGTTCCCGGTTGAAAAATTTGCTCACTTGTGCAATGTCCTAAAGGAAAGAATATTTCCACATTCTTCCTAAACTTTAATTGTGCCTAAACACTGTAGGAATTCAAACTAGCAATAGCACTTGGAATTATATACCGCTCCACAATTCTTTACAGCCCTCTCTGAGTGGTTTACAGAGTCAGCATATTGCCCTCAACAATCTGGGTCCTCATTTTACCCACTTCGGAAGGATAGAAGGCTGAGTCAATCTTGAGCCGCAAAGAATCGAACTGCTGACAGCTGGCAGAATTAGCCTGCAATACTATATTCTGCACCACCACAGCTCTTGACATTTAATAATTAGGACATTTAATATGCTGTGAGGGATACTTGTGGCTTCTATGAAAAGCAGGAAGGGATACATTCAGCTGTCCAAGATAAGGGACAAATGTATTTTAACATGAAGTGGAAAAACCTGGGAACATATATTTTCAGCAGTGCAGTCATTACACTAAATAACCATTTTTTGTGATACTTTCATGAGAAAGCAGACCTTTTAAAACAGTTACAATCTCTCCCGAATTTATTTATATAGAGCTAATACAGGTAGTCCTAAAATTATGACAATTGAGCCCAAATTTTCTGTTGCTAAGTGAGACAGATGCCCCATTTTATGACCTTTCTTGCCACAGTTGTTAAGTGAATCACTGCAGTTGTTAAGTTGGTAACATGGTTGTTAAGTGAATCTGACTTCCCCATTGATTTTGCTTGTCAGAAGATCTCAAAAGGTGATCACACGACCTTGGGACACTGCAACCGTCATAAATGTGAGTCAGTTGTCAAACATCCAAATGTAATTCACATGAGCATGGGGATGCTGCAATGCTTACAAGAGTGAAAATAGTTATAAATCACTTTTTTTCAGTGGTCACTAAACAAACTGTTGTAAGTCGAGGTCTAGCTGCATCTCCACAACCATGTAGAGAGAGCTACTTTTGTGAGAAGTAACCAAACATGATTTTTGTTGTATGTGTTCTTTCATACATTGCTGTATACATTTATATAGCATTGAAATAAGAAAACCCTGAAATTCAAAATCAGAATAGAACTGGAAGGGACCTTGGAGGTCTTCTAGTCCAACCCCCTGCTCAAGCAGGAGACCCTATACCATTTCAGATAGGTGGCTGTCCAGTCTCTTCTTAAAAACCTCCAGTGATGAAGCACCCACAACTTCTGGCAACAAGCTCTTCCAGTGGTTAATTGTTCTCACTGTTAGGAAGTTTCTCCTTAATTCCAGGTTGCTTCTCTCCTTGATTAGTTTCCATCCATTGTTTCTTGTCCTGCCCCCTGGTGCTTTGGAAAATAAGTTGACCCCCTCCTCTTTGTGGCAACCTATCAAATACTCAAATAAAGCCTGAGATGACGTGTCAAAAAGCATATTATTACATTCAATTTGTTCATAGTTTTAAAACTAAATGAAATAGCTTTCCCTAAAATCTGTGGATATTGAGGATTTCAGCAAAATATACATTGAGATAACAGAGAAAAATATTATAATAAAATAATAATAATAAAGAATCCTCTGATTCTCATATAATACAAATTTCTGTAACAGGGGAATACTATACTGAAAATGACTGTTTGCCAATAATTGCCTTTCAATTGTTTTTAAAGCAATTCTTTCAAATCTCAAAAGGCTTCAAAGGACCAGTTATGGGAATTGCATCTCTCTAAATGTAAAATTCAATTCTGTCTTCAGTTGTTTAAAATTTAAAATATAAATTTTAATACATAGTAAAAATTGGGCTGCTGCTGCTGCTTATTAGTTGTGAAATGCCTTGTGTATTTCCCTTACTTCTCAAGACATTAAATTCAAAGTTTAATAAATAAATTAAGGAAAAGCCTGTACTATCACCCTAATTAGACTAATCCATCAGAGAAAGTGTTCTGAATATTTTGTTTTATGCAAATGATGGATCACATTTCACTGGTTTCCATATATTGGCATTCTTCTAACACACAATTTTTATATTTTTAGATTAGATTACTAGCCATGTAAAGCCATAGAAAAAAAAATCATCCAGATTAAGATTTCTATGTTACAATCAGAATCAGTCCTACTATTAGGCAAAGCAAAGCAAAGCAATCACCTCTTACATAAGAAGGAAGCACATTAGTGCTGAAGGAGACAGCACTATATTTCATACCTTCTGCAAAGGAATGAGAAGGGGGTCAAGAGGGGCAAATGAAAAAATAAATAACAATAGCAATAGACTTAGACTTATAGCAATAGCAATAGAGTTAGATTTATATATCGCTTCATACCACTCTGAATGGTTTACAGAGTCAGCATATTGTTCCCAACAACCTAAGTCCTCATTTTATTGACCTCGGAAGGATGGAAGGATGAGTCAACCTTGAACCAGTCAGGATCGAACTCCTGGCAGTGAGTAGAGTCAGCCTGAAATTCTGCATTTTAACCGCTGCTTATGTATTCCAAACTCTGTCTCTTTTATAAATGTATTATGATCATCTAGGGCTGTGGAAGGAGGGCCTTAGCAACAGGATTACCAGAAGGAGGGATCAGCAACAGACTTTCAGTGGAAATTATGGTATTGCTTATAGTCTCTCAATGTCACAGAGAGACTTCTTTCTCTCTCTCAGTATAGAAGATATAGATATAGGTGTAGATGTAGATATAATCTCTATTCCTCTTCCATCTACCCATCCATCCATCCATTCATCCATCCATCTCTTATCTCTGTCTCTCTTCCATCCATCCACCCTCCCATCCATCTACCCTCCCATCCATCCATCCATCCATCCATCCATCCATCCATCCATCCATCCATCCATCCATCCATCCATCCATCCATCCATCCATCCATCCATCCAATTTGCTTTACATGTTACGCAAGAAGGACATATGAGGTACAGTGAGTGAAAGAGAGCATGGCTTGATGGGACAATTGGCAATCTGATCCATGAGGGATGGTAAGTAAAATTTAATTTCTGCTGCCCTAATATATACTGTATTGTTTGTTTGGACACTCAACAGTAAGTCAGTTGAATATATTAGCTAGCTATTAGCACTGCATTTCTACTTTCATAACTCCTGCACTCTTTGAAATCCTAGCAAACATCAAGATTATAGGGTGAAGGTCAGTGAAACTGCTCTATTTTGTTCTGACAGCTCCTCAGGTTTTAAAGAATATTTTTTTTGTATTGGTTGGCAGGAGCTATTTGTGCAATCACCTATTTGTCTTCTCTAATCCATTGATCCTAAAATGTAAAGAGAGAAGATTTAAGGGTTTGGAATTGTTTTAAACTTGGAAAGCTCCATTGACTTAATAGAGGCTCTGATATAGAGATGATAGATAAATAAATGATAGATAGATAGATAGATAGATAGACAGACAGACAGACAGACAGACAGACAGACAGACAGACAGACAGACAGACAGACAGACAGGCAGGCAGGCAGGCAGGCAGGCAGGCAGGCAGGCAGGCAGGCAGGCAGGCAGGCAGGCAGGCAGACATGATAGCTAGCTAGCTAGATGATAGATAGATATAGATAGATAGATGATATACAGAATACTGATATATCCCCCTTCCCAAGCTTTCCTTCTTTTTTCTCTTCACTGAAAATCTTTACAATGCATATTTCTTGAATATTTTTGCAATTATGTTTAGCCAGCTCCATGGGTATAATTTTAAATAATTTGGGTTTATCACTGTTCAGTGAAAATACAAATTTCAAACACATGTGTATATATGCATATGGATGGTTGCATGAATTATTATTTTTTCCTTGAGGTGTAGTGTAAACATATGCAGATGTATGCACTGCTGTTCAATAAACTGAGGAACAGTTCAAATTTGGGAAATAATTAGCTCAAATTACAATTCAAGTTCCAGGCTCAAATCCTCTGAAACCATCTAACTGCTGCAATAAAACTAAGAGGGAAAAGAAAGAATTATAACACAATATAAATCTTCTAATAGAAGCTATTTGTACTTTAATCCAATATTTCTGATGGGAGTAAAAGAAGACTGAGGGAAAGGAATAAAAATGAAGAGGAACATACTGTGGATAACACGCAAACTGTATTTGCATAGTTTCCAGAGGCTACTTGCCACTGCTATGTTCTGGTAGCTCTTGATGAATCTTGTTTTGGCTTGTCCTTTGTCCCATTGCACAATGCCAAAATTCTGGAGTTCCTGCAAAATGCTAGGACTTTGAGTCACTCAGATTCAAAGGCAAAAAGATGCACTGCACTATTAACAGAGGGAGTGCATCAAGATCCTGTGAAGTATTAGTACCGCTTTATAAAGTCTTAGTAAAGCCACACCTAAAATACTGCATCTAGTTTTGGTCACCACACAATAAAAAAGATGTTGAGGCTCTAGAAAGAGTGCAGAAAAGAGCAACAAAGATGATTACGTACCTGGAGGCTAAAACATATGAAGAATGGTTACGAGAACTGGGCATGACGAGTCTAGTGAAGAGAAGGACCAGGTGTGACATGATAGCAGTGTTCCAATATTTAGGGGAGCTGTCACAGAGAAGAGGGGGACAACCTATTTTCCACAGCACCCGAAAGCCAGACAAGGAACAAGAAGAGATTTAACCAAAAAATAAAAAGAAATTTTCTGACAGTGAGAGCATCAACCAATGGAACAGCTTGCCTTCAGAAGTTATGGGTGCTTCATCACTGGAGGCTTTCAAGAAGAGACTGGTCAGCCATTTGTCAGAAATCGTATAGCATCTCCGGCTTGAGCAGGGGGTTGGACTAGATGACCTACAAGGCCCCTTCCAACTCTGTTATTCTAAGTTATTCTAAGTTAAGTATGCCAGAATGTTCACATAACACCTCTGCAACCAGTGGCGGGATTCAAATATGTGAACAATCAGTTTTCTGCATGAATGCCGCTTCTGGAAGTCCATTCTGGGCCTGGGCAACAAAAAATTAGCTACCGGTTCTGCCGTAGTGGTGCGAACTGGCAGCCCCATAGTAAGAGGATGCTTTTCTTTTTCCTAGCATTGGACTCTCATAGAATCTGTAGAAATTGTGACATAATACTTGGGAGCAATTGGACCTCATGCTAAGAAAAGAGGGATTCGCTTTAGAAAGGCTTTTCAAAATATATATTTAAGGAATAATTTGCTTATCAAATACTTAAGTATATCTGATAGGAAAATGATAGTAAAAGGCACTACACCGGAATTGTTAATTGCAAATGATTACATGTTTAAAAAACATTTTGCTTAATGTCAACCTTCACTTTAATTTTTTGTGAAGAGTGTCATCTCTCCTGGTTTGTTTGGTTTTTTTGGGGTGTGTGTGTGTGTAAATACGGAAACCAGATTTCTGATAAAGGTACACCATGCAACTTACCGATTTGGCCATAAATAAATAAAAATAAGATAACCTGATAATCTTTGTCAGCAAACATATCTATTGAAAATCAGTGACAGAATTAACTTGGATGCCAGCTCGAGCCTTCTGACACACATTGCTAAAAACAGGATGTTTTATTGTCTTACTGGTTTAACAGAAATACTCCTTAATGTCAGGAAAAGCAATCAGCCAGTATAAAATCTGGAGAAAAAAAGACTTTGATGTGATTTATGGACTGCCAGCAGAGAGAGGATAATATTAAACCATTTTACCAGCTATGAAAAACACATTGGACATGAGGAAAATATTGCATAAGCTTCAAGTTTATATCCATGCAAATGTTCTTACAGCTAATAAATGGGAAAAGTGAGACTGATTACTAGCTAATTGCTTATCTTTTTCAGACTTCTGAACAGTGCCCAAGTTCTCAAGGCAGGGGGGAAGTTAGTGAGCTGAGTTAATTTCCATTAGCTGGAACTCAGTTAAAATCTACTGAATTAATGTGAGAAGGAAGTATTCCTTTCAAAATGTTGTAAGCAGTATTTAGACAGTACCATGCTGACTGGGGAACTCTGGGTCACTTGTACAGGTAGTCCTCGACTTATGACTATAATTAAGGCCAACATTTCTGTTGTTAAATGAAATATTTGTTAAGTGAGTTTTGCCCCATTTTATAACTTTTCTTGCCACAGATGTTAAGTGAATCACTTGCAGTTGTTAAGTTAGGAACACTGTTGTTAAGTGAATCTGGCTTCCCCATTGACTTTGCTTGTCAGAAGGTCACAAAAGGGGATCACATGACCCAGGATACTGCAACCGACAATTTTGATCATGTGACCACCAGGGTGTGGCATCAGTCATAAGTGTGAAAAACTATCATAAGTCACTTTTTTCAATCTCATTGTAACTTTGAATAGTCACTAAATGAACTACTGTAAGTTGAGGATTACCTCTACCTGCTTTTCTGTACATGAACAAGGATCCCTGGGTAACTTAATGAAGAAACCCAAACAAAACATAACAAAGACAAAATTGCAAAGATATCAGTCCCATTATCTCCAAATCATTGTATGGCATTTTGAGAAATCTTAGGAGCTTTTTTTTTTTTTTTAAAGTTTCTTTTCATTGCCCTCCTAAATGCTAGGGGAGATTGATTGTTCTCTAGATCTCTGGCGAGAGATTGTTCCACTGAGCTGGTGGCACAGCAGAAAAAGTATTGCTTTCTAATTCTCCTAAGAATCTCCCAAGGGGAGGTTCCTTTACCATACTTATATAGGATGTGTGTAGTTGTACAAGGTACTACTTGTAATAGATAGCCCTGAGGGACACAGTCAGATGTGTAGAGTTTATTTATTTAATTTATAGGCTAGCTGACTTCTAAATGACTCGAAGTGGCTTGTAACTAAGAAAAACACCCCAGCATGTAGTGTGTGTGTGTGTGTGTGTGTATGCATATACATATACATACATACATATACATACATACATACATACACATACACATACACATACACATACACACATACATACATATACATATACATACACACAACCAAGTATAAGAACAAAATTTAAAAACAAAAGTAAAACAAAAAGAAGGCTCCATAACAAGCTGATTTCCAAGGCCTGAGAGGCTGGTATCCACTTATCTAAATATGCCAAGGTTGATCATTTCTCAAAAAAAAAAAAAAGCCATCAGTGGTCTTGCCATGTAGATGCTGTCCGTATAATTTTAAACTCTTAGTTATTCAAGATTTAGAATCATAGGACAGAATCTATAAATTGAACACCTTCTTCTCTGTAGTTCAGGGGTGTCAAACTGCCGGCCCACGGGCCGGACGCGTCATGACGAAACCGTGCCCACCCCATTGCCGGCAAAGGGGAAAAAGCTCCGATACATCGCGCGATGTCACGTGACATCATGAGTTTGACATGTCTGCTGTAGATAAAAGTGCTTTTTTAAGTCACACTTGACTTTTGGCAACTGACTGGACAAGTCTCTATGGTTTTCTTGA
Source organism: Azemiops feae (assembly GCA_023970755.1). Classification (NCBI taxonomy): domain Eukaryota; kingdom Metazoa; phylum Chordata; class Lepidosauria; order Squamata; family Viperidae; genus Azemiops; species Azemiops feae. The sequence goes on from JALGBA010004198.1 coordinate 1,640,316, forward strand.
CAAAATTTGGCTATTGGCTTGCCCTTGCCTCCTTCTGAGAGTTGAAAAAGATTGACTGGCCCAAGGTCATCCTATTGGCTTTGTGCCTAAGGTGGGGCTAGAACTCATTGTATCCCTGCTTCCAGCTTTGGTTCCTTAAGCAGTACAGCAAACTAGCTCACTGAATAGTGTTCTACTTGACATAAAAAATGACAAGGATATGAAAAGAGAGCTGGAATAATATATCTTCCTTAGGTGACATGTATTTAAAGAGCCAGAAGGATGGAATTTTCTAGATTCTGTACCTTGAAAATGATATTATGATGCTCTAACTATATAGTTTACTAAATTTGGAATACATTCTGAACAACTGCATTTGTCAAGCCCATGTTTGACTTAATGCACGGGTGTCAAACTTGCCGCATCACATGATGTGTCATGATGTATTGCGACTTTTTTCGCATTGCTGGAGCTGGGGTGAGGGCGGCATCCATATGATGCAACTGGCCCGTGGACCGGCAGTTTGATACCCCTGACTTAAGGCATAGTTCTAAGATTGTAACTAAATTGTAATTTTTGATGTGTCAGTAGGATAAAATTAGTACATACATGATGGAAAATTATACTAACTATATTTAATTTGACTTAGAATTTTAAATAAATTTAAAATTTAATCTGCCTTGCCCTCAGAGTTGATTGCATTTTGAAACATAGCCCCAGATATAATTTGAGGCTGAAGTATGGATCCCAATTCAGGAAAAAGTTGTGTATCATGAATATACTGCAAATATAATATTATTTTCCCTTAGTTGTGTATCTACTTATATGTGATTGTTATAAATTAATACAAGAGGTAATATTTTACATAGCAGAGAAGAACATAGAAAGTGGGAAGATAGATTTATCAAAAAACTTTAAGCAACTAAGGAAAGTTGCTTAAATAATATAAGTGGTTTGTACGTTTTTCTTGCTGTCAAAAATGTATTTGTTTAAACGATGCTCTAAGACAGTTTACAATGAACAGCATCAGAAAAAGATTTTTGAAATTGTATCTATTGTGAAGTAGTGGAATAAAAAAAATTAAAATTATATTTGTTCCATAATATTTACTGTAGTAATTACTAGTTTCAAAATAACAGTGCAATGAACTAATGGTGTATTTGAATTCAAAATTTAATAGCTATGGATTTCTTGGCATTTGAGCTTAATTACATTTTATTTTAAATAACCAGTGATTTAGTAAGGACCAGTTGTAACAGACCTATTAGTCTTCATAGATGAGAGTTATCTTAACATCCAGTTGAATTATCTGACAAATTCTAATCATACTTCAAATGTCTTTCCTGTCCAATAAAGAGAGCAGACCTGGAAAATGTGAATTATTTTTATGTGAGATGATGCTTGTCCAATTTTCAGGAGACACCAAACATTTCAATATAGAGCCGTAGTGGTGCAGTGGTTAGAATACAGTATTGCAGGTTAATTCTGCCAACTGCCAGCAGTTCAATTCTCACCGGCTCAAGGTTGATTCAGCCTTCCATCCTTCCGAGGTTGGTAAAATGAGAACCCAGATTGTTGGAGGAAATATGCTGACTCTGTAAACCGCTTGAAGAGGGCTGTAAAGCACCGTGAAGCAGTATATAAGTCTAAGTGCTCTTGCTATTTAGCAGCCTCAAGAATTCACAATGGGTTTGTCAAGATAGTTTATTATGTCAAAGTTGATCAATACTGTATTCTGTTTCATAACGTATTATTCTATATATTCATTCTACCAAAAAGACAGGTAACATTAGCCCCCAAATACACTGAAAAGCGATTAAATGAACATCAATTTCTGTAAAATAACTCACTTTCTATGAAAATTATGGTATAGAGAGGAGTGGGGGTAGATCTGTGACTAAATGGTACACATCAGGTTTCTAGTAATAAAATAAAAGTTATATTCAGTACTAAATTAAAGTACTAATTATATCAATTCATATAATCCAAATAAAATAAACATTTTGATACAAAGCTGACCAGATATACTAATCGTGATCAAACCTGTCTTTCATTTCACTGCAAGCTGAGTTACCTGCAAAGGGGAATTCTTGATGTCTACCTTATTTTCTAGGTTCTTCAAAACTTATTTGGAGACAGATATACACACACACACACGGAGAGTGAGAGAGTGAGGGGGGGGAGAGAGAGAGAAAGAGAGAGTTATAAACAGAGAGACTGTTATAAGCTGACAAAGTGCAGTTGTTGCTTTTGTTATACGTCTCCATTATTTTGCAGCTGTGCTACATGCACAAACTTTCTGATCCAAAAAAAATCCCTTGGGAAGAAAATAAAATTCCCTCATAATATGAGTCTGGAGGACAAACTTATTTTAAACTATTGAACAGACTCACCCATTGTTAGTGGTAATCTCATTACAAAGAAATGTGCAAGAATTCCATTTACTTAAGAATGCTCCACCTTATCGCTAAGAATGTCACTGATAGTTTCTTCTGTTTTGAAAATGAAAATCAATTTCTTTTCCATTAAATTCAATAGGAACAGTAAAAATGTAACAGCAGAGCCTTAATTTGAAAAATGGACTCCATTATGGGAGCCTGGATCAAGATTATTGATTACAGGTTAAAATATGTAAATTGATGGAACTGGTTTAATTAATTAATACAAAGTCCCCAGAGAAAAAATGAACAAGGAGTTATTTTGGTCTGTGTGTTTTGTACTGTTTTTAACCAAAAGGAGAACAAGGGTAGCAACAAATGATGGAATGTCCCTTTACACATTTGAAACAAAAATTGGCTATATTTAGTAAAGCAAACTGGGAAGCAGTAAATGGAAAATGCAGTACTTGGCAGATACCTACTGTATAAGTAGACTAGAACTAGACTAGAAAGTGTTTACACACACATAAACACACACACACACACACACACAGAGTTGTTATAAATCTAGAGCTAATTTATAACTGTGTAAAATAGAAAGTCATATTTCAGTGTAACAAAAACAGAAGAGCTGTGCAAGTAAATAGTAATGATAGAATTATTATAGAAGGCAGTAGATTATATGTCGATTTGTTTTGTTATATATGGTAACAGCATTGCTGCTCTATAGAATGAACAGTGTAGTGTGTCTGAAAGCATTTTAAGGTTTTGAATACTTGTATTGTAATGGAAAAGGAAAGTTGTAGAGAAAATTTGCAGAAAATTTGGACCACTGAGAATTTAAAGTGGGGTTTTCACCTCAGAAATGATTGTTGGATTTTCAGTGAGCTGGAGAAGGCAGTCAAATGCAACCCCGGCAACAAACTGCATCTGAACATTTCTGCTACCCACCCTAGAAAAGGAAGCCATGGGTAGGAAAGATGATAGTTTAAATACTGTGGCCTTCATCTCTTATCAGCATGGTCAATGGTCCAGAATTTTTGGAATTATAGGTCAGAGTACCTTTGTTTTAAAGAAATATGTGCTGATTACAGAAAGTGTCAGGTGAAGGTTGAGCAGAGACCGTCATGAACCATTAAAACATCCCTTGATCAGTATTCAAAGGCCTGATCCATCAAGTTAGCAGAAAATTAACAGGAATACCTGCAGGAGGATTCAAAGGATGAGGGGCCAGATCCTGGCAGAGTGCAGGTAGTCTTGACTTACAACAGTTCATTTAGCGACTGTTCAAAGTTACAATGGCACTGAAAAATGTGACTTATGACCGTTTTTCACACTTATGACCATTGCACATCCCCATAGTCATGTGATAAAAATTCAGACACTTGGCAACTGACTCATATTCATGACGGTTGCAGTGTCCCGGGGTCATGTGATCATCTGTTGTGACTTTCTGACAAGCAAAGTCACCTGGGAAACCGGATTCACTTAACAACTGTGGCAGGAAAAGCAGAGCAGGAAGCAAAGAATGCAGATTACAAATTGGTGAGCTGTTTTCAAGAGTCACTAGGGCTGATACAGATAGTCGTAAAATGGGGCAACATTCACTTAATGACCATAATTGTTGGGCTCAATTATGGTTGAAAGTCGAGGACCATCTGTACCAGCCCTAGTGACTCTCGAAAACAGCTCACCAATTTCCAATCTGCGTTCTTTGCTTCCTTCTCTGCTCCTAGAGTCTCAGATCTTCAACTCAAACTAGCCACACTTGCATTTTGATTTCTAGACTCACTGATTGAATTTGCAGTGTTTCCTGTTACTCTCCATTTCCTTGAACCTGTGCTTCATTTGCCTTTGGACTAAATGTGCTAATTGTCTATGGTGTGTCAGGCTATCAAGCAAGACTTTACTTCCCGGATTTTCTGGAGCATGCGTGCATCTGAGCAGCTGGTTCTCCACTTGTCTTTGTAACTGATGGCAAAGCTACTCATTGCTAAAATACTATAAATTGAGCCCTGCAGGTTGGTTCAGTCTGAAATATGACTTGCACTGTGTTGTAATAGGATTATTTGGAACAAATCTGGTGTGTGCTGATCTTCTCACAATATTGTGGTGTGGAGGATGTAATTATCTGCTACTGAGATAACGTTTGCCACATGCTATTAGACCCCTTTCCTTCTGCCTTTCTCTTTCTACATTGCTAATGTGGTTAAAATAACGACATTAGGCCATGTTAAATAACTGGATGTGATTTAACCAACATTTTTTTTTAATTAAAAGAGCATTTGGTTTTTCACAAAATTCGAACTGCTTTTCTAAACGTTTTCCTTCAAATCCTACTTGCTGCAGGACAGAGATGTGTCATTGAGGAATATGTCCCTTAAAGCATATTTTTGAGCTTGTAAAGTTGACTTCATCTCATTCCCAGCTTGCTGCTAAAAGCAACTTAGAGACATCTTTTGATATTCTATTTGGAAAGAGTGTTTTCCTTCTGCAGTCATCACAAAACCTGCTGAGAATGCCAATGATCTAACTCAGATTAAGTTGGCCTTGCAAGTCTGCTGGGGTAACGTTCCATATCCAGTCACCGAGCACTGGGCCTCCATGGCTCCTCTGATTTAGCTGAAAGAGAAACAGGATTTCTGGTCTTTTTCTCTTTACAGTAGAATAGGAAATTTTCAGAAACCGAATAGGCAGGTCCTCTAGGATCATGCTATTTGTCCTGAGGTCCGTGGAGAATGCAAAATAGGAAATATCTATGAAATACACATACAAATGTGGAATGCAGGCTGGGAGAGAGATTTTGCTTCACAAAAATATGATTTATGGTAGAAATTGGCTTCCAAGGTAGAAAGAAAAGAAAGATGCTACCAACCGTGCCTTGAAATTATCCCACATTGAATTCACATGACAACACTGCTCAGCCCCATTGCTGAAACAGGCTGTGAGGTGAGTACATTGTCCTCTATTTTCCTCCTTTCCTCGCACGTTAACATGGTCAGAAGAAGCACCCTGTTGTTCAAAGGAAATGGGCCTTTTGGGTTGCCTCATAAAAAGACAGGACACTGTATTCAGCTATGAAGAAAATTTTAATCTTGTTAGAATATTGCGTCACTGTTTTGAGGGAAATATTAATATTTAAAAGTAGACTAATACATGCCTGATCAATACAGGAAATCTTAATACTTCTGTGAATATTAAAAGACAGTATTTTAAAACTGTAAGTTAATTCTACCATATGCCATGCAGGCTTTGACATAAAGGCTGAGACAGGTGTTAGAAATAATATGCTCATAAATATGCTTATTTTCATTTATGATGGAGCTGTGTAAAAATAGACTTGTGGCATCTTGCTTTGGAAAGAATTAATAGTATCGTGGGTTATTTTTCCCCCCAAGAGCTTTGAATTATAGTTTAATTAAATGTTTGGAAATGTTTCTGTGCCTGCAGGTGCAGGAGACTTATTTATTACTTAACTGCAGTGAAAAATCTCCTGGCTAGTAATTTGTGTGCTAAGGATGCCCGCAATGTGCTAAACTAATGTTTGTGACATTAGTTGTGTGACTCTCTGGGTTTGCATATTGTGTGACTCTCTGAGTTTGCATATTTATACTGTAAATATCTGTCCAACTTGTTGACTTTAGAAATAAAGATTTTTTACTACAGTTTTCATTTCAGTTGCAACTAAAATAGTTAAAAAATATATTTACTAGCCTCTGAAATATCATTTTTTTCTGTTCTTTTTCTTTATATATAGCTCAGGCCAACAAACATACCAATGCTTCTTTCTTTCCCCCATTTTTTTCCACAACAACAGTATGAGGTGAGTTCGGCTGAGAGAGAATAACTATTTATTGATTACTGTCAGTGGTGGGATTCAGCCAGTTCACAGCAGTTCAGCAGAACCGGAAGCTAATTTTTTGTTGCCCAGGCCCAGAATGGACTTCTGGAAGCGGTATCCACACAGAGAACCAGTTGTTCACATATTTGAATCCCACCACTGATTAATGTTCCTTTGGGTTTTTTTTTTCTGCACTCAAAAAGTTATTTACTTTTTGTTATGGGTTCCATTTATTATATAAATTATGAATTATGAATCAGAAGTTAAAAATTGTTTTTCCCCTTTTTTTCATTTTCTTAAAAAACTGTTTTTCAAGTATATATAATGTACATGTATATGTATCCTCTTCCTCAGGGTACCTTCAATAATAAAAAGTAATACCTTAGCAGTACATAAACAAAATAAACAGAAATTGAACAGATATAATCAAAGGAGTAACCATTAATTAATATTAACTGCACATAAATAAGCAAAATGCAAGGGAAGAGAAATATTTATAACAAATATGATTAATAAGAAGCAGGAAAAGGGAAAGCCTAATGACAACTTAGATTTAAAAGCAACAGAAATCAGTTAAACAAGTTAAAGAATGCTTGGAAAATGAAAAACCACAACGTACTCTGTATTTAACCAGTAAACCGGGATCATAAAAACACTACAGTTATACAAAGCATACAGTGACATATCTCTATACTAAAGGTAACAAGCATAATATTGTGAAGATAAACCTCCACTAATAGAAAATATAATGACTTACACTGGTGCCCCGAAAACACTCATAAAGAATATGCTACATTCAGCTGAGTTAACTGAAGCAAACAACAGTAACTTTAATTGTCTAAGAAAAAGACAGTCCCCAGGTATAATGTTCACCAACTGTGTGGGTACAGTGTACTTCAGTTCTGTCAATTTCAGTATGCATGCTTGAAATTATAACAACCTAATAGGAATAAATCCTAACTCAACTCTCAAACTGTCTCAGACTCTATAGATCCATTGCATTGATCCATTGTTATTCAGTGGCTAGCATTGTTATCCAATAGCCTTGAATAACAAAATATTTAGACTACTTCCATAAAGGGCCAAGCTTTCCTCATGAAGCAGTCTAGTCATCCTGGATAAAACTACCCATAGATGGTTGAAGGAATTAAGGAAAGTAAGTGGTCAAATAGTTCTCCCTGTAGCAGCAGAGGGGGGAAAGACACCACGTCTGTTACAGAGCTAGAAAACTAGAGAGAAAACCAGCATTTTAGCAGATTAGAGATGGGCTCAGGGTTACATCATTTGACTTCCTGACTTCCCTAAGTGGCCTTCCTTTGTGCAGATCAGCCCTGTATCTCTTTTGACAGTTTTCTGTGATAGGCCAGCTTATAGCTTTATCATTCTAAAAGGATCTCTTTATTCCAGTAACATTTTTACATTTGTTTATGTAGTGCAATATGTATGTTTACATCCATTTATATAGCGAAATACATGTTACATGGGAATTCCTTGAAAGATAACAACTGATTCAGAATTTAGCTGATAAAGTGCATTTAGAACCAAAATGCTAAATCAGATTAGGGTTAATCATGTAGTAGTTTCATTAGCTGCCAATTGTTTCTTAGTACAGTTCAAGATACTGACATTAAGTATTGAGATATTTATTTAATCTGCTTTTTAAGAAATTTTGTCTTTAAAAAAAAACAGCCCTAAAGGTATTATACCTGGAATATATGAATGAGTCACCTTACACAAGAGATGGGCAGCATAAAAATTTAATAAATAAAAAAATAAAATAAAAAATAAAAAAAATATTGAATCAATACACACAAACAAAAATTAGACTACTGGGTGTGCAAATGTATTTCAATGCACATTCATTTTTTTACATATTTCCTATGGCAATTTTTGAAATAAATATTTCTTGAAAATGATTGCAAAAAAGGTGGTTGAATTGCATGTAGAAGTTATTTACTTTTTATTTAGAATAGTCAGTCAGAATCCAGATTATAATTATATAATTATATATCCTGCAATATATTTTTATTCTCTGCAATGATTTTTATAATAAGTAATGCCACTGTGTTCTGCATTCAAATAACTTCACTGAATTGCTAATATATTCTTGTATATTAGCAATAATGAGAACTAAACATACTGTCATGCTATTATAATTAAATGCTAGGTAAACTAATGATAATTTGGTTCAACTAATTAAGCTTAATTTTTAAAAAAATTAGTTGCCTATATCCAGCAAGATAAATTAAAGTGAATACTATGTATGGCGCTGTCACATGGAAGTTATTGCAGGATGTGAATTAATATTTTGCACAAAAGGAAAAAATATATAACATTTTTCCAGGCTATTTACTATTTACTTTAGAGACAAGAAAAATTGGGCGGGGTGGTGGTGATGGAAACAGACAAGGAAAAAAACAAACTGTTCTGTTTCTTGCGTTAATAGACATTGAAGAGGCAGGCTCACAAAACAGGTACTTCTTTATTAACATCCAAACAGAACTGGAACAAAATGGCTCCACCCCTTTTTATACATTCTTCCTGGGGCATGTGTGGCAAAAATGCCTCGAAGCACCCTAATGGTGATGGTGGCTGTCGTACTGGACACTGGAACGACTTCCAGCCACTTAGAGTGACTGTCCACCACAATGAGGAAGAGCTGCCCCTAAAAGGGGCCAGCGTAGTCGATATGGATCCTCGACCAAGGAGCATGGGTGGTTTCCCATCTATGTATGGGAGCCTGTGGCATTTCAGGCTGGGACTGCTGGCAAATGGTGCACCTGTGGACCTGGGCCTCGATGTCTTTATCGAGCCCAGGTCACCAGAGATGGCTGCGCGCTAGCGCTTTCATGCGGACAATACCCGAATGTCCCTCATGCAAGGAATCGAGGACTCTAGTCCTCAGTGAGGCTGGAATTACTACCCTGCTTCCCCACAGGATACAACCCTTAAAGGTGGATAGCTCATGCTTCCGTTTCCAGAAACTCTGGAAGTTAGGGCCAGGACACGTGTCAGGCCATCCTGTGAGCACACAGTTCAACATGCGTGTTAGTGTGTTGTCGGTAGCTGTCTCTGCAGCTACATCCCCTGCATTGAGGGGAGACTCCGGCAAATCCTGGATGGACAGGATGTGGTTGGCCGGTGCTGGATCAGGCTCTAGTTGCCTTAACGGCAGCCTACTCAGGCCATCTGCATGGCCCATCTGTTTACCCGGTTTGTGCACCAAGCAATAGTCATAAGCGAATAGGAATATTGACCACCTCAACATTCTATGAGAGATGATTTGGGGTGTCTGCTTGTTCATTGTGAACAACCCCAGAAGTGGCTTGTGGTCAGTAAAGACCATAAAATGACGGCCATACAAGAAGTCGTGGAACGTCTTGATGCCAGCCATGATTGCTAGTGCTTCCCTATCTATTTGAGTGTAGTTTCGCTCAGCAGCAGACAGAGTCCTGGAATAGTATGCTATAGGGACTTGTGTCCCATCAGCTCTGAGGTGACTTAAGACAGCCCCAATCCCATACGGGGATGCATCACAAGCTATACTAATTGGCAATCGCTCATTGAAATGAGCCAACACTGCATTGGAAGATAACAAAGCCTTGACCTTAGCGAAACTCTTATCGTGGATCCTTGTCCACTTCCAAGGGGCCTGCTTATCCAAGAGCCAGTGTAACGGCTCTGCCACTGTGGCCTTGTGGGGGAGGAAGGCATGATAGAAGTTGAGAAGCCCCAAGAAGGCTTGAAGCTCCCCCTTTGTTTTGGGACTGGGTGTCTGCTGAATTGCTTTAAGCTTTGATTCAGCAGGATGGATGCCTTCAGCATCAATTCTAAAACCCAAGAATTCCATGGAAGTGACTCCAATCTTGCACTTCTCTGGTTTGACCTTCAGCCCCGCTCCGCGGAAGCGCCGCAAAATGGCCCGAAGCCTATCTGCCAAATTTTTGACTGACTCCCCTGAGATGAGGACATCATTGAAGTATGGGCAGACCCCTGGGATATTACGGAGCATGCGTTCCATCATGCTCTGAAATATACCAGGGGCTACATTCACCCCAAACTGTAACCTACAAACCTTGAAGGCTTCCCGATGCATGACGATTGTTTGGGCCTCTGCCATGGTGTCATCCACTGGCAGCTGTTGATAGGCCTGAGCCAAATCTAGTTTGGCGAAAATACGCCCTCCCTGCAGAGACGCCAGAATATGGCTGACCACTGGCACCGGGTAGGAATGCTGCTGGAGAGCTTTATTCAATGTGCATTTGTAGTCAGCACTGATTCTGAGTTCTCCGTTGGCCTTAAATGGCATGACAATGGGGATTTCCCATGGACTGTTGTCCACAGGGTCCAGGATGCCCTGCTGAAGCAATTTATCCAGCTCCGCATCTATCCTTTGCTTAAGAGCAAATGGCACCCGACGAGGTTTAATCCTGATTGGTGCTATTGAGGGATCTAGCCTTAAGGCAATAGGAGGCCATTTGTATGCCCCTAACTCTGGGCTGAAAACAACAGCAAACTCCTTACAAACCTCTGCAAGGCTTGCCGTTTGCAGACTGTTTAACTCCGTCACCTGGATGCCTAGTGCATCAAACCAGTCAAGTCCAATTAGACTCGTGCAGTTGCCCTCGACAACTACGATGTCCAACGGACCCTCGAAGTTCCTGAATTTCACACTAAGGGTGGCCTCTCCCTTGACTCTGACTCTGGAATTCTGGAAATCGGTCAAGACGAGATTCGACGGCCTGAGCTTAACTCGTTGGCCACTCTTACAACAAATCTGACCCAGGGTTTTTTTAGATATGATGGACAGAGCTGAGCCCGTGTCCAGCTCCATGTCTAAGGGAACCCCTTGCAGTTTAACTTCAAGATGAAGCTTCTTTTTTAATGGCCGGTGGGCACCTGTTCTGCACACGCTCCTTCTCGTCATGCAAAACCCCACCCGGTTCTGACTGGGGACCCCAGTACCTTTCCGAGGCAACTCTTCCATAGGACTGACTTTTGAGCGACCCAAACAAACGACGGCAATGTGGCCTTGCCTGCCACATGCCCGGCAAGTTGCATTGCAGAACCGGCAGTCGGCCTGCTTGTGGTGGCCTCCGCATCCGATGCATCGAGGGATGGGAACTGCCTTGTAAGGATGCTTGTTGGGCCTTCTTTCCGGCGGTTGCTGTAGCCGATCGACTTCGTTGTCCGATTCGAAGTCCTCAGTCCTTTCGGCATCCTCCTGATGAACCGTTTCAGGGCCTGGAGGGTGCTTCGAGAGCCGCAATGCCTTAACAGCTCTGCCCGCTGCTTCTTTGGCCGTGATCTCCCTCAAAATGTCTTGGAATGAGATGTTTTCTCTGGCAAATATCTTCTGCTGCAACCCGCGGCTTCTCAGACCACAAACTAGTCGGTCTCTAAGCCGCTCTTCCAAGTCCTTAAACTTGCAAAGCCTTGCAGCTTGTCGAAGAGCAGCGATGAAGTCGGCAGCGGACTCCCCAGGGCACTGGTCCCGCTGTTCGAAAGCATGTCGCCATGCAATGACCGACAGCTTCGGCTCAAAATGATCTTTGAGTATCTTTTTCAATTCGACATAAGCGATGGACTCCAAAGGTGCCGGAGCAACCAGGTTCTCCGCAATATCAAAGGTCTCTTGGCCGCAAACACACAACAGCGTTGCGGCCTTCAGTCCGTCTTCCAGAATGAAGTAGTTTTCTACCTTAGCCACGTAGGAGCTCCATCTTTCTGGATGCTTTACGTCGAATTCCGACAGGCGCCCAATCTTGGCCATAATATATCTCTGGCAGCCTCTTCAACGCCTCGTGCTGCGCAGGCTTCTGAAGGGGTTCCAGTACGCTTCCTTGCTGAACTCTCCTCCAGCGTTTCTGTACTGGCAGGCAGAGTGAAGGGGGTTGGAATGCCGTACTTCTCAGTGTCTTCTAATGGCGGCAGCACGATCCCACCTTCATCGCCAATGTTCTGTTTCTTGTGTTAATAGACATTGAAGAGGCAGGCTCACAAAACAGGTACTTCTTTATTAACATCCAAACAGAACTGGAACAAAATAGCTCCACCCCTTTTTATACATTCTTCCTGGAGCGTCGCCAGCCAATCATTGCAATGTATTTTCCCGCTCAATTGCATGCTATTCCTTGCTTGCAGACAGCAAGACTGACCCAGCAGGCCACGTGGTCTGCTGACTGTTCTGGTGCAGCTCCCTGCACTTGTTCTCAATTAAGCCCAGTACATAACACAAACAAACCCCAAACAAGTAGTATAAATACACATGTTGGCATTTAAACTTTAAAAATTGGGTTTTGTTTTATCAGGTAAAGGGTTCTGTGGAAATCTAAGCTTTATCTGGAAGCGTAGCACTTCAGTGTCTGTAAATTAAATTTCAGCTTTGCTATCTGTGGTAATGTTGTATCTGTTTAATATTTCACTTGCAGATTTGATGCCTATTAATTTTGCTTGAAAAAGAAGCACTGAAGATATATTTAACATGCGTTGTTGCTGTTGCAACTAAGAAAGAAAGAAAGGAGTGTGCTTTTGTTTCCACTCACGTGTTCGCTCTGCAGCGAAGTTGTAGAAGGCCACAACTCAGCGATAGAGCTTGAACTTTTCATTCCAGACCTCCCTCTTTTAATTTGCAGCAATTCCAAGTAGCTCTTTGTCTGAAACCATAAAATGCAGCTGTCAATCTGTGTAGAAAATGCTGAGCTAGAAGGGATGAATTGTCTGAATTAGTATTGGAGAACCTGCTGGGTTTCTGAAATTGCAAAACAGAATATTATTTATCAGCTCATCCTGCAAGATTCTGTTTGACTGCTGAGACTTAGCCATCACGAGGCAAAGGGCAGAGGCAGAAGGCATGATTTCAAATCAGAATTGATACCATGTAATTATTTCTCCCTATTCTGATTCTCCCTGAAAAACACTCTTTGAAATGGCTGGGGACCCACCCAAGCAGCTTGAACTGCTATAAGGAGGGAAGAATAGCAAAGTAAATGTCAACTAGCTAGATGAAGGAAACCAATACAAATGACACCTTGCTTATTCAAGGTTTCTTTGTCAATACTCTCATTATTTCTACAGTCCATATTCAGGAAAGTCTTATGACCTTTTAGAGAAGTGGGGATTTAAAGACATAGAAGGAAAGATCTATTGTGCAAACAAGCTTCTACTTGTGCAGCATTTGTATCTAATCAAGACATGTTCCTGTGACTGTGGTTTGCATAATAGGAGGGATGGAAATGGGGGGGTTATTACAAGATTAAGACCAGTGCGAAGAGGGAATAGAAACAAGAAGCTGTATTTTTTATAGTTAATTGCAGATATAAATAAAGGGGGAGATAACTCAGCAATCAAAAAAGAATTCACTACACCACATTAGAGGGAAAAATATTGCTCAACCTAGTTTTGCATCTGTAAGCATATTTGCACAAAACTGAAATGGGCTTTCTCCAGTGTGCATAAATTAATAGGATCATTTTTTTTTACAATGGATTGTAGTAGTTTCTTTCCCTTGAGAGTAACTTTTTTAAAAAATGAACCTTTGGCTATATATTTTGAGTGGGTGGGGGTCGGCATGCTCTGTGTGAATGAATATGAAGGTAAAATTGTAATTCAAATATATTTAAATAAAAACTACTCTTTGGCCTTTGGGGAAGTTTCAAACAATAATGTTTTATAATTACTTTAACTTTTCTTTAATATGATACTTACTCCTAATTCTCTAATTAACCATTCAGATGCAACTGCTTAATGGCTAAATAATTTAGAGCCACCAATCCTTGAAATAAACATTTGCAGCCACTCAATAAATAAGGGAATAACTTTTAACACATTTTGCACTGGAACTGTTAATGGAGCTAGTGTGAAAGAAGCCTATGTATGTATCCTGAAAGATTTATTTTCTGCAAAAGTTTGTCTGATAAATGGATAGGCTGAGCAAAGTGAATGTTAAAACTGATTGATTTATTGACTGATCTAGAGCATTTATATGTCAGTTCTCCTCAAGGGAATGGCTAGTAACAAAAATGACATAAATTCAGTTTAACATATAATTTAGAAAGTAGACTAACTTCCAAAAGAGCAACCTGGAAAAGGGAGGGAGGGAGGGAGAGAGGGAGAGAGGGAGGGAGAAAATCACTTTGGGAAAACAGTAATTTATAGTCCATTCATTTACTTATAAAAGTGATTTTTTTAAATTTTTGCTTTTAGATGTATTAGTTTGCAAAAGGTCATGATGCTAGTTTACCTGGGATAACGGTCCAAGCCTGTCCTTATTTCGTTCTTTGGATAATGGGTTTATGGGTTAGCAGTCAAGGTTACATGGAAGATTCTATCAATATACTACTAAAATTCTTGTGTCTGATTGATACTTTGTATTCATCAATTTGGTGAAAGAGTGGATCATAGAGCAACCTTTTTTTGGATTAATGTAGCTTAAATGGGCTAATTTAGAGAATGTATCCAAAATCTAAGAGCCATGACTCCCTTGAGACTGAAATTTGGCAAAGCTGTAGCTGCTTCAGCACTACCACCCTGCCCAACTATATTTCCCAGAAATCTATAGAGTTGTTGACACAAGGGAAGATGGAAGGGCATATCTTTGCCCTCTTTCCTGCCTTCCCTCTAGCCCTGTACCAATCAGCTGACAGCAAGGCACAACAGGTGAATGGCCATTGGCTGCTTTGAAACTGAGTCCAAAATTTGAAATCTCTTAATGATGTGGCCAGTGAAAAAAGAATGATAGGGCTGGCTGGGGAGCACTGGCAGTTCACAGGTGAACTCTCTGCCTCTCTCAGTGATGGAAGATGGGAACAGGGGTGCAGTTTTCCACATGGCCCATGGCTCCCTTTGTTTCTCTTCCTCACAACAAGGTGACAGTCAGTTTTGCAGGTCAGCCAAGAAGTAGGAGGAGAAGGATTTGCTGGGGCTCTTCTAAGGGTTGTGAAGGAAGGGAAATTGGCACAAGCCTATATTATAAGTGGAAAGGGGAAGGATGATAGAGTGATTTGGATGTCTGCTAGTGAGATAGGACTGGCTAGGAAACACTGGCAGTAGAAGGGAGGGAGGGAGGGAGGGAGGGAGGGAGGGAGGGAGGGAGGGAGGAAGATTTCTTATGCTTCTTGCCAGCTTCTGATATTGAAACTCAATATACTGGCAGGAAGTTGGAAGTCACTCCCACTCATACTGATTTTTTTTTCCTTTGCCTGCTCATTGTCATTCTGTTTCTCTGTTTAGGTAAAGAAATATCTCCAAAACAATGTTCCAATGGGTTGTGGTTTATATATATGTGCACATTACTCTGAAAATAAATCCTTTATAGTCTGAATGCTCTCACCTGTTTACAAGCAATTTTCTAGGAGGAAAATGCATTTATTCCTCGTAATGTTTATGATTCAGGAATTGTATGAAATTATCTGCCCTTTTCTGTTTTCTGTATTATTCTAGGACCATAATAGAGCTCAGAGGCTATATCTAAGGTTGTTGACAAGTGAAGAAATATTTGCCATGCCTGTCATAGACAAGCATTTTGGCCTTATAACCAAGAGACAGCCGTAGCTGTAAATTTCCTTACATCTGCCAAAAGAATCTGAGGGGTTTTTTTTGCTAGAAAAGGTATAAAGGATATATTTTAGCTTGTTTTTTAAAGTACTCTAATCTTTGTGCCAATATATGTGACTGACCTACAGTATATTAATATTTCAAAACTCTGAGTGATTTGTATTTTAGAGAATATGGATCCAGGAGACCACAGGATTCTACAATTTGTTTATTTTTTTATAAGAATTTTTATTAAAGTTTAAAAATATAAAAATAAAAAATAAATAGAAAAATATAAAAAGTAAAAACAAATTAAAAATGCAGAGTAAAAAAGAGAAATAAAGAAAAAAGATTTGTAGAAAAATAGCTTCCTTCTTCACCAAGACAAGAACATTTTAACAAGTTATCACCTTTCTGACATTTCAACAAAAATATCTTCTGTCTCATATCTTATCTATAAATAAATTATAAAGCCTCATCATTCAGTTCTAATCAGCAAAAGTCCATTCAGTTACCAGAAATAACAACATATATATTTTAACTTTAATCAAATAAATCAATTTTATATTCCTTTACTTTTAACACAATAACTTTCTCTAAAAATATTAATAAAAACTCTTCTTTCTGTATATTATCTCTCATCTATATACAAATATTTAAAACCTCATCATTCAGAACTAGTCAAGAAAAATCCATTCATAGCTATCATAAACATGTTGATTTCTTATCATTTTCTGTTTGTCTCCTCTCTGATACTCCTTCATAAGTTTAACACATCTCTTCTATAAATCCAAGATAAAAGAGTTATCCAAGTCACTTTCTGGGTTTATTATTTATATGTCCCCTTTAATTTATCAATCTACTGTTACATCATTTTCTATATCATTCTCGTAGACTGAAATTTTAAAATCCACTTTCAGATCCTCATTCAAATAAGCCTCAGTTTCTTTTTTATCCAGTAAAATCATGTTTTCAATATTAAATCTGTTTATTTCTCCATTGATTTAAGGATTTTTCTGAAACAGAAAAGCTTGATTTTTTTTGTTTAAATGTTGTTCAATTTTTTGTAAGTTTTGGCATTTTCCAGAAATCACATCCTGCAGATGATCTATGTGCATTACTAGGCAAACAGTTGTCCCCATCTCCACATACTATGCTGAATCTGAAATACAGTGGTACCTCAATCTCAACTGCTTCAAAACTTGTTTGAGCTTGGTATTTGATGCATTTTGATGCAAAAATGTTGTCCCGGTACTCGTTGCTTGTTTGGTACTCGACATGCTGCAATAGGAAAAGGGGGACAGCTGTGGAGAACATACAGGAAATCAGCCACTGCAAAAGGAAGAAGGGAATGGCGGCAGAGGGAAGACAGGAAGTTGGTCATGTTCGGAAGCTCACTGACCTAAAAAAGGGACAGACAGGAAGTCCTTCCTGGCTGAAACAAAGGGTCATGTGGTAAGTCACATAATTTGTTTGGCACTTGTCATTTTTAGTATTTGTCATGATTCCTGGAATCAATTACTGACGAGTACTGAGATACACTGTATCAACCTTATACACATCATGTATAACATTAAAAAGTGTTATTTGAAGGTAGTTTCTTTTACACAGACACACGGGATGGACTGCGCTTGCATTCATATCACGCTGCTAGTCATTTACTTGTTGATGAAACATGTCACATCATCACTGCTAGACCTGTCGAAGGCAATCGTTTGGGGCTGGTCTGAAAAACAAAGCAAACTAATGGCTGCTCACAGCTGTGATTAATCTGTTTCCTGGATTTCTTTCCTAGCTCCTAGGAACTGCCTGGAATTCTTTCTAAACACTGGATATAATTGAAATGATGAGATTGGGCAGATAGTATAGGATTTTAGCAAATAAGAATCTTTGGAACTCAAGGGGCAGGTTTCATGTGAGAAAATAGAAGTATGTATTATTCAACAGTGTGTAAGCAAAAGAGATTTGCCATAAAAAGGGAGTATATATTGGATACAGCAAGATTTTCCACGGTTATATCACCACTGTGGAAGCAACCATTGTATGCTTCCAGGAGCAATTTAAGGTGTTGGTTATTTAGAAAAAAACTTAAAATAATATAAAATTTCCCAGAATAGGTGCAAGTTTTCAGATGTTCTCTTTCCAAAGACTGTCTGACCAGCCTGTCCTCTGCAGCTCTTAGAGGTCAAATAAAATAAAGTAAGAAAAGTCTGGCTTCTGTTTTCTTGTTTGCAAAAATATAAACTAGCTTTGGGTGAAATGAAATAGAAACTCAGATGAAGAGACAAAATGTCACAAACTCTGGATCTCCACAGCTTTCAAAATCAAAGAGATGCTGAAAGGGACATTTTGAATTCCCATATTTTAAACTCAGATGTTCAGTGAGTAAAGAGTCTGCAGAATTGGAGACTGTTGCTGTTGCAGGATAATGACTAATACTGAACCAATGTTTGAACTGCGCGTGTGAGAAAAACTGGGACTCTGTGGCCTAAGAGAGTGCCCCCTCTAAGCTTTACTATTGGCTGTTAGTGAACCTGCTTTTCTTTATTCCTAAATGATAAAAATAATAGCATACATAAGGGGGGAAAAATACTAGCATCCAACCTACAAGAAGAGTTCTTTTGACATAAAACTTGCACAAAGACATTTTTGTACCTTTTCTGACCTCCTCCACAATAAAGAAAGACATTTATCAAATTATGTCTTCCTCTTACTTCAGAGGCAGAAAGTACCAGTAAAACATTATTTTTGCTTTACCTAATTTGAACCTCATTAGTGCGGATAGACAACTGAGGTTGCTGTAACACAATTTACAATTTATTTATTTTGTTGTTTGCTGCGTTATGTTTTATGCATGTGTTTTGACAGGAGTGACCGCCACCTCCTGCTTTTGATTTATTCAGCTCAGTTCCTTTAGCAAAGTTGCAATTTTACAATTAAAGAGGGAATTGCTCCAGCTCCAGGAGGGGATGATACATCAATTCAGTCTGATTATGCTGCTTGCCCTCCCTTCTGGCAAGAGAATTCAAGGTATCATTCACTGCAGAGGACCAGATTGGCAGCAAAAGTCACCCTAGCCCAGGGGTAGGCAACCTTGGCTCTTTTATGACTCGTGGACTTCAACTCCCAGAATTCCTGAGCCAGCATGGCTGGCTCAGGAATTCTGGGAGTTGAAGTCCACGAGTCATAAAAGAGCCAAGGTTGCCTACCCCTGCCCTAGCCTCTCAGAACTGATGCTCAGAGGCTTAAGGCAAGTTATTCCTGGCAATTGCCAATTTTGACCCAAGGAATTTTACTGAACTATATTTGGTTCTGTAATAGCTTTTTACTCCTAGCAGCACCTGCTTTATATGATTTTCATTTATAAACTGACAATTTTTCTCCTAAGGTTTATATAGGTACTAAAAAAAGGACTCTGTAATTTATTTAGGAATAAAGACGGGAGCAGGGGGGAAAAAAACCCAAAGAAAATATATGAATTAGTTCTAAAATTACATGAAAAAAAAATAGTGGAGGAGCTGAGGATATATTGTTTATTTCCTTTAATATACCAAAGTTGCAAGAGAAAAAAATCCAAGAGAAAAATGGGAAAAAAGACAAAAACAAAATACTCAAATCTATTTGAGTTTCCTTTTTTTAAATATTAAATGTTGACACAGCCAGATTTTCCAATACATCTGCACAGAACAGTTCATAAGCAGAATAAAAATAAATATAATCAATACAAGATTATATATACTGTTTTTCTGCTTTAACAAAATCTCCTTTGCTACATGCCATTCTTGATAAATTCAAAGGTTTTATTTGTGTGTATTATTTGAATTTTCAGTGTAGAATTAAAAATGATTATAGTGATATATAGTTTGTAACTTCCTTTTCTTAAAACCATATTAACAACCTAATTGATCTATTGACTATTAAAAGACACAAAAGAGTTGACTTGCCCCACACTGAATGATATTCTACAAGTAGAATAATACATATCTAGTTGCTAAAGGAACACATGTCAGCCCTATGAGATAGACTTTAATTTTTAATTTTTATTTTTCATCAGTAAGACATCTTTGGTTCTTGACTTGAATACCAAAGTCTAAATATGAAAACTACTTTTACTATAGTGTTACTGTAACAGAGTCTTACAACTTAACAATTGCAGTTGTGTGTAAAAATATATTACAAGTAGTCCTCAATGTACGACCACAATTAAGCCCAGAAATTGTGATAGTGGTTAAGTGGGTCACCATATGACCGTGCCCAATTTTACAACATTTTTTTCTATTCTTTACCCATATTTAAAAATTTAAAATCAATTGAAGTAAATAAAGCTCTATTTTGCCATAAAATGTCATGTATTTCATGCAATATAAAAAAACTTTCCCAGTTACTCTTTTATATTAGAAAACTAATAGAGGTATGATTTGATTACTCATAAATCTGTAGTAGACTCTTCCTAGTGCAACATTTCCTTGGCAGTTGCTGGTACTCTAAAAGTCACGATTGAGATGACGTTATGAAGGATGAACCCAGTTTCCTGTCAGACATGAAAGATCAGCTCCACACATGAAGATTTGATTTAACAGATTATTGCAAAAAGCCTATGCACAGAAATCTTCTCACCTAACAGTTAGCACTTGGTTATAGTTAGATAAGGGTAATGTCAACTGCCACCTTATGCTTGCTGTGCCTCGCTGCTATGTGGTAACAGACTACCATGAACTGTGGGCAGGGGGAATGAAGGGGGTACTGGTGGGATTCAAATATGTGAACAACTGGTGTGGATGCCGCTTCCGGAAGTACATTCTGGGCCTGGGCAACAAAAAATTAGCTACCGGTTCTGCCGAACTGGTGCGAACCGGCTGAATCCCACCACTGGAAGGGGGGAATATTTAGGAAATAGAAAGTAGAGGCTATACTTTCTCAAGATGCTGCCTCAAAGTCACTCAGCTGGAAAAAGGAGGAAGCTGCATATCAATCTGCGCTTGGACTGACCATTATGAAAACAGCTTGCATGGACTTGATTGGTTACACTGGGGTGGGCCATTAGAGGGGGGTAAAAGTAGAACTTAGGGATTTTGGTGTGCAATTCTCAGTTCTAGCTATGCAATAGTGCAATACACTTGATCTCTAATAAAACTATACCTTTCTCAGCAAATGGAGCCAAGGATCGTTTCTATCTAGAGGTTCAAGTTGTGGGAAGTCTGACAGGTAATGGGAATCAAGGGTGGATGGGTTGGATTTAAATTCATTTGTGGCTCCACAATGATTCTAGGCTGATCCCTTTTTTTACATTTCTTGTACATTTCCAAAGGGAAAAAGAAAAAGAGAAATATCTTTATTTATCCCTTTTCTACAGATCTCTTTTCTCCTAGCAACTTTTGAAGAGTCATTAATCAGTTTTCTGTTTTCTGCCAAATCTTTTAAACCAGTTGTTATGGCAACAAATTCTTAAGCATTTGAGTTGAACTTACCTTTAAATGTTTAAAAAAAGCTCTATCACATCATATCTACTGATGAGATGGCTATTTAATTCAAAACTTTTTTTGAGAAATCCAAAAGTTCATTCAGGCAATAGCAAAATTATTTTTTTCCTTTCTATTTTTTGACAAAATTAGATAACATCTGTTGATGTAGTCAGATACGTTACAGCTATTCTTGGAGTTATTTTGATAATTGAGGTGGCATAAGAGTTGAAAAATAAATTTTAAAGCAAACAAATATTAGAAATAACAATTTCAGAAATAATAATAATAATAATTCATTATGTCAGTGACCCAGTATTCATTCATAAATATAACCATAAAAGATAAATTTGTTAAAATGTCGATGAAAAATTTCCATTTTGACCTACATCAAAATTCTATTTTGAAGGAAACTGCAGTTTGCTGGTCCTATATATAGCATAGCAATACCATTTAGGCTTATATACAGCCCCATATATATTACTTTTGGATGTCTAGCTACCTAAAAATAACAATTATGGCAATCTTTTTAATAGCTTTATCTGAGATTCTGTGAAAAAAAAGTACAGTGTAATAGCACATATTTGGCTAACTCTATTTTCCTTAAATGATATATGCATAGTTTTGAGCTGGTGTATTGTTATATCTGTCTTCTAAGATTGCCAAGAGAAGGTTAAAGACATGATTTTGAGAAGGCCCAACAGTAATCTGAATAATAAGAGGCTTCAAATAGTTTGCAGGAAAGTATCCCTGTCATTTTCTGAGGAATCAATACATCTCGGAGATTGAATAAATTTTTATTGTAACTCTATGTCCTCAATCTGCTGCTTAATAATAACAACCGAGTTTTATCTAGATCAAATGATAGCAGATACTTTTGTGAGAGACTATAGCAATTTCCCTTTGATGCTGTTCCACCAAATTGATCCATGTCTGTCTAAGGCTTTTAATGGGAACAATCCATTTGTTACCAAGTTGAGCTGTGATAGACTTTGCTTTTAATTCTATAGAGACCGGTCTCCATTCTCAGTGTTGTATTCAGCACACAGGCAAGCATGATAAAGAGACAACTTAAGAAACCTGATTTAAATTTTATTTGCAAGATTTGATATTGGAGTAAGGGGATAATTACATGCCATAAAGGAGCTGTGCTACTGATTTTGCTACAGATAGTTTAATAACAGGTAGAATATATTTCTTTCCCTATTCACAATGGAGTTTTAAAATACCTGCTGCACTTTTTTTAAGCAAGGGAGGACACATCATTAATTTCTGGAGGATTGCAAAACTATCCCTAAATATTTCAAACAATTGAATTGTTCTATATGTTGGTTGGTTGGATACAACTGTAAATCTTGAAGCTGTTAGAGAAAACTATTACTTTTTTTAGGGAAGGTGGTAGAAAATTATAGCTAATCAGTTTCTCACAACCTGAGACAACCCAGTGTCTTGGTAACCCATCTATTACCCATCTGGGCAGGATGGGTAATAGTTTATTGTCTAGCCTGATACAGGTGTAGATCATGGTCCTATAAGCATTTTATTTTTTATTTTTTATTAATTACATTTCAAGGCCATCCAACTCCAAAAATACTCTGACTGACTTACACATTTAAACAAATACATACTATAAAAATAAAAATACAAACATCACTCTAAGTATTTGATAGTCAGCCTCAGTTCACAAAAGCTTACACCAGGGGTCTTCAAACTTGGCCCTTTTATGACTTGTGGACTTCAACTCCCAGAATTCCTCAGCCAGGCACGCTGGCTGAGGAATTCTGGGAGTTGAAGTCCACAAGTCATAAAAGGGCCAAGTTTGAAGACCCCTGGCTTACACCTTTTAAAAAAATGGTGGTGGTAGAAGATGCTCCCAAACTCCTTCTGATGTTTAGCATTTTGTAAGAGAATTTATATAGACCTTGAACAAAATGTACTAATAAGTTTCATCCCCTTTGTAGTTAAGATCAAAGCAAGAAGCTGACTAGTTTGATTGCATCTTACTCTAAGCGTGGTATTTTCACACTTATGGTAGAATTCTTAATCTGTATTCACAGATAAAGACCACTATAAAGTCCCAAACCTACTAAAAGGAAAAAAAATGGGGAAATTAGGATGGCATATGTATTTAGCAGCTACAGTAGATGTTGCAGTCCAGGAGAGATCTAAATTGTGGGTGCTCCAGAAGTTGTGGGTGCTCCAACACTGGAGATTTTTAAGAAGAGATTGGGCAACTATTTGTCTGAAATGGTATAGCGTTTCCATGTTCCACCAGGGGCTTGGATTAGAAGACCTCCAAGGTCCCTTCCAACTCTATTATTCTGTTATTATTTTTTCTAAATACTAATAGAGTATTCCCAAAATATTTTTCTGCTCTAGCTAATCACAGAGTTCTATCACAAAGATCTGGCTTGTATAGTATGTTGCTAATATGTTCAGTAAACAAAAATCTGTAATTTCTGGAATGTTTCTTTGTCTTTCTTAAAAGTAGAGACTAAAATTACCAGATCCAGTTGTCAGGAATATGTGCTGTGCTGTGTTATTTATGAAACAGTAACACCAAAACCAGTGTTCATCAGTCCACCTTTGTCCTTAGTACCTCTGTTAGGATGAAGTTGTTGCTGGAGGCTTTACCTAACATTAGCAACATTACTAAGTAAGCACTTGATCTTCAAAGTGTATAATGAAGATTAGTAGTGTATTTGTTCTGATGAAAGTTCTTTTTTTTAAAACAAGTTTTATTAGTTTTTCAATTTTACATTAAGTATTCGGAAAGCAGCGTGGTGACTGGATAATCAGTGGTTCAATAACAAAATCTTTAGTACATATCTCAGATTACATCATCAGAAATTCCTTCTCTATTTCCCTTAACATTTGTTATATCACATTGAGGCTTATAAATTTTTAATTATAGCAAAGTTAGTTAGAACATTTATCAATATATTTTTTGCTTATACATATCCATATCCTGTTTTAAGTTTTACTTAATTTTTAATTTTTTATTACATTATACCAATTTAACCTTTAATATCCATAGTGTTTAAGTTTCAGGTAATCCAATTTTCCTTTATTTCACTACATAAAAGTTATCATATCTAAAATATACATATTACTTAAATCTATTCTTATCTTGTATAAACATTTTCTATTTCTCATCCTACTACATCATCACTTACTAATAGAGTGTATTGTCTCAATCCATCATCTATATTATCTGGGCTAAACAATAGTTCAAAGCTAATTCTTGATCGTTAATTTTCATTTCCCTTATAAGTCTAAATCCTAAATATTAAGCCAGTTAGTCCCTTATTTTTTATCATTTAACAACAATATTTAAATCCAATAATCATATTTTCCTTCATCTAAATATCTCCCTTTAGCCCATTAGTTGAGACTTTAGGATCCTCTATCATAAATCAAAAGATCCCATTTTTTAAAAATCTAACTCTAGCTTTCTTTTTGTGCCAACCAGGCTTCCATACCAATGCCTTTAAATCATCAGATAAATCTCCCTTCATTCTTGTACATATTGCTTGAACCAAGGCAGACCATCTATTTATCAGTTTTCCAGAAAGGCTGGCAGATTCATAATCGTTAGGTTGTTGTCCTGGTAGCTCCTTCAATACAATTTGGTCTTCTTGTTCCTCAGGTTTCTTCTGGTTTAGGTAGAGAGTCACGTCCAGCTTTATAATTGTTATCTGGTTATCCAGATTTTTAGTATGATGTATTTGTTGGTCTTTAACAGCCTCCATGTTGGTGTTGCTTTGTTCCACTTCTGTTGTTTTTTGGGTTGTAAGTTCTTTAGTTGCGGTCAGGGTTTGTCTGTCAAAATTTTCAGTAAATTGTATTTGCTGATCTTTAAAGTCCTCTGTCTTAGTATTAATTTCTTCTGCCTCTGTTGGTTTTTGAATTATAGGTTCTTTTGTTGAAATCAGAGTTTCATTTTATAGGTTTAAGCTGGCGCCTTTGTCTTTCAGTCTGGATTTAATTATCTCAGTAGCTTCAAGGATTTTTTTCAAGTATGAGTTTATAATTAAGTTGTTGCTGGCCTTCCTCCATTTCTAACACAGTTATAGATAGTCCTTTAGTGAAGGCTATTTCTTAGATGAAAGTTAGTAAATATTCACCTCCACAATTCCTAAAAACCAATTTTACTGTCCAGCTGTTCTCCCAGCTTTTTATCTCTTTTAGATAGTGCCAAGGACAAATCTGGGCTGTAAGCAGGTCTCTTTAACAGAAATATTTACTTGCTATACCATGCTTTGCCACAAGATGTCCCTGACAGCATTTAAAATCTTTTTGAAGACCAAGGCTAGGTTTTTATCCCGGTAAAGTTCTTTTTCATAGATAAGGTGACAGGTCCCCGTGAGAATAGGAATTTTTGGGTCCCCAGATATCAAGGTAATATAAATCCAGTTATTTAATTGTATTTTTCAGGGCTTTATTTTCCCCTACGTAGTCAGGCGCCGCTATCTTGGAGGGTGGGAAAAGAACATTTCCTTCCCTCTCTCCTTGCAGGGTGGTTTCAAAAGGCTTTTGACAGGAGAATAGTAGGGATACAAGAAGGTAAAGTCTCACCCGGTTTCTCCACGGTGGTTTCAATGTGCTTAGCTGTAAATTTGGCCTCGGCTGGAAACGACATTAATGATGGGCCATGTGAGTGGCCGATCTTTTCTCCGTCGGTCCGAACAGCTGCTCTGGATCAAACGGAAAGGTTGCCACCCTTCCATGATCAATCGGAAGGTCCTCTTCCCTGCTCGTTGCCCCTCCAAGGCAACTTTCGATCCCTTTCAGGGTCTCCCGGCGAGAGAAAACCGGACGGCAGAGGGAGCGATCGCTCCGCACATCCGCCAGCACTGCGATCTGGAACTGGAAGCCTTGTTCTGATGAAAGTTCTAATGGAGAAAAGAAAATTACAGCGATCACAATTTTGTGCATGAAAATGCTTCTGTATTTTCACTAATACACAGCGTTATCTGGGACAAACCAGAATCACCTTTGATTTTCAATGATTCAATCAACAGTTGCCAGGTTATGAACCCTTGTCTCACCTTGCCTTGCCTTGCTATGCCACCATTCATGTATTGTAGAGGTAACCATTACAAGCTTAATAAAGGGAACTGCTGACAACTTTCCTAGTTGTTTACAAGCATGGAAGGTAGAAAGTTTATTCATAGTTTGAGATGAGTTTTGTTTTGGTCCTTTCTATAAAAATATTTGTGTACAAAAGAAAGAAAATAGGGGTGTTTGTGGCTAGACAAATTTTTAAATTGATGTTTATGCCCACTTACTTACTTTGTTGGTAGTTAATTGTGATCACTATTGTTTGATTTTATCTCACACATAAGCACAGTGTTAGAAGAATGATTTGTGAAATGGTAAGCAATGGGGAAAAATGCAGTACAGTTGGGAAAGCAGTTTCTTCCTTCCTGTCCAGTTTATTTAGAATAAACTGCCTGAAGCTTATGAACATCCATCTATTATTAATTGTCATTTGTCAAAATCTTTGTTTTCTCTGTTGTTGTTCTTGCATTGGGTCCTTGATGCAGTTTATAAAGACCTAATAGAATTCCACCTGCCTAGATAATTAGTGTTATCCTAACCCTAACCCTAATCCTAATGCTAACCTTAACCCTCCCACCAATCCTGCAACAGTAAACCGAGTTCTGACTTTCAAATCATTTCTATAATCTTTGAACATTAATAACTGTGGAGATTCTCAGTCATCCAGGTCATGGTTGTCCCAAAGGTGTTTTTTCAAGAGGAACTGGTCTTTCTTTGTTCTTCTTTGAAGACATTTCGCTTCTCATCCAAGAAGCTTCTTCAGTTCTTTAAAAACTTCTTGAGGCAGAAAGTGAAACATCTTCAAGGAAAAACAAAGAAAGTCCAGTTGCCTCTTGAAAAAGCACCTTGGGGTTTGAGCATTAATGCTGTTCTGTTGCTGCAAACACAAAGTTACAAACCACAGAGAGACTGGCACAAGATCACCCTATCTCCAAGATACACTCTGAATTTTAACAGCGTTTCTGAATATTTTCGCCTATAAATTGGATTTATTTGTTCATGCAGTTTTATAGTTCCTGATGGACCTATAAATTTTGCTTAAGAGAAAATAATGATACCAGGTGTGACTAAATAATGCTAACAATAAAGTTTTAGTTTCTAAGCTGTGCATTTTATGTTTTGCATTTATGCAATGCCCTATTGTGACTATTTGTGAACTTCATAACAGTGAACTTTAATCAGCATTATTGTGGGGGTCAGCCAGTTATGAAAATACAAATTTGTATGACAACACAGAATATATGGAACACTTGGCCCATGCATAACCCCTCTAAAAGAGGTTATCATTTCTTCTTTAGGCTAAACAATTGAGGCAGAAAGTGTATACTTTCATAAGCAATGTAGTATGAGAGTTTGGAAATGGAAATCGTATTGGAACCTTTCTAAAAATTCAGCAAAACCTAATCATGATTGTTACAGGTCCTCCATTAATAAGGGTGGTGGCTCAGTGGTTAAGATGCTGGACTCGTTGGCTGGACAGCTGGCAGGCCAGGTTTGAGATCTGAGTGACATGGGTGAGCTCCCATCTTCGTCTCAGCTCCTGGCAACCTAGCAGTTCAAAACCATGCAAATGCAAGTAGATAAATATGCACCACTTCAGTGGGAAGGTATGTGAAAGGAAAAAATATCTTAATAATTCTTTCTGTATAAATCAAACATATTTCTTTGATAGTCAATTAAAATAAAGACCGGTGTCTGCTGAGACAAACTTAGTAAAAGGAAGAACTGTGACCTTTGCAGTAGATGGTGAAAGATTGTGGTTGGCATACATTTCTCCAGAGGAACAGAGTGCGGAACCAGATAACATAGGAATTGAGGAAATGTTCATGGGTACAACTTTTGCAATGACACATGTAGTGAGGAAAGTAGTGGTTAGAACAAGGACAGGAAAGAACAGGGAAGTGGCCCGGTAACCAGGACAACAGAAGTAGAATGAGGAACTACCCAGTGGTCAGTTCCAGGAATAGGGAGCTGACCTGGGTCAGTTCCGAGAAAAGGGAAGTAGCAAAAGGTACTGTTCCAGAAAGTCACATGTTGATGGTTTTAACAAGAAAAGGGAAATGGGATGGCTACTGGATGGCACCAGAATGCTAGAGGTGGACATAATGTTAAGGTATAAAGCCTGCTTCAAAGATTTGGGTGTTGCCATTTGGCCCAGCCATCACACTTAATGACTGCTTGTCCATATAGTCCTTATTGCAATAAGTTGTTGAAATGTAAGTACTGAATTTGTGTGTCAAATTTAAATAAACTTCTGGATCCTAAAGTGAGAATTTTGTTGTGTGTTGTTTCTTGTTTCTCTTTAACAAGTTTTTCCCCTGACAGGTAAAGCACTCTGTGATGTCATACTGGCCACATGACTGCGGAAATGTCTTTGAACAGTGCTGGCTCAATAGCCTTGAAATGGAGATGAGCATGGCCCCCTATAGTTGGCAAGGACTAGCGGAGTAAAATCCATTAATATACTGTACTTCTCCCATTATATTATCCATTATTAACATGATCAACAGGAGGAAGAACTATTTTAATGCTGATGTGTTTTTCTTTTAAAGTTGCTTCATCGCTTTTTAGGAAACTAGTGTTGTTTTGGCAGACTGAAAAGTAATTAATAAATAACACATGAAGTGTGAGTGTACCTGTCTGTAAATCCACAAATGTTTGTAACTTTAAATATTTATAAAATGCTGTTTTATTTGCCGTCTTCCAATTTCGTAAGAGTATTTGATGTTCTTGTAATGTGTTGAATAGGACTTAAACAAGAATCTAAAACACAATTATTTCAAAACCAAGTAAAATGATGCAAGGCCAGAGAAATAGATATGAGCTACTGTGTATTGTAGAAAGGGTAGTGAGTCTGAATTTATGCGATCTTCTCAGAAAAATAAAACAGAAATATCTGTTGCCATTACTACATGCTCAGGATACTTCATATAGCTCTTGTATTTTAAATAAAAAATTTGGGAAAAGATCCAGCCCTGCTTTATGTCCTTTAGGTATAAAAATGCGGGCTGTTGGTCCAATTACATACTTGGATTAGGTTGTAAGACTCTTTCTAAATCTGAATGACTATTTTTGTGAACATTAAAATTGTATTTCCTGTATGTGTCTATAAATACATACTAAAATATTTATAGGCCAAAATTTCCCTCTACATTTTCCAAAATCTTTGAAGGCAGCTCACAGTTTTAAACATATCTGCAGAAATACATATTGTATAAGAATTTGATAAAAAGTAAAAACAAAGCTATAATCGTAAGAAAATTTCTTGGAAAAAGCAATAATAGAAAAAGTGCATCATGTTAGAAAAAATATGTGGAAATTTCCATGCACACAGTATTATTGTTGCTGAATTTGCAAGACGTGGAAATGAACTAAAAGAAATTTTGGTTTGCTGGCTTGAAAATGGGGGAGAATCTCTAACCTGGAAAATAATCATTATGTTATTTTCCAATTTTTTTTGGGAGTCACCAATCAATCATGAAAGTCTAATCAATCAGATTTACGGCCTATATAAAGAAATATTGCATAACTGGGTGCTTCATTTTTAAATGATACATTCTGAAAAGTCAGATATCATAGTATGTTTTCATGATCAAATCTTTATTGATTTTACTTCAGTTTAAAAGAAACTTGAGAGACAAGAATGAAAATTAGATTGATTTAGATTTGGATTAATCTAACTTCTGATCTCACACTCTCTTACATTACTATTGTTATGGTTCCAAAGGAAGATTGCCTTTAATGAGAAACATGAGGCCTTTACCTCTAGAATCCATTTATTGCAAAAATAACCTTGGCACTTACATGGACGGATGCCAGAAACTGAATTTCTCTGGCTTGGCTTGCGTCTTCCTTTTCTTTCCCGGGCTTTCCTCAAGAAGCTCCTCCTTTTCTGTCTTCTGAATTAACTCTAAAAATACCAGACAGTTCTGCATATCTTGTCAAAGCAATAATATCCTATATTAACAGGGTTGACATCCGGCCCCCCTTACAAAAAGGACAGATCCTGTAATGTAAGCAAAAGCATATATTAATGATTAGTTTTCGGTTTGTTGGGGTGTTTTGTATGAAACCTTTTGACGAGCCTGTCAGCTTTCACCTCACTGGATTTCACCCAAGTAGCTTCAGATAACGGGTATCCCTTCCATTGTACTAGGTACTGCAGTTTCCCTTTAAAAATTCTAGAATCAAGAACACGTTTCACTTCGTAATGGGTTTGCCCCGCAACTACGAGGGGCCCAGGTGCTTTCTTCGGGGGAGGTCTTAAAGTGGAACCCTGATAAGGTTTACAAGCTACTATGGAAGACAGGGGGGATTTTACCCAAAAGCCTAGGGAGTTTCAGTTTTACTGTGACTGGACTGATGACCTTTACAATAGGAAAAGGCCCTAAGAATTTCGGTCCTAACTTCTTACTGGGTAATTTGAGGCGCAAATATTTGGTCGACAGATAAACCTCTTCCCCAACTTGAAACGTTCTTTGGGGAGCTCTCTTTTTATCAGCTTGCTTTTTATAGGTTTCAAAAGTCTTTTTTAAAGCAGTCTTCATGTTTCTCCAAACTTCTTCCCATCCCCTCACCCATTGGTCAAGTGTCTGGGAAGCTGTTGGCATCTGGGGGTATTCAGGTATTGGACCGAACTCTTTGCCTGTGGCTACTCTGAAAGGTGTGTAGCCGGTGCTGCTGTGCACAGAATTATTGTACGCCACCTCTGCAAAAGGGATGAGGTCAGTCCAGTTCGTCTGTTGATAGGACACGTAGCATCTGAGATATTGCTCCACCATTTTGTTAGCGGCTTCTGCAGCTCCGTTGGTGGCCGGATGAAAAGCGGATGATAAGCCTTGAGATGATCCAATTAATTTAAGAAAACTCCTCCAAAACTTTGCTGTGAACTGCACCCCCCTATCTGAGATTATTCGCTTAGGGGCGCCGTGCAGTCGGTAGATATGTTTCAGGAACAATTTAGTCAGTCATTGAGCAGATGGGAGTCCTTTGCAGGCGATGAAATGAGCCTGCTTCGAAAACAGGTCTATTACAGTCCAGATGACAGTATTTCCTCTCCTTTCAGGTAGGTCTACGATAAAGTCCATAGCTATTTCTTCCCAGGGTTGGGAAGGGTCTGCCACCGTCTGCAGTAATCCAGGGGTTTTCCCCAGTATTTTTTTCATTGTGGCACATACAGTACAACTCTTCACATAGTTTTCCACATCTCGTTTCAGTCCTGGCCACCAAAATTGCCGGTGGGTGAGATGTAGTGTTTTGAGATATCCAAAGTGTTCAGCCTGCTTTACATCATGGCTGTGTTTGAGAGCATTGAGATGGAGGGATTTGGGCAAATACAGTTTCCCCCCTTTGTAAGCCAAACCATCCCGGCACGTCAAGGAGGTTTGATTATCTTTGAACCATTGATCGGTGAGGAGCTCTCATTTTATTTTCTTTGCTCCAGGGTCATCCGGATTAGGGACCCTGCGAGGCGTGATTTGTGCAACAGGTTGTGGGTTGGAGATAATCACCTCATTAACTTCTTCACGTTCCGTTTGTATTGGGGCAATCTCGATAACGCATCAGCTAGGAAGTTTTTTTCCCCTGGTATGTACTTTAGAGTAAAGTTGAAGCGGTTAAAGTACTGTGCCCACCGTACTTGCTTTGGGGACAATTTGCGGGGAGTTTTCAGTGCCTCTAGGTTTTTGTGAATGGCACCTTGCTCCCCTCCAGGTAGTGTCGCCAGTTTAACAGCCCCCATCTAATTGCGAAGGCCTCCTTCTCCCATATTGCGCATCTCCATTCACTTTCCGTAAATTTTTTGGAGGTGTAGGCGCAGGGTTGCAGGACTCCATTCTTGTTCTTTTGAAGCAATACAGCTCCAACTGCCACATCACTGGCGTCGGCTTGAATTACAAAAGGTTCCCCTATACAGGGGTGCTTTAGGACCGGTTCAGCAACAAATAGTCTTTTTAAATTCTCAAAAGC
Organism: Azemiops feae; assembly: GCA_023970755.1. Lineage (NCBI taxonomy): Eukaryota > Metazoa > Chordata > Lepidosauria > Squamata > Viperidae > Azemiops > Azemiops feae. The sequence goes on from JALGBA010004198.1 coordinate 1,672,538, forward strand.
TTTTTGACAGCTCATAGTCCATGCTAGTGGTTCGCCCGGTCACGGCTTCCCTCCTTTCCCCCCTATTTTGAGTAAATCTGTAAGGGGTAGGGCAATTTTGGCAAAAGAGGGGATGAATTGACGGTAGAAGTTGGCAAAACCTAGAAAGCTCTGGAGTTGTTTGCGGGTTTTTGGGGGCTGCCATTCGATTATAGTTTTCACCTTGGCTGGATCCATCCCAATGCCTTCACTGGAGATTCTGTAGCTGAGGTAATCTAATCGGGTCTGGTGAAATTCACATTTTGACAATTTGGCATAAAGCTTGGCATTCAATAGTTTCTTTAACACTTCTCTCACCAGCTTTATGTGATCAGTCATATTCGTGCTGTATATCAGAATATCATCAAGGTACACCAGAACCCCTTTGTACAAGTGTTCATGTAGGACCTCATTAATCAACTGCATGAATACGGCTGGGGCCCCCTGTAGTCCGAATGGCATGACTTTAAATTGATAGCTCCCCATGGGGCAGTTGAAGGCAGTTTTCCACTCATCTCCTTCTTTTATTCTCACTCGGTAGTACGCCTCTCTCAGGTCTAATTTAGTGAAGACACTCCCCTTAGCCAGATGAGTTAATAAGTCTTTTATGAGGGGGAGGGGGTATCTGTTTTCCACACTCATAGCGTTGAGACCCTTATAGTCTATGCAGAGACGAATAGACCCATCTTTTTTTTCTTTAAATAACACGGGGGCTCCCACAGTAGATTTGGCCCATTCAATGAACCCCCTCGCTAAGTTTTTATTCATGTATTGCTGCATCTCTTCCATCTCAAGGGGGGACATGGCATACATTCTCGGGCGTGGAAGTTTGGCTCCTGGCACCAGTTCGATAGAACAGTCATTGGGTCTGTGAGGGGGTAGGACATCGCATTCATTTTCACTAAATGCCTCTGCTAAGTCCCGGTATTCATTGGGGATGAGTGATTCATCTGGTGACGGTAAGGCAGCTATGAGTGCTCACTCATTAGGTGGCCTAAAGTGTCCCGCAACATCATTTGAATCAGTGGGAGGCTCAGGCCCTATAGGTAGTCTCACAGTTCTCATTCCTTTCTCCCACCAGATAAATGGCTTCCATTTGTCCAGCCAGGCTAAGCCTAGAATCACAGTCTCAGTCATTTTTGGGGCCACCAGGAACCGAATAAATTCCCAGTGTGCCCCTATTTCTAGGCGTAGGGGCTCAGTTATTTGTGTGACTAAAGGAGCCATCAGCTTGCTCGAACCTCACAGGGTTGGAGAGTTGTTTTGCCCATATGCCCATTTTCATGGCAAAGGGTAGGCTAATAATGCATCGGGTGCATCCAGAATCAATTAGTACATTTAAGTCTATTTGTGCCCCCGACTTAGGGATTGTAAGCTTGGCGGCCAGTGAAAAAGATGGGATTTGTCGACTCACCATCGGGTCGTTCTCCCCTTCATCGTCTCCATCAAAGGAGGGTAGAGCAGGGGCGGGTCCACCTGGAGCCATGGCGTTCTCTTGTGTGGGAGGTGTAATCTGGGTAATAGGTGCTTGCGTGGATTTTTCTCTCATTAACCGCTGGGCAGGTCTCCTTCTCTTCATTGGTTCCGGACTGCTCTGCAGTTGGGGGTAGGGGACCGGACAGTTTGCTGCTCGATGTCCCTTCTTTCCGCACCGGAAACACTTTATTGACGCGCTTGCAGGTGGCCCGGTTCTTTCAGTCATCGTGGTAGCCGGAGGGTCTCGTGGGGGTGATTGTTGTTCGGATTGCTCTGGTTGCTGCTCAGATTCAGGTGGGGAAGGCTTTTTATAGCGGGCGAGCTGAACATCTAGCTTCACCGTTGTCTGGTACCACTCGTGCAGTCGGTCAGGTACTGCTCGAATAATGCAAGCCTGGGAGAGGTGATCATTTAATCCCTCAATGAAGTGATGGATTAGGGACTGCTCTGGCCACCCCTCTATCCGACCTGCTATCTTGCAAAACTCTCGCACGTACTCCAGGGCAGGCCTGCCAGCTTGTTTTATTTTGTGGATTTGTTCTCTTGCTTTTAAGTCAAGGGATGGGTCCTCAAATCTTTCTTTCAGACCCAGGAGGAAGAGTTGGAGGTCTTCCAATTCTGGGGCTTGCTCATTATATAAAGTGTTCAGCCATTCGGATGCTTCTCCCTCTAGGCCGGACGCAATCACATTGACCATAGCCCCTGGGTCTGGGTAGAGATAAGCCCAGCGATCCAAGTGCGAGCGTACTTGCTCTGAATGGAGTAATTATATGTTGTTGGGCCCCCCACTGTGGCTGTTGCTGCTGCTGGCCCCATCCTGGTTGCTGGTTTATGCCCAGGGGTTGCACGTTCAGGGGCTGGGGCCAATCTCCTTGTTGTGGCTGTCTTCCCTCTAGCTGCTGATCTCCTGGGCCCTGCACCACCCCAATCTGTTGCAAGGTCCCTATCAGCTGTGGTGAGCTCAAAAGTCATCTGCTCCCTGCCTGCTTCGAATGCCATACTCCCCATTGTTGCAGAGGCCTCAGACATGGATTCCCTCTCTCTTCAGGGCTGGGGTCCCTGATAGAGGAAGACAGGGTCTGAAAGGCTGTCTGATACGAACTGGAGTGGCTGTAGGCTTCTCTTTTCAGGGGTGGGTCTCTGCCTCTCTCCCCTGGGGTTTGAGATATTTCCAGTAACTCACCCAGGCCTTGAGTGGCAGTTTGTCCGTTGTTTGTCCACCGATTTTCATTCGTCTGCCCAAATTCATCTTCCCACAGCATGCTGTCTGTCACCTCCCCCTCTGGGATATTAGCAGCTGCCAGGCTGTATTTAGCAAACTCCCGTTTCATGATAGATTGTCCTCCCCCTGAATTCTTCTTATTCTCACTCCAGCCTCGGAGAAAGAGGTGGGGGTAATGCACCTCCATTTGGTTGAAAAGGATTTAGTTTCTGGCATGATGTTATGGTTCCAAAGGAAGATTGCCTTTAATGAGAAACATGAGGCCTTTACCTCTAGAATCCATTTATTGCAAAAATAACCTTGGCACTTACATGGATGGATGCCAGAAACTGAATTTCTCTGGCTTGCGTCTTCCTTTTCTTTCCCGGGCTTTCCTTAAGAAGCTCCTCCTTTTCTGTCTTCTGAATTAACTCTAAAAATATCAGACAGTTCTGCATATCTTGTCAAAGCAATAATATCCTATATTAACAGTGTTGACAACTACATTATTACATCCACAATTGTTCTGAAAACCAATAAAAATCTTTCCAGAAGACCCCAAAGTCCTTCCTCAGATTCCCCATCCCAGATTTAACAAAATCACATATCCATGCAAAAAAAATATATATCACAATTTCAGTCATTACAAAGGGTAAACAATATCAACCCATATTCTATTGTAATTTGGTAACAGCAGTATGCATTGAATGTGTATAAATAAATATCCTTGAAAGTAAATTCAGCAGTTATTCAGTTTTATAAATCATAGTTTGGTAAAAATTCTTGGGAAACTGAAGGAGGAAATCATCTTATGAAAATAATTTCAAAGAATATTAGAAATTGTGAGGTATGGGACTTTTCTTTTTGCAGCTTTTGAAATATAAAAGGCTTAAGGCAAGAATGAAGAACTAAATGACTCTTAGTATGTGCTTCAGCCCTAGGGATACCAGGAGGTAGTTTATACTTTGGAGAAAATGAAATGAAGACCCTGGCTGTGTGTATAAATCTTTCTTGAATATATATATATATCTGGAGAAACAACTTTTCAGAATAGAGATTTGTATAATGTATTGCTTCCAGTGATTCATAAAGCATAGTTTTTGGCTTCCTTGATTTGCAGCTACTAAAAAAAATGGGACATCATTAGTATTTGCTTTAAAATTATTTGGAAACATAATTAGTGAAGTCTGTTCAAGCATTATTTGTTCAACTTATTTATAAAGTGATAATGATTCTTGGGAATTACTGGAACCTCTTCATAGGATGATATACTCCATTTGGGAGAGTCATCTTAATAAGACACATGACTTTACTGATAAACGTCATGCAAAGAGATTCCATTTGCATCACAGCTTGTGATTTGAATTGAGTTGCTTACTTTATTTTTTTCTGGCAGCAAAAATGGTTTTTCATAAGACCAGACTAGGTTATCAGCCTTAGCCACAGCTATGTGAAAACATCAACTGTGACCGATAACTGGAATAAAAAGTCAATGCAGAAACTAAAGGAGGACTATTTTATTAAGTGTGTCAAGTCCAAGAAGGTCTGGAAGAATTCTGATTGAAAGAGTACAAGCTGAGTAAAATTTGAGACTTTTTGTAGGTTTATTCAGAGAAGCGGTTATGCAGAGCATATTTTTGCTCTTGAACATGAAGATATAAATTGTTGATTTAGACAAAGGATATAATAGTAAATACATATGAATTATGCAGTGATCTGAATGAATCAGAGTTGAAACTTGGTTACTTGTTAATAAGAGTAGCATGATAGAAATAAAACAGGTGTGAAAATAAATTGAATGTTTAGCAGTGTTCAACACTGAACAGGCAGCAAAGCAATAGCAATAGCATTTAGACTTATATACCACTTCACAGTGCTTTAGAGCCCTCTCTAAGTGATTTACAGAGTCAGCATATGCCCCCCAACAATCTGGGTCCTCATTTGACTGACCTCATTTACTGACCTTTACTCAGTGGACATCAGTCTTAATGATGTAATCATCATATATCACAGCTCTTTATAAAATGAAATCTTTAAATATGATTTCATATATATATATATATATATATATATATATATATATGATAGGTCTTTGAATTTCGGGTTTATCTCCCAGCGTAAATTGAAGTGTCTTGCGACGTTTCGACGAAGTCTCATCGTCATCTTCAGTCTGGTGTCGCCTTCGGCCTCGGGCTTCTAGAAGAATAAGTGTGATCCGCAGCCTGTTTCTTCCTTTTAACTGCCAGTGGAGGTATGAACTGATTGGATGGGAGCTTGGCTGCGTTCTGATTGGGTGGAGGTGTGTTCTGATTGGTTAGGGGCTTGGCTGTGCTCTGATTGGATGGGGGGGTTGGCTGTGCTCTGATTGCCCCTAACCAATCAGAACACACCTCCACCCAATCAGAACGCAGCCAAGGTCCCATCCAATCAGTTCATACCTCCACTGGCAGTTAAAAGGAAGAAACAGCTGCGATCACACATTGCTTCTAGAAGCACGAGGCCGAAGAGACACCAGCCTGAAGATGACGAATGAGACTTCGTCGAAACGTCGCCAAGACACTTTCAATTTTACGCGGGAGAAAACCCGCGGGAGAAAACCCGAATTACCAAAGACCTACATACAAACACCCGTGAAAACCTCAGAAAACATATATATATATATATATATATATATATATATATCAATTTTTATGTAATCAAAATATTCTATACTTTCAGCATTGTAATTTGGGTGGAAGTTAATATACGTACAATCACATGCATAAAAATGTTCTTCTATAGCTATTTGAGTTGCATGCATGGACATCCTAGAACCATTTCAGCATGCTGACTGGGATGGGGCCAGTTGTGAGTCCATTGGGAATGCAATGCCTGAATAGGAATTACATTTAATTGATTTTACAGTAGGAAAATAAAAACCCTTGTAATAAAGGAACATACTTTCCCCCCTAGATTAATAATTAATCAGGGACGGGGTTCCCAGACCATGGTAATTACAGAGAATGAAAGTTTCAAAAGAGTGTAGTGTCAACAGATTATTCAATTAATCATTTTAAAGGCACATCTCAATTTCAAAGAATTGCAAAAATAATATTAAATCTAGACTGGCAGTGTATGGTAGTGTTTGATAAAAGCAGTAAAAAGGCAAGTTAGGAAAGAATATGGAGTAAAAAAACAGATTTGTGTTTCAAATTACATGACACTTCCTTAATAAACTTGAAAGTGGGCTTCTGGAGATATGTTTCAAAACAACAGCATCTTTGGATTACAGACAAATGAGTAGATTGGAAGAAGATAGAATTGAATCCACTGGTTTTATCTGAAACACAATTTAGCATTTACATTCAATCGTCCAGTTTAACAACTAGAAGAGGAAGTGTTACATAATTCTTGTGTATGGAGGATGGGGAAAGACAACTCATAAAATTGTTGAATTGAACTCATATTTTCTTTGGGGAAACTAGGAAAAAGAAACCATCCAAGAAGCAAATGTGAAACAAAACCCATACTGAATTTTAGATTCTCCATCGCCACCTTAGTGTACTCAGAATCATTAAGGATATTCCAGTCTTGCCTCTTTCATTTGGACCTCCCCATGTCTGAAAAGTGACTGTAACTACATTCAGCAGAACATTAGCAATAATGTTTGGGAACTCTGTGCTAAGCTTGCAGTCAGTGGTGAACAGTAAAAATACTTAGCTGCACATGCTATAAATTGTGCATTGAGCAGCAGCAAAGCTGAATCGGATGAGCTGCATAGTGGTCTTCTCCAGCATTCGATTAAGCATATGAACATCATTTCTTCTTCCTATTTACTGCCATCTGATAAAAGTCAAGGGTGAGAACAGTAAGGATAGGGATAGGAAAATTTTATAAAGGCTACTGAAGGTTGTGACCATTATTTCTATATGTGTTATGAAAGGAAAGGACACAATAAAATGTAATTAGAATAGAATAGAATAGAATAGAATAGAATAGAATAGAATAGAATAGAATAGAATAGAATAGAATAGAATAGAATAACTTTATTGTCACTTTAAATGTATACTAATCAGCATAATTAAAATGAGATTTCCTTGCATAAAAAAGGATAGCCACCTCCAATATACACTGCATAAACATGACAAAAATAAATAAATAAATTATGCATATACCCACATACAAACACATATATGGCCCAGAGAAACAACACAGTCTAGTTCAGATGTATACATATACATGGCGAGAAAAATGAATCCTGCAAGTTTACCAGATGGATGGCATAGGACACACAGCTGTTACAGAATCTGGTAGTCCAACTAGAAATACTTCAAAACCTCCTCCCAGAGGGGAGCAACAGAAACAGACCATGAAGTGGGTGTATGGGGTCTCTAACAATGCTTCCAGCTCTAAACACATAGCGCTTATAAGCAGTGTCTTGAATAATGGGAATTGGGCTTCCTATCATCTTCTCAGCTGTCCTTATCACTTTCTGTATGGACTTTCTATCTGAGGCACTGCTACCACCAAACCAAACAGTGATGCAGTTTGTTAAGATGCTCTCAATTGTGCCTCTGTAAAAAGTGGCCAGGACACAATACAGGAAATGCAGACACTGACATGTGGAGAGACCAAATCAGATTGTTAGTTATATGCACCCCAGATACTTAATACTGTTGAACACCTCTACAGCTGCAGCCTTAATATAGAGTGGAGTATGGCTATGACGGCTCTTTCTAAAATCTACAATGATCTCCTTGGTTTCAATCTCTTTTCCTGTAACAATTGTAATGGAGCATGAAAATCTCTATATCTTGATGCAGAGGTTGTAGAAGTTTTCCTTCCAATGCAGTTTTAGAGCCAAAGTATCTGAGTATGTTTTTAGCTTTCCAATTTCCTTTTGTCCTGTTCCTTTAAAAAAAGTAAATAAAAAGAAAGTCTGAGAGATAGACTGTCTTATTGATCTCCTCGCTTTATATATAAGCGAAGAGCAAAGTAAACACCTGTAGCTACATAAATTAATCACAGCACTCATAGTGGGGAAATCTGATATTTAATTGTACTTAGATATTTGGTATTATGTTTATCACACACTCGCCAGATGTTTAGACTGGATTTGGGATTTTTATCTACCTATTGAGTCCTTCCCAAGGACCTGGGATACATTATTATTTAAATTTATTGGCTTCCCATCTCCAGTGGACACTGTTATTTGCTCATATGTGTGCTATTTATTTTTATTTATTTATTATGGTAATCTGTGTGATTTTCTTGCATCAGATGGAAGCTATACTGTGGCTTTCAGTGTAATTATTCTCTAGCAATCATATCTTAATGACCGTCCCAAGGGGTAGTGCTCATCTCCGATTCTCAGGCAAGGGAGCCTGCCTTGTCTGAGAGATGTTTCTATCACCATGTGGCCAGCATGAAAATACGGAATGCAGTAACCTTTCCTGCCAAAGTGGTACTTATTTATTTTACTTACATTTGCATACTTTTGAACTGGTAGATTGGTAGGAGCTGAGGCGAGTAATGGGAGTTTACCCTATCATACGGTGCTCGGGTCTTGAACCCAGCTGACAAAGCTCAGCATCTTTACAGTTGAGCCATCGTGCCACCCCAAGCAAATCTTAACATATTTTAAAAATCCTGTGATAAAAGGGATGAGAATTATATATTCCATTTTGCTGAAGTACCAGCACTATCAGTTTCCCATAGAAATGTGATGAAAAATCATGTAACAAATCAAGATATGAATTGTTTATTCTTACAGAGGTTAAGAGTAAGAAACTCTCTGACCTGGATCTCAAATGTTTTTTTTTTTTAGATTTGAAAAACAATTACTATTGTGAATAAGTCACTTTGAAATCAATTGAGCTAAGGTATAAGTAAATACATTTATTGACAAGCTGATAATGTCCAATCAGTTTTCCAGGGTGAAGGAATATAAATTTATTTATTTATTTATTTATTTATTTATTTATTTATTTATTTATTTATTTATTTATTTATTTATTTATTTATTTATTTATTTATTTATTTACTTACTTACTTACTTACTTACTTACTTATTTATTTGTTTGTTTGTTTGTTTGTTTGTTTGTTTATTTATTTATTGGCCACCTATCCTACCATAGGGTAACTTTGGGTGGCTTACAGTTATATCTAAGTTAAAACATAAAAAAGAAAAAGTTAAAATCAAACATTAAAAACAAAAACACATGGGGAGGGTGGGGGCGGAGTTGGGGGGAGGTGGGATCTGTTATTACTCAGTCAGCCACCTCCATTGTGCTGTTCCCCCACTGGGGCTCCAAGCCGATTGGCAAAGCCATGTATTTAGGCCCTTACAAAAAAGTAGGAGGGTTGGGGCCAACCTCTCATGGGGGGGGCAAGATGTTCCAGAAGGCAGGAGCAACAGCAGAGAAGGCCCTCCTTCTGGACCCAGCCAGCCCAAATAATTGGGCTGACAGGACCCACAGCATGTCTCCTCTGCTGGAATGAGTGGTACGGGTCAATCCCAGTGGGGTGAGACAGCCCCTCAAGTAACCTGGACCCATGCCATGAAGGGCTTTAAAGGTGATCAACAACACCTTGAATTGCACCCAGAAGCAGATTGATGTACATTTTAATCCATTTTTAAGCTCTTTTACATCGTCACCAAGCATATTAGAATGTCCCTTCATGTTATTCATATTTCCAACAAATATTTGGAACGACTACAGTATATACATTCCAGATAATTTATTTGGGATCATGTAACAATGTAATAACGATTCATTATTTTATAAAAATTCTCTTTAGGATCATAATGTAAATGTGAAGTTTATCTTGAAAACATTTATAATAAAAGGCCAAAAGACCATCTGGACCCAGTGCTTTTCCCATTTCAGTTTTTTTTAATATCTTCACAAACTTCTCTATTATTATAAGTCTATTCATAATTTGTCTCTGATTCTGTTTATATAAATAATTGTCCACTTTAAACAGAAAATTCATTGGCCTTAATGAAGAATATTACTGGTGAAACACTTTTCACATATTTATATTATCTGTTATTATAAGATAAGATAAAATAACCTTTATTGTCATTTTTTTACTGTGGGCACAACGGCACACATCAAAAATGAAATTTAGTTGCCTGCTCTCAAAGTGAAACACATACATGACACACACCTAAAACATACTATATACAACATATGTATAGACCCACACCCCTACGTATACATAACAAATAAATATTAAATACTGTCCATCTTGAATATATAACGAAGGAGGAAGCTTGAGAGTTCCTCTTTGTAGCTTCAGTTTTTCTTTTTGCAATTTAGATGTCAAAATATGTTTTTTTTTCTTTTCTTTTCCTTTCCTTTCTTTTCTCTTTTATAACTATTATAAGTTTTTCTTTGCGTGTACTTTTTATTATATATACATAACATATTTTAATAAAACTATTTTTTTTAAAAAGAGAAAAGGCCACATAGAAATTCCTAAAAGATCTATGTGAATATAAAGCAATGGTGAAAAATACAATTTCAGCAGGTGGAAATAATTTCATAGTAGTTAATCAGCCTATACCAATGCATATTTTAAAAAGCTGTATTGTTTCAACAAGATAAAAGACATGGTAAGACACAGCACTATCAAGGAGATGGGATTCTGAAACTTTGAAGGGTAATGGACAAGTAATATTTCAGATAGGATTAACCTTCTCATCACCCTGATATAACAACTTCATAAATCTGCTCTAAAAATGCAATATAACTAGGGTTAAATAGAAACTCTTGAGATATGCGGTGTTTGGAAGTTAAATCTGATAAAACCTGCATGTAAAAAGTTCCCCATGAACTGGATGACATATCTTGACAATAAAGAAAATATAGTCCTTGTTGCTTTTAGCAAAGAACAGAAGCAGAAGTGACTTGATAGCTCTCTTGAATAAAAACATGAAGTACAAGTGTTTATAGAAATGTTTTTCTTTAATACTGTCCTCCCTATAATATTGCAGATATAGTATCAAGTCAGATCAATAGAACAATTTAAAATGTTTTACTAGTGAAGGAGTAGTAGCTGCAAACTCAGTGGCTACTCTTCTGTTTAAAACTCAATTTATCTAGACAATCTGTGACCCGTTGGGTCATCCTTTCAGAGATATTTCCTTACCTAAATAGAGAAGCAGAATGATCATAGGTGGGCAAAAAGAACAGCACTGATCCACAAAAAATGCCAAGGATCACATGGTGAACTATGTGATGTAATAGGTTTATTTTTCTTTTCTATTGGTCTTCCAGAAGACCAATAAACTGCTCTATACAAGGATCACATGTAATGCTTTAATGGTACTTTTTGACATTAAGCTGCCATTGCTTCCATTATCAGTCTTGTCTATCATGCAGTCCAAGCCAAATCCAACCCAAGAGCCATGGAGAGGTGTGCCAGTGAATAAAAGAAGGGGATAGTGCCCAGATGGAGAATAGGACAAATTTAGAGTGCCTCCATGCTGGGCTGGAATGAGATGAAAGTTATATCATGAGAATTAATCCTGTCCCAAAAAAAAAAAAAGGTTATCAGGAGTGTTAGTGAGATGTGAGGATGAGTCTTCATCATCTGGATTAAGCATCACAGTTGTCTGATGTATAATGCAATTGTCATAATCATGGGATTCAGAGAGTACTCTACTTATCTCTGAGCAGGGGATTCCAGATCTGGCACATCAGAGAATTCTTGCATTTGTTTTAAAAACTTTCTGAAGAGTGCTATGAATATACAGAGTGGATTTAAATGAATACACTTCCATTCATTTCATACATAAGGAGTTGCAACTGACTTGAATTTTTGAAAAGCCATTTAGAGATCCCTGGGGCATTTGCCAAATATATGTAAATGAAACTATGTCATAGTATGACGGTGTACGACAGTGAATGGAACTACCAAATATAGAAAATGCAACCTAAAATGAATAAAGGCAAGTGAGGGAAATTAGACTAGATATATCCAGGAAGACAAAATCAGAAACCTTATTAAGTGTAAAAATGACACATACCAATTAAAATAAATCCTTTTTATTTTCACATTTAACATATATGAAAAAGCAAATTCCCAGTTTGATGGTATCACTGAGTAGAGAATTCCAGTGCTGATAGGAAAAGGAACATTAGGCTTAGGGGAAGACACAATGAAATAAAGATTTATTTGAGAATTAGGTGGTGCTCTTCAATGGTCCAATGAGCTGATTAAGACTAAAAAGTACCAGATGTGTTTAGAGTGGATTGATGCTTGCTGCATTCAAGTTTCTCTTTAGGTACTAACTAAATCTGAAACAATGCCTATTGGCAATTGTGCTTGGAATCCTAGAGCCTACTATCAATCTTCATGGTGATTAGATTTGCTGCTGTTTCAGGACTATTTTCTTCCTGAACATTTTAGACCTGGGGTATTAATCACAGTCTTTCTGGCTTTATTCCTGAACTATCTTAGGCCACTGTTCTTATTTTCTACTTACTATATGAATGAACTCCTGGTAGACAGGTTTCATACATTTAAAGGATTTCATTTAGCTCTCTCTCCTGCAGTATGCTAGTTGGACACAGAACAAACTCTCAATCACATGAGGTCTTTCTTCTGCAATCATCTTGGTTTACATGGATATGTTTTTTGTGGTCAGGTTACAACTTATGTTTCTCCTAAAATGAGATATTCTCAAGATCTTCTTTTGCATAAGAGCATATGAAGACCAAGCATTGAGCTGAATGTCTAACACTGTTTTGCACCATAAAGCTATAAATTGGCAGGGTTGAAATACCAAGGGTTGTGATAATTCTAGTTATAGCATTTGCAACATACTTTATTTATCTGAAAGTAAAACTAGTTTACCTCTGTCAACAATTCACCTTTACATGCAAAAGGATTTCTTAATTTCCTACAAATGCAATGCTTGAGACTGTTACTGTTTTCCATTGACTTCTAGCAAATACATGGTGAGCTAGTTATCCCTGAAGGAGCAGAGACAGAGTTTATGATAGAGATCTGTGGATGGATGCTGGATCATGGTCATTGAAATCACTATGGAGAAAGAAGAGATTTTGAGATTACTCACATGTAGTCCAGACAATTGCTCGTCATGCATAGACTGCAGAAACCAAGGTTTTTGTAGATGCTTATGAGTCATATGGGTGGAAGTCAAGAAAATTCTTCTAAACTCACAGATGTAAGGTAGCCTATATGGGCTTAAAACTCAACAATCTCATTTCTTATTCTTAGACTTACTTCTTTTATTGCTTTTCAAATACTAAGGACCTTCAGAATGTCAAGTTTCTATTGCATTCACTAGATGCATTTCCTTCTTAGCAAAAAAAGATGCTTTAAGGACAAATTTAAGGACGTAGAAAAAAATTACTTTTTGGAATAAACAGCAAAAGGGTGTTTGGGGTATTGATTTGAGATGGATTTGTAATGCAACTTTGAAATTAATTATAAGAATATATCCCATGTGAATTGTTGTTGTTTGGATTCCTTAAGGAGAAAAAACATGATGAGATGAATTTTTGAAGGAGAAGAATACTTAAAGTCAACTCATTAACACAAAATAGAGCAAAATACTTTAACATTGGATGTTTTGAAAAATATATGTGAACAGTGGACTCATAAATTAATTTTAAAAAAAATTAAGAATATCTGTCATAGATACATGGTGGGTAAATGATGTGACAAAACAGGAACAATCTCTATTAAATAATACTGAAGTTGATTTGGGTATGGATTTAAAAATGACAAACTTAGAAGAATGATATGAAAAAGATGATATATTGGATATACAAATGATATTCAATTTTGATATTTGGTTGATGTTTTAATTATTAAAAGGGACATACAAAGAACAAACCTGAAGACTGATTTGGATACCTTTTCTATACTGGGTTTAAAAAAAAGTCTAATTAAAGCTTTGAAGGAATTTCTGGGAAGGGACAAAGAAAAAATGAAACAAAATCAAGTTTTAGAACATTATTTGTTAAAAAAACAGGTAATGAATATAAAATTGTTTTATTTGATTAAGATTAAAATGATATGTAGTTATCTCTAGTAATCTTTAATAGACTTTTGCTGACCAGGAATGAATGATGAGATTTTAAGATGTTTGTAGTTAAGAGATGAGATATGGGAAGAAGAGAGCATTTGTTCTATTTTAAGAGAAAGTGATAAGTTACTAAAAAAAATTATACTTGCAATAAAAAAGTTACCTCTTTACATATTTTTTTCTGTCTTTTCTGTATTTCTTTCTGTTCTTTTTTTCCTACACTTTCTAAATATTCTTTTTATGCATACTTTTTAAGTATGTATTATTTTTATGTTTTCAATTTTAATCTATAATAAATTATTTTAAAAATCCCTCCTTCCTTCCTTCCTTCCTCCCTCCCTCCCTCCCTCCCTCCCTCCCTCCCTCCCTCCTTTGTTAGATATGCTGAAACTGATATCTCAGAAATAATGCTAACATGACTCATAAATTTAGAATGATTTACAAAGGATGTAAGTCTTGTTGCATGATGTTGTTTTAAAAATTCCATGATTAAGATTCTTTTTTAACCACTTATCTTTTCCCCATCCCCCAATGTTCATATCAAAGAAAAAGCATGAAAGCTATACAAGAAGATAGTTGCTTTTTATGATTAGTCTGAACTGAAATGATAAGGGGAGAAGGTGAAGATTATTTTATGTAAAATCTTAATCTTATTAACTTTTGACCAATTACTTCCAAACTTCCCTATGCTGTAATTTCCAAATTACTGAGCATTTCAACTGAATGAATGTCAGAAGAAGTACCAAATAAAGATTTTCTTATTATGAGATAAAATATTGCAACAAATTAAAAGCAAAGCCTTTATTAAAGAAGGGTCTTCTGTGAAGAATTTGGCTTTGAAGTATAAACTAAAATTCAATACACATATGAATAAGAGAATATTAGCAGACACAAAAATATATTTTTTCTTGTTTGATATTCTCATGTATGAAGTAAGATTAAGTGACTGCCATCATTAGAAAAATAGATTATTAAACCCGGTCCTGCAGACTGCGTTCACAGATATACCATCACCCTTTTACCAAGTGTTAGAGTAGACTGCTCAAGCAAATAATGTGGAGAGAATTGTATCTAATATATTTGAATTAAATTAGAATATATTAGAGTGTCTATTAAGTAAAGTAATGTAAAATTCCATTCTAAAAGTAAAAAAATTAAATTAAAAAATTAAATCATATTGTATATGACGCAGTTTATGGAATCTCACCATTGAGAATTATGATCATTCATTCTCCCTACAGAATGAGTCTCAAAAGATTGGTGAATATAAGATGAAGCAGAAAGAAAAATTGGGTTCTGTCTACAAGAAGCAAGGATATTTCAGAAGAGGAATATATATTATCACCCAAACTGTTATCACTGAACATAAGCACTACTGAAATTTTTATCTGTGCTGTTACGAGATAAGAACATTAACAAGTTTTCACTGGACTATAATTTGGTTTGCACATGTTGCTATTCATTCTTGCTTAATAAATACACAGATGAATTCACTTTGCTCATGACTTTGTGACTAAGTGTGCTAGAAAACCTGTCTCAATTTCACACTAAATCAGGAATCATGATTAATTAGTCACTTTATTTTTCTATTTGTTTAACAAATGTAAACAGCTGCCCAACACACCCATGGGTGACTCTGGGTGGCTTACAGCAACTTTACATTTGCAACTTTAGTTTTAACACAGCTTCTTTGATTTGTTTGCAAATAATTCAGGATATTTTTCAGTCAAGACATAAAACTATAAAGTACAATTAGTATTAATTCTTTACTTGCTTCTTTGATCATATGCGGGGGGGGGGAAACAGTGTGCTTGTGTGCTCACCATTTGTGTATATTCTAGTTATTAATACAGGTTTTGATTAAGTTAATGTAGCCACTACCTGTACCAATTATCATTACATGGATTCAAAAACTATAATGCTGGCATTTATTTGAAGGAATATGTAGCTTGACTGATGGGGAAAAGCATAATTAAGAAACTGCTCAGAACTGAAGCTGTTTAGTTCAGAGACTACATAAGGCTGTCATCCCGATGATGTTTTATATATCTATATCTATATCTATATCTATATCTATATCTATATCTATATCTATATCTATATCTATATCTATATCTATATCTATATCTATATAGTGTGTGCGTGTGTGCTCTACACATATACATATACATATACATCCACACATACAGTGTATGTGTATAGACACACACACACACCACATATATATATACACATACATATCACACACATATACACGTACACTGTATGTACACACACACACACATTTATACTTTTGGTCTGATGTCCTTCACTTTGTGTATCACGTAGCAATAATTGTCAGTTCCTATGCACCTCTTCTTAAGGATACCAGACAGAGTCAATGGTATAATAGATCTAAAAACACATAACATGCAATGGACATTTACAATATAATTTTGCTTTTAAAGTAGGTAATGTGATAAAGTATTAATACAAAACTAGAGTTAGGTAATGCAGGCATTAAACTATCTCTTATGTTTACAATAAACTAGCATACATCATATTTATTTTAAATCTTTATAATATGCCTAATTGATTAATTAGGAAACATTTCTCTTATGAAATTAATTAGAAAAGAAGAATGGCAGGAAGATATTAAATACTATATAGCCAGGCACCTTATTAATCGTTTGCCATCTGTCTTTGATTATAAAAGAGAGGAATTAAAGTTTATCATTTGGCAGATAAAATGAGAATTTAGAATGTGAACAGGCCTTAATGGAATTAATAATTTATCTTTTATGAGATTTTATAATTGTGGAAGATTCACTGTGAAGCTTGCTCAGGTTGAAATAATCCATTACATTAGAACTTAATTTGCTAGACTTGTTAAAGGACTAGCTTTGAGTTGAGCTGCTGGAGGAATTTAGATGAAGCCTAGTAATTGAATTTATTATTCCTGGCAATGTATTATCCCTTCTAGACCGCAGTGGTACTTGGAAGTCTAGGTATAGTTTATGTTGAAAAAGATATGCCTTTTTTCCCACTAGCAATCTGTATGAATGCCAACTTTTCTTTCTTTCTATTGTGATAGATTTAAACTATGACCTCTTATCTGATAATGATGCATAAGCTTTCACAAATAAAATGTCCAGCTGCAAGTGAACACTGAGGGAAGCAGTGTTCTACCTTCATTTTACATGTTGTAGAGGTGATAGCAGAGGGGATTGATCTAGTACTCTCCATGAAATCACATGAGTATCAGTATCTCAGAAAGCTCTGAAATGTCATTTGGGGGTTGGAGAAGGATGGGTTTTTTTTCTTGCCACCAGCAAGATTAGCAAAAATGTTCAAAAATATGTCAGATAGATGTTGGAAATGTAAACATAACTCAGGCACGTATTATCATGTTTGGTGGACATGTGATAAAGTAAAGAATTATTGGGAAAAGATACATACTTGGTTAGAAAAGATGTTGGGAGAATATGTAGATTTTAAACCTGAACTTTTTTTATTAGGTATAATGCCAGAAAAGACTAACAAACAAAGCCTATATTTGATTTTACACATCACAACAGTGGCAAGAATAATATTTGCACAATATTGGAAAAATGAAGGAATACCACCGGATGAAGAAATAATTAAAAAAATACTAGAATGCGCAGAGATGGATAGATTGACTATGAGACTGAAAGAAAAAGAAGAAACAGAATATTATCAAATTTGGGACTTATTTTACTGATGGCTAGAGGAAAGAATAAAGGATTAGGAATTAAACATGTATTAGCGTATTTAAACTCAGACAGCACATTGGTTGAAAAATTATTATTGTATGTATGGAAAAAATTAATAAAATCTCATAAAAAAAAGTCCCCAAACAAACAATATGGTTTGTTTCCAGTCTATAAAAAAAATAACAAAGTAATTTAGGAAGAAGGCCCCAGGAGATAAATTTTAACTACCAATTTTCTCTCTAAGAAAAGGCATCTTTCATATGTTGTGAATTTCTCTGGGTAGAGATAGTTCTCGGCTTACAACCACAACTCAGCCCAAAATTTCTGTTGTTAAGTGAGATATCTGTTGTTAAGCAAAGTTTTGCCCCATTTTACAATGTTTTTTTGTCACAGTTGTTAAGTGAATCACTGCAGTTGATAAGTTAGCAACCCGGTTGTTGAGTGAATCTGGCTTTCCCATTGAGTTTGCTTGTAAGAAAGTTGCAAAAGGGGATCACATGACCCCGGAAACATGGCAATGGTCATAAGTATGAACCAGTTGCTAAGCATCTGAATTTTGATCACATGATCACGGGGATGCTACAAAGCACGTAACTGTGAAACATGGTCATATATCATATTTTTCAGTGCTATTGTAACTTTGAAAGGTCACTAAATCAATTGTTGTGAGTCGAGGAGTACCTGTATTTGTTGGCATTTGTGGCTGATGCAACTCAAGACCTGACTGATGAATGTTTAAATACACTGACAAAATGGAATGGTAATTAAAAAAAACCAGGGCTCTACACCTTTAAAATTTGTCTGAAAAAAGTGCTTTGGACTTTGTGCAAATACAACATGCTATTAAAATTCACTATATTGATCCTGGAAAAAACCCGGTGTTGCTGCTTTAAATCTAATGTGGCTGTTAAAGCACCAACACTGTAATTTTTCAGGTTTACCCCAAACTTAAAACCCACACAGCCGTATGTAGCATTAAAAATACAGCTGCTTTAAAAGGTCAGCTGATGTAATGCAGCTCTGTCTTGTTCTATGAGTTGATGCCTGAAAAAGAGCTGGCTGCTGCTTTAATGGCCACATGCATTCTTCCAAATTATTTCTGAAGCATGCACAACCTTAGTACATACTGTACTCTTGATAATATCTTTGTAATTGTCTATATCCATATATATGCATAACAGTGAATTTTGGGAGAAGGGGATTGGTTGACTGCATCACAAAGTGACAGAGTTGCTGGTCCCAATTACTGCTACTAAGTGATGACTACCAGTATGAGAATATAGAGCACAATTAAGATATATAATATAAATTAAAAGCAAAAAACTATGAAATTTTAAGAATCTTCCCATGTAGCATGGAAATTTATCTGTCATGTAAGAAAAATCAGGTTTCTTTATCTCATGCCATATTAATGGCTAACCCTTGATTTCTTAACCAAAATACCATGAAAATGAACCACCCCATGGATCAGGTGATCCATATTTTTCATGGTATTTCAGTTAAAAATTCAACGGGCTTATCCATGAATATACAGGAAATATTTAGAAAGTATTTTATATATACTTTCAGATAAGCCCATCTTCAGGTAGGTCAAACCCAACTTTGGGGGTGTATTTTGGCACCTAAAATTCTCAGCTTCTTCACAGGTGTATATATACACCACATGCTTCATGATATATGATGTATTTATACCCTAGGAGAGGAGTCTATCTATGTGTAAAACATACATTGTACATATGTGACAGTTCTGCAGTACTTCAGTCTTACTATTTTATGCTCAGTGACACAGCAACACAATTTTTCTTTTCTGTAATAAATTTGTTGTTATCTTAGTTTGTTCTGTATGTTCAAGTCGGTATGGAAGGACACTTCAGATGTCCTTTTTCACCGATCTGCATATGCCGCAGAATGAGATGCAAACAACAGAGTAGGAGGATAGATTGCACCACAGAAAATGCTAGGTGAAGACAGGAATATGGGTTTGAATCACATTAAAAGTCAATACCAAACAAACAAAACAAATTATAAACCAGGTAAAGGAATTAGGACATAAACCTTTGTCTTGTTATAACATTTCCCAGAATATCTATTCATTTATATTATGGGAGGGAGGGAACATACATCAATAAATGCTCACTGCAGTCCATTCCATCTATTTCCCTTCTTTGCTTTTGGCATTTTTTTATTTTGTTCTGTAATTTTGGGAAGTCATCTTAGCAGGGAATTCTGGAAGTTGAAGTCTATCTTAGTTAGAAGGCATCAGGTTGGGAACAGTTGGGATATATTTACTTTAGTTATCCTATAAGAAGTGCCACACTTCTCTTTCTTTCTTTCTTTCTTTCTTTCTTTCTTTCTTTCTTTCTTTCTTTCTTTCTTTCTTTCTTTCTTTCTTTCTTTCTTTCTTTCTTTCTTTCTTTCTTTTTTCTTTCTTTCTTTCTTTCTTTCTTTCTTTCTTTCTTTCTTTCTTTCTTTCTTTCTTTCTTTCTTTCTTTCTTTCTTTCTTTCTTTCTCTTTCCATCCAAACTGAACAGCGTAATTCAGTATGTTACATTTAGTTCATACTGTGTTGTGTGAGACACATTCATTTGCTACAATCTTACCCTCCTTTACCTGGGTATAAATTCAAGAATTCAGTGGAGTTTGCTTCAAAGTAGATAGTTATAGATAATTCAAAGTAGATAGTTATACGTGTGTGTGTTTTAGAAACATAAATAATTGTCCTATCATACAGGCAAGACATATATGTAAGAGTTTCTGCTCTTATCATTTGGGACTTAGTGGCCAGTTGCCAATTCAAACTGCTCTTTTCTTTAACCATGTTTTATATCTTTCTGCTACTTGCTTATTTGTAGAATGTATACATTACTATTAATACTCTTTTATCCTTTTCAGGGTTTTTTTTCTAGCGGTATACTGTTGTTATTGTTGTGCTATTTCTTTCTATACATTTTCCCCTTTGCCCTGATATAATCTATTAACTTTATAAATGGTCTCATTTCTTTTTTGGAAAACGTATGTTTCTATTTCATCTACCCCAATAATTTCTAGCTCTTCTCTCACATCCAAATATTTCATTTTTGCTTATTTCATCGCCTATTATTCAGTTTCTGACGGTTATTAATTGCCTAGTCCAGTTCAATTGTATCTGATTTTGCTTTAGCTGTGGCTATAGATGAACTAAAATGTGAAAAAAAGCAAAATGGATGAAACAGAAGTATTATTCAGTATATATTTCATCTCCAAATTGACAATGTGGAGCTTGAACATAAAACCTTCAAAATATGTGCTGCAAAACCACCAACCCTTGTTACTAGCCCTTCTCTCTAAAGCAGTCTTTCTCAATATGGCAATTCCAGATGTATGAGGACTGCAACTCCCAAAAGTCCTTGCAGTCCAACCACTATCCCCAGAGGTCCAACTTGGATAAATTTTGGCCTAACCGACTTTGGCTCTCAATGTAACTCAGCAAGGATCATTTACTTTGTTAAACTGGAGATTTGTGTATTGGCGATAACTCTAATGAAACAGAATAAGCCAAAACACAGCCTTAAATCTCCTACCACTCACTGTATTTCCTTTATATTCATGGTTAGGTTAAATATTAATTTTTTGTAATTCATCCACAAAACAAAAACAAAAACATTATTTAGTTCGTAACAGTTATTAATTCTTAATCATACCAAGGAAATAAACCTGCATGAAATTGCAGAAAACATTTGGATTCTATGTTATAAATCTTACGTTATACCCTACTGTACAATCAAGAGCACAGAAGCTATTCAATAAACAGACTCAAAGTTTTTAATCCAGTGATGAGAAGAGCAAAGAATGGTAACTTTTAATAATTGACCATGACATCTAATAAACAAGTCCCACATTTTTTAACCACAAGTGGTTTTATTCACAACCCACTTTTTGAAATGCTCTCATGTTTAATATATTAAATATGTTTTAGAGTCCCATGATATTAAAGAAATAAATATAGTTTAAAAGCTAATTGCTTCTTACTGGTGGCAATTCATTTCTTAACATCTGCTTGGAGAACAAATAACAATGGGTACTGGGTCCTCAGGCAATAATTAAAGCTTTATCATTAACCTGTTATACTCTGATAAAATCCTAAGCCAATATAAAGGATGAGTAACTACATGATGGTTCTGATAAATAACCGTTTGTCATTTCACAAAGCTTTGAAAGGCATATAAGAAGTAAAATTGGGATTTCTTGATGAATTCTCTTCAAAACTGGCAATGCCACATTTGCAATCCCTGAGTTCACCACTGGATGCTCAATTCTTAAGCATTATATATTTAGTTTTAGAAAAGAGTGCAGTCAGTGTTTATTATTTATTTATCTTAGAGAACAGATTGTCTTTCTGACATACAAAATGTTTTCAAGCTTTGAGAAAATCAGCAAGTAAAAATACTTTGCTTATGAATCATTAGAGCTAACATCTAACTTAATAATGAGATGAGATTGTCTGTTAAAACTGCTTGGTTTATA
Organism: Azemiops feae; assembly: GCA_023970755.1. NCBI lineage: Eukaryota > Metazoa > Chordata > Lepidosauria > Squamata > Viperidae > Azemiops > Azemiops feae. The sequence goes on from JALGBA010004198.1 coordinate 1,694,496, forward strand.
AATTGAAATTGGAAACTGGAACCTGAAAAATTAATCAGATATTCAGAAGAAAGTATACTGGCAAACTGTGTCATAAGATGATATAAATAAGAAAAATCTGACTGTCTATTCAATATATGTATGTATGTTGTATGCATGTATATATACATACAGTCAATCCATATATAAAAAAAAATACAGCCATTTTTGGGGAGGGGTCAAGGAAAAAAATAACAAAACAGTACTTTGAATTATGCAAATAATTAATTTAGCCAGATGTTTAAACTGGATTTGGCATTTTTATCTACCTATCAAACCCTTCCCAAGGACTTGGGATAGGGCAGACGTGGCTTAATAATAAAAGTACAGTGGCAAAGTGTAAGCTGTTCTAAGTTAATGCTGCCTTTTGCAATTAACTGAGGGTGATTTTGTGAATGTTGATGGTGTTTCAAGTGACTGATCTCCAGATGTTTTGGAATTGCACCCAAGGCACCTATTACTATAGGTATATATATTTTTTTTGCTTTTGTCACAATTGTTCTACTCTATTTGCAGGTTTTTATATTCCCTGATTTTATCCAGTTTTTCTTCTTCTATCTGCTGTCTCCAGGTACAGCAATCTCTACTACCCTGACATTTTTGTCTTTCTTATCAATAATTGTTAAGTCTGGATTGATGTGTGCCAGATGCTTATCTATTCAATGCTAAAGTCCCAGAGCACGTTAGCTTCTTCATTTTCTATTACTTTGTCTATTTTGTGGTGCCATAATAATAATAGTGCAGTTCATAAGCTAATATTGACAACTTGTATACTATCAAAAAGGAATTCAACTGAAATACTTTCTTGAATATGTGTAACCTGTCACTGCTTTGCCTTAATTTACACACATTTCTCTGTCTACTAATCAGAACTAAAGTTCATCTCCTGAAATACAGAGTATCAGGGAATCAGCAAAAGCAAAAATTAGATGGAATGTTTGTCAGCAGTTTATATACTGTTCTCTGCATAATTTATATTGCTTATACTTTGCATGTATTTGCAAATGGGAAAATCATGCAGCAGCCACATCTCATCTTACCTGCAAAGATTATTGTATTAAAACCAGTCTTAAATGGGTTAAATGCAAAATAGCTTCTTATAACATCTGAAACAAGGAAAAAATGCTAGCTTTCCAACTATTCTACACCTTCCCTGTGTTTAAATGAATAACTGAATTGAGTGAGAAAAGCTCATCTTTCTCACATGGTGCAATCACATCTCAAACTGTGATTGCATTATGGGATGTGAAATGAGCTTTAATTAATATTCTTTCAACTACAGGATCTGTTACTGTCGTTTTGCTCTAATATTCATGAGATAGTGAAGATCTGATTATGGAATTAATTACTGAGAAACTTGGGAAAGTAAAAGAGGCTTATAGTCCTACTACCTAGGCTGCGTTTGATGTGATCACACTTTTGTTTAGAACTGAGAACTGTCAAGGTTCAAAACTAAGAAAGACATGCTGAGTTACTCCAAAGCTGTTTGCAATATTGTTCCTCATCTATAGACAGAAATCTTGCCAAACTAAGAAATCTTGCCAAACTTCCAGCTTCAATAAAGTTATACCCTGGGGGCCTATAGGGTGGACTGTCTTGAGCCTCCCAACTAAACTATCTAAACTTTACTGTCTCTTGGCCCTCTGGAATGCAGCCCCTCCTTTGGGAATCCAGACTACATGGCACTGTACAAAGTTGCTTCTCCTAAGGCAAGCTTCGGCATTTGCTCTAGTGAAGATTTTCATGTGTTCGTTACTTCATTCCCATTAAAAGAAATGGATTTGTTTCCTTGAAGGGACTATTCAAGTATTTATGTTGTTAATGAGCACACTGAAGTGTAAAGGGGTACATTTCAAATTATGGTTCGAGGCTGTAACATTTGAGTTCATCAAAGGTGTCTGAACACTTGCTTGAAGAAAAACATTCAAAGGACTCATCTTATGTTTATTCAGGTAGTTAAAGAGAAGTTAACAAACCAGATTAATGCCATCTATCTATCACCCATCTTTTGAACTCTGAAATGTGTACACCTAAAGAGGGAATCAGTGTACCATTTTCTTTGTTGGAGCCTGAACACATGAGTTTTGCTATCAAAATTTATTGCTATGTCTAGAGTCATAAATAAATTTTCATCAGCCATTATCCAGCTGTCCAAGCTAAGGTAAATGAGTAGTATATCAATGTTCTGGGTAGTTGAAGGGATATGTATGTGCAATAATATATATGATAAAAATAAATCAGCACTAAGAGGTTTCTGAACTGATCTTCTGAGCAATGAATAATTAGTAATTATAACCCAGTCCTTCATTTATAAATATGATCACTCATCTGGGATATTCTGTTTGCAAATGAGATAATATATAGTCATATTTTTAAAAGGCAAAATGGATAAATTATGTTGTTAAACATCTCAATGTTATTAAACATAGCAACCATTAGTATATTAGTGCAAAACTACTACATGTTCTCAATATAGGTCTGCACATAGCTAAAAATATAAAAGGAAACACAATATTACATGTCTTCTTCAAACACTTGATCAGTTGTTTGGTTACAATGTTTGTACACAACGCCTTTCCAATAAACTCTTGCCAGGACTTCAGTATAGCTAACAGAAGGCTGCATGTGACAATAATGAACATAGAGTACTCTATCATGTGGGGCTTGTAAGCTGTTCCAGAATATACTCATTATGTATAGCATGCTACCTGCTTTCTGAAGTTATGAGCAGAAGGTATTTGCTTGCAAGCAGTTCCCAACATTGTGGTATGTACAACAATAGAACCTTGTTTTGGAATGATGGCATACGAATTAGGATTTTAAGCTGCTTGAATGTATCATTGTTGGTGTTATGGTTCCGACAGATGAAACCCTTCAAAAGAACTTTGAGGCATTGTTTACCTTAAAGAATCTTTTATTCGAAAAATGAAGTATCGGCACTACATAGTTGAACCCCAAAACTAAATTCCCCTCCCCTGGATACAAAGTAACAAAGTATAATTCCCACCTCCAATAAACAATCATAAATCACATTCCCAAATTAGCTTGAAGCGCGGGCTTCCCGCCAAAATGCTATCAGCTCTGGGCCCAATGTCCTTGGGTTCCCACGGCTGAGTATTTATTGTTATGACTAGCTGGACTCTCATCCCTATCCCCCCTCCCAGCATCAACTAATTCTAAAAGCATAGAGAAAAAGGCTGCATTTTCATCTGTTGTCAAAGCAAGAACATCCGATGGTAGCAGCGTTGACATCCGGCCCCCCTTACGAAAAGGACAAATCCTGTAATGCAAACAAAATAATAGGTTAGGGGTTGCCTCTTGGTTTGTTAGGATGTTTCTTATAGAACCTATTAATGAGTCTGTCAGCTTTTACATCACTAGATTTCACCCAGGTGGCTTCAGACAATGGATACCCCTTCCATTGCACTAAGACAGTGGTGGCGAACCTATGGCATGAGTACCAGAGGCAGCACTCAGAGCCCTCTCTGTGGGCACTCATGCTGCCACCGCCAGCAGCTCGTGCAGGTCCATTAGGCCACCACGGCAGCCTGAGGTGGGGCCAAGGTGCGTGGGGTGCATGAGGGGAAGAGGCTCCATGCGTGGGCCAAGGACAAGATCTGCGAGGGGGCCAAGATGACCAGCAGCGACCTGCTCTGCAACCGCAAGCAAAAACAGATGGGATGGAGTAGGCGCGTCCGGTGGTTTGCATCACGTGCCTCCCCCCTCCCCTACTCTGCCTGCTGCTGGAGGGCTGGCCCAGTATTGGCAGCAGACTGCGGAGCCCCAGAGTGCACCGGTTGAGGGGCCGGCAGGCTGTGGCTGCTGACGGACACTGTTGGCCCCCAAGCACTCACTGGCCTCTGTGTGCGGGGGCTGATGGTGTCAGACAGCAGCCGTCCCAGCCCCTGGTTTGCCTTGCCTTGCGGCAATGGCACTCCCACCCTGCTCCCTGCCTCACCCCGTAGGATGAGCCTCCTGCCCACTGCCCCACCCACCAAAGACCCCCTGGATCTCCCCCAACCCTGCCTGGCACCCACAGGTGTCCCCCCCATGAGCAACATCGAGGTGGCCATGCCCACCATAGCCACGCCCACCCAGTCTGCCGTGACCACCACAGTCACGCCCACCCAGTGGGCCACACCCCTCCCCCCCGAGGATACCACAATGTTGATGTGGCCCTGGTACTTTGCGATAAATAAGTGGGTTTTGGATTGCGGTTTGGGCACTCAGTCTCTAAAAGGTTCGCCATCACTGCACTAAGAACTGCAATTTCCTTTTAAAAAATCTGGAATCAAGAATATGCTTCACTTCATAGTGAGTCTGTCCTGCACACTGCTGGCTCATAGTCAAGTGATCGTCCACTAGGAGTCCAAGGTCCCTCTCACAGTTACTGTTTTTAAGCCAGGTCTCGCCCAATCTGTACTTGTACCTTTGATTTTTCCTGCCTAAATGTAAGACTTTGCTTTTCTCTACATTGAAACTCTTTTTGTTGGATAGGGCCAATTGTTCAAGTTTGTCTAGATCTTTTTGGATCCTGAGTTTGTCTTCTGGGGTGTTGGCTACTCCTGTCAGTTTGGTGTCATCTGCAAATTTGATGAGTTCCCCTTCAATTCCCTCATCTTAAGTCATTGATGAAGATATTGAAGAGTACTGGGCCTAAGACGGAACCTTGTGGTACCCCACTGCTTACTTCTCTCCATGTGGATGTAGTGCCATTGAGGATTGCTCGTTGAGTACGGTTTGTCAGCCAGTTACAGATCTATCTGGTGGTGATGTTGTCTATTCCACCTTTTTCTAGCTTACCAAGGATAGGTTGTGGTCTACTTTATCAAATGTCTTACTGAAATCTAAGTATACTACATCCACAGCATTTCACTGGTCTACTAGTTTAGTCACTTTATTAAAGAATGAAATAAGATTGTTTTGGCACGATCTGTTTTTAACAAACCCATGCTGGCTACTGATTATGACTTTGTTTGTTTCTAGTTGTTTGCAGATCTGTTTTTTGATTATCTTTTCTAGGATGTTCCCAGGTATTGATGTTAAACTATTGGTTTGTAGTTTCCTGGGTTGGTTTCCCCCCCCCCCTCTCTTGAAGATGCGAACCACATCAGCCCTTTTCCAATCTTCAGGTACTTCGCCGGTGCTCCAGGAGTTATGAAAGATGTGGTGCAATGGTTCTGAGAACACATCTGCCAGCTCTTTCAGAATTCTGGGATGTAATCTGTTGGGTTCTGGTGATTTATATTCGCCAAGGTCAGATAGGTGCTCTCCTACCATTTTCTTGCTTATTTTAATTGTTGTTTCTAGTATGTTTTTGCAGTGGTTTTTTTTGGTATGTTGGGCTATAGTTTCTTTTTGTGTGAAGACTGATGCACAGTATGAGTTAAGCAGATCTGCTTTCTCCCTGTTGCCTGTAATTTCCTTGCCATCTTCTCTCTTTAGTGAGCCTACAGTTTCCTTGACTTTTTTCTTGTTAATATGTTAGAAGAAACTTTTTTTTAATTATCCTTGATTTCTGTTGCAAGTCTTTGTTTGTTCTGAGCCTTTGCTTTCCTGACTTCATCTTTGCATGTTCTGGCTGTCTGCTGATAATCGGCCTTAGTTATGTGCCCCTCTTTCCATTTTTTGTTTTTGTCCTTTCTGTCTTTCAGTTTGTCAGAGAGATCTTTGTGCAGCCATGCTGGTTTCTTCTTGAATTTCTTGTTTTTCTTTCTCAATGGTATTGTGCTGGTCTGAGCTTTTATGATAACATTTTTCAGGGTTTCCCACGCTTCTTGGGTTGTTTTCGCCTTTAGGATTTTCATCCATGGGATCTTTCCTAGGTACTCTCTGAGTTTGTTAAAGTTAGCTCTTTTGAAGTTTAAGACACTGGTTGGATTGTTTTCTATTGATAGTTTTTGCATTATATTAAATTCCAGTATGACGTGGTCACTTTCACCCAAGGTTCCGGCAATTTCAATTCCCTCTATCACTTCTTCTCTATTTGTAAGGATTAAGTCCAATATAGCTTTACGTCTAGTTCCCTCTTCCACCTTTTGGGTGACAAAGTTGTCGGCTAGATTGGTTAGGAATCTGTTTGATCTCCCACTCACTGCAGAGTTTGTCTCCCTATATCTGGATAGTTGAAGTCTCCTATTACTTACTGTGGTATGCTTCCTACATATGTTTGTTAACTGGTTGGCAAAGAGTTCATCTATTTCTTCTGGTTGTAATATACACCTATGGCAATGTCGCTTTTTTCTCTTTTATATTCTGGAGAGATTTTATCTTTGATCCTGTGCATTTCTGTAGATATGTAGTGTTCTCTTACATATAGTGCAACTCCCCCTCCTCTTTTTGTAGACCTGTTTCTTTTGAAAAAAATTGTATCCATCCATCAGTCCATTTGATTTATGGGTTTTGTCCCACCAGGTTTCTGTTATGCCAACTATGTCATACCCTCCCTCGTGTACTATTGCTTCTAGTTCACCCTGTTTTTTAAAAAAGTTTTTGAACTCCAATTCCTTTTTGTTCTTTACTGGGGGTCTTCCCTCCCTTCCTATTGGGACCTCAAACTTAATTGTTGCCTTCACTTCTATTGCTTGCTGCTCTGGCCTCTTATTGTTTTCTCTGTTGGCTCCCTTCAGTCTTCAGTGCTCGCCTCTGCTCTGGTCAGGCCTCCATTCAGTTTCCAGTCAGCTCAGCTGCTCTGTCTGGTCTGCTCCTCTCAGCTGGCCTCTCAGCTGGAGAAATCAGAGAGGCCTCTGGCTTGAAGCCTCTCTGTTGCTGCTGCTGCTACTGCTGCGTTTCTCCCCCTCCCCCCTCAGGTTTTGCTGCCTCCAATTTCTCACAGCGGAGAGATTGCTGTAGGCTTTTTGTCCTCTGCCAGGCCAGGCTAGCAGGAGGCAGAGGAGGGGGCTGCTGATCTCGCTGGGGAGGGGACGCTGATCCAGTCCTCCATCTGAGGCAAGTCTCCCCTGGGGAGGTCTGCAGGGCTGGAAAAAGGCAGGGAGAGGGCTATGGGAGTTGGGCTGTCTCTGCTTTGCTGGGCCCTGGGTTGGGCTGCCTGGCTGCCCCCTCGAGCTGGGCTGCCTTGATTGGGATGTGGGCCTAGGCAATTGCTGAATAAATGCTGTGACCTGCTTCCAATGGTCTCCCTCCTTATCGGCTGTTCAGAAGCCAGTTTGCTGCTCTCTGTTGCCTTTTTTTTCAGCGTTGGGCTGCTTAGCTGTGCTCTGGAGCTGGCTTGCTCGTTCTCTGTTGCCGGCTGCCTCCGACTCCATGTGCAGCCATTCATTCGCTGCGCTCCTGTTTGCTGGTGTTTTCCTCCTTGCCCCAACTTCTTCTTTTCCTTTATCCTTTCTATCTTCCTTATCTAACTTTCTGCTTCTTTTTCCTCCCTTTTTCCCCCCTCTCCTAGTACCTTCCTACTTAGTTTGGTTACTTCTCTCCCTGTGATCCGATACTGCTTCCTACGCTGCCACATCTTGTATCCAATTTATTTATGGTTTTATTGCCTTGCTAATCTTTCATGGTTTTAATAATTTTTAACTCAGTCTTATAACTTGGGTTATTTTGAGAGGGCAATGACAATAGGAATACTGTAAAATTTTTAAGTAAGATAAATTATTTGCTACACATTATCAAAAGTTTGCATTTTTATGTCACCATGTTTCAGGGAATAAACGCAATGATAAGAAAATAAAGAAATAAAATTCTATGACAATATTCAAAAGTTTAAGACTGCTAGAAGTAAAAGGAAGAAATATAAAGTTAGTTTACTTGATCAAGATTAAAACATGTCATTATTTTTAGCAATCCTTTAAGATTTCCTACTGACACCAGACTTAAAAATGGAAGTTTTATAAATTTGTTTATATATCAGAGAGGGGGTAAAACATAAAAAGTAAATGTTTGTAACCTTAGAGGGACTGAAGAGTCACTAAATTTGTTTATATTCTTTGTGATGAAGGTTGGAAGTTATTTCCCTATATATTTCTTTTCTCTTTCTTTATTTTAGTCCTACTTTTTCCTTTCATCTTTTCTTGCATTTCTTATTTATATTCTCTTCTTTCTTCATATTGAGATTATATTAGATTTTACTGTTATAATAAAAATTCTTAATAAAATTAATTTAATATATAAAATTATCTATATACTTAAAACTCCAAATTATTAATAGTATGAAAACATATTTTAGATGATTTTAAGTATAAGCATTTTTAGTATCATTGTTGTGGTAAGAATTAGTTGGAATATTAATTTGTTTATTTATTTATTCAATTTCTATAGCCTATCTCAACAATGACTCTAGGCAGTTTACAACTCTAAAAACTGTAATTAATAGATAAGGTATTAAAGAAGTATATTTCTTATAATCTGATAATAAAGGTATTTCCAAAGGTATTCTTTCAAACATTTGCTGAAATCATCAGAGATTTTTTTTAAAAAGTTTGGAAATTAATTTGAAATCATTGGAAATTCATAGTATTAGAATACATGGCAAATTATTGTCATAAGTGAATGAAACAACAGTGAAAGTGGAATAACTTCAGGAAGAGAAGTACAGTCTTATATGAAAAAGTACATTGATTTCTGAATAGAATGAAGAATGGGCATAAGTAAATATAGTATGGAAGCTGCTTGAAACACAATGAAAAGAATTATATTACTGAGACCCCTAGAAGTATAAATTAATGTGATGTATAAAGTATGCTTGGCATGAATGAAAGACATGAATGAAAAATGTATAAGAGAATGACTGTTGCAAAAAATGAGGATGGAAATTGTGTTTGTAAATAAAAAAGACAGTAGTTGCAAAGAATAGAGAAAAAGAGGTGAAGGAAACAAAGAAAACTGTGCTGAAATTAATTTTTGTTTGGGATATAGATTAAGAAGTCTACCAGCAACTAAGGTAACTTTAAGAATACACTGAAGTGAAGGAATATATTTTAAAGCATTTTAGAGATTTGTATGGGAATGGAAATGAATGCTTTAAATATTAGGGTCTGGGGGAAAATGAAATAAGTCCTATAAAAATATTTATAGATAATAAGACTGCAGGTGTAGATTTTAACAGAATAACAAAGTTGGAAGTGATCTTGCAGATCATCCAACCCCTTGCTCAAGCAGGAAACCCTACACCAGTGATGGCGAACCTTTTAGAGACTGACTGCCCAAACTGCAACCCAAAACCCACTTATTCATCGTCGAGTGCCAGGTGGGTGTGGCCCATTGGGTGGATGTGGCCAATTGGGTGGGCGTGGCCCATTGGGTGGGCGTGGCCCATTGGGTGGGCGTGGCTGCAGTGGTAACGGCAGACTGGGTGAGACTAAAAAGTTCAATCAATCAATTCCAACTTTGCAAGATCTTTCTTTTCCCGCAAGAAGTTGAAATTGACTGATTGAACCTTTTTTTTTTTTTGCACATGGCAGCGGAGGCCTAAAGCGAAAAGGTTTTATAAAACCCAGCTGAAGGCCTAGCATTGGGGCAACGGTGCGCGTGCCCACAGAGAGGGCTCTGAGTGCCGCCTCTGGCACCCGTGCCATAGGTTCGCCACCACTGCCCTACACCATTTCAGATAAATGGTTGTCCAGTCTCCTCTTAAAAATCTCCAGTGTTGGAGCACCCACAGGTTCTAGAGACAAATTGAAGTTAACAGTGGACTCCCATTGCTCATACATTAAATGACTCAATTTAAAATCTCTGGTATTTCCAGTAAACCCTTAGGTTTATTTACAATGTAAGCTTTGTATAATTTTTCAGTTTTTGTGAAACAGCCGTCACCCTTTCACATATAATGTTCTCAAAATTTCTTATAATCAAGCAAAAGATTCTGGGTAGATCCCATTGGTCTGTATCTCATCTCAGTTTCAATTGAGATAGAGAATATGATGCAAACATATAAATTCTCACATTGGAGGAGAGACCACTGCAGACATGATAGCCTCCTTTTTGTTTTTTGGTAAAGCTACCTTACATTACCTATTTTTTCCTCTTTATCAAAATAATGCAAAGTAATCATGAGTATTATTTCAGGGAATCAAAGGTAATGATTCGTTTAAAAATTAGGCTGAATGATTTTTGAAGGCAATATGTTTCTTTTATCTGTTTTTCTTTCCTTTTTCTATTTTGCACAGACAGATTTGTATCACCTAGTAAAAGAATTTCCACAACATCTTCATTTGACAAGAAACACAGGAAACTCTAGAGCAGGGCTTTTCAACCGGTGGTACGCGTACCACTAGTTGTACGTTGGCACATGGCAGGTGGTATGCATACGACGGGTTGAACAGCACTGTAAAAAAAATGTAAAAATGAATGAGATGAAGCGGCAGCAGTGCCGTATAGGCTTGTGGGAAAGTCAGCTGGAACTGCACATTGCCTGGGTCCTACCTAGAGCCCAGGATCAAAGCACGCAGCTCCAGCTGATTGGGGATGGCAGGCGGCCTCACCCAGACTTCAGGCAGAGATTCAGCTAGAGCTGCGAGAGGCATTGCCTGGGTCCTGCTGAAAGGGAGAGAAGAGATGATACTAAAGGGGGTGGGGGAAGAGATGATATTAAAGGGGTGGGGGAAGAGATGAAACTAAAGGGGTGGGGGAAGAGATGATACTAAAGGAGGTGAGGGAAGAGATGATATTAAAGGGGGTGGGGAAGAAATGATATTAAAGGGGGTGGGGGAAGAGATGATACTTAAAGGGGGTGAGAGAGGACTACCTGTACTTTATCACTTTTTTCTGGTTTTTTTGGTCATCAAGTTTTTGACACCTTGCTAGGCGACTGGTGGTACTTCAATATTGCCATATTCTAAAAGTGGTACAATTGGTGAAAAGGTTGAAAAGCCCTGTCCTAGAGTGTTGGACATTCACAACTAGTCTCAACCTTTTTATAATTTGGAAAATACGACATACATCTACATATTTTTTTTACAAATGATCAATAAGTACCAGCACAAACAAAGAACCAATCAGAGACCAGGGGTCATCAACCTGCACCAGTTAGAAACAAGCTCAGCTAAACACCCTTTAGAAGTCACAATGCCAAGCTATAAAGACAGGAGGCCAGTCAATTACCTGCGATCTGCCAGTCATAACTGCTGATGAAACATCAGGAAATCTGGATGGGCTCCAGCATGAATCCAATAGCTAGGAAGACTAAACTTCTGGTCCCAGTGATCAACTCAGATGGATCAGGAAATCTTGATGTGGTCACTAACTCCTAAAGCACATTATCCAACAGTCATGAAAATCTGCGCAGATACACCTACAACTTTATAAAAGTTTGTTTCCCCTTTGAAAAAATTCTCAGCCCAAACTCTGTTTCAGTTAATTTAATAATAATTAATTGGAAAGGATGCAGGCTTATCCTTTCTGCTTGGCACTAATTTCAGGGTCACATTGCTGAAGAAATATGGACAGAATTAGGCAGGTACTTTCCTGCTGTGATATAATTATAGCCATTGCATAAACTGGATAGTTTTAATGTGTCAGACAAAACTTCCCACTTTTACATAAGATAGTGTATAAACGTGTACCTAACTACTGTTGTCCTAACATAACATTTTTGAGAGAGGAAAAGCTTCATCTGTGAGATTTCTCTGTTCTGCAGAATCTACATTACAAAATTCAACTTTACTCATCACAAGTAATCTTAGCACGGGCATTAAGATTAAATGTATTTTGAAAATATTCATAGAACAGTCCCAGCCAAGGCTTAGGACTAAGAACAACAAAGTGTGCCAAAACACAATGTCTTTGTCTTTGGGTGCTATTCATACTTGTAAGGAACTTTCTGCTCCAACAGAAGAACAAGGACAGCTCTACTATTAGCCAGATAAGACAACTACTTCAGGTGACAAACAGTGGCATTTAACAATCCCATTTTACTGTGGCTAGTATACAAGTCAGTATATAGCATTAATTTATCTCTATTTTAATGAAAAGAAGGACTAAGAGTGACATGATAGCAGTGTTCCAATATCTAGGGGGCTGCCACAAAGAATAGGAGCTCAACCTATTTTCCAAAGCACCTGAAGAAAGGCAGAACAAGAAGCAACGGATGGAAACTAATCAAGGAGAGAAGCAACCTAGAACCAAGGAGAAATTTCCTGATAGTTAGAACAATTAATCAGTGGAACAACCTGCCTCCAGAAGTTGTAAATGCTCCAACACTGGAAGTTTTTAAGAAGACATTGGACAGCCATTTGTCTGAAATGGTGTATGCTTGAGCAGGGGTTGGACTAGAAGACCAATTCTGTTATTCTGACTACATTGGTGGATCCCAAACTAAACTTGTCCTGATTAATTGGTATAAACAGAAAGGCACAATTTCCTAACTTATTAATGAAATAAAGATTGATCTTTAAGTTCAATTTCTTTCTAAATGTGGAAAGAAGAGTGGACAAAATTTTGTCTTTCAGGTTAAGTAGGAAATTGCCTTTGAGCCAGCTCTGCTTCTGCACTTACAAAGATGACAAATATCAAATATAAAACAAAATGCCAGCTAGATTACTGTAGAGATATGGTTTTATAAAATATTTCTAGTTTAATATTTTTTCAGCTGGAAAACCATACAAGAAAAATTGCTGGGCTGAACAAAAGCATCTAATGGGATATGATATGAAGACAATGCATACTTAGAAGTGAAATCAATTTCTTTGGAAATCCCCTTTGCTAGCATAGGAAATAATTGTTGATATTCCCACATCAGAAATAATTGTTGATGTTCTCAGTGAAGAAGGCAAAAGTATCCTGTCCAGAACAACTACATTTTTGCAATAACAGCTGACAAAAGGAATATACATATGCCAGTAACATAGAAGAATAATAAAAAAAAACATTTTTCAGTTGACCTACTCAGAAAGTCATTTAGCTAACAGTATGCTGACAGCATGAAAAATAGAATCTCCCAAACCTCTTCAGGAGATTTTTCATAACTGTAATGTTAAACATAAACCAGTTAAATAGCTGATATAAATTAAACATAAAATCAAATTAATGTAGTTATCTTCCTCTCCACCCACAATTATCTATTGGACTTATCTCTGGTTGCAATGTCTTGGCAATACTTTGTTTTTTTCAAAAGGTCATAATATACACAGAATACATTGAAAGTTTTTCACACCAGCCCATTTCTTAATGAAGATATATATACTTTGTCATTTCTGTCCGTCAAAACAATTATATGTTAACTCAGATAAAAGAATGTTTTCTGTAACTACGGTGTGATTTAAAAAAACAACAACACCTGCTAACAAATGAGTTATTCATTCAAGACTATGTGGGCTACAATTTATTGCTACTTGGGGCAAATTTTCATCTTGTCTGTAAATATATACTACACAATAAGTACAGAAGCAATCATATTTCTCTGGAAATTCAGAGCCTGAATTTGCATATTACATTAAGCCATAATATTGATTTTTAATTTTTTTTAACTACATGTAATGTATGAAGTCATCTATGATGTCACAGTTTGATTTATACCTCATCTTTCCTTGGAACTTAAAACACACATGTAAGAATAGACCCTCCAATTACAATTCCTGTTTCTCCCCCCCCCCCCAACAACTGCCTGTAAGATAAGAATGGATAAGAGATAATGACTAGTGAGAGTCATCCAGTTAGTTTTTCTGGTTAAGGATGGATTTGAATTTGGGTTTCCCTATCCTAGTTTAACATCTTATTTTTACACTTACATTTACACATTGGGATCCTGAGTTTCCCAAACAGACTATGCGCTGTGTTGAAAAAGAGGCCATATTTTAAATCAAGATTTAAAATGGACACCTAACCTCAAAAATGTAATCAGAAAAGCACAACAAAGAATGTTCTTCCTGCGCCAACTCAGAAAGCTCAGGCTGCCCAAGGAGCTGCTGATACTGTTCTACAAAGGAATTATTGAGTCTGTCATTTGCACCTCTATAACTGTTTGGTTTAGAACTGCAACCAAACAAGACAGACACAGACTTCACCGAATAGTTAGAACTGCAGGAAAAACAATTGCTACCAGCCTGCCTTCTATTGAGGACCTGTATACTGCACGAGCAAGAAAGAGGGCCGTGAAAATATCTACAGACCCATCACATCCTTGGACATAAACTATTTCAACTTCTTCCCTCAAGACGACGCTATAGGGCATTGCACACCAGAACGACTAGACATAAGGACAGTTTTTTTCCCATGCCGTCACTCTGCTTAACAACTAATTCCTACAACACTGTCAAAATACTAGTAAAGCTGTATTACTATGATATTCCTCATCTTTCCTATTACCTATCCCAGAGGTGGGGAACCTTGGCTCTTTTATGACTTGTGGACTTCAATACCCAGAGTTCCTGAACCAGCCATGCTTGACTGAGGAATTCTGAGTGTTGAAGCCCACAAGTCATAAAAGAGCCAAGGTTGCCTATCCCTGACCTATGCTTATGACTATAACTTTGCTGCTTGTATCTTACAATTTATATATATATTTGTACCCTAGTATGATTTATGTTGTTTGCTTAGCTAGTACTCTATGACTATCACTAAGTGTTGCATCTTATGATTTATGATGAAGTGTTGTATTTCATGATTTATGATGAATGTATTTTCATGTTGTATATGATCATGATTATCACTATTACTTGTATGTACACCGAGAGCTTATGCACCGGAAACAAATTCCTTGTGTGTCCAACCACACTTCGCCAATAAAGAATTCTATTTCTATTTCTATTTCTATTTCTATTTCTATTTCTATTTCTATTTCTATTTCTATTTCTATTTCTATTTCTATTTCTATTTCTATTTCTATTTCTATTTCTATTTCTATTTCTATTTCTATTTCTATTTCTATTTCTATTTCTATATTTCTATTTCTATATTTCTATATTTCTATATTTCTATATTTCTATATTTCTATATTTCTATATTTCTATATTTCTATATTTCCATTTCCATTTCCATTTCCATTTCTATTTCTATGAAATATCTGCCTTTCCCTAAGGAGATCTATGCATCCTATCAGGTCAGATAGGATGACCATACTCCTGGTTCCTTTCCCCAAATATTGTTACTTAATGAGGGCTAGAAAGCATACCTTTTCTATTGCAGTCCCTGCCCTATGGAACATCTCTCCTCCTGAAATTCAATAGGCCTCCATCCTTTTAGCATTTTGTAAATCCTTAAAAGACCTGTCTTCCCCCCCCCCCCATGTCTTGGGAGATTAGATGATGTTACATCAGCATGGATTTGTACTAGGTTTTTGCTGTTTTTAATATTTTATATTATAACTGGTTATGTTTAATATTTTTTACAATGACTTTATATGTTTTTAAATTTTTGTTTCAGAACTGCCCAGAGTTGGCTTAAAGATGGGCGGCTATATCAATAAATAAATTTAAACCAATTGTCTATATAAGAACGTAAAAATGTTAATAAATCTGAATATTTTCCTGTTTAACATATTTACAAAACTCGTGCACAACCACACACAAATAGTCATGTTCATGTGAAAAATCTGATCTGCCAACACCGCAGAAGACAAGCGCAAGATCCAAAAAGATCTAAAATGAAATTCAACATTGATAAAAGTACACTTAGGCAAGAAAAAAAAAACAATTGTAAAGGTACAGACTAGGTGAAACTTGGCTTAATGCCAGTAACTGTGAGAGGGACCTTGGAGTCCTAGTGGACAATCACTTAAATATGAGCCAACAGTGTATGGCAGCAGCCAAAAAAACCAATGTAATCCTAGGTTGCATTAATAGAGGAACAGAATCAAGATCACATGAAGTTCTAGTACCGCTTTACAAAGCCTTAGTAATAACTCACTTGGAATACGGTATCCAGTTCTGGTCTCCACAATATAAAAAAGATGTTGAGACTCTGGAAAGAGTACGGAGAGTGCAGAGCAACCAGAATGATCATTTTAGCTGGAGGCTAAAACATACGAAGAATGGTTACAGGAATTGGGTATGTCTAATCTAATGAAAAGAAGGACCAGGGGATACAGTGTTCCAATATTTGAGGGGCTCCTACAAAGGTGAGAGGGTTAAACTATTTTCAAAAGCACCAAGATAAGAAACAATGGATGGAAACTAATCAAGGAAAGAAGCAACCTAGAACTAAGGAGAAATTTCCTAACGGTGAGAGCAATCAACCAATGGAATAGCTTGCATTCAGAAGTTGTGGGTGTTGCATCACTGGAGGATTTCAAAAAGAGGTGGAAGATTTGTCTGAAATGGTATAGGATCTCCTGCTTGAGCAGGGGCTTGGACTAGAAGACCTCCAAGTCTCTTCCAACTCTACGATTCTATGTTCTATGTTCATAGGATGGAATCTACACAAAGAGATAAGATTCCTTAACTAACTCTGGGACTACAGTGGGGGATAATGACAAAATATGATTCTATTTGCAAATATCAAGCTGATGTAAGCAACCAACAGATAGAGAGCTTCATAAAGAAATAGTGCAAATTGTCCTTATCTAGAGAGTCAATAGAGGAATTGATTGATTGATTCCTAGACTTTCAACACTTACAAGATTCTTTCATAATCTTAATAGGAAGCATCCCTGACTCAGTGAGAGGATGGAGAAACTTATGTGTGTTCAGCATGGAAACTGTACTTGTATGCAGTGTGAAAAATCAGATGTTATGAAGAATTTCCTCCCATCACACACTTAATTTTATTTCTGCAACTATGATATGTTCAAAGGTGCTATACCAAAAATTAGATTCCAGATTTCAAAGAGTATAGACTTAATATTGGAAGACGACTTCTCAGCTATCACAGGAACAAAAACAAAGTCAAGTTGGAAAATAGGAAGGAAGACATTTTTTTTAGATTTTAGAGGTGATATTCCCATTTTAACTTTCTCTGCTCTTAGTGAAAGTTTGACATTGAGAACTTTCAAAAGAAAGTTGTAGAATTTGAAAGAAACCATGCAGATGAACCATATGGGAAATCTTCTGATAAAGCTTCCAGTAATTATCTCAATGCAGTTTCATAAGTACCTGAGCCAATTAGCCTGCATTCTCAAAAACTTGCTGAGAAAGCACTTCATCAAGTGCATTGTTTTGAAATTCTTTTTTTATCCTTGGATAATTTGGGAATATATAACATGTGAAGAGTATTAAGATTAATGTACAATATCTACATGTACAACAAGTGAGATAGAAGATCCAGTTTTAAACATCTAACAGCAATGTCCTATCAATTTTTATTCAGAAGTAAATAAAAGTTATCTGTATCTTAGATATAAATAATAGAACTACTAAAAAGGAGCAAACAGGAATAATGTTCATATAACATTATTTATGAAGCAACGTGCTTCATAAAAGCTATGTAAATTTCAAGACTTCTGAGATTTGGTTATACTGTCCACAATGTTGGAACCCACAATATACAATACACATTTTCAAATGTTTCACAGATGATGAATAAAATCATAGAACTAAATGATTATAACTTATTGTGAGTAATATGGGATTCTACTTTATGGAGCTGAAACAAAATAAGACCCAATTAGGAGTAACAGTATTGTTTGTAAGTAGTAGTACCCTGACAAATTTGATGTCTGAACAAACGTTTTTGTGGGTGGATTTCCTTCAAGTCATTATATATTCTAGAGACTGCCTGGACTAGTTGCAGTTTTCTTTCTTTTCTTTCTTTTTTCTGGGGTGGTATATGATTTTTATTAAAACGTTTAAAAGGAGAATAAAAACTAATACAAACTAATATATAGTAAGGAAGAAACAAGAAAAAGAAAGAAGGCTAAGAATGCAAGAAAAGGGAAAAAAGAAAGAAAAATAAAAATAGAATTAAGATACGAGAAGTGGTTTCCAATATTCTCCACAGCAGTTATAAGCACAATTATATTTTGACCTCTCTAAAGTTACATCATGTTTCTCGTCTTTCTATAATCCATCTTGTCTAATCATCAAAGCCATACATCACAAGTACTTTTTTTTCACTTTTACACAAAAAGACAATAAGGGGTGTTCCTGCAGTTTTCTTGACAAGATTTTGGATTGCTATTGTCTCCTTCCTAGAGCTGAAAGAGAGGCAGAGGCCAAGGTCGCCTAGCTGGCTTTGGGTCTAAGATAGGACTAGAACTTACAATCTCCTGCTTTCTAGCCAGTGCCCTAACCACTACCTCAGATTGGTGTATACCGAACTTAACCTCAACTAAGTTATTAATATACTGGTCTTCCCCCAGGATTGATCATTCTGGCAAAAATGAAAAAAAAAAATTCACACAAATAGACCATTTGTGATACTTACATTTGAGAAAATCAGTAGGTGTTCCTCTTTTCTTATGGAGAAACTATTTCAGTGTTTTCTGATCACCCGTTGTGCTGAGAGAGAAAATCAAAAGAAAGTCATATTTTCCCCCCAGTTTCTGTTCCTCCAGCCTCTCATTGTCACCATAACTTGTGTTATATGAATCTTTGGTATATTGTTGTTTGGATAATTTGATCTGAAGTTGCATTTGCACTAATCTGCTATGCTTCAGAAATCCAATCAAAGTCAGAATGGTGCATATTGCCGGTGGAAGAATACAATAAAGAATAGACTAAAAAAGAGACATAAATCCCACAAAAATGTTACTTTAAGTGCAATTGCAGAATCAGGTCAATCTCTTGAATGTCTTTCATTAATCCCAAAGTGTTTTATTAATTCCTGAGATCTGTATGTAGCTTTCAAGGTCAACAGTTTTCAAAGGACTCTTTTCTAATTAATAGATCAAAACTATTTTTTCTTTGATTTGAATTGTTTTGTTTTGTCTTCTTTATGGAAAGGGCAGTGGGATCTCTGCACATTCTAGCAAATGCAATTTGTCTACTTTGACTCAAGTTTCAGTATTGATGCCATTCTAGTTTTGGCATTGCACTCCTGTGTTTCCATGATATCCTCTGACTTCGGCAATGAAGTCATTTTTTTTTCCAATTTGCCTATAACACAGATTAAATTTTTGGCCAGCTGTTTATAGTGATGAGGATTAGTATATTGTAGAGATATTATAAAAAGTCAGTGGACCACTGAACTAATCCTGAGGGTTATTTCAAACAAATCAGTCTCACACTTGTTTAAACTAATTCAGCATCACGAAAATATCAGATTAAGACAATGGCCCTATTTTGCCTACTTACTTCTTCCAGAAAAAAAGAGTTATAGAAAAAAAAAGAGTTAAAAACAGCTGTTATTTTGTATTCTCTCACGGAATTGTGGTAGTCAATGAATATTTCTCAGTAATGGTCAATAGCTAGGGGGTGCCCCCCCCCAAAGCAATTTATTGCAGACATGCATCCTTTAAGAAAATACTGAATGTACATCAAGAAAGAAAGAAAGAAAGAAAGAAAGAAAGAAAGAAAGAAAGAAAGAAAGAAAGAAAGAAAGAAAGAAAGAAAGAAAGAAAGAAAGAAAGAAGGAAAGAAAGAAAGAAGGAAAGAGGGAGGGAGGGAGGGAGGGAGGGAGGGAAGGAAGGAAGGAAGGAAGGAAGGAAGGAAGGAAGGAAGGAAGGAAGGAAGGAAGGAAGGAAGGAAGGAAGGAAGGTAGGAAGGAAGATCACAATTGGAAAGTTCCTGTACATAGCCCCAGTGAGTCAAACAGGAAATAATTCCCAGGGGCTCATCTGATGCTTCTGTTCTGAAAACATTAATACATTTCCAAATAGATGTACCTAAGCAATGCTCTGGTACAGTTATTCCTCAACTAACCATCATTTAGTGACCATTCAAAGTTACAACATCACTGGAAAAAAGTGACTTATGACCGTTTTTCACACTTATGACTTTTGCAGCATCCCTATGGTCACATGATCAAAATTCAGATGCTTGACAACTGACTCATATTTATAACAGTTGCCATGTCTCCAGATCAGGTGATCAACCTTTGTAACCTGACAAGCAAAGTCAATGGGGAAGCCAGATTCACTTAACAACCATGTCACTAACTTAATAACTGCAGTCATTCCTTAACAGCTGCATCAAGCAAGGTTGTAAAATGAGGCAAAACTCAACCAATATCTTGCTTAGCAACATAAATTTTGAGCTCGATTGTGGTCATAAGTCGAGGACAACCTGATAGGATTCCTAAACGTTTTGGGCTCACATCTCCCAATAATCTTAATGTGCACATCTCCCCTAAAAATCCAATTGCCCCAATGAATAAAACAATGCAATGAAACTTTATTTTTAATAAAGACATAAACAACAACAACAATGAAACAACATTTGTGCCTCCTCCATCACCATGTTACTCTCTTGAAACCAGTATTTTGGGAACGGTGGATTTATTGTAACAATGTAGAACTAAAAGGTTTTTCACATCTTCTCTGGATTCTGTTTGTACCTCCCCAAGTGATGTACACCTCACAGTTTGAGAAAGTCTATTCTAACAGCTCTATTTGAAAGAGACATCTGGTGTCTCTGTTCTTTTCCAGTAGCTTCTAATCCTGGCTGTGCATCCTAGATGTCACAGTTGTGTTGTAGGTTATTTATCCATGTTGCCCGTCCTTGCCTCCTTCTGGACTTCTTTAGGCAGCTTGGGACATCTGAGAGGAGATGGGGTTCTCTTTTGTCTACCCCATTAAAGACTGTTTCATTTCAATCTGTATTTTTTCCCCCTTTAAACAATTTTCTTCTCCTTGGCTTGATTGCTGGGATGTGCAGAGGGCATTCAAAGGCTTTTCAGCACTCTGACAGCTTTTGCCTTAATTGGTGGTGTTGTGGCTGATGCTGCACAGGTATTGGCAACATGGAAGATGGGAGAAAAGGATTTGAAAGAAGACCGAGATGAGGGACTGGCAGCCAGAATGAATGAGAATTGCAAATCTTTCTCTGAATCAGAGCTTGGCCTGCTGCCGGTTTCCATTTTTATCCTTTCCAACCCAATGGAATATTAGAAATAAATTATGTAAAAGGTTCAAGATGTTTTTGTCCATCTGTCCACCAGAAGGTTAACTCTGAGAAAACTGAACAGAGTGGAACCAAATTTGGTATGGCAAGAGAGACAGCGGATGAAAGACTGAGTTGGCAGATGGGCTAGATCTGGCTTAGAGTGCAGGATCAGCATTTTAGCAAAAAATATCTCAATGGACCACAGGTTGTAATGCTGCTGACTGCTCCATTCTAAGCCTCCTTCTCCTGTTCCTCCTGAGTTCACCATCTGCAATGTGTCCTGGGCTTTACAAATGCAACACAAGGTAATGGCAAAAAATGCACCCGAGTAGCAATAGCACTTAGACTTACATACTGCTTCATGGTGCTTTACAGCCCTCTCTAGGTGGTTTACACAGTCAACATATTGCCTCCAACAATCTGGGTCCTCATTTTACTGACCTTGGAAGGATGGAAGGCTGAGTCAACCTTGAGCAGGTCAGGATTGAACTCCTGGCATTGAGCTGAATTAGCCTGCAATACTGCATTCTCACCACTGCACCACCATGATTCTTCTGCAATAAAGATACTACAACTTGTTACTCAGGGAAAAAAAATATCAGGGGCCCTTTATAGCCACTGTTAATAAATAAATAGGTTTGAACAATTCCAAGAGACGTTCTACCTGCTTTCCCTACCTTGCTTCCCCACTCCTTCTTTCTTTTTCCTTCCCATATCAACCTGCCTGACCGAAGTAAAAGGAAAGGTGAGGAAATGAAGCTTTGTCCATACTTTCCTAGAACAAAGGCTTGTGAGAAAGAGGCAGATTCTAGTTGGGACACTGTGCTTCCGGAACCATGAGTTTTGAGCCAGGTAATGCCCACTGTCAGAAGCACTCTAGGCAGGAGCTATGGGTTAGTAGCTAACTGGCTTAAGAACATGGCAAGAACTGGCCATTAATAATAATAAATAATAATATATAATAACAATAAATACAAGGCACGATTGCTTGGAAAATCTTTTGGCAGAAAAACTATCATATCATGCCATGGTCACAGCTTTCAACTGAAAATTGTATTCAGGAATAATGATGACTTGGTGGCATTATTCCAACAGCTAACTTTTTTCCTTTTGCAAACAACCACAGTACACACAGTCCACATCATATACTGAAAAGACAGGGAGGCTTTCTCTGTTTTCTCTTCCTCTGTGGAACTTAAGGAATTTTTTAAAATTCAGCAGCTGACATTGTTCAGGAGGTGGAGCACTGATTGATGGTTTTTCTATTTGCCTTTGATTGGCTGGAGGAAGCATTGCTTGGCTCGTAGTTCTTCCTGTTTATTCCAAGGTCGGCAGGCATGAAGGCAATCATATAGTCAGCTTCAAAATGCTGTGGAGGAAATGTAAACAGTGCTGTAAAAGTGCCACCATTTCCACAGAAGATTCTCTGAACAGTTCTAACTATAGTCCTTTTGCGGGCAGTTTCTTTCCTAATTGGAAGTTTATAAGCTATTTATTTTATTATTTTTATATATAATGTTTTATTGATTTTCTAATTTTACATTTAAGTATTTAAAAAGCAACATGGTGGCTGAGTTAATCAATAATTCAATGACATACAAGTATCTTTAATACAAGTCTCAAACTACCACATTAAATATTTCCTCTCTTTTCCCCTCAGTGTTTACTGTCTCATGTTTAAACTAATACAATTCTTATTATATCAATTAAATAAAAATAACATTCTTACATTTATCAATAATTTTTAGCTTATACATATCCTGGTTATTTTAACATTCAGTCTTTATAGACAATCAATGTCCTAATTAGTTTTTCCCAATTTTTAGTTTCCCATTAATATTTAAATTTAACATTTAATATTTATAATTTCCAAGTTTTAAGTAACCAAGGTTCCCTTTATCACAATTCATCACAAAGTCTAATATTCAGGATACATGTCTTATCTATTTGAATATGTTCTATTTCTCACCATCTTACATCATCTAATTAATAATACAGTATAACATTCTTATTTTCTATTAATTTCCAAATGTCTTGAATTTAGTAACCAAAATTTCTCTTGTTTCAACATCAAATACTTCCTCTCTTTTTCTCTTAATGTCTACTATCTCATATTTAAGCTAGTACAGTTCTTATTATATCAGCTAAGTAAAAACATGTTTATTACATTTATCAATAGATTTTTAGCTTATATATCTTAATTACTTTTACATTCAACCTTTATAAACAAATCAATATTCAAATTTAACTTTTAATATTTATACTTCCAAGTTTTAAATGACCAAAGTTTTCTTTATCTCAGTTCATAACAAAATCTAGTATTCAAAGTACACATCTTGTCTATTTGAGTATATTCTATTTTAATCCTCACTCATAAGTCAAAACACCAATTTTCTTCAGCCTTATTCTAGCTTTCTTTCTTTGCCAACTCGCCTTCCATATCTATGCTTTTAAGTCATCAAATAGATCTCACTCTGTTATTATATATATTGTTTGAGATAAAAGAGGCCATCTAGTTGCCATTTTTTTGCAAGGGCTAACAAATCGTCTCTCTATTTTTCCATCTCGATGTAGTTGTCCTGAAATGTTTATCTTCCCTTCAGTCTGTTCTTTTTCTTGATCCTCAGGTTTATATAGAAAGTCTGGTTTATATAGAAAGTCTTCATTTTCAGTGTTGTCAGTCCCTTTTCTGGGTTTTCCGTTAACTGTGTTTGTTGATCAATTGAATCTTCTATCATAGTATTTGATTGTTCCACTTCTTCTATTATATTCTGTGTAGTTGATTCTTTAGTTGTAATCAAAGTTTGGGTTCGTATATCTAGGCTGACATCTTGTTCTTTTCTGTAGCTTCTTATTTCATCAGTAGCTGTAAGAATAGTTTCATAAATTGCTTTCAACATAAAGAGAATCTGTTCCTGATCTTCATCCATGTTCTCTTAGTGGTGTGTTAAATTAAAAGCTTTACAATCAGAGAGTGAAAATAATTTTGTCACTTAGTATAGAACACAGCTGGGCTTCTCACAGCTGATATCTGCCAAGGTTGCAAAAGTATTATCTATAGTCTGTGCTTCAAGCCAAGTCTCTTTTAGACAATAACAAGTTGTAATATCAGGTTTAGCCACAAGATGTCACCCATACCGTTTAAAAAAAAAATAAGTCCGAAATTTTTATAATCCTTTTTCCAATTTTACTTCTTTTTTGTAAGTAAAAACCGAAATCTTTAATAAAAGTAAGAAATCTTTTAGTCCTCAAATTTTAGAAAGATAGAAATCCAGTTAGAATCAGGTTATTCTTTCAGCATTTTAAGCTCCCCTGGATAGTCAGTCACCGCTGTTTTTAGAGGGTGGGATAGAATTTTCCTTCCCTCTCTCCACAGGGGGAACATACTTTGGGCAGCTTATACAGGTAGAAAAAATAGTTAGGATTGAAGAGAGGTTCAGATCTCACCCAGTCTCATCTGCGCTGCTTTATATGCCTGGTGGTAAGTTTGACTTCGGCTGTCTGCAGCCTAGTGATGGGCCATATTTCTATGGCCGGTCTTTCGTCCGCTGGTTTGGAGGGCTGCCCCGGATCAAGTGGAAGGGCTACTGCCCTCTGGCAATCAAGTGGGGGTCCCCTCCTTGCTTGTCGCCCCTACAGGCAACTTTCAACCCTTTCCAGGGTCCTCCAGCGGTGCGAAATCAGATGTGGAAGACGGAGCTCGCCTTCCAGCGTCCGCGGTGTCCGCGTCGGCAAACTGGAAGTCCCATAAGCTATTTATTTTAATATATGGTTTTCTGAATATGTTTTCCAAACCCTTGCACTCAGACATATGGTTTTCTTCAATGGCAGCTGTTGATGGATATGGTGGCCTTGTGTAAACACCTCCCATTTGGTGAGACTTTCACCTTGCAAATCTGCTTTATGTGCAGAACTAATTCAAACATCTAGTTACATCCAGACATAACAGAATACAGAGTTGGAAGGGACCTTGGAAGTCTTCTAGTCCAACCACTTGCTCAAGCAGGAGATCCTATACCATTCCAGACAAATGGCTGTCCAGTCTCTTCTTAAAAACCTCCAGTGATGGAGCGCCCACAACTGCTGAAGACAAGCCATTCCAGTGGTTAATTGTTCTCACTATTGGCAAATTTCTTCTTAATTTTAAGTTGCTTCTCTCCTTGTATAGCAATAGCAATAGCACTTAGAGTTATATACCGCTTCACAGTACTTTACAGTTCTCTCTAAGTGGTTTATAGAGTCAGCATATTGCCCCCCCCCCAAAAAAAAATCTGGGTCCTCGTTTTACTGATCTCGGAAGGATGGAAGGCTGAATCAACCTTGAGCCAGTGAGACTTGAACTGCCAAACTGCTGGCAGCCAGGAGTCAGCAGAATTAGCCTGCATACTGCATTCTAACCACTGCACCACCATGGCTTTTTGTATAATTTCCATTCACTGTTTCTTGTCTTGCCTTCTAGTGCTTTGGAAAATGGGTTGACTCCCTCTTCTTTGTAGCTGTCCCTCAAATTTTACAACACGTAATATTTATTCCTATGCATCAGAGGAAGCAATTTGAATGTGTTTCTCTAGAATGGGAATCTAATCTGAACAAAGACTAATAAACAGTTCTTTGTTATCTTTGTTGGAAAAGTTATTACAGAAAATAAATGGGATGTGTAGAAAAAGTCTACCTCCTAGTTAGCCACAGCCTATCAAGAAGAGAGTTGGAGTGTGCTTGGTTTATCTGCCAGTTTCTCTACTGATGGGAAGAATCTTAGTTCAAACAGGTCTTCTTTTTCATCCTCTTATATACTGAGATATTTTGTTTTGTTTTGTTCTGAATGCATTCTTTTCTCTGTGTGACAACTGGTTCCCTTTGGCTAATTTACTCCAAGTCTACTGAGTTTATGTAGCCCCAGAATTGTTGGCATATTTGCTTCTGTGGATGCCAGGATTATAACTGATTTTTTTTTTGCTTGCTTTGTTGATCACCTCACCTGAAGGAACAGCTGCCCATTTGTGTACCTAAAGTCTAGTGCACTTATCTTTCTACAAAAAAATTCAACTTATGCAGCAATACCTGGTTTTCTCACTGGGGCTATGTACAGGAACATTCTAATTATGATCTTCCTTCCTTCCTTCCTTCCTTCCTTCCTTCCTTCCTTCCTTCCTTCCTTCCTTCCTTCCTTCCTTCCTTCCTTCCTTCCTTCCTTCCTTCCTTCCTTCCTTCCTTCCTTCCTTCCTTCCTTTTCCATTGCCGGCAATGGGGTGGGCACATCCCATTGCCAGCAGTTTGACACCCCTGTTCTAACCTATTAGATATATACTGAGAGATTTCTAGGGTATGGCTCCCTTAAACCTCTTTCCCCTCCTCCAACCAGCTCAGAATGCACAGTCTCTCTAACCTGTCCTCTCTCTTACTTTCTCCTTTCTGAGAAAGCTTTGTGTTGCCAAACAATTCTCCACTGATTTTCCAGGTATTGATTCCATCACAGGTTGGAATACCCTTGATGGATCGCCCTAAGCATATTAGCCATGGTACCTCAGTTTTTTTTAGCCTAGATTTTTCTCTTGAATTGTGGGCCCATGATGAAGATTGCTCTTAAAGTTCATGGACTCAACCCATAGTTCATCTAGACACAGAGAGCAAGAATTACATTTTGGGGTTATACTCTTTTCTACTTTCATCAAATATAGCAATACTTCATGTTTTAGTAGGTTGTTGTGGAGTGATGTAATAATAATAATAATAATAAAGTTGGAAGGGACCTTGGAGGTCATCAAGTCCAACCCCCTGCTCAGGCAGGTAACCCTATACCATTTCGGACAAATGGCTGTCCAGTCTCTTCTTAAAAACTTCCAGTGTTGGAGCACTGGAGGCAGGTTGTTCCACTGGTTAATTGTTCTAACTGTCAGGAAGTTTCTCCTTAGTTCTAGGTTGCTTCTCTCTTTGATTAGTTTCCATCCATTGCTTCTTGTCCTGCCTTCAGGCGCTTTGGAAAATAGCTTGACTCCCTCTTCTTTGTGGCAGCCCCTGAGATATTGGAACACTGCTATCATGTCCCCCCTCTTCCTTCTCTTCATTAAACTAGACATACCCAATTCCATCAACCTTTCCTTATATGTTTTAACCTCCAGTCCCCTAATCATCTTTGTTGCTCTTCTCTGTACTCTTTCTAGAGTCTCAACATCTTTTTTACATCGTGGTGACCAAAACTGGATGCAGTATTCCAAGTGTGGCCTTACCAAGGCATTGTAGAGTGGTATCAATACTTCGCGTGATCTTGATTCTATCCCTCTGTTAATGCAGCCTAGCACTGTGTTGGCTTTTTTGGCAGCTGCAGCACACTGCTGGCTCATATTTAAATGATTGTCCACTAGGACTCCGAGATCCCTCTCACAGTTACTACTATTGAGCAAGGTACCCCCTATACTATACATTTGGTTTTTCTTGCCTAAATGTAGAACCTTACTTTTTTCACCATTGAATTTCATTTTGTTAGATAGTGCCCAGTGTTCAAGTCTGTCCAGATCCTCCTGTATCCTAAGCCTGTCTTCTGGAGTGTTGGCTATTCCTGCCAGCTTGGTGTCGTCTGCAAATTTGATGAAGATCATTGATGAAGATGTTGAACAGCACTGGGCCCAGAACAGAGCCCTGGGGCACCCCACTACACACTTCCCTCCATGTAGATGTGGTTCCATTGAGGACCACATGCTGAGTATGGCTGGTCAGCCAGCTACGGATCCATCTGGTGGTGATGCTGTCTAACCCGCATTTTTCTATCTTATCAAGTAGTAGGTTGTGATCTACTTTGTCAAATGCCTTACTGAAGTCCAAGTAAATTATATCCACAGCATTCCTCTGGTCCACTAATTTTATCACTTGGTCAAAGAATGCAGTAAGATTTGTCTGACATGATCTGTTTTTGACAAACCCGTGTTGGCTTTTAGTAATGACTTGGTTTGCCTGTAGATGTTCGCTGATTTGTTGTTTGATTCTGTATCCTTTGCAGTACTGTAAATATCTTTCTATCTCCAATTTGACATGCTTTTCTTTTGATATATAGGTTTAATCCTTCTGTGGTGTCCTAGGCTAGGCTTTCTCTCAAGACATAGCTTGTACAGCATTTCATTGGTCAGGAGCTTATTTTGCAGCCAGGTGGCAGCAATCCCAGTGGTTGTTTTTTTTGCCAGTTCTGCAAGTTCCAACACAAAATGTTCATCTCTGCTAAAGAATGATTTCCCCCCCCCCTCTCTGCTATACTATTTTGTTCTGGAATATAGGGCATTGTAGTTTGATGTATAGCTGCATCAATGTGATGTTAGTCTTTAAGGCAGGTAATGTGAATTCACCCCATTATCTGTCTAGCATGTATTTTCCCCCAAATTTATTGCTCATTAAAACTACATATTTTTCAATTCCTATGTGCTCAACTGCTTTTTCCTAATAAGTGGCAAGAGGCAAAACTAGATTAATCAACAATGAATGCTAATGGAATGCACTTATGGTGATGCTATGGAGTAATGCTATCATCGTTAATAGGAAATGCTTCATGTAGCATGTGCATGGATAAAGCTGGTAACCTAAACTATCTTTTTTTTCTTTTACTAAGAGGCATAATGTGAGTAGGGTAGTATCTATTGGCATATATGGTAAGTAACTAAGGCATATGGAAGATGGTACTTTGAGATGTAAGAGAAGAAAGTAATTCATGTAAAGATATTGGACTAATAATTGAAGGGGAGGGAAGGAGAAAGGGAGGGAGAGAGGAAGGAAGGAAGGAAGGAAGGAAGGAAGGAAGGAAGGAAGGAAGGAAGGAAGGAAGGAAGGAAGGAAGGAAGGGAGGGAGGGAGGGAGGGAGGGAGGGAGGGAGGAAGGGCTGCTTATGTAAGAAATTAAAATAAAAGGAAAGTATGCAAGAGAGCAGAATGTAAGCGGTCTGTTCCTGAGGAGTGGAATTGATGAAAGCATTCAGGGAGGGGTACATTAAATTGTGAAAGAAAGGTTATATATATATAAAATCTTTATATGCACACATACATATTATACAGACACAATCACACATATGAATGAATGAATGAGTGAATGAATGAATCTCTGAACGAATAGATGCAGGAATATGAGATGATATATGAAAAAAATATCCAAACAATTCAACAAACGAAGAATTAATGAAAACAGTGATTGCATATGTATTTTTTTTTTTTTTTTTTTTTTTTTTTTTTTTTTTTTTTTTTTCATTTTTTATATTGTGGGCACAATGGCACACATCAAATAATGAATGAATTAGTTGCCCGCTCTCAAGTGAAACATTATAAATGACACACACTAAAACATACTTGTACAACATATATATAGACCAAATCTAACACTCTACATAGCAAATAAATATTAAAAATACTGTCCATCTAGAATATATAAGCAAGGAGGAAGTTGAGAGTCGCAAGGTTACTGCTGTATGGAATGAAACTAGGCTGAAATTCTGGATGTTCTGCTACGGATACCACGAAGCCTCCTCCGAGAAGGTAACAGGGAAAACAGGTTGTGGAGAGGATGTGTAGTGTCCCAGAAAATCTTGCGGGCCCTGCTCAAGCAACGCTTCTGTGCTATGTCCTGGATGGTAGGGAGGGAACTGCCAATGATCTTTTCGGCCATCCTCACCACTCTCTGCACTGCCTTCCTGTCTGAAGCAGTGATGCCTCCAAACCAGACTGTGATGCTGTATGACAGGATGCTCTCGATTGTCCCCCTGTAGAAAGTGGTCAGGACAGGGGAAGGAAGATGTGCTTTTCTCATGCGGCGCAGAAAATGCAGGCGCTGCTGTGCCCGCTTCACCAGTTTCTCACTGTTTAGCGACCAAGTCAGCCTACTCGTTAGCTGCACACCCAGGAATTTGATGCTGGTAACCATCTCCACAGGAGAATCATTAATGCACAGAGAAGTGTGGCTGTGCCTGCCTTTTCTGAAATCAACAATGATCTCTTTGGTTTTTCTTGTATTTAAAACTAGGCTGTTTTCTTTACACCAGTTCACCAACCCCTCAACCTCCTTGCAGTAAGCTTCCACCTTGTCATCCTGAATAAGGCCCACTACTGTTGTATCATCTGCGAACTTCACAATATGGTTGGTGGCAAACCTAGCACAGCAGTCATGGGTCAACAGGGTGAACAGCAGCGGACTTAAGACGCAGCCCTGAGGAGAACCTGTGCTCAAGAAAATGGTATTTGAGGTATTTGTTCCAACTCGCACATATTGGGGCCTGTTGGTAAGAAAATCCAGAATCCAGTTGCACAAAGGAGTGTTTAAGCCTAAAAGGCCCAGTTTGTCTACTAGATGCTGGGGAATGATTGTGTTAAACGCCGAACTGAAGTCGACAAACAGCAAACGCACATGAGTATTTCTTTCCTCCAAGTGCTTCAGGCTCAGATGGAGAACGGAAGAAATAGCATCCTCCGTAGAGCGATTTGGTCGGTAGGCAAACTGAAGCGGGTCAAATGCTGGCGGGAGGCTAGATACAATAGTGTCTTTTATCAGCTTCTCAAAGCATTTCATGATGGTGGATGTCAGTGCAACCGGACGGTAATCATTGAGGCCTGTGATTGTGGACTTTTTTGGCACTGGCAAGATGATGGCCATCTTAAAACACGATGGGACCACTGCCTGCTGCAATGAGAGGTTAAAAATATCAGTGAGAACACAAGCCAGCTCCTCTGCGCATTCCCTGAGGACACGTCCAGGGATGTTATCTGGGCCTGCTGCTTTCCGAATGTTAACTGTCTGCAGTGTTTTCCGGACAGAGGTGACATCAAAGCTAGGCACTTGCTCATCAGGATGGGGCACAGCTTTCCTAGCAGGAGTACTATTTGATGCCTCAAATCTACCAAAGAATGCATTCAGTTTGTTTAGGAAGTCTGTGTCATCCTTACATCTCGATGGAGCCACCTTGTAATCCGTAATGGCCTGGATCCCTTGCCACATTTGCCTGGTGTTTGTTTGGTCCTGAAAAAAGTTCTGAATTTTCTGGCAATGGGCTTGCTTTGCACCTTTTACGGCACTTTTCAGATTTGCTCTGGCTGTTCTAAGTGCCAGCATGTCCCCAGATTTAAAAGCCACATTCCGTGCTTTCAGCATCTTGCGGACCTCATAAGTCAGCCACGGTTTTTCATTCGCCCTCACAACAAAGCTTTTCAGGACACAGACATCTTCTATGCACTTTTGGATATATGCAGACACCGTGGTGGCATACTCCTCAACATTTGTATGTTGGTTATCAGTAGCTGCTTCCTTAAACATGCCCCAATCTACACGAGTATCATCCTGTGTATGAGTATGCATATATGTGTATATATATGTTTGTTTGTATATACATGTGTAACAAATAAATTAATATAAAACTAAAAACATGACTAATGTAATTGCTTATTATAAAAGCTTTTGATAATTCATTAAGGATACGGGGTAATGAAAGATTCCAAATGTGGGAGAGATTATTATTTGGTAGTATTAAGAATGGCTGTTGTACAAAAATGATATGCAGCTACTTGGAACAGGAAAAAAATATATAGAATCCTACAGAAAAAATTAATTGTTAAGACAATAAGAATGAAAGAGAAGTATTGTATACTGTTTATAAAAAGAAAAAAGTTATTGTTGTGAAGCATGTAATAGAGGTATTGAAATAAAGAGGTATTTTTTGCTGGAAAATAAAAATTGCCCAGAAATTGCCCTATGTGGTAAATTGAATAGGCTTGAACTATGGAATATTTCATGTAAATGTGGAGTTAAAAGTTGATTGCTAAATGTAGTAAGAGCAATGCATGATAAAAGTAAAAATGGGGAAAAGAAATTGAATACTATTAACAAATAGTGATTAACTATTAGCAAATAATTCAACATTGAGCACAAAGTAAGACAAGGATTGGGTGATATTCCTTTCGCTATTTAATATGTGTTTCACACAGAAAGCAGAATGAAACTTACAAATAAAGGAGAATAAAGCAGTAATTAATTTGAAAACCTTGGTTGAATTTTAGAGAAAGGATGGAGAAATTTTAAGATGCTTGTAGAACTGTAGTGGATGGTATGTGATCTATTGCAAGAAATGAAGGTTTCTGAGAAGAAGGGACAGTGTGTAGAACAACAGACTTTTGCCCATTTTGCTATATGGAAGTGATAATCGACTACCATAAAATATGAATGAAAACGTGGAGTGCTTAAAAGTGTTGTGTGATGAAACAAAAAGAGAGAAAGAGAAGAAGAAATAGGTGTTGAATTGATGTGGATTAAATGCAACAATATATCTCCACTATGAAAGAGAGTGAATGAGCCGAGATACAGGAGAAGACTGAGAAAAATCATAATAGGATACCATTGATGTCATCCACCAAAAGAGATAAGAAAAGGCAATGTTTAAATCAGTGTATGCACATGGTAGAACATCTTTGGTTCACCAAAACACAGACAGTTTAGTAAATGAGGTTGCTAAATGAATGTTTTAATTGTATTTCTTTTCTCTTTTTATCTCATGCATTTCATTTTGTTGAATTACTACTACTTGCACTTTTCTGCAATCTGCGTAATATTGATCATGCTAAAAGTGAATAGCCTTATGGGTATCTATGTATGAATACTCTTATTTTTTTGGTGACCTACAATATTCTTTGAAATGCATGGTTCTTCAAAATCCCTAGTAATCTATACAAATCATTTCCCAGTGTAATCACTCACCCTTTAACTTTCAGTTAGATAACTGGTAACATAAGCTTCTACTTATATCTGTGTGACAGATAAGAAATTCCATTGGACAAATTGCTTCCATGATAGACAGATGCAATATCTTTAGTAACAGGAGTACTCAACCATTTAGGTCTGTATAAATGCAATGCCTCCCAAGTAAACAGGTTTTTATGTGAGAAAAAAAAAAGTGATATAAATGGAAGAAGCAGATCCTACTGTATATAAAAACTCTAGGAACATGGCAATATTTTAGAAAGACAATGCAAGATGTCTTCAAACATTACATTACAAAACTGTCCTTCCTTTAACAAGGCTTATTGATTTAACAATAAATTTTAAAGGGGTTACTGAATTCAATACACACACACACACACACACAAAATCCAGATGACCTCAATTGTGACAATCATGTGAAATTTATCTAAAAAAATAGTAGTCATGAGCGCTTATATGGGGACAACATTCTGCACACTTGAAGTTGGATTTTCAAAGCTTTGTGTACTGTCCTTTTAGCAATTTTCACTGCTTGCAAGTGTTTAAAAAAATGTTTTGAAATTCAGGTCACTTTGCCCTTCCTCTGAACTAGCTCTACTGCCTTCTCTTTGTCATATAATCAGGTATGATTGGCTAAATTGCATCAAATGGTCCATGGCAAATTTGTTGGGCGGATTTGACCATACTCTGTCTCCAAGAGCTTTTTTTCAGCAATTACACAAAGGTTTGTTTAACAATTACTCCAGTGATTGTTTCTACTACATTTGCTTTCTTGTAACTAATGTTTATGGGCCTTCTTTTATTTTTCCATTCTTGGATTATCCAATATTCCTTTTTGCTTGCC
Organism: Azemiops feae; assembly: GCA_023970755.1. NCBI lineage: Eukaryota > Metazoa > Chordata > Lepidosauria > Squamata > Viperidae > Azemiops > Azemiops feae. The sequence continues at coordinate 1,727,937 of JALGBA010004198.1, forward strand.
TTCAAAGCAGCATATTCTGTCAAGCATGCAGCCACTTTACTTGAATTTTTAATGGTACTTCTCTTTAGCTTTCAATTTAAAAATATCCCTTTTCCTTGTAAATGTAATAGAACATTAATTTTTGCTGCTTGATGTATTTTCATCCAGCTCTTTATAACCAATGCTATTACTGTGGCTGTTACCCAATGCATGACTTAGACATCGAATAATAGTAAAAATATTTGTTTAAACTTTGTTCTAATATAAACTAAGACATCATTCAAGCAAAACTATGTGGAAGAGAAGTAGTGTGATCCTATAATCTCATAGTGTTTCAATTATATTTTATTAAAACCTTCCCCATATTCATAGAGCTAGGAAGAAAACAACAGTGTTAAAAAGAATTAAATGATTGAGACCTGGATTCAACCAAATTCATTTCCACTGAACAGGTACAATGATAATAGACTGAAATTCTTAAGATTAAAATGACTGCAATTTATGACAGGCCTAATTGCTAATGCTGCTTTTGGAAACATTTATCAAATATTTTTCTTCCTTTTCTTTTCTAAAGGCATAAAGTATGCAGGTGAAAAGCAATGCTGAGTGGTAAAGCTCATTTGAAAATTAGCCTTTAAGCATTTTTCTTGTTGAGGAGTGAACAGAAATTTAGTTTGGGAAAGAAAGAAAGAAAGAAAGAAAGAAAGAAAGAAAGAAAGAAAGAAAGAAAGAAAGAGAGAGAGAGAGAGAGAGAGAGAGAGAGAGAGAGAGAGAGAGAGAGAGAGAGAGAAAGAAAGAAAGAGGCCATGTTTCATAGAGAGAATACATGCTTTGCATAATAAAGTTCCTCCGATTCAGACCCCAGCATTCCCAGAAAAAAATTAAAAATATATTTATTTCAGTGCTGTATAAATTGCCAGTCATGTAGAATAGCAATGGGATTTCAAGCTTATATTCCTTTTTTGGGGAACTGTCCAAAGGTCACATGTCACAGATAGTAACCTCCTCTAGAAAATGTTGTTGTGGTGAAAGCTGCCACAAATAAATCTAAACTAAATTACATACACATGCAATTAACAAAATAACAATAACAAAGTTGGAAGGTACCTTGGAGGTCTTCTAGTCCAAGCCTGTGCTCAAGCAGGAGTTTACAGACTTTTCATATTTTTTTCATTTTGAGAAGTGTTTACCAGACAAGGATGATAAATGGCAACGGAACCTTCTTTTAACAAACATTAAAAGTAGTCAAGAGGTGTTCTCTAAGTTTGATTAATCTTTAAAATGTTTAATGCACTTATTGGACTCTTTTCTGTCTTAGATTCTAGACTCAGATTCTGGAGCTGAAGCTGAAGAAAGTGCTCCAGCTGAACTTGTGGAATGTCAGGAAGGACAAAGCCAGACATGCTGATCAATCTCAAGCACCACCTGAGAAGCTGGACCAGGTGAGGATGATCTGAGGCCTTCCAGTCCCTGCACCAGACAAGTAGAAAGGAGAACAGAACAGAGGAAGTCTATTGGGTTACTTGCCAAGCAAGGGAATAATCATTCTGATAACTGACAGCTGGCTGCAGCCTATATAAAAAAAGACTTGCTTTATATCCATTCTTTTTGCTGGAAACAATGTGTGAATTCTAATTTTGGACCCTTGGATTGGCTGACAACCTTGATCTCGCTCTTGAAACTTGGACTGACTTTGGACAACTCTTCTGTATGTTCCTCTTTGAAAACAAACTTTGCTTTGTTTGACATTTGCTTTGTGTGTCCACATGTGTCCATGTGAGGCTGAGGCAGAGCAACTTTTCATCCCAGAGGTGTTTTCTCCTTCTGGCACTTCAAGAACGAACCATGAGACATACAACATCACTTTTGTTCTGTTCTTCTAATGAAGACATCGAGACGTGGCTGGTTCACAGCAAGGATCTCTTTATTGAAGCACATTCACAGAACAGAAGCAAGAACAACAATGGCCACTGGCCTTTTATATCCCCTTGCAAGGGGATGCACATCCAATCATTGCAGGCCATTCTCCCGCCTTGTGCATGCGCGCAAGGCCGGAGACAGCCTGTCTGGGTCCCGGGCAGACACGTGGTCTGTCCGGGTCTCTGCAGCCTTCCTGCAGCCGTCCTGAGCCTTGCTGAATCACTCAGCAAGGCTCAGGACATAACACCCCTCCCCCCTTGGATTAAACATATTGTTTAACACTTTACACACAAACACTTCATAGCAGGCCGGTTGGCAAATTATACATTCAACCTTTACTCTTGCAACCCATTACCTTCAGTTCCCTGCTATACACACAGACCTTCACCTTTTGACAATATTAACATTGCAGCACTACAAGTGTTTTCCTCAGATGGTGAGGACTAGTAAACCTCCTGTATAGTAAACAGGGACCTTACATAGTCCTTTAAATGCTTAGGAGGACCCTTAACCTTCTCTGATCTCTGTGGAGCCAGATTAGGTGCAGGTGTAGTTGTAGGTCTTGAATTAGGAATAGGTGCCTAGAATGCCTGCTTCCGGGTTGCGCAAAACAAACCAGGACTTTGTTGCCCAGAAGACTCAGGGGTTCCCCCTGACTGCTGACTGGCTGGATCCACCAAACCCAAACCAGAGTTCCTTGGTGGGGTGGAGTTCCCCAAAATTCCATTGGACTCCTCTTGGGATCACTGTCCCTCGAGCCCAAGACCAGCAGCCGGAATAGCCTGAGTAGCCGATTTACGGACATTTGCCCCTAGCCAGGGACCTCTGCCAGAGTCAGGAGCCGCCTCCATGGCAAGACCCCCACCAGAAACATGTGGAGGAACATTTGGATAAGCGCCCTCGTGGAGAGACTGTGGTCCACAATCGTAATTGGGGTCCCCCTCCCCCCCGAGAGCAGAGCCAGGAGCGGACACATGGCCAGGAAGCCTCCAGCGCAATTGGTCTATGTGGCATCTAAGCACATGACCATCCTCCAAGGCCACTTCGTAGGACAGTGGCCCAGAGACCTTGCATACCACAGCAGTTACCCAGAGATGTCCATGCCCATAGTTTCTGGCCCATACCGGATCACCCACTTTGAGTCTCCTAGGTGCCCGCGGCTGTGACACCTGTGAAGCCATCCGGTCTGGGTGCAACCTGTCCAGTTTCGTGATCAGTCTGCGACCCCAGCTGGGGTCTTTCCTGTAGCTGTGCAAGGTGTGGTGCGGTGTGCAAGGAGAAAATCAGCTAACCTGTGATGCCAGGGTCCTCGAGTGATTCTCTTTAATGCCTCCTTGGTGGTACGCACCATGCGTTCAGCCTGACCATTGGTGGCAGGGTGAAACGGGGCAGACGTAGCATGCCGGATCATGTTGGCTTGAAGAAAAGCCTGAAACTCAGAAGAGGTAAATTGGGGACCATTGTCTGAGACAAGGACATCAGGAAGACCATGGGAAGCAAAAATTCCTCTTAGCACCTGGATGGTCCTGGCAGTAGTAGTGGAGGATACAGGAACAACCTCTAGCCACTTGGAATGGCTGTCCATGAGGAGAAGAAAGAATTGCCCCTGAAAGGGCCCAGCATAGTCAATGTGTACGCGTGACCATGGAGTGTGTGTCTCCTCCCACCTATGTACAGGGGCCTGGGGCATCTCAGGCCGTGACTGTTGGCACACTTGGCACCCCTGAACCTGGGCCTCAATGTCCTTATCGAGTCCAGGCCACCAAAGATGGCTACGCGCAAGCGCCTTCATCCTCACAATTCCCGGATGTCCCTCATGCAGAGAGAGCAAGACTCTAGTCCTCAATGAGGCCGGGATGACTACCCGGCTACCCCACAGGATACACTCCTTGAAAGTAGAAAGCTTGTGCTTCCTTTGCCAGAACCCTTGGAATTCTGCACCAGGACACGTGTCAGGCCATCCTGACAACACCCATGTCAGCACGCATGTAAGCGTGTGATCAGTGGCAGTTTCAGTCAGCCACATCCCTAGCATTGAGGGGAGATTCAGGCAATTCCTGAATGGAGAGAATGTGTACAGCAGGAGCAGGGTCTGCCTCTATTTGCTTCAGAGGTAACCTACTAAGGCCATCAGCATGGCCCATCTCTGTCCCTGGTTTGTGAACCAGGGTGTTGTCATAAGCTGACAAGAAAATTGACCATCTCAGCATTCTGGGGGAGATGATGTGTGGGGTTTGTTTGTTTGTTGTAAACAAACCCAGCAAGGGCTTGTGGTCAGTGTAGACCGTAAAATGGCAGCCATACAAGAAATCATGAAATTTCTTGATGCCTGAGACTATTACCAAGGCTTCTCTGTCAATCTGCACATAATTACACTCTGCAGATGAGAGTTCTGGAGTAATAGGCCACAGGGACCTGAGTCCCACCAGCCTTAAGATGATTCAACACTGCTCCTACCCCTTAAGGGGATGCATCACATGCGATGCACACAGGCAATTGCTCATTGAAATGCGCCAGTACCGCATTTGAAGATAGCAAGACCTTGACTTCTTTGAAAGCCCTTTCATGGACCTTTGTCCAGTTCCATGGAGTCTGCTTGTCCAAGTGCCGGTGTAACGGCTCAGCCACTGCAGCCTTGTGGGGGAGAAATGAATGATAGAAATTTAGCAGGCCCAGAAAAACCTTGAGTTCAGCTTTTGACTGGGGGCTTGGGGCCAGTTGAATGGCCTGAAATTTAGACTCTGCAGGGTGGATGCCTTCAGCATCAATATGAAAGCCTAGAAATTCGGTGGATGTTACACCAATCATACATCTGTCTCGCTGTAACTTCAGCCCAGCTTGGCGGAAATGCAGCAAGACAGCTCTCAGCCTTTCAGCCAAGTTCCCAGGTGACTCTCCTGCAATGAGGACGTCATCGAAATAGGGGCAGACCCCAGGAATACCACGGAACGTTCGCTCCATCACTCCTTGGAAAATGCCAGGGGCTACATTGACCCCAAACTGCAGCCTTTTTACCTTAAAAGCCCCTCTGTGAGTAACTATAGTTTGGGCCTCAGCTGTTGCCTCATCAACAGGTAACTGTTGGTAGGCCTGAGCTAAGTCAAGCTTAGCAAAGACTTTTCCCCCTTTCAGTGAGGCCAGAATGTGGCTCACCACAGGCACTGGATATGCATGCTGCTGCAAGGCTTTGTTTAGAGTGCATTTATAGTCCGCACAAATTCGGACTTCACCATTGGCTTTTAATGGTGTCACTATGGGGGTTTCCCATGGACTAGAATCCACAGGTTCTAGCATGCCTTGTTGGAGCAGTTTGTCCAACTCAGCATCTATTTTACTTTTGAGGGCAAAAGGCACCCTCCTTGGTTTAACCCTGATGGGTGTGATGGCTGGATCTAACCTTAAAGCAATGGGAGTCCCCTTGTATGAGCCAAGCTCTGGGCTGAACACATCAGCAAATTCCTTACAGACTCCTGCAAGGCTGGCAGTTTGTAGATGGTTAAGCCCAGTCACTTGGATCCCAAGTGCCTCGAACCAATCGAGTCTGATAAGACTCATGCGATCACCCCCAACTACCACCACATCTAACAACCCATCAAATTCCTTACGCTGTACTCTGAGCGTGGCCTCTCCCTTCACACTGACTCAGGAATTCTGGAAGTCAGTGAGGATGAGATTGGAGGGCCTGAGTTTGACTCGTGAGCCACTCCTGGGACAAACCTTTTTTAAAGTGTCAGCAGAAATAATAGAAAGAGCGGACCCTGTGTCCAGCTCCATAGCCAGGGGAACTCCCTGCAACTTTACATCAATGTGAAACTTTTTCTTAAGGAGTCGGTGAACCGCAGTTTTGAATACCCCCCTATGGGACGCGCAGAAACCCACCCTTTGTTGGCTGGGGACCTTGGTACCTTTCAGAGGCAACTCTTCAGGGGACCTGTTTTTCTGGTGACCCAAGCAGGCTGATGCGATGTGGCCTTGCCTGCCACATGCCCAGCAAACAGCAGAACGAAAATGGCAGTCGGCTCTCCTGTGGCGACCCCCACAGCCGAAACACCGAAGGGATGCAGGCGTCTTTCCTCTGCATTCTTGCAGTCTTCTCTCCGCCCACTGTTGAAGTCTGTCCACCTCTTTTTCCTCGGATTCTTCTTCGGATGCCTCTCGCACAACTTTCTGATGGATGGAAACTGCTGCTGGAGGGTTCTTGGTCGACCATAAAGCCTTCACCATGCCGCCGGCTGCTTCTTCAGCTGCAACTTCTCTCAGGGCATCTTGGAAGGAAACATTAGCTCTAGCAAATAACTTTTGTTGCATCTCACGGCTTCGTAATCCGCAAACAAGCCGATCTTGGAGCCTCTCTTCCAAGTCTTGGAACTCACATGGCCTAGCAGCCTGCCTCAGAATCGTGACGAAGTCCGCAGCTGATTCTCCTGGCCGCTGATCCCGCTGCTCGAATTGGTGCCTCCAAGCTATTATGGAAAGCTTGGGCTCAAAATGCTCGTGCAGCATTTTCTTCAAATCTGGATAGGCGATCGACTCCAGTGGTGCTGGTGCTACAAGGTTCTCAGCAATGTCAAAAGTCTCTTGCCCGCAGACACACAGCAAGGTAGCAGCTTTCAATCCATCTTCTTGGACCTTGTTCACCCTGAAGTAATTCTCGACGCGAGCTGCGTAAGAGCTCCATTGTTCTGGGTGCGAAGTATCGAACTCGACAAGATGGCCCAGCTTGGACATCATTGTGACCGATAGCCTCTTTGACATCTCTCGCTGCAAGGAAGGAGAAGGGGTCCCACGAAGCCAAGCCCACCTCCAGCATCTTCGTACTGGCAGGCGGTTGCTTCTTCTGGACGCCGTGCTTCTCTTCGCTTCAGGCCTTCAGGTGAGTTGGCCCTAGCTTCTTCTTCTTTGGCTTCCTTTGCGGTGAATCCCACCTTCATCGCCAATGTTCTGTTCCTCTAATGAAGACATCGAGACGAGGCTGGTTCACAACAAGGATCTCTTTATTGAAGCACATTCACAGAACAGAAGCAAGAACAACAATGGCCACTGGCCTTTTATATCCCCTTGCAAGGGGATGCACATCCAATCATTGCAGGCCGTTCTCCCGCCTTGCTCATGCGCGCAAGGCCGGAGAGAGCCTGTCTGGGTCCTGGGCAGACACATGGTCTGTCCGGGTCTCTGCAGCCTTCCTGCAGCCATCCTGAGCCTTGCTGAATCACTCAGCAAGGCCCAGGACATAACAACTTTGTTACATAGTTATTCCAGGAAGTGGTAAATAATGGAAGTAAACTCACTGTAAAGAACCTGGCACTGTTGTATGTATTCCAGGTTTCGAACTATTAAAACTAGAAAATGATCTTTCTGCTATTTCATATTTTTTTAAAAAAATGAAAAAATGGCCTAATACCTTTATGTATTTGATTTTATTTGTGGCTTATTTGTGTTCTCATGAATTCTAGTTTGTGCTGTGGGAACATTGAGAGATTTCTAATACTTCAGCAAAAGAATTAGCTGCAATGAGATTTGAGAGGGAAAAAAGATCACTAATATTAAAAGAAGGCCACATATATTCTCCATTAATGAAGAATTAGAAGAAAACCATCACTTGGCTAAAGCAGAAAGAGGGAAAATGCTGTGCCATCTGGCCATCTCCTTATTTCCAGTGGAAAAGGCTTCCTCACAGAATCAGGTTTTTAGCTCTCTGCTTCCAGCAAACACCACCTGCCCAGATTTGCATCAGCTTTTTAAGCCTGTTTTAAAAGGAAGCTTGCCTTCGGGTAGTAAAGCTGATGCTGCTGATGGGGAAATTTCAAAGGGGTGTGTTGGTCTTTCAGGTTTGCATCCGAATTCAGACTCTATTGGGCTGTGCCTGGGGTTACAAGATTTGTCAGGAAAATGGAGAGGGTGGATGAGAGAGAAAAAATGGGATCAAGAAGGCATTGACATAACCAAGAGGAGGCAAGATTGTGAAAGTTTGATCTAGTTGAGAGTTTTGACCACCAGTTAGAAAAATTGACCTGTAATAAGATGCCTCTTTTGTTGGGCTTGTTGTGTGAGTTAAGAGGCAGAGTAAAAAAAAAAAAAAGGGGGGGGGTTATAAATCAATTTGATATTTTTTTTTATAATCTTCCCTGCAAAAAAAAAAAAAATCTAACTGAAGTGGTAGCAAAGTAGGTGGATCTATAAATAAAACTTCCCCACTCGGGGATTACATGAATCTGAATCATTTTGGCTTGGGAAGACTGTGAGGGGGGGGGTAATAACTTCTAATTAATAGCCACAGAAACCATACATGTTATCAGAAACAACAAAACTAGAACCCAGCAGCAGTAATCCAACCAACTTTTCTAAACTGAAAGACAAATAAGCATAAAGGTGAGGTCTGAATGAAAAATATGGGTTTATCAGAGTCATAGTAGTACTTACTACCGCTTCTCCAGGATCATGTCTTTTAATGTATGTTCTGTTCTCTCTGGTTCTGTGTCATTGCTGTTTCAACAGTCTGATGATCTAATGTCAATGGCCAAATACTTTTGTTTTTTAAAGGCTTGCAGAATTTGGAAGAAGTTTGTATTGAAGAATTAAAATCGGTAATAATAAACTTCTAAGAGGCTGATCTTTAATTAATTCCAAACACATTCATTAAAGATATCAAGTCAGCTATTTTGCCAGACTTTGGCATCCTCTCATCCTTAAGTTAGATAATACTGAACATGATGGCTTTGTATAAGAGAGCTTACCTTAAATCTGTTGTCCCCAAACATACAAACGTATTACAAATAGTCCTTGACTTATGCCAACAACTGGGACCAAAATTTCTGCTGCTAAGCAAGAATTCCATTCCATTGGCATCCTTCAGTCTCAAGAGACTATGGTATTGTGCTCTGGAAAGAGGTCCTAAGGCAGCATCTGGTGTGGCTAAAAAGGCCAATTCGAGAATGGCAGTCCCTTCCACACTGAGGGCAGATACAATCTGTCCCCTGTCCAGCCCCCAGATTTCGCTGGTTCCGGGACTGCCTCTTTGCCTCAGCCTGCCGCACAAGTGTCTCTTCAAATTGGAGAAGGCCATGCTGCGTCTTTAGCCTCCAGGCTGAATGATCAGAGGTCAAGGATTCCCAGCTGTTAATGTCCATTCCCAAGGCCTTTAGGTCCCTCTTGCAGATATCCTTATATCGCAGCTCAGGTCTCCCTCTGGGGTGTTTCCCTGCACTAGTTCTCCATACAGGAGATCTTTCAGAATCCGACCATCAGCCATTCTCACAACATGCCCAAGCCAGCATAGGCATCGCTGTTTTAATAGTGTATACATGCTAGAGATACCAGCACATTCCAGGACTGCGCTATTTGGGACTTTGTCATGCCAGGTGATGCCGAGAATACGTTGGAGACAGCGCATATGAAAAGTGTTCAGCTTTCTCTCCTGCCATATGTGAAGATTTCAAGACTCACTGCAGTACAAGAGTGTGCTCAAGACGCAGGCTCTATAGACCTGGATCTTTGTATGTTCTGTCAACTTCTTATTAAGCCATACTCTCTTTGTAAGTCTGGAAAATGTGGTGGCCGCTTTACCAATACATTTATTCAGCTCAGTATCTAAAGAGAGAGTGTCAGAGATAGTTGAGCCGAGATACACAAAGTCATGGACAACCTCCAGTTCCTGTGCAGAGATTGTAATACAGGGAGGTGGATCCACATCCTGACCCATGACTTGTGCTTTTTTCAGGCTGATTGTTAGACCAAAATCTTGGCAGGCCTTACTAAAACAGTCCATAAGCTGTTGAAGGTGTTCAGCAGAGTGAGCAGTAACGGCAGCATCGTCAGTGAAGAGGAAATCCAATAGGCATTTCAGCTGGACTTTAGGCTTTGCTCTCAATCTAGACAGATTAAAGAGTTTTCTATCTGATCTGGTCCGGAGATAGATACCCTCTGTTGCAGTTCCAAAAGCATGTTTCGGCATGACAGCAAAAAAGATCCCAAATAACGTTGGCACGAGGACGCAGCCCTGCTTCACTCCACTTCGAATGTCAAAGGAATCTGATGTTAGGCCATCAAAAACAACAGTGCCCTTCATATCCACATGAAAGGACCTGATGATGTTGAGGAGCTGAGGTGGACATCCAATCTTGAAGAGAATTTTATATAAGCCATCTCTACTAATCAAGTCAAAAGCCTTCGTAAGATCTATGAAGGCTACGAAAAGTGGCTGTCTTTGTTCCCTGCATTTCTCCTGCAACTATCTAAGGGAAAATACCATGTCAATGGTTGGCTCGGAATCCACACTGTGATTCTGGATAGACTCTCTCTGCAAGCACCTGGAGCCTCTTCAGTACGACACAGGCAACCAGCTTCCCTACAACATAAGAAGAGAGATGCCACGATAGTTGTTACAGTCACCCCTGTCACCTTTGTTCTTATACAGTGTGACAATATTTGCATCCTTCATGTCCTGTGGTACTCCACCTTCCCTCCAACAAAGGCAGAAAATTTCATGCAATTCAGTGGGGATGCTCTCTTTGCAGCACTTCAGGATTTCGGCAGGGATGTTATCTTTCCCGGATGCCAGCAAGGGAGTCCACGGCGCGTTTAATTCTTCTAGAGTTGGTTCACTGTCAAGCTCCTCCAAGACAGGCAGGCACTCAATATTATTTAATGCTTCTTCAGTTACCTCATTTTCTCTGGAATATAACTCAGAGTAGTGCTGCACCCAGCGTGCCATCTGCTGTGCTTGGTCCCGGATAACCTCGCCTGTGGCAGACTTCAGAGGGGCAGATTTCTTCTGTATTGGACCTAAGGCCTGCTTAATGCCATCATATATCCCCTGGATATTGCCTGTGTCAGCTGCTATCTGGATCCGAGAGCAAAGCTGCAGCCAATAGTCGTTAGCACATCTCCTGGCGGTCTGTTGGACTTTGCTACGCGCAGCTCGCAGAACCCATAGGTTGCGCTCGCTGGAACAGGCTTTATATGCAATTAAATCTCTCCTTTTTTCCTCGATGGCTGGTGTCAGGTCCTCCGAATGGGCTTCAAACCAATCTGCTGTCTTTCTGGTCTCTTTACCAAATATTGACAAGGTGGTGTTATAAGCAGCGTTCTTGAAATATTCCCAATGTTCAGATGCATTTGCAATAGTAGATATAGCCACAAGGCAGTGGAGGTTTGAAATCAGAGTTTCCCTTCTCCTAGAAGATGGTTCTACTGCTTTATCCGCCGTTGGGGCCTAAAGCCCTCTTCCACCTTCAAAACCATTGGCCATCTTCTCCTTTAACCCTGGAAAGGGGCCCTTACGAGGTGCTACCAGCCAGGCCAACTGGACCAAGGTTTTTTAAGGAGGTATTACTCCTCCTGTAAGCAAGAATACTGCAACCAATTTTGGTCACCATACTACAAAAAAGATGTTGAGACTTTGGAAAAAATTCAGAGAAGAGCAACTAAGATGATCAAAGGCCTGGAGACTAAAATATATGAAGAATGGCTGTAGGACTTGGGTTTGGCTAGTCTAAAGAAAAAAAGAAATAGGGGTGACATGATAGCAGTATTCCAGTATTTGAGGGGCTTCCACAAAGAAGAAGGGGTCGAATTATTCTCCAACGCACCAGAAGGCAGGATAAGAAACAATGGTTGGAAACTGATCAAAGAGAGAAGCAATCTGGAATTAAGGAGAAACTTCCTAACAGTGAGGACAATTAACCAGTGTACAGCTTACCTCCAGAAATCGTGGGTGCTCCATCACTGGAGGTTTTTAAGAAGAGACTAGACAGTCACTTTTCTGAAATGATATAGGTTCTCCTGCTTGAGCAGGGGGTGGACTAGAAGACCTCCAAGGTTCTATTCTATTCTATTCTATTCTATTCTATTCTATTCTATTCTATTCTATTCTATTCTATTCTATTCTATTCTATTCTATTCTATTCTATTCTATTCCATTCCATTCCATTCCATTCCATTCCATTCCATTCCATTCCATTCCATTCCACTCTATTCTCTATTCTCTATTCTCTATTCTCTATTCTCTATTCTCTATTCTCTATTCTCTATTCTCTATTCTCTATTCTCTTCTATTCTATTCATGAAGTGAGTTGTGCCCAACTTTTCAACATTTTTTAATACAGTTGTTAAACAAATCATTGCAGTAAGTGAAGCATGTGGACATTAAGTAAATCCATTTCCTCTATTGACTTTGCTTGTTGGAAGCCACCTGGGAAAGTTGCAAATGTGGGATGCTGCAACGGTCATAAAAGCATGCTGGTTGCTAAGTGCCCATGTGATCATGGGGCTGTTGCAATGGTTTATCCTGTGAGGGCCCAGGATAAAGCACTTTTGTTTCAGTGGCATTGTAACTTCTTCCCCCCCCTCTTTCTGAATGTATTTTTTATATTTTTTTCTGTATTTCTCTTAACATTTGCACACACACACACACACACACACAGAGGTGTGTGTGTGTGTACATGTATACATGTATGTATTCACCCTGGCATTATTTCATTTAGTATCATCCTGGACACCTCTTTCCTGCCAAATGCCATTGTCTCTGCAGACTTTGTAAATCTTTTAAGAATGGTGTGTTTGATTTAAATGTCACCAAGAGGTATTTTTATTGGGCAATTTTTTATAACATTTGTCCCAACAAAGATTTGCCCCATTATTATCCATCTCTGTTTGCCTTCCAGGGCAAATGAGGCAGGAATAACAACCAGATGAGATAATTCTATTTCATTGCAAGGCCCCCACTCCCATCTCTCTTATTGCCTGAGAGGGAGAGTCCGTTAGAAGCATCTTGCCCCACCCACCAGCTAGTTTGGACTCCGAATGTTGCCTTGGCTGCATCTCTTTGCCCAGTCACCTAAGATCTTTTCCCACACACAAATGACAATCTGCCTCCATTTCTGTGTGCTTATGACCCTTGCCCAGCCCCAATCTGCCCTTTCTTTTCCTCAATTTTCTTGGCAATTGTTTTTCTTTCCTAAGGTTTGGAAAGAGACATGAAATCTATTTCAAAGGAAATATTCTTAGAAAAAGTATTGAGGGACAGAACACAGGTAGATTTATTTGGTATTTCAGATAGTTAAATGTGTATGATAAAATAGTACATTGATTGCTTTCTACATTTTTAAAATTCTTTCCCAGGTAGTCATATATTTTTATATTTTTAGGAATCAGACATATATTTCTGAATTTATTTATTTATTTGTAAAAGTTATTAGCCCCCTATCTTGCAATACAGAAACTTTGGGCTGCTGACAATATTAAAAGATAACTGTATAATTTATATTAATATAAATACAAAATCAACCTAGCTAGAAAGAATGCTTGTCTTTCACATTAAGACCAAGCAAATAAAAATTATTTTATTATATAAATTAGCATAATGTATTATTATCTGGTTCGGTAAACTATATTCCTTCTATTTCTTCAGGAATCGGAATGAAAGTGAATATATGCACACATACAAACTCAGACATGTATATCAGCATATTCATGAAATCAATACATAACATTACATTCTATTTAGTATTTGATCTGTATTTAAAGCATGTCCATTCTTCATCACTGGATTGGACAGCCCAACTTTAATAAATAATAATGCATTCTTTTAGCATTATCTATATTTGTCACTCTTATTTCTAGGAATGATATAAATTGCAACACAATTGCAAATGCAGTCTTTCCCTCTCATCCCTTTCCCATGCATCTACTTAGATTCACAAATTTGACAGAAGGATTTTGTTATTTTTATTCCAGGTATGAGTCCTTAATAAACAACAAAGCCTTGGCAGTCTGTCATCTACGGATACCAATTCCTTCATATATCTCTTTAAATTGTGGCTTTAAACTGAAACTGTTGCCCGCATCATGAAAAAAATAATGCTCTTTCTGGCACATTTATCATTGGTCTGCTGTTATATCTTATTTACAGCTCTTCTCCTATGATAAATCCAAACTTAATCACGGATAAAGCAAACAAGCATGTTTGCTATATTTATTCATTAGATTTATAGTTCATCTTTCCTTCCCTAGTTAAAGGCGGTATATGTAGCACCTCTTTCAATTTTATCCTACAAAATAGCAAAGCTATAGGGTAAGTTGATGTGAAAGAGTAAGTACTTGTGGTTACAAATAAGTTATAAGAATTTTTTCATGGTTAGGGGTAGATTTGAAACTGGTTCTCCCCAGGCCTAGTTCAACATCTTAACTCACTGTAACCCACTGCTTGAAAAATCCCTAAAATTCTCTAGGGGGGAAATATATTCACAAAGTGGATGGGGGGATGGCCCTATTTTACAGCCTTCGTTATAGTTTTCAGTTTTTCCCAAATCACCATGACTGGAAATTTTGATACCTTCTTGGTCAAAAGTGCACAGTCAAAGAAAATTCTGAAGAACCCACAAAGGAAGATTCCCAACCTTGGAACAGATGCAAATTGTTGTTGTTTGGAAAAATAAATACTGTAGTGTAGTCAGAACAAGGTAAACTGTTGTTAATCTGAACATAACATTCACTCCATATAATTTATTATGCAGAGAGATTTCCTTTACAGAGATTATGAACAGTATCAGAAAAGGTTGCATAGTAGCTTACCATGTGCATGTATATAATATATTTCTCTCAGATGAACAATTTCTTGAAGGAAAAGGCATGCATGTATCATGGATATCTACATTAGGGGTCTTATGCAAGCCATCCAGAAATAAATGAATGGATAAATGAATGGGAAACTGTGAATGAAAAGCTACCTGTTAAAAAGCTGGCAATTCAAGCTACAAATTGTCATGTTAAAAAGACTCAATTTAGCCAAACCTGTGACAAATGTAAATCATCAATATCTATGAGCTTATTGGCATGACCATGGAATATGATTTGATTGTAAAGAATATAAATTAATGAATGAAATGAAATGGTATGACATGTGAAATCAATAATACAGAGACAGATGTAATAGATCTGAGCAAAGGTGGCTTATTTTGTGAAGAGGGAAGGAGGCAGGAAGAAAGGAGGGAGGGAGGGAGGGAGGAAGGAAAGAAGGAAGGAAAGAAGGGGAGATTGTATAAATATGTAATGTATGCTTAACATATGCTGAAGTGTAATATGTTGAGTGGAACTGAAGTGAATTCTGTAAATGTTAGTGTTAAAAATATGTCATACATACTGTGAAAATAATGAAAAATGATAAGACTACAGGAGTAGATTTTTTAACTGGAGAAATGCTTTGCCATTGACAGGATTGCTTATGTAGTACCTTTGCATTTAAACATTGTTATTTTTATTAATATAAAGCATAAGGAAAAAAGGAATAAATACTATTTATTTTAAATATGAAAAAATGCATGCATTATAAGCACTCAAAAATCATAATCAATACACATGAAAATGGTTTCTTTTTAAAAAAGCAGATTACACATTTTAGAAAAGACATACTAGAGACTCCATTTATAAACATGGAATTAAAACTCACCATTGCAGTTTAATGTTGATTAGTCTTTGAATTATACCAATAAAAAGCAGGTCACAGGTGGAAAGTGAGCACATGTCTTCAAACTATATGTAAGCTCAGAGTCATTGTTTTTTTCCCAACAAAAGAAAGGAAATCCAGAGATATTTATGAACTGATAAATTCCAGGTTTTCAATATATATACTTCAGTATCACATCATTACAGCTTAACCTTATTTCTCTACATAAAATAGTATTACTGATGGTTTGAATATCGGCTTCAAATGCAAGTACTGTAGAGCAAGCCAATTTCATATGTGCCAGAATCTCCCTAAACATATTACACCCCCAGGGTAAAAAGATTGACATCTAACTCTTTCAAAACATCTGCAGAAGTGTCCCATAGACATAATATGTATCTTTGGATGAATTAGTCTCACTTTAAGATTTTAAGATTCCTTAAAACATGAGATTATTGATTCATTTCAACTCTTTATTCCAAAGTTCTTTTAAATTGCCAGTATCTATCTTAGTAATACTTTTAAGCTGTCTATTAAAAAAAAAAACTATAAGTTTACAATTTTCTAAAATATCTTCCAATAAAACAAGTAATTTGGAAAGTTTAGAGACTGCTAAGGCACTGAGCCTGAACGGAGCAGTCAAAGGAAGTTTTAACTGAATGTATTGCTACTTGGCAGATTAATGAAGCCTACGTTCTTTTTGCAATAGTTAACTGTCTTGAAAGAATTATTAACAATAAGATGATTTAAGATATTACCGTGCTTTTTTATCCAAGTTCTCTAGGAAAAAAAGAACATTTATCTGAATCTTTAAACTGCTATTATCCCAAACTATCAATTTTTCATGTGAATAGAGATTAAAATGATTTTTTTCTCAAAAACCTTCTAAATGCGTCTAGCAACTTTTAATGCTGGGAAAACAACTGTCTTGATTAAAAGAAGAAATGTCCTTGCCAAGACATTAAAAGCCAAGTAATAACTTTCCAGTTGTTCCCTAATGAAAACAATGATCACATGAATTCCACAAAGAATCAAAAATGAAAATATAAACCCAACAATATAGCTGAAAATAGAGAAAATAAAAGATTCTTCTTCACATGTTTGTGTGACAATTGTATCGATTTGATCTACAATGTCATTTATACCTTGGCAACGTCCATATTTTTGAATCAGTTCCCAGAATACTTACCAATGGTTATGCTGACTGGGGAATTCTGGGGCTTGGGGAATATATCTCTGGAAATTGCCTATACAAAGAGAAATATAGGAAAAATGGATGGAAGGAAGGAAGGGAGAAAATCAGAATTCTGTGAAAGGATATAAGAGTTGACAATGAGCATCTCTTGGAGTATAGTTACAAAGGAGAATAATCAAGAACCCCCAAAAAGCATAATTAGGCTATCTGTAACAGGTGTGTCCATCTGGGCCACGGGCCACATGTGGCCTGGGCAGGTAGTAATGTGGCCCCAGAAGATTGCAAAAAATATTTAAAAATAAAGTTTATTATTTGTAAACATTAACTCTATTATATATTCTATATGTGACCCTCCTTGTTTGTTCAAGTGCATATTCCATCACACTATCCTAGCCTTAACCCTTGGCAGAGAACACCAAAAACCAAATAAGGATCATCTTAATCCATGTAACAATATCTTGTCTCTTATATTATGTAAATTGTATAAGATTGTGGAGATTACAAGTTCCTGCATATTAGCACTAAACAAAATATCTTCTACATAGCTATTGGATGGATTAAACCTATGGAAATAGGAAAGATACATTTTGCCCACTATTTCTGTTCAGCAACTTCCCATTAGAAGCCTTTGTTATCTTCTAAACTGGACATTATTGTGGTGATAATCCATTGTAGTTTTATCCTACATTGAAGGATAGTGATATTCTATTTCATAGAAATTATCTTTTGTCTTGTGCCTGATATTTTTGGCCTGTGTGCTCCAATAATTAAAACAGCTCCAGAGATTCACAGATAGACATAGCAAAATGCAAGTTTTACCTTTAGAGTGTGTCCTTGTTTATAATTACCATTGCTTAGAAAAAAGGGGATATGGTTTGGTGCATAATTGTCTATAGAAAGAATTAAAATTTTAATAATTAATGCCATATTATCAATACAGATTCTTTTTCTAGGAATAGTCATAGCTTTATTTTGCTGCCTTCTACATTTAGAAGAAAGGATATTTTTCATCTCTTTGCAATAACGCTCAGAATTAGCCAGATTATAGGAAAAGAATCCAAGGTTCATGACAGGTAACTCAATGAATATTTTGTGACTGCTCAATTTGCTGCTGCAGTAATTAAAGCTAATAGAGTGCTCTTGGGTATGGATTAGAGAATCCCATAAAGATGTCAAACTAAATATTGCAAGTGCTTTTTTTCTCAGTCAGTCAACCAACTAATTTCCTATTGAATAAGTGTGGGAACTCCTTTAGTCAAGTGCCCATCATCCAATAGCAAACTTATAACGTCTGATTGAGTACACTTAATGTGGAGATCTATGAAGTAACTGAATTCTGCAAGTTAAAAAATAATAAAAAGAATTCCTATAGTCTGCTGGAAAATGATGAGAATATGCTACTTCTGTAGCCCACCAAGATTCTATTGATGTTGATTTTTTTTCTTTTAATGATCCTGTAATCCCTTGCATAAGGATGGAGTCAGGATAACTGAATGGAACTAGCGTTTACTGGCCGGATGCCCATGTGGAGTTCACAGCAGATATTTTCTCTTTGTGCCCAGAGAGAGAAATATCTGCCACTACTTAGGATCGAAGTCACAGCCTCCTGATTATGAGGTGAGAGCTCCACCTCTAGGTCATCATGCTGCTCTTATTCTATTGATGTTGATATTTCTTTATTAATTGTTACCTGTCCTAAGACTTATGTATAAGTGATGAGAATATCCAATAAGTAAATGATAATGTGTAGAGTAGTGATTTGTGGACCAACAGTGATTTGTTTTGTTTAATAATGACATAGATCATGGCAGTTCATTGGCATAATTATTGCTTATTTGCAAATTGTCACAAAGGGTGATATTTGACATAAGTAGCATCTTTGTTATTGGTAAACATCATGGCCCAGAGAAATAGTTTTGACAGCCATAAATCAATTCAGAATCTTCATAAATCCCCATCAGTGTAAAAGATTTTATAACAACTGCAAGTTGATGGAATAGTTTGGCACTTTCTTAATTAGAAGGTAGTTGTTTCGTTACTTTTAATTTCCTAAAGACTACAGAAGGCTCTTAAATTCTTACTTTTGAGTAAACTTCACTGAACTCAATGATTAGTACTATTACAATTACATTTCCCAAGGCAATCCATTGCAGCAAATTATACAAATGGCTAATTCAGCTGACAGCTGTGGTAAACAAACAAAATAATTAAAAATAGAGACAATATAAAAAGATGCAATATGTAGAAGGTTGAGTTGCTATTTATTCATTTCATTGTAAAGTAAACAGGACCAAAGGCATTATCTGTTGACATTTCTTATTTCTTACTTGTGGTAAACAAGCATTCCAGGCTGGTATTTAACATGTAATACCCTACAGGTATTGCTATTAAAATATGACTACATATTTTTGTAGTTATAAAATCATCTGTATATAATAATATATTTATATAATGAACATCACTGGACTGTTTTTCTAGATCCAGTGCTATAGCTTAAAATTCACAAAATTATCTGAATTACTTATATTGAATCCTGAATGTATTTACAATAAAATCAAGGACTCATTTTTCTCATATCATATAATGTAATGGATGTGACTTTCAAGATTGCTATTCCACATTACTAAAGCAAAGATTATTCCTTGAATCTCGGCTGTGTCCATTTCTTGATCTATGTTCCTTCCCTATGCCCAGGGTCAATTCTAAATTCCTTTATGTAACAGCATCTTTAGAGCAAATCGGTGTGATTAATTAGGGTAGCTATTTCTTTGGGGATTTTTAGAGAATATTAGAGAACCTGTATTGACATAGATATTAGGGCTGTTCAATGATCTGTATTCCAAGGAAAAGATTATAACACCTGTGGTTGCACACTTTATACCACTTTCTTTAAACCAAGGTGACTTTTTTAGGGGTCAGCAACATGAGCTCTGATATAAACACACCTTCTTCAAGGTTGGGTTACCAGCAGATGTGATATCTGTGCCCACCAGAACACTGAATCATCATTTCCACCTCAAATATGGATACCTAATAAATACACAAGAGGCCTCAATGGCTCAGTGATTAAAGATGCTGGTCTTGTTGGCTGGAAAGCTGACAGCTCAGGTTGGAGACTTCAGAGCTGTGCAACAGGCTGAGCTCCCATTCTTGCTCAAGCTCCTGCCCACTAGCATTCAAAAGTATGCAAATGTGAGTAGATAAATAGATACCACTTTGGTGGGAAGGTAACAGTGTTCTGTGCACCTCGGCATATAGTCACGCTGGCCACATGAATATGGAAATGTCTTCGGACAATAGCAATAGCACTTAGAGTTATATACTGCTTCACAGTGCTTTACAGACCTCTCTAAGCGGTTTACAGGGCCAGCATGTTGCCCCCAACAATCTGGGTCCTCAGTTTACCAACCTGCGAAGGATGGAAGGCTGAGTCAACCTTGAGCAATGCTGGCTCCCTCAGCTAAGGAATGGAGATAAACACCACCTCCTAGAATCAGATATGACTGGACAGGGGAAACCTTCACCTAATAAATAAACTTACATTTGTAGCATAAATCTATGCCTATTTATTAAAAGGTGTTTTGCAATAAAAAATGTACTGGCCATTAACTATTAGTAGGCAATTTATGCATCTTTTTTTGTCATTTTGCTTTAGTCCTAAAGAAAATCTTCTTGAATCTATGAGCTTCAGATAGGGAGGCCTTATTGCCATTATAACAATACAAAAGCAGTATTCAACAATAATTACCAGCATCATAAATGCCATTTTGGGCTGGGTAGGCTGGGAGCTATAGTTCAGCAAAAGCAACTGGCTGATTACTGGTATTGATTAGTTAACTAAGTTAGAAGGAAAAGGAGATTTTTTTTTTTTAAAGTATTATTATTAAGTAGAGGAATAATAAGACCAGCAACAACAGAAGTGATATTTGAATTCTTGAAAGACCAGATCCCATTATTCATGGGGCAAAAATCAGGTATATGGGTATATGTATGCATGCATGCATGCATACATACATACATACATACATACATACATACATACATACACACATACATATTAATGTAAAATGAAGATAAGAAATGCAATGTAAAATGAAGATTAAAAAAAGTCAATGAGTTTGAAGGGTGCATCAAGAAAGTAACACTGGCTAATTACTCACCCTACCTGTGTCTCAGAATATCTTCTGTTTTATCCGATTTTATCCACTTCCATATTATGTTCATTTGCTTAATTGCTTATATCTGCTATTGATCTTTTTTCAGATTTTTTTCAAAAAAAGAAATGGATGGGAGAAATGTGCATATTGTTAATAACTTGCCTCATTGGTTTTTCTGGAGTTTCATTGGCTACTACTGGTGATTATGGCTGGCTTCACCTCAAACTTTATGCTCAAGTCATGGTTATCATCATTTTGATTAAAGAACCACAAGGGTAACTACGCAATTCCTTTAAGAAGCTCCAGATACAAATCACAGTTGCAGTCTTAGTATTCCTTAGTTCCCTTTTGTTTGTTTGAATCCTAGTGATGCCTTATAATAAATGATGGTAATTCATGTAAACACCGTTTCCTTCTTACACCTACTTACAATTCTCTTTGAAACCCCATGGCAATTAAATTGCTATAATACAGATATGGTAGAATTACAGATACGAGGTCAATGGCAGTTCCTCTGAATAATATCTGACCATGGAAATTAGAGTTGGATTACAGATGCAGTTAAAGCATAATTGAACATTTATATAGTTTGGAATAACAAATTCTTACTGCTAATATGAATAGTAAAAATCAAAAACTCATTCAACTTTCTCTGAAAAAAAAAAGATTTGTATATTATGTGGATTTTGGATAGCAATGAAAAGTTACAACTCTTTAGCATTCAGATTACTTAGAAATGAAAAGATAAATGACAGTGTAGCATAACAGAAAGTTGTCCATAATAAGTCTAGGGTATTGTGGCAGTTAGTCTGCCCAGAGGGTAGATGTGACTAAGCTAAAACAAATACTATCACAAAAGCTCTATGAGTTGTAATTCCACCATGCTCCTGGCATTCTTTTATTGGCTTCAGCTTATACAAATTTTCATCCTGGAATATTATTAAAAACAAAACAAAGGAGGATCTCATTCTTCAGCACATCAAGTTAAAACCTCAGTGGATTTATAGAAGGCAAATAAACAATGCCTGCTTCTTTGAGGAATTGTCTCGGAAGAATATGACATATGGCTGTTCTGCACTTCTGCAACAGCTATCTCTAGAGTAAATACTTAAGACTTTAGAACAGGAGTTCAGAATAATAAAACTGTAGAGCTAAGAAAAAAGAAAATCTGGAAATGACTGTGGAATTAATTTTTTAAAAAAATGATATGCTTACACCAAATGAGTTTATATCCAGATTAAATATTCTGCAAGCAAAGTGAACTAGAATTCTCTAATTCATATGGAACAAAGATAAACTGAGACTGATTCAGATGTTACCAATACTGGGCTTTGCTCATGATGATTCTGTATTAGTCGTGTGCATTATTAGTTTATTTCATTTTTATTCTTGTCTAGAAATGTATTGTATACATATCTTTAAATAAACATCTAATAGGATGCAAGCTGTGAACAAATATACTTTTCTTTCACTGAAATTGTCCTGCCCTGCCCAGACTTATGAATAATTACAAATTATATCAGCACTAATTCTATTATTAAATATTAAACCCCAGTTCACAATTATACTAGGCCAAAACATGATTTAAAATGTTATGCCTTTCAATTCCTAGCTTTCAAACTTCAAAGCATCTATTCATACCCTGATTTGCATTATCCAGAATTAACTTCAGGGCTGATATAAATTTGTTTAATTTATATCAATACATCATTATATTTTAATTAATTTATTTAAAAATTCTTTTCCACAAAAGGAAAAATGTTGAAGAAGAGTTTGCAGGAGATAAGATGCATTGAGCCTTACTCAGCTATCAATCTCTTCATTACAGTCAAGCCTGTTTCTGAACCGAGCCTAAGATGCATACAGTACAAATGGCTTACATCATCCCATGTACAATTGACCCATGGTATCAAATTCCTTTTAGAAAATTATAACAACCAACACCTAAAATATCTCATTATCCAACCCAGTTTTGAATCTCATGTCAAACTCTGAACAGATGGTCCTTGGGTTATGACCACCTGATCAGCCTCTTTTCAAATCTATACCACACTGAATAAGAGGAACCTATGAGTTCATGCGGTTACAGCATTCCCACAGTCACATAACTGTGATTTCCAACATTCGTTGCCAGCTTCCAAAAGCAACATTAATGGGGAAGTCAGCAGGAAGTTGGAAGTTGCGGTCATGGGAGGTCCTTGCTTAAGGACTTCTTTGATCCTCATTTAACCACAGCCACCTGGACTGCCGGAAATGTCATCATACTATGGTCATGTGATGTTGCGCTTTATAACCTCATCATTTAGGGACAGCAGTTCATGTCCAAAATTCCATGCTAACCCAAGGACCACCTGTAGACTGAATGGTGTAAACTCCCATGCAATGTTTGGATTTCCTTGCAGTTGCAAACTTTGTCTGATGTAGAATTGTCAGGAATTCAAAAGCCTGGATATGTTGTTGTGTTACTTTGGTTCATTCTAATCAGCAGTCTGAACAGGCAAAGGGGTGATCACACAGTTTTTACATTTATCACACATATCACAAACTCATAAAAAGGCGTGAGGTTTTGATTGCCCAATCCTGGCCAATATTTTGACATCCTTGCCCCTTCCCCTTACAGACAACCCTGGGCTAATCAGAATTCCATGACACCCACGGATAATAACAATTGCATGTTTATGTGGAGAAAAAGTTACCAACTACAGTATTAAATAAACAGCTGTTTTTAAGTCTTAAAGGAAAGCTATAATTTCTTCTTTGTCATAAAGCAGGTTGCCCCAAGATATACTCTGGTGAGAATGGCTATCATGCCAGAAATTTATCATTTTTAAAAAAAAAAACTAAGGATGCTTAAATATTCCGATTTGTGGTCCAAATTGATATGATTTTGTAATTTAAAGTGTATTTTTTAAACTTCAAAATGTCTCTGTCCCAAACTTGATTGACATTGAAAAAAGCCTAAGCAGAATTCACTTCAATTCTAGTTAATACATGGATTAGAATTCACTAGGACTGATATATGAAGAAGAAAGCAATGTCTTACAGTACTGATATAAAGAAAACTACTTGAATATGTCTATATGATCACCATTGTTATTATTTTTATCATTCCTCTAGGTTTTTTTAAGTTTTTTTTTTGTCCTTTGGATTTATTATAACTGTTTTCTTATCATGGATGTTTTTTTAAGCAGCAATATATTGGGACGATGTATTGTGGCTTCCAATATATCAGAGTATAAATTTAATGAATAACTTAACTAATAGAATAGAGAATAGAATAGAGCTGGAAGGGACCTTGGAGGTCTTCTAGTCCAGCCCCCTGTTGTACCTATTAGAATATATTTCAGAAACAAATTGAAATGGAATATATTTCTGAATTTCATAATAGAAGCTAATTGAAGTGAGTTTCCCAAGAAACTTCTTAGTTCTTGTATTTTCTTTCAACCTATTTATTTATCTTATAATTATTTAAAGATATGTTTGATTGTGAAAGGAGCTCAGCAGTATTTACAGTTTTATTGTTACTGGTTGACATGCAGTGAAGAACAAGTTGACAGAAACACTTCAAAAACAGGATACTCAGCTATTTTTTGAGTGAAGAACTAGCAAGCCTTAGTTCAAATTGTGCCTTTTCTATCTGTGAACATAAGAACAGAACTGTAGATAAGCTATATTATTTCAAACTCAATCTGTCCTTTTATTTGGGAACAAGAAAGAGTTCTGTCAACCATGGTTGTGGTATCAAGCTGGTGAATATGTGCCTCCATAGTTGTTGCTAAAAGGGAATTCTTACCAGCTTCAGCCAGAATTGTCAATAGTAAGGATGAAGGGAGCTGGAACGTTGCCCTGAAGGATATAAACATATTTAAAAGCATGAGCTATTATGTGTGTTCTAAAGTTGTAGTCTTCTGGTCATTCATCTAAAAGAAAGTTTATAGGAATTTATTTCTAAACAAACATAAGAATAGCTGTAACAGGTGAAATTCCAGTTTAGTATTGTTTCTGTTAATTATTTTCAGAATAACAGAATAAAAGAGTTAGAAGGGACTTTCTAAATCTTCTAATCCAACCCCCTGCTCACAGGATACCCTATACCACTTCAGAAAAATGGTTGGAGCACCCACAACTACTGGAGACAAATTGTTCCTCTGATTAATAGTTCTGTCAGGAAATTTCTCCTTAGTTTGTAGGTTGGATTTCTCCTTGATTAGTTTCCATCCATTGTTCTAACTTTAGGCGCTTTGGAAAATAGATTGACTCCCTTTTTTTGAGGCAGCCCCTTAGATTTTGGAACATGGTTATAATGTCATCCCTAGTCCTTCTTTTCATTAAACTAGACATACCCAATTCCTGCAACCATTCTTCATATGTTTTATATCTTTTCCATATTTTAATTTTTTTTGTCTTCCAAATGTAATGATTAGAACTGTGCACAGAATTCCAGATGCAGAAGGGCCATATATTTCAATAAGATTTTATAGTGGTCATTGTATTTTCAGACCTTTTTTTTAATGAACACTGTGTCAGAATTCGCCTTTTGTCAACTGCCAGACACTGAATTTACAACTCAACTGAACCGTCTCTTATGGTTCTTGATTGTTTTTATGGTTTGTTGCAGACCTGTATTTTATATATATCTTCTCAGAAACCCTATTTTATAATAGAGTTGGTATAAATAAGATTTCTGAATGTAATTTTTCATCATCCCTTTTTTCTGTGTTTAATGCTTTGAGTAGGAAATATATGGGGTGATCCTTAATACACTGCAAAGAAGCTTGTTCTGTGAAGCTCTGCAAGTGTTAATTCTTAAGCGATTGCATTTCAGCTTCTCCTAAAACACCAGTTTTCAGGAGGTTGTATGAAAACAAACACAGAGAAGTAAAAAGAAAAAAATATGGCTATAATTAAAAAAGCAAAATACCAGGCTAAGGATTTCGGCATGTCAACAAGTCATCTTATGATTTACAAATATTTCACCTTAAAGTAACACCAGAGTGAACATTCACAGGAAAAAAAATCCCCCCACAGGATTCATATAATAATTTAATATTCTAATTACAAGATTGCCTGACTTCATGTGACTGCTAGTTTACAATGAAGTAAAATCAAAACTAACATATATCAAAGAAAAGAAAAGCTCCAAATTGTGGCACCTCTCTTTCTCCAAATATTGGGTTACAATTACCATGTGAATATGGAGGTTGAAACCGAAGATGTGGGAAGGCGACAAATGTTCCATCTCTAGTTATTATTTTATAAGATGTAGGGAGTGACTTATCCTGATGGTTACAATTGATAACTGTATGAAAGCAATGAAAGAATGTTTAAAATGTTAGGCAAACCATTGCTCTGGAAGAATGACTGCTCTTGCAAATATCTGATATGAGCTATGCAAGTAATAGATTTCCTGAAACTGAGAAGCTAAAAAAAGAAAAAGAAAAGGATGGTTCTGTTTGGTGAGGAGTCATGAGAAGAATTAAATGGTCCCTTATAAGCAAATATAGATATGACCCCTATTACATTTTAGAGGGATGGAAACAGCAGCTACTGATATGAAACTAATCCCAGTTGCAAATAATACAGGCTGTCAATGCACAACAGCTGAGGTGGTTGTAATGGTAAAGATTTTAATTTACTTTTGTGTCATTAACACAACAGATGCAAACAATAAAGACAAATGTGTTCTGTTCACTTGACAATTAGATCTGGGAGCAAGTTTATTTGCTCTGAATAATGCATTCAGTTAAAATACTTTTTTGCTTTTGCAAATACTTTGTAAACATTGGCATGGTGATTTTTTTTTTCTGAAATAAGAAAAAGAATTCCAAATAAGAGAGACAAAATATATGGTAAATAGCTTTACACCAAAAAGATTTGTTCCGATTATTTTACATAAAATATAAAAATATAAATCTAAGATGCCTAATTTTGTAATCCTCCTTCCTGATAGAGCCAATCCAATCACATTTGCTTGATGCAGATAAAACACCTCAATTTCCTATACAGGGACCATACAGCTTATCCTAGGTTGGAAAATTTTGAATTATGTGCCCAGAGGACCATCTTCAAAAAGTAATAGGCAGTCTATAATAAAAATTAAATTAAAATACATATATGCCTATCTATAATTAAAACAAATATACCATGTTGATATTAATTTATGATATAATATTATGAATAGATTCTCTGTGTACTTAATTGCTTCCTTCTTATGCCTCATTAATTATTACAATATAGTAACAGCTTTCAGACATTTCTAGGGTTTGTCTGCAAGCTTCAAGATCCTCAGATGATGCATCTCTGATCTTCAGAAAATACATTTTTATATTTTCCTTAAAGTAAATGTTAATAGAGATTTTCCTTTATCTTTATAGCAGTTTGGAATTTATTGGGCATTGTGAAGTGAGGATATCTCTATATTATGTAGCATCAACTCTGCTATTCTAAAAACCCAATGGAAGGCAAGTCACTTTGAATTTAATTGGTAAGAGGTGAGTAAACAACCAAGAAATAAATACCGGTAGTCCTCAACGTATGACCACAATTGAGCCCCAAATTTCTGTTGCTAAGAGAGACCTTTGTTAAGTGAGTTTTTCCCCATTTTATGATCTTTCTTCCCACAGCGGTTAAGTGAATCACTGCAATTGTTACATTAGTAACCTGGTTGTTAAGTGAATCTGGCTTCCCCATTGACTTTGCTTGTCAAGGTTGCAAAAAGTGATCCCAGGAACACTGCAACCGTCATAAATATGAGTCAGTTGTCAAGTATCTGAATATTGGTCATGTGACCATGGGGATGCTGTAAGTGTGAAAAACAATCATATGTCACTTTTTTCAGTGCTGCTATAACTTCGAACAGTTACTCAATGAACTGTTGTAAGTCGAGAACTACCTGCAATAAAACACAGCTCTATGACTACCACTAATCTGGATCCAGAAGAAATATTGTTTTCCTATCTTTTCAGTATAAGAAGAGAAGCAGAAAACAGTAGCAATAACCCTAATTTTGGCATGGTGATTTCCAGAATGATACCAGCTGGTAACCTCGACAAATCCCAGATAGATGTAGTGGTCACTCTGTCAAAGGAAATCTTCTAGAGCAAGTTAGAAGGTCCCTTAATGGGAAACAATCACATAACCCTTGTTTCACTAAAGATGGGGTGCAGTTTGATCCCACCACTATTTGGGCAGTCAACTTTCCTGAAGTTGCCCTTTGCATTTTGATTTTAGCTTTACATTCCTTTGCAGACCAGTGACTAAAATGGACCCAGTATAAAGGCTGGTATCTCTGGAAAAGCTTCTCTCAAAGGTGCTTGCTTTTTTTTTTCTTCAGAAAGCAACTGGACTCTTTTTTTCCTTGAGGAAAAAGAAGAAAAGGTTTCGCTTTTCATCCAGGCAGCTTCATTAGTGAAAATCAAATGTTAGTGAGACAATCAAGAGTAGGAGGAAGATCCTCTTGGGGGGGGGGGCTTTTAGAAAGAGAAAACAACAGCTAGTTTTGTTTTGGCTTTTTGTCAGGAACAGAAATGAAAGCATCTCCTCACAGACTGTTTCAAAACCAGAGGAATATTGCCTCAGTCCAGAGTCTGACATGGAGATCCCAATTCCAGTGTAAAGAATGATGATATTAAGTGCAGATTAGAATTTGGCTTTTATTTTATAGAAAATTATTGGACCTGTGGTTCATGTGAAATACTTGTAATATTATTTTTTGTCTTTTCTCTCTATCTCTGTTTCTGGCTGAAGCCAGCAATGCCTAGGATTGTAGAAACCTCTGTAGAAAACATACTGTAGCTTTCTTTTTTCCTTAAACCATTCTCCATTTTATTTTTTCAGTCCCCTTTTAGTTCCCTAATATATAATAAAGGCTTGAATCTTTACTGAACATGTCTCTCTCATTCTGAAATGAGATGTTAATCTTAACATATGCTTCCTCCCACGACCTTAAGCTGAAAAAAGGAAGGCAAGCGGGAGAGAGTTCACCTGATCTTAAGCAAATTAGACCAGAGATGACTTCTCTTGGTAAAAGTGCTGATTTATTTATTAATTAGATTTTTTCTTGTGTGCTGCCTATCTGGTCTTGAGGAGAGTCTGGGTGGCTTAAAAGCATTAAAACTGATAGACATTAAAATGATGAATAATGACAATAATAACAAGTACAGTTAAAAGATGGGGAAGGAAGGAGCACAGAGTACACTGGGAGAGGTCAGGGCTTTTCTTAATCCAATAACCATCTCTAGAATGGTGCACCCCCATTTGGGTCCCAGGCCAACAGGAAAAGCCAGGTCTCCAGGGCCTTACAGAAGGTCAGCGGGTGGGTGCAGAACTCACCTTGGGATACGATGTCCCAAAGGGCAGGAGCCATGGCAGAAAAGGCTCTTCTTCTGGACCCTGCCTGCTGAAATTCTTTGACTGATGGGGTCTACAGCAGGTTCCTTCAACTGGTATGGGTAGGACAGACCAATCCCATTGGGTTGAAAAGGTTCTTCAGATAACCTGGACCTATGCCATGAAGGGCTGACGGTGGCATTACACCATATTTTTTCCTGTCACAGGAGCAGGGGAGAGTATAGTTGGGCTTATGGAAAAAGGGCTTAAAGATCCTACAGGAAGCATAGAAGGCAACCAACCACATCCCAGATGTAAATGTATTTTTTTATTTTATATGCCATCTGTCTCACTACCAAAGCAACTTTGAATGGCTTACAATACAATAAAGCAGGGGGTCCTGAATCCCAGGTTGCAGCCCACTATCGCGTCACGGTTTGTTTGAAATTGGGCCATTGGGAGAAACAGGCAAGCGCTTGTGCACAAAGCTCCACTCATGCGAGCTGAGGGGCCTTGTGCTCATGCGTGAAGCTCCATTTGAACTTCATGCATGAGGGCTCCCCATTCGTGCGAGTGGAGCTTTATGCACAAGCACAAGTGCCCTCCACACAAGCACCCTCTGCTCGTGCAAGCCAAGCTTCGCACAAGAGCACAAGTGCCTGCTGCTTGAGCGAGTGGAGCTTCGTGTATGAGTGCAAGCATCCTTTGCTCAAGTGCAAAGCTCCATTCATGCAAGTGGAGGGAACACATGTGCACCACTCGTACAAATGGAGTTGTGCATATGCGTGTGCACACCTAATTTGAGCCTAGTCAATAGACCAATCAATACTTTATTATAGTCAAGAGAAGCATAAGAGGCATAGATGCAGATAATTAAAAAACTTAACAGATACAATAGTTCTTTTGTATTCAAATAAATGCTATAAAAAACTAAAATATATAAAAAAAATCTTAAAAAATCTTAAAGGAAGGTAGGAGCAATAGATAAATGTTAGCGAGTATGGCAAAACAAACACAATACAGAGTACTTTAGAATAATGAACAAGATGCTCATTTTTATATTTTTTAAATTTATATGTAATTTTTATTCTGTTGTATCTTTTTAAATCTCTGTACTCAACCTCTTTATGCTTGTTTTTTTATTGCAATAAAGATTGATTGATTGATTGATTGATTGATTGATTGATTGATCCTAGTCATTTATGCCTCTAGTAAGAAATTTGGGTTAATTTAGTCAATGAATCATTTGTTTGGTTGATTGACTAGGCTCAAATTATCCTTCAGACTCATTATACTTTCCCAGTATTAGAGCTTTCTGTAGAGAACTAGGTGTTCAATAATGTGTCTGAAGGATAATTTGAGCCTAGTCAATTGACCAAACTTTTATTATGGTCAAAGACTAGCATAAGGAGCATAGATACAGAGAATTAAAAAGCATAAAAGAGAACAAGAGGATGTCCAGCAGCAAGGTAGCCAGACTCAGTTAAAGTAGAAATGGTGCATTGTTAGAAGACCTCCAATAGATCATCATGGAGAAAATCTATCTAGGTGGTTGATAAATATTGATTTGATGGCAGACAATCAATCAAACAAGCCATTACTCAATTAATTTGTAATGACATAGAAAAAAGCTCATCACTGAAACAAAACACCTCAGAAATAAGCTGACACAAGGCAAGAAAAGTGGAACTGGTAGCTTTGCCATCTCCTTTTCTTAATCAATCAACCCTTTCAGTCTGGCTCTATGAGTATAGCCCAGTACCCATGTTCTCATTGTTGAGTGGCTCAAAAACCTGTCTCGATCAGGCAGAATGTAAAAGTGAAATGCAATCTCAACTAATCAGCCTTGATCCCATATTCAGAATGCATAGAGCAGAAAGCTGGGAGCAGAGTTGTATTTGTAGTAGCAGTGGCAGGATCAGTACTGAAGCAGATCTTTTTACTACCTTGAGGGACAGCAAAACTAAGACTTGTAAGCTGGCCACATTGAAGAAGTTGAAAGCTGAGAAACTTAAAGACGCCCAAAGGAATGTTAGCCTTGCCATCCAAGAAGGATTCTGACAGGCAGAGATTTAATGAGGTGATAAAACTCACTGGATGGCAATTCATATCACTGTCAGGGATCCCATCACACCTCTCCATACCCCGTTGAACAGTCTACATATCCAGAAGCAAACTTGTAACATCTGTAAAGTCTGTAAACACCCCAGATGCAGCAGAAAAGCCATTGGCTCTGCAAAGCACTCTGAAGAAATGCAAAGTCTTTTGAAGCCACTATTTTGAGGTTCACAAATCTGCTTTGAGGGGTTGATTTGACTAAAATGGAAGCCCTCTTTTAACCTTTCTGTTAATTCATATCCAGTACCTGCAGACTTTCCCATAATAAATGTATTAGGATTAAAATCAAAGTCAGATGTTAATGTCAAAGCTGCCTCAGCTTGAGTCTCTAAGTAACAATAATCCTTAACACCATTGGGTTGAGAAAAGTATACTTTGCCAGAAGTCAAGTGAAATAAAGTAGTGCAAAGCCAGAACTGAAATTTGCATGCCAAAATCCCAAGTATATTATAAATCTTTCCATTCCCCACCATCTTGTCAGAACTGAAGAAGCTTCTTGGATGAGAAGCTAAACATCTTCAAAGAAAAACAAGAAAGTCCAGTTGCCTCCTGAAAAAGCACTTTTGGGACAAAATCCCAAATGTAACTTTTTCTTCCCAAAGGTGCCTCCCATAGCTGGTCACCTCCTGTCCAATCAAATTTAAAAGATATTTTTTTAGAATGGTCTGTGCTCCATCCCCAATTGGTTGAACTTGAGACAGTGCTTGGAAAGGAATGGTGAAATTTCATTCCCCCAAAGTTTATCCCCCTCCCATCTGACCCCCAGAGTTCATGGCAGATTGGCACCGAAAGAAGTTCTTGAAGCGCAGTAGCAGAGATTGAGGTGGCATCTAACAGTTACATCAATAAATGGCAATAATGCTGCCTGAAACATTGTGAATATTTTTCACAAGTTGGGAATGGTCTTCAGCAAGCTCATCTGAAAAGAGTGAAAGTTAGGTAAAGTACAGGTACATGAATGAATAAGCAGAAGAAATATTTTGAAATCTTTATTGCTTCATTACAATGGATAAAGCCATGAATCAAAATAATGTTGCATGTTAATATTTAGGAAGATTTGTGACGTGATAAAGCAAAGAAATATTAGAGTAGGATTCATATTTTAATACAGAATATTCTTAAAGTGAATATAAAGATAAAACCAGAAACTTTTCTTTGGGGTTTAATGGAAAAAGACCTGGAAATCTTTTTGGAAATCTGATGTTATATATGTTGATGGCAGCAAGATTACTTTACTGTATGCACAAAAATGGAAGGACGCTTCAATCCTCACAATGGATGAATGTTTGCAAAAGCTGATGGAGTTAGCAGAGATGGCTAAATTGACTGCTTTGATAAAAGAAAAAAAACACAACCACTTTTGTTTCTACTTGGAAACCGCTTCTGGATTTTATGCTTGAGGTGGAAAAAACATGAAACTTTGATTTTGGATTTTACTGATTAGATAGATCTGTTGTTATAGACAGGGCTTTTTTTGTCATAGAACGTGCCGGAACAGAGTTCCGGCACCTTTTTTTGATGGATTTTCCAGAGTTGCGTTCTTTTCCTATTGTTTCCCTTCCTATCCTCATTTGTTTTTGAAAATGCCCCGCTGGCAGTACAGTGCGAGCAGGGTCCGCTCTGGCGCTGTCTGCCTCCTCTAGGAGGAGCCATGAGGTGCCGGAGCACCACAGCCAGCGCATGGCTTGATTGGCTAGGTCGGACCATGTGGTGTGGAAGCCGATGGTGGCGGTGGGAGACACATAAACATGGAGGCCATCTTTCACAAGAGGGTGAGTGAGCCTTTTGCCTTCCCTTACAGAAGGTGGGGTGTGAGGTTAAAAAGAGGCAAAGTGAGAGGAAAGAAAGGCGGCTGGCATGGAAGCTTGCCCAACAGCGAAACTTTGCTGTTTCAGTGCCTTGGGTAGTTCAAAGGCTGGGATGTCTACAAAAATCTCTTTTGAGTCTTTTATATTTTATATTCAAACTGCAGAGGGGAAGAATAAGAATAAAGCCAAAGTCTTGTGATTTGGAGGTATTATTATTAATAGTAATATATATTAATTATGTATTGGTCAGATGTAAAGGTAGACCTACAGTATGAGGTTTAATCAGATCTATTTATTAAATTGGGTTTAATTTAAAGGTAAATTAAAAGTAATCTGTTCACTGACAAAGTTTCAACTTTAATTTGTTTCAAGTCAATATCCATATTAAACTCCAAATATAAATTTTTCCACTTTGTTTGACAACTTCTTAAAAATAATTCAATCTTTCACAAGCAACCAAATTTTGTTTTATTGGGCTAATTTCATTCCACATAGAAAGCTGATATTTCCACTCATTAAACTAAATGGGTATGCCAATGGTAAATGTCCCAAAAGATTAATAATTTAAATAATCATAAATAAATTTATTTATTTATTTAAATAAATATTATTTATTTAAATTTAAATAATTTAAATTAATTTAAAGCCACACAGTGCATGGTAACATTAATAGTATTAACTTACATTGAACAAAATCCTAGTCTTTTAGATACACTAAAAATTGAAGGGTTTTTTTTTCAACTACAAAGGTAAACCTTGTAGGGTAGGCAAGGCGGGTTGTATAACATGTGTGAGTTCCGGCATTGGTTATAAGAAATGGCTAGTTTGTATTATTATGTAAAAGTAAAAAGTTGAGGTTTGATGTTACTATATTATTCGACTGCACCAAAGGAAATCAGAAGTCAATGTCTTTTCTTTCTCTTTCCCTTCTTTTCTACACTTTTCTCTATCCTTTTCCCTCCCCTATTTTCCCTATTATTTGTTTTTGTATTTTATATTATAAACTAATAAAAGGGATAAAACCAATACTTAGGAATATTTAACATTACCTAATATTATCACTTTAATCATGTGGTAAAATTTGATTAACCCAATGTTAATCATCCAAAGTTATATAAACATGTACAGTATTTCTCTGATTTTTTATTACATTTAATTTTAGTAATTATGTTGTCCCAGGGCTTAAATGTTTTAGTGATTGATTTTTATAGCATCCTACAAAATCTTACAAAAAGGTTGTTGCAAATCATTTTGAATATAACTTTACATAAAATAAATAACACAGCAACATAAATGCTTACTCTGTATTTTTATTTCTTTTTTTTCTCCATGCCTGGCAGAAAAATTATTCCTCTGTTTGCTATATTTGCTGAGGGAAAAAAATCTTTATATTTATGTTTGTTCCATGAGTTGATAAGAAAATATATGGACCTCTAGGTATAAATTGATGCTTTGAAGTAGGAATAATGTCTACCATCCTCAGCTAAAGCACAATGTATCATCAAAAGACAGCTGACGGTTGCTGCAAAAAAAAAATTTCTGCAAAAGAGTAATAAAATAAACTTGATGCAACCAATGGCTGGTAGGTAGTTACTTCCTGTACAGAGTCTCATAGTTGATCTTATATTTTTTCAGGAATCTGGTTAGTACAGGAAATTTTTACCCCTTGGAATGGAAGAACTGGGAAATATTTCTAGGTGCAGATCACCAGGGATCAAGTTGTGATAATAAAAATATGTAACAATACGTATTCAATCTGGATTAAATATTAATTTAAGGATTAAATCCATAACAGCTAAGAAAACTTTTGTAGCTACTGTTGAAATTAAATTATTTCTTCAGTATTATTGGGACAACCCAGATTTTACTTCTCGTTCAAATTTAAAAGATTCTAGACTTTTCACCTGCTTAATGTACCTGAACAAAAGTCCTTTGTGCTGATGATGCACGACAACAAATGTCTCTGCTTGGCAAACTTACATTTCGAATAATACCAAATTGCATTAAATTTTGCCATAAATGTTAGAGGCTTCTTGACAACCTGTTCATCCATGACATCCTGCTGGCTGTTCATGAAGCCATACAGAAATCCAAACAAGCACTAGATGCTGGGATGAGTAACTGGGGCAAGGACATTCCCATAAGAAGGCAGAGAGGAACTGCTGATGCTGGGCTAACATTAAAGACCAATTCTTAAATTACTGGAGGAACTCTGGGGAAGACAATTGGGAAAGAAGGAAAGTGAACATAATGGTGGGCAACTAAGATGAGCTGTGGCAGCTCTGTTTGTTGAAGATTTGTATTTTTAATAAAGAACAATGTGGCTTGTATATTCAAGTTGGATTCAGCAATGTTTATACACTGAAGGCTTGTTGGTTGGAAAAAGCCCTGAAGTTCAAAAAGTGGAGGTGGGCAAGTCCAGGAAAGATTGTCAAAGAAGAAGAGAAAGAAGTATTGTGGGACTTATGTACACAGTGCAGAATGATGGAGTGATGGAAGTTCAAAGATTTGACTATCCAGAGAAATGCCAAGTGTTACCCAACAGAAGGAAAATTCCTTCAAATAAATGTAAATGTCTAAAATAGGGAATAGGTAAGGACTAGAAATGTATCTATAGCAACACATGCACACAGCCAGAATTATAGAATGCATATACTGTATGTCCTGAGACCAAACACTCATATAACACATCAAATTACCGTAAAATCAAAAGTTCAACCACTCTACATTTTAGAATCACAAGTGGCTGTGCTTGTCTCAAAATGGGTAGCAGAAGATAGGAGAAATATAATACTGT
This sequence comes from Azemiops feae, assembly GCA_023970755.1. Classification (NCBI taxonomy): domain Eukaryota; kingdom Metazoa; phylum Chordata; class Lepidosauria; order Squamata; family Viperidae; genus Azemiops; species Azemiops feae. The sequence goes on from JALGBA010004198.1 coordinate 1,763,680, forward strand.
GTATTTATTAAAAATCATCCACACAAAGTTTGGCTAGATGCAGTTTATTTGTTTAATAACAGTGAAGCATTCTGAAATGGTATTTTGCACTATGTTTCTGTCAAATTGTGATCTCCACAGAAAGTCCAGTCACAGACAGCCTGAATCCCATTTCATAAAGATTGCATTAGTTCAGGTATAGAGCTATTCCCCCCCCCCCCAAAAAAAAAAACAAATCTGGTAAGTCAAACCATTTTTGGCTGAAATTAATAGTTTGATGAAGCTGACATAGTAGTTACTCATAATAAATGAAGGACCATGCTTTGTAAGAAACTTGTCTGATTTTTTTTAGGCACAAGGTTTGCAGAAGATCACATAGAAGATGTTGATTGCTTGAAAGATAGGCTAAATAAATGTAATAAATAAATATGATCCTTTTAATTGAAGATTCAGAATAGAATACAGAATAATAGAGTTGGAAGGAACCTTCAAGGTCTTCTAGTCCAACTCTCTAATTCAAGCAAGAGGCCCTATACCTTTTCAGACAAATGGCTGTCCAGCACCCACAACCTCTGAAGGCCACTGGTTAATTGTTCTCACTGACAGGAAATTTCTCCTTAGTTCTAGGTTGCTTCTCTCCTTGATTAGTTTCCACCCATTGTTTCTTGTCCTGCCTTCTGGTGCTTTGGAGAATAGGTTGACTCCCTCTTCTTTGTGGCAGCCCCTCAAATATATATTGAAACACTGCAATCATGTCACCTATTCCTTCTTTTCTTTAGACTAGCCATACCCAATTCCTGCAACTGTTCTTCATATGGTTTAGTCTCCAGGCCACTAGTCATCTTAGTTGCTCTTTTCTGCACTCTTTCCTAGGATTAAATATGAGTTCTTTTGCCCTAACACACAACTGTTGATTTTCTTCTATATCAGACATGTCATGTGACGTCGCGCAACATATTGGGAGTGTTTTGCCATTGCCGGCAATGAAGTGGGCGTGGCTTCAGCGTGACACATCCGGCCCGCGGGTCGGCAGTTTGACACCCCTGTTCTATATGATCTTCATGTTAGAAGATAAATTGGAATATTGTGCATCATTTACTTATTTATTTTTTGGATGCAAGACCTACATTCATTTTATGCCTGATATTTGCCTTTGGTGTTGCCATCCCAACATATGCAGAATGTCTCAGCAGAAGGTATAAAATGCAGGCTTGTGGGAACAAATCAAATCCAACTTCAAATTCGTGTTCTATCACAACAATGAAAGAGAAACAAATCATCTTTATGTCAAATTAGTTTTGACAGCCTCATTCTTGCAGCCTGAGTCCTATGGTATGTCTTCCATTGATTGTATTTATTGGTTCAAAGAAAACAAACTACTAGCTATAGATGAAAATAATTAACAGCAAGAGGAAAGAGATGGTGAGAATCAGCTGTCAAGAAAAGCAGTGTCTTAAAGGAGATATCGATGTCCTTTCATAGAAGTGTCAAGAAGAAATGGAAAGATAGCTGGGCAATTTCCTTTGCTGCTAAAACTACAGGGGAAAAAAAACCACCTTTAAATTTTAACAGTCATATATATCTAACAGGATATAATGCTGCTTTAGAAAGAAAGTTCATCTGGTATTTACTCTGAGGGAGGAGGGGAAGGAAGAAATGAAAAAAAAGATAACAAGAAAAATGTTTGTGTTTGTCCTCTTGACTGACTGCTGCTTTTGTGCCACTGTGAAACAGAGAACAAATGAATTTACATATATATGGCATGAGATTGAAGGACATGTGAAAGAAATCATTCCACCATTCATCCACTGGGTTTCTTTTTTCCAGTGTTTAATTGCTTGGGGGAGAAATACCCCTTAGGTGTAATTCGATATATATGTTTCCCCATAAGATATTTTATACCTTTTATAAGGTATAAATTTGAATTTGTTTGTAACCAGAAAGTGTACTGGAATATTCCGATGTGCAGATAATCAGTGGCGTGGCATAAAATCAGCCGTAGAATGAACTCTCTAGAAGTCAGTGTTATAGAAAGGCAGAGGTGCAGAAAGAATCAAACTGTGTAATATGGGGGTGTTTAATCTTGACAACATTAAGACTTGTGAATTTCAGCTCCCAGAAAACCCATGGCTGGCTGGGGAATTTTGGGAGTTGAAGCCCACAGGTCTTAAAGTTGCCAAGGTTGGGTACCCTGGTGTTATAATCACATAAAGATAACTAGTCCAAAGTTTTGAAGCTATAGGAGGCCTCCAAAAATCTTAGTAGACTTGAAAATTTGTCCAAACATTGCTAGAAAGATCCAATTTTTATTGAATTCTGCATAGTAATGTAAATTACACTTTAATGTAATTTTAATTACATTTAAATACAATGAATTAAATTAAATTTCTTTAATTTGTTGTCCTTGCTTATTGGACTGTAGGTCCTAATATAGCCTTCAAGCAGAAAAAGGTTGACACCACCTATCCCATTGGAAAAGTATGAAAGTAAGGCAGAAGTTACTTGTTGTGGCATCTACAGCTAGAACTGGTCAATTGCCCTCTTCCCATCAAAATAGTATTAGAACTTTCTAAACTTTATTAGAATCAATTATTACGCTGTGCATGGAAATGAAAAATGAGCAGGATGACAATGGAGAAAAACTTCTGCCAAATGTGAAAATGGATAAGCTGTCCATTTTAAGACACACTTTATTATAGCAAAGCCATCAAAAGTAAACCCATTGAAAACAATTTGTCTTTTCTATTCCATTGGGCAGCACAATATTCCTGTTTTAAGGGGTAGAAAATGCCAGTTGCCCCAAGATTAGGAGATGAGAAATTGCTATGAGAGGATACAAGTTGATAATATGCTTGTTGATACCATGGATAATTGTCACCTTGTAGTAATGACGATAAGTAGCAAACAAGTTGTTTGAAAGGACCAGATCAGACACTTTGTCCTTTGGAGCTTTATTCTATTTTGCATATAAGTGTTGCTAAATGACTGAGTAGCTACAGATGTCGTAAATGTTCCCTTTTGTTAGGGGCATATAAGAGTTCTTTGACAGTAGATGATAAGAATACTCTTCCCAGGATAGTCCAAAATAACTTCTCTTATTCATTATTGGGGGAATTTTGCCTTTTTTGGGGAGGTAAAGCTCTGATGGTAAACCAATTCACTCTCATCAAGAGTGTGTTAGAGAAAAGAGTCAAGGAAATAAAATGAACCAAATATGCAACTGGGGTCAAGAAATCAGAACTCAAAAACTGATGACCAAGAAGGAACCTCAGAGTTTCACAGGAAGCAATAGCAGATGGGCCAATAAATTGTAATAGTTGAAACCTCAGCTCTTTCTAGACCAGTGGCCAGATTATGTGAGAATTAGACATCCTAACACAGAAAGACAAATATCATGTGATAGACATCATTGAAGCTTGGCGAGATGATATTATCAGACAGCTACAATTTATTCATAATCCGATCCATGGGACTGACAAAATGGGTTCACAAGGATGTCTGCTTTTTCTTTTGATCTTTGATATAGTTTTAGAATCCTCAGTCTATGCTGTTAAATAAAATAATGCTCACGGCTCTTCTCATGGTTCATTCATATATACATCAGTATTATAGATGGATTATATTTTATTGTTGTTATTTTCTCTTGAATTTCATATGCTGACTCTGGCCTTGATGCAACAGATTAATGAATTTGGATGAGTTGTGCTACACTGTTAATTAGTCCATGTCAGAACCAGATGGGGAGAAAACAATTCTGGCTCGATCCTATCAAGAATGAGTGGCTTGTTAAATTGTTAATGCTTGTTACATTTTGTGGGCCTAAGTACTCCTAGTACCCACTAGAGGTCTTCAAGCATAGACTGGCATTTCTGTTCTGCCCCATAGATTCTTAGCTTAGCAGGAGATTGAACACAATGACCCATAATATCCATTTGAACACTGTGATTCAGCATTAAATTTGGATACAAAGAAATTATTTTATCACTGTCATTGTTATACAAGTGTGAGACAGAAGTCCTTATCTTTCTATTGGAAATCATGTCCCACTCTACCTTCAGTACAACCCAGCTTTTCTCTTTTGGTTAGCACAGGGGAAATTTATCCCGTGATGATGATTTTCCATAGCTATTATGTGCTTTATTAATTGTTCAAAAAAGCAAAGAAAAAGAACTGATTTTGTAATGCTATGTACGGTAGTAGTGGCACTGTCTAGGATAAGGTATATAGCTAGGTCATTTAATACTGTTACAAACTGTAGCTGCATATAGGTCAATAGTAAATTCAATATGTACTATCAATTTATGTAAATTAAATAGTAATTAGCAGACAGGAAAACAAATTAATATATGCTGGATAGTTTTGCTATTAAAAATCTGATTATAGGTTAAGCAATGTATTAACAGCTATCAGACTGTAAATAAAATAGGAAAATATGTATAATGTACATCTATAGATTGAAATGCTTCTGAACTCTTTGTATACTCCACATTCTGCTTTATAGGATGCCATAGGGCTAGGCACCTCCCCCTATTCTATATAAAATCTATGAGAAACTAAAGAGGGAAATCATCTGATGTCATAAATTAGGTATCACTGGCACACTGATGGTGCATTTCAGCTGCTATTTGCCCAAATGATGTTATCAAAGTTGGTGTGCATATATCTAAGTGTCTAGAAGTCTATATGGGAAGGAACAGGCTCAAGCTCAACTCTAGCAAGACCAAGTATGTATGGGCTTTGGATCACTGGCTCTAGAGATTACCATTATTACCATTCTTGGTTCTAGCGCAAAACAAAAATTGGGAGTGATCCAAGTTCAAACCATCATCCAACATGAAGCCAGCTAAGCAATCACGAGCAAGAGGAAAGTCTGTAAATGATATGGACATATGTATTTCCTTAAGTTCCTTAAAATAGAAAATGAATACAAATATAATTCTATTTGGGCTGACCACTGAATTGTGGTGCTCAATCACAAAAGACTATGAATCAAATTATACACTATTTTGTTCTTCTGAGAAGAACAAAGTTGTTATTTAAATGTATTAAGCAGGGATGGACAACCTTGCCCAGCAGAGGATGGCATGCCCTCAAATCTGACTTGCCAAGGACCAGAAACACAAATGCATGGAAATATCTACCTTCTTTTTCTTTTGCTAACTGTTTAGTGAAAAGAAGGACTAGGCATGACATGATGGAATTGTTCCAATATTTGAGGGGCTGCCACAAGGAAGAGGTAGGGCAACTTATTTACAAAGAACCTGAAGGCAAGACAAGAAACAATGGAGAGAAGCAACCTAGAACTAAGGAGAAAATTCCTAACAGTGAGAACAATCAATCAGTGGAATGACTTGCCTTTGTTGTGGGTGCCCCATCACTGGAGGTTTTTAAGAAGAGACTGGATAGCCATTTATCAGAAATAGTATAGGTCTCCTGCATGAGCAGAGGGGTGGACAGTTACTGTTACTGTTACTGAACTCTTACCAGAAAGCTAAACTGACCTCTTGAGTAAAGATTTTAAAATAAAACCACGAGTTCCATGAAACTATGAAAAAACATTTTTGTCAACTCTGATGTAATGAAATAATAAAAAAAGATATATTATAGAAAGTTTTAACAATTAAAACCACAAATCTTTCTTATACATGGAGATATCATTATTGTACTGCCAATCACTTGTTCTCGATATCTACAAACAGGATGGCTAATTAGGGAAATTCAGTATGTTGTTATTCAGATGCCCAACTTTAATGAAATGAACAAGTTAGAAATTAAATAGTATAGAAACAAATATTGACTATGTCAGTGACTAATGTTAGGCATTATTTGACAGAACAGAGGGTTACTATTATTGTTAAAGCTGTCATGCTTTATATAGCTCTAGAAAAATAATTGTGTGGTCTCTCAGGCTTAGTTAATGTTTCATACAACAAATTTCTAGGTCATAATATAGAACATGACATTGATTTACTGCCAGCACACCACATAGTAACAGAAGAATAAGCCCGTTTGCCTATTGCGTATGGGAATGGCGATTTACTCCCATCATTTTGAGTTACAATTTCAGGATATAATTTCAAAGATCCATCCTTGCTTTCAAAAAAGGAAGAACAGGAGACACATGCAGGTTTTTTTTCTAGATTTTGTGGCCATGTACCCAGAAGATTTTGTAAAAATAACTCTTCTTTCACCTGTACTTGGAGGAAAAATGTGCCTAAAGTTGAAGGAGGAATAATGTTAGCTAGAAGATTAATACATTCATTTATAATAAATCCCCTCCCCTTAATTCATGCATAAATCCATTTGCCAGCTAAATCAACCAAAGCTTCTTGAACAATGAAGCTGTACCAATTTTCCTGGATTGTATGTGTAATTAACTTAATTAGCATGGGGATTTTTAATAGGATTACAAATGTCTGTTTTATGTATTTCCTTTGTTACTGGACATGGCTGTAAGCCGTCGTCTTACATTTCATCCAGATTTTAGGCATTGTGGTTATTACAGTATTTTGCATGAAATCTGGACCGAACAAAAGGTTTTCACTCTGAACTGTTCAGTTTCAATTCCTTTCAGGTTTTTTCTACATCTTCGCTGTTTTGTATCTAGTGGAAGAGCTAAAGCGCTTCAGATGCCACTATGTGCACTTTAATAGCTTCTAAAGCTGCATTACTTAATAAGTAGAACTCCTTACAAATGCATTAAAGCACATCTAAAATAGCTTGCACCATTTTGTGAAACAGGGGAGGCTCATGTATTCTGCAACAGACAAATGGACGGAGTAACCAAAATTTCAGTTCTCAGGGCATTTAGTTTAGCAAGAAGGCATTTTGCCTTAATTTCTAAAAGTACTCCTTCTGCATTATTTTATTCCTTTTTTTTTTTTCTTAAAACCAAGTTACATTTTAGGAAATATTTTTATGCACTTCTTATAGAAAAGGTCCCATAAGGATGCACAGAATATTTTAGGAGATGCCTTTCTTAACTAATATCACAACCCACTGAATAATGGTTTAATTTAGAGTAGGGCAATAACCATATCATTTCCCTATTACTTGTAAATAATGTATAGTAGCTGGCTGTAATCTCCTATCCCATTTACAGATGCAGGGGTGACCTTATTTCCAGACTCACAGCACTTGTGTCACTTAAGAGTTTCTGGATATATATATATATATATATTTCAAAAATAAGAGTGAGAACCAGAGCAAGAAGTCTCCCACATTGCTTACATTTCTGCCCTTTCCTCTTCCAGCCTCTTCCCCAACTATAATAAAAAACACAGTGCTGAGATTTGATGCTGTCACTGAATATCACCATTATTTCAAGCTGTTGTCGGAAAAATAATTTGGGATTCCAACTCGAGCCAGGATTGTGCAAAAATAAATAAAAATAAGATCCAGACAGCTGTGAAGAAAGAAGAAATGTTTATTCCTAAAAGCAAACAGTTTGCCTTTATGGACAACTATAGAGAAATAGGGTACAGCAACAGACTTTTATAGGGGAGCTTGTCCTGGTTTGGAAGTATCTACGTGCTGACTCTAGGGTGACATTTGAGGTGTGTGTGTGTGTGTGTGTGTATCTCTGTGTGTGTATCTGTGTAAATATGTTTAGGATATTTATTCTTGTGAACATGTTGTTCCTGTGCGAGACATAATTTAATTAACTCTATTTGTGTTTATAGACCTTAACTTTTGATATGTGGATTAGGCCTGGTTAACTTATTTCGGAGTTTGAGGAGGTTTGAGTAAAATTTTTTACCCTGTTTGCTATTTTTGATTAACTTAGTTTTAGCTTGAATGTCAATTATCTAATGGAGACGCTGATTCTCAGTCTCTAAAAGTTTTAATGAAGGATGGAAATAGTATAAAGAATAAAAAATATTTGATAGAAAACTTCTCACCCTGTTTTACTTCACACTCATGAGGGGATCCACAATTAGTTTGTTCAATTTTTTTCAATACTATTGCATCACTCCTAGGCTGTACTGTTATATCAGCCTGTCCCACTCAGTCAGATAGGAAATGTATGTTGCAGACTGCATCAATTAAAGAACTTTGACTGGTAGGGTCCAAGAAGTGAACCTTCTCTCCTGTTGCCCCAGCTCTGTGAAATATTATCCCCTGGGGAGACAGGCCCCCACTCTCCTGATCTTCCAAAAAGGAGTCAAAACACAGTTCTGCAGTCTTGCATGGGGAGCTCAGAAAAGTATACAGCCGTGAGACTCTCTAGTGTCCTGAAAGTGCTTCTTTCACCTTAAAATTAATTTTAACAGTGTCTAATCATCCTTGCCCCTTTCTGAAGTTTTAAAGTTTTGTATCCTATTATTATATTTTAAGATTTTGTTGTTCTCCCCTATGACAAAGATGGGTGGTTCAAAAATGTGAAAAATAAATAGAACAAATATTAGCTGGTGGAAGAGCTTATTGTGGTCCTCAACCCAACGGTTTCCTAGACTTGATTTAACATGAGAAATGGAGTATGATTATTTAATTCTCCCATACAGGCTTTACATTTTCTTCCAACTTGGCTGTAAGTAAAATATACCCTAGTGTAGAAGAGTTTATTCATTTGGAGCAGGTGGGGGTACACAGTAACATCCATGTTTATGAAAGTAATGTTACTATTTAACCATCCAATTTGATTGGGGGGGAAAAGATAAATTATGATTTTTTTCCCCCAAAGGAGAAGAATGTTGCCGTACAATATGTCAAAGGTTCTGGGAGTTACTTGAGTGATGAGGTTCCTCTATTAATGTGAATGTCCTCTCCTCCACTGTACAGGAATTTCTGTGGTGTCTGTAGCATCCTTGACCACCAACCCTTCAATGAAATTCTACAGAATCCTTGTGATAGATTCCCAGAGGGCTTTTTCAGATCAGAAATTAGGATCAACCGGAGAAGAACGTACAATACCGTCCCAATTCTGTTCTGAGTTCTGTCTTTCAATTTGTTTCTCCCCCTCTTCTTTCTGTAAAAAAAGTTGTGTTTAGAAATATGTGTTTGAGTCTTCTGTGGCTGTTGCTATGTATCTCTTTTTGATTTCCTTCTAGAAAAGAAACAATTGAATGGCAACCTTCTTAGCTCTCTTCCATTACCATACAAAAAATAGGCTAAATTGAAAAGCCTGAAGAAAAATAAAATCTCAAGCAAGTTGGGAATGAGAAAGAAAAATGGGAGAAAATGGCCAGAGAATTGGAGATTTCAGCAAAGCATTCACTAGTAGAGCTGCAATGTTGGGGCATTATGCCAATGAAAGATTTTGAATGCCCTCTGTTTTGTTCAGGGAAAAGGACCATATTATTGTATAGGTTCATTTTATAAGTTTTGGCAGGGAACATGGAGATATATCGTAGCATATACATGCACCATTCTAATAAGCTTATGTAGACCAGCATTAAAGAAAATCCTGAACACTCATGTATTCATGGTCTCTGAGATATGTACATGCCCAGGAGTATGGCACTAACTAATTTATATGAGTGTGGCACTAACACAATAGTTCATGCCGAGGACTTAGGCACACTGTCTGGTTGTCTTGTTGCGAGAAGCAACTTTTTTTTTTTTGAGGGCAGACTAAATAGTGCTAGTCTTTGTTCATCTACATGCCAAATGTAAACTCTGGAGGTGTTTTCCTACTGTAGTTTTAAAATATTTTTTTTTGTGTCCAGCTGATTGGTGGCATGCCTTACTTCCTTACAGCTATTCCCAGCAGTTCATTAGATCCTTTGTAGATAAAGGACACCCCGCCCCCCCCCAACCCCAATACACACACCATTATTTTCCAAGTGGTTAAAAAACAATTCCTCTAGGTTTTAAACTGGGAACATTTTTCATGGGATGCAAATGTTCTAATGAAAGTGCTATTGAAATAATATTATAATATAGGTAGCAATGTTACGCAAAGTGTTCCTTGGAGAAACCCTTTAGAAATGCAATAAGTGCATTTAATAATAAGGCTAGGGTATGATTGGCTTTCCCAGAAAAGAAAGGTGGGAAGGTGTAGAAGCAATAAAATTGTCCAACAGGAAGACATACATCCTTGCAGTACAGATTGAATGCTTTCCAAGATTTTGCCAAAGTGACTCAATTCAAGTATTTTTTTTCTTCATCTGGCTTAAACTGCCACAAACACAGGACAGGAACAGGTTAAAAGAGCAAGGCAGCATAGATATACTCAGAAATGCACTAATGCACAGCCCACAAAATATATATGTCAACAATGAAATTCAGATAAATGCCAAATCCACGATTAAACATTATTTGTTGTAGACAACACAAATATGATAACGTTGCAGGCCTTTAGCAACAGGGAAAATTAAAGCATCTCAGCTAATCATCTTCACTGCTATCTGAATACCATTACAATTGGGAAGATTAAATCTGGTCTCCAGATATTTGTAATAAAAAGTAGTTGTTGCATTTGTGTTTTCATATTGTGCTTAATGTTATGCTTCTTCAATGAAGAGACAATGATATTATTTCAAAACGAATGAAATGAGAGATTTTATTTTTGGAATTCCTACCGGTTTGGAGAAAGGCTGCCCATAGCTGTTTTATGTTGCAAGCAAGGAAACTGAATAGTAGTTTTGCGGAGATAGATTTTGTGCTAGGGGATGATTTCTAATACAGCAATGATTAAATATTATTTATGTGTTAATTGTAATACTCACTTTTTAATGGAAATCAGATATGTTTTATTTACGTAGTGATGCAGTCAACAAAGAAATCATTTAATTAATATCTCAAAACAGATATTCTTTGTTTCTTGCATTCATTAAGTACAAATTAGGAGATGAAATAAAACCGTAGAAATTTGGGGATGAAGTGAATTGGGGTACTTCTGGTAGATGAATACACTGAATCAAAATCAAAATCTCAACATGAAGAACAGTTTTAATTTCATCATACTACAAGGAAGGTATATTTTCTGTTCTGATGTGGGGCTGCTTTGAAGTTCCTATTCTAGCCTGCTTCTTCAGATATTTGATGAAATACAAAGGCCAATAATATAGCCAAAAAATAAATAAATTCCTGCACATCTGATGTTTATAGATATAAAAATGTAACAGCATCTGAATATCTTTTCCAATTCCTTCATCACTGCTGTATCAATTGCTAACCTACTGTGTATTTTATATTTTTGATAGTAGATACCAAAAGCAGAAGCCATCAATCAATTCAATAACTTAATTCTTAATTAAAAAGCTGATTGCTGTACTTGTTGTGATGAATTTGGTCTTTTTAAAATTTAATCTTAGGCCCACTTTTTTCACCGTGTTTCATGATTGTCTTCCTCCATTTTTGAAACCACACTTTTTTCAATCTATCTGCTCTCAATACATATTTAGTACATAATGTGAATAAATGAGATGGGGGGGGTGCACGGTCTTATCTCAGTCCTTTTTCATTATACAGGTTACTTTAAAAATGCTATAATTAACATATAGCATATAACATTAGGGATGACTAAAAGGCACTACATGCAAAGTATGAAAAACTTATCAATAAGTTTCAATGCAACATGGGAAATATAACCCATATCTTTTGCTAACTTCCAGCAGGTACTTCCAGCTATTCCTGGCTGGGGAATTCTGGAAGTTGAAGTTCACATCTCTTAAAGCTGTCAAGGTTGAGAAACAGTGGACTAGCTAACATAGCCTTACTTAGCCTTGAAAAACAAATCTGAATTCGTCAACCCAAAAGGTGGAGGAGGAGAAAGAGGAGGAAATTCATTGCTTTCATGCAAATTCATTTGGTTTCATTATTTTTAATTTCTTCAAATTTGAAAAGCCATAGAAAAGAAAAAAAGGAATGAAAACATGTACTTCCATAACAAGATTAGTCCAAATTTATCATTCAGGCTTGGATGACTGGACGATTCCATGATCAATCTATTATGTATGTGAAAATGATAAAATAAAATCTCCCTTCTGATAAATCCCTAAATATCACATTAATATCTTCACACATACCGTGTCTTCCTCCACCAAGCTTCCAGATCTTTGTTTCATTTCTCTTAGCTTTCTAAAAATGTGGAACATTGCATAACACCATTATTGCTTTGGTGTTCACTGTTTCAAGTTGGATATCGTCCTCTTATCAGTATCCAAGTACCTTCTTTTTAGAGGTATGATTAGGGTATGTCTTGTTCAATAATGTGGTATATTCCTCAGCAGCTCCAACTTCTTGACAGCAATACCTCTTGAACAGCTGACATTTTTCAAACAAGGCCTGACAGCTAGTAGTAAAACAATAATTCCTCTTGCCCATGATTACAAATCTATCTTCATTCACAGCACTAACCTGATATTTTGCATTGTTGCTGATTCTCCTATTTCTGATGGTTATGCTGATCACTACGCTAAATAAGATATTACATTGAACAGCCACTGAAAATTGAAGAACTGCAATGGAAAGACATTGATGGCAGCCTATATTATCAAATCAATACATAGGAGAGACGGTGTTAACAAAAAGAGACAGCAAAGGATTCACAAGAAAGACCACGTTCTTTCCTCTACTTTTCACTGGTGTCTTCTGAAAATTAAAGAATAAAATAAGTAACAAATAATTTCAATTATCTTAAAAGATAGATCTTTTTCTATAAAAAAGTTAAAGGGGCTAAGACACCGGTGTCAAACTTGATCACGTCATGTGATGTATCATGATGTATCGTGTTGTTATTTGCTTTTTCGGAGCTGGGATGGGCGTGGTCTGCGCACGATGCATCCAGCCCACAGGCTGCCAGTTTGTCATCCCTGGGCTAACATGAAAACTTGACATATTTTTTTTCTATCTTTGCAATAGTCATTCTTAATTTAGTAAAATTTGACAGTTATAGACCAAATGTTTATAGCTTTTATTATAGAGAAACACACCTCTATATACATTTATTGAATTGCAGTTAGAAAATATTTATCCCTTTCATCAACTGTTGATTCATATTTGGACATTAATTCATCCTGCAAATTAAATCCTCCTGCACACACAATATTTTGCCTTCATTTTCATATGCACTTTTCACCAGCTTATTAATTTTCTACTATAATTTCACCTAACACATGCAATTTTCTGCACAATCATTCCAAATGTTTTTCAAACACCATTTTTGAGTCAAGGACTGAGCCACCTTCAATGAAATATGATGAATATCTGTGTCCAAACTGAAACATTCATCATATATATATATATATATATATATATATATATATATATATTTACTTTTATTTAATAAAAGTATTTATTTAATAATTTAGCACAATGGAATAAGTGCTATTCTTACAATTCTGAAGCCTGGAGGGAGTACTTGAATAGTATTGGGCTAAGAATCTCAGTTTCTCAGCTAAGAAGCTCAGTTTAAAAATGGTTACAGGTTGTTCTCAATTTACAATTGTTGCTGAGCATGGTAGTATAGTCATAGGTCATGCTGGTTGTTACTTAATCAATTTTACAACCCTTTTTACAGTGGCCATTATTAAGGAAATGCTGCAGTTGTTATTTGAATCCATTGTTTGCAACGTGTGATTTTTGCTGGAAACCAGACGTAAATGTCGGGTTTTGGCAAAAAACATAAGTTGTGATCACGTGGTTGTGGGACACTGCAATCAGTTGTAAATGTGGGCCAACTGCTGAGTGCCAGTGCAATGCAATCAAGTGGCCACAGTGGGAAGTTCAGCCATTGGAATTTTGAATCCAGGTCATAAGTAATGTTGGGAGGTCTGTCATAATTTTGAACGGTCTATAAGTGACTGGTCATAAGTCAAGGATTACTGGTATATTCTTAAAGGAAGTTTCAATGAAAAAATAGTTTTCTCGTCCTCATTTATATTTGAAATATTACGATAACTATGAAAAAAATCAGTTTCTCCTCATAACCAACCACTTTGAAAAGTGACATGATTAGTTTAATCTAAGTTCTTGATATTTTCAATAGAAAAATATTGAAAATTGCAAATAAATCCAAAATTGCAAATAAAAGAAGTTGTATTCTAGAAAAATGAGCCACCTAGAATAGAACCACAATGAGGTAGGCAGCAAATTTAAATATAAATAAATAGATAAATAAATAAATAAATATTGTGGTCATATTTATGATATCTTTGAACTTTTACTGCCTTTTTCTTAATCTCATATTAAATATCTGTAACTTCTAAATGACTTCTTTTGAAATTGCTTATTCATTGCAAAATGTGTAATCATTAATGTTTTAAGATCCCTACATTAATCATTTGTCTTAGTGTTTAGTCTGAATTAGTCTTAAAAAAAATTAAGACTGTCATGAAAGCTCTGTAGATAATCATGCAGATAATTAAACCTACCCTTGATCAGTAACTTACTAAAATGAAACACTTGCTGAATCAGAACATTTGAGACAAACTTAATGAAGATAACTCCTACCAGGTTGAACAGAGGCAATCATATATTGCAACTGTTTGCTTATCACAGCTTTTCAATGTGGCCATGTCCCTTTTGCTGTATTCTTTGCAAATGCCTTTGCAAATATTCTTTGCAATTATCTTTCCCCCCATGTATATAATATATAATATAGCCTCTCATCTCCATACTTTTTTTAAATCCCTTCTCTTATGTATATTTGTCCTGAATCCACAGGTTCTTTCATTCCATCTTTCCACCAAGCATGCTTTTTCAAACTTCCTACTACCAGTAAATCTCCATTATCTTATCACTTTGTCGTTTGTACATATACTGAGAGCTTATGCACCAGAGGCAAATTCCTTGTGTGTCCAATCACACTTGGCCAATAAAGAATATTCCAATTTTTTTCACTCTTTTCCAGTCAGCTTCATCTTTTCTAATACCCACTTTCCATTCATTATTTTGGGAAACTAACTTATCTTCTAAAACCTTTTCAACCTTCCACTTTCACTTCAAGCTGTTGAAGAGAACTTGTTGCTGTTGAAACGTGCTCCATCCCCCATTCAATTTCTTTTGCTATGTGTATGTATGAATTCATCTATGCTTAAAGCATACATTTGAGACAATAAGTCCTTTTCTAAATGTACAGTTTTTCAAAACTTCAAAAATAAAACAAAAACAAATAAAAAAAACCCTTACTGTTTTGTCAGTCACCATTCTTATTCATTCTTATCCAAATGGCCCAACCACTTCTTTTGGTACTTTCCATTTAATTCTCAATCATCCATTCATGTCCCCTAACAGAATGTATTACTTCAGGTCAAACTGGTGCTATCCCCCCCCCCCAAACCATTCCTATAAAAATAGGAGATTAATTTCTTACCCATTCCATTCAAGCTTACAATAAATAGCTCATCTGTTCATTAACATTTTGATAATGAAGTTAAAGCTTCATTTACCTTTTGTTTTTTAGTTTGTTGGGTGGGAAAAGCTCTCCCCTGCATGCCCACATCCCCTCCCCATGCAATTCACACCTTCATTTCCTCAAAGTAGACAGTATACCAGGGGAGGTTTGAAAAATTCAGTGGAAATGCAATGCAGAAGTAACTAAAAAGCCAACAACATTGAATTAAAACATCCTAAGAGAACCCATTTTCTGTACCTTTATAAGTTCTTCAGCATATGTTCTTTTCACCCTTTTCACCTGCTTTTTGCTCAAGAAATGTTTTGACAGATATATCAGGTATTATATCCGTATGGGAGAAGTACAAACAATTTTAATAGCTTATCTAGAAATTCCTAGAGGAGACCCATTTTTTTTGTTAAGAGTGTTGCAACATATAAATAATTGATGCTTTAACAACATTTTCTACCTATAGGGTAAGCCTGTAACATCTCCGCTCCCAAGAGAGTCATTTACCTGGAGAAACAGACCTGACACAATATCAGACTGCTGATAGTTTCTGAAAGTGGGGGAGAGAGAAGAAATTAGAATCAGGAGTTAGACCTGCTGCATGGCAATCTATTGCTATCAATTTGCAGTTCGTATACAGAGATATTTGGCTTTCCTGACCTTAGCACATTAGCTCTGTTATTTTAAGACAGATTTAATTAACAAAAGTGATGGTGTGTGTGTGTGTGTGTGTGTGTGACCTTTTGGAGACTTGCTGTTCTATCCTTGATTCAATAGTAAATTCTGCTGGAATGGAAGGAAAGACAGTTCTTTCTTCAATCAATATGGAAGCAATGAATAATAATTCCCCAGTTGCCATTGGAGAAGACAAGAATAATATCTCCATCAGAAATTATACTTACAGAAGGAACAAAAATGAGGGCCAAAGAGTGGATCATGGGCACCTTTCAAAACTGGGGGAAGCATTTTGGAGATCAGGGAGTTGGTGGCGATGATTTTGTTTGTGGAAATGAGCAGACTTATTATTTAAGATAAAATTCAGTGCTGGATTATTTCCCTCACATAAGCGAGTTCAAAAGCGCCCTAGTCAACAAGTCGAATGACATTTCTGTTTGCTGAAAAATGATAAAAGTCTTAGGAAATGGAAAGTGTGAGTGCCAGTATTTAACCCAGCTTTAGTGTGAAGCTATATCAAACTGTACTATCTGATTGAACTGCTTACTGTCAGCCAACTCTAAGCCTGCAGCACTTCAGGCTGAGATCATATGGTACAAAATCACTACAAATCGCTCTTCAGAAATTTGGCATCCGATAGATATATTGAACTTCTTTTCTCAGGAACTCCAGCCAGGATGGTCAATACCCATGTTGTTTTTTGTTGTGCGTCTTACAAGTGAGGGAAAGTAAAGAGGGCTTTGAAGTACATGTGGAAGAAGAAAAAATAATAATCTGATTGAAGGAACTACTGTCAATTGGAATTCTCTCTCAGGCTGACTTTCCTAGACTTACGACCACAATTGAGCCTGAAATTTCTGTTGCTAAGTGAAACATTTTAAGTGAATTTTGCTCCATTTTTATGACCTTTCTTGCCACTGATGTTAAGTGAATCGCTGCAGTTGTTAAGTTAGTAACACAGTTGTTAAGTGAATCTGGTTTCCCCATTGACTTTGCTTGTCAGAAGGTCACAGAAGCTGATCACATGACCCCAAGGCACTGCAACCGTCATAAATATGAATCAGTTGCCAAGCGTCTGAATTTTCATCATGTGATCATGGGGATGCTACAATGGTCATAAGTGTGAAAAATGGTCGTAAGTCACTTTTTTTCAGTGCCATTGTAATTTCAAACGGTCACTAAATGAACTGTTGTAAGTCGAGAACTATCTGTAAAGTAATAAGACAATTATTATATATAATTTATTATATAAAATAAGTTAATTCAATCATCTTTTTTTTATTATTATTTTATAAATAACTCAAGGTGGCAAATATACCAAAAATACTCCTTTCTCCTCCTATTTTCCACACAACAATAACAACAACCCTGTGAGATGGGTTGGACTGAGAGAGTGTGACTGGCCTAAAGTCACCCAGCTGATTTTCCTGGCTAAGACAGGACTTGAACTTATGGTCTCCTACTTTCTAGCCTGGGTGCCTCAGCCATTAGACCAAACTATATGATTTTGTTTTTAAATAAATTAAAATAACTGAGAAATAGAGGGATTGTAAGGGAAAACCAAAGGCTAGATCAGAACTGCCCTGCACTCTGTTCATGCAGTATTCAGCTATGGAATATTCCCCAGCATCAAATATGCCACATAAAGAATATACGAGTTTGGAAACACTATGTTTGGGCACTTCCCTACAGTGTTAGGAAAACAAGTAGCAATGAGGGAGGGAACTAAATCTTTAAAGCTTCACTATTGGCATGTATTTTTTTTTCCTTTTCAATTTCCTTCCTTCCTTTTTTTTTTTTAGTTGGGTAATTTACATTCTTTCAGAAAGATTAAAGCATGACTGTTTTTTTGCAATTTTATTACAGTAATGGCCTCACTTCCAAAAGTCACTTGTAAATAAGCTAACAGTATCTCAGACTTTCTCATGGAGGTAGTAGTCAAAGAACACAGTAGCCCCAGAACTGGAATTATTAGGAGAAAATTGAAACAAAAGGGCTAGTTAAATAATTAGTACACCGATTGGAAAAATAGCCTGACCCAAATGAGTTGATATTATTTATTTGTTTGTTTGTTTGTTTGTTTGTTTGTTTAGCGCATGGCATACAGTGTCAAGGAAAACTACAAATGCTAGACACAATACAGTCCTGACAATCTAAACTGCTAGTTCATTCTGCTTGGCACTTGGGTGCCTATCCTTGGTGAACTGCATGGGGCTCATCTAGCTTCCACCAGCTCACTAGCGGTGCTCGGGTTGCTGGCTGTTCAGGCTCCTCCACTGGCTCATCTGGGTCACCTTGTGTTGCGTTAAGATAAGATAAAATAAGATAACCTTTATTGTCATTTTTATATTGTGGGCACAATGGCACACATCAAAAATGAAATTTAGTTGCCCGCTCTCAAAGTGAAACACATACATGACACACACCTAAAACATACTATGTACAACATATATATAGACCCACATCCCTACATATACATAGCAAATAAATATTAAATACTGTCCATCTTGAATATATAACGCAAGGAGGAAGTTTGAGAGTTCGCAAGGTTAATGCTGTATGGAATGAAACTATGGCTGAATCTGGATGTTCTGCTACGGATACCACGAAGCCTCCTCCCAGAAGGTAACAAGGAAAACAGGTCATGAAGAGGATGTGTAGTGTCCCAGATAATCTTATGGACCCTGCTCAAGCAACGCTTCTGTGCTATGTCCTGGATGGGAGGGAGGGAACTGCCAATGATCTTTTCAGCCATTCTCACCACTCTCTGCACCGCCTTCCTGTCTGAAGCAGTGATGCCTTAAACCAGACTGTGATGCCGTATGACAGGATGCTCTCGATTGTCCCCCTGTAGAAAGTGGTCAGGACAGGGGAAGGAAGATGTGCTTTTCTCATGCAGCGCAGAAAATGCAGGCACTGCTATGCCCGCTTCACCAGTTTCTCACTGTTGAGCGACCAAGTCAGCCTACTCGTTAGCTGCACACCCAGGAATTTGATGCTGGTAACCATCTCCACAGGTGAATCATTAATGCACAGAGAAGTGTGGCTGTGCCTGCCTTTTCTGAAATCAACAATGATCTCTTTGGTTTTTCCTGTATTTAAAACTAGGCTGTTTTCCTTACACCAGTTCACCAACCCCTCAACCTCCTTGCAGTAAGCTTCCTCCTTGTCATCCTGAATAAGGCCCACTACTGTTGTATCATCTGCGAACTTCACAATATGGTTGGTGGCAAACCTAGCACATCAGTCATGGGTCAACAGGGTGAACAGCAGTGGACTTAAGACGCAGCCCTGAGGAGAACCTGTGCTCAATAAAATGGTATTAGAGGTATTTGTTCCAACTCGCACATATTGGGGCCTGTTGGTAAGAAAATCCAGAATCCAGTTGCACAAAGGAGTGTTTAAGCCTAAAAGGCCCCGTTTGTCTACTAGATGCTGGGGAATGATTGTGTTAAACGCCAAACTGAAGTCGACAAACAGCAAACGCACATGAGTATTTCTTTCCTCTAAGTGCTTCAGGCTCAGATGGAGAACGGAAGAAATAGCATCCTCCGTAGAGCGATTTGGTCGGTAGGCAAACTGAAGTGGGTCAAATGCTGCCGGGAGGCTAGATACAATAGTGTCCTTTATCAGCTTCTCAAAGCATTTCATGATGGTGGATGTCAGTGCAACCGGACAGTAATCATTGAGGCCTGTAATTGTGGACTTTTTTGGCACTGGCAAGATGATGGCCATCTTAAAACACGATGGGACCACTGCCTGCTGCAATGAGAGGTTGAAAATATCTGTGAGAACACAAGCCAGCTCCTCTGCGCATTCCCTGAGGACATGTCCAGGGATGTTATCTGGGCCTGCTACTTTCCGAATGTTAACTGTCTGCGGTGTTTTCCGGACAGAGGGGTCATCAAAGCTTGGCACTTGCTCATCAGGATGGGGCACAGCTTTCCTAGCAGGAGTGCTATTTGATGCCTCAAATGCAAAAATGCATTCAGTTTGTTTAGGAAGTCTGTGTCATCCTTCCATCTCGATGGAGCCACCTTGTAATCTGTAATGGCCTGGATCCCTTGCCACATTTGCCTGGTGTTTGTTGGGTCCTGAAAAAAGTTCTGAATTTTCTGGCAATGGGCTTGCTTTGCACCTTTTACGGCACTTTTCAGATTTGCTCTGGCTGTTCTAAGTGCCAGCATGTCACCAGATTTAAAAACCACATTCCGTGCTTTCAGCATCTTGCGGACCTCATAAGTCAGCCACAGTTTTTCATTCGCCCTCACAACAAAGCTTTTCAGGACACAGACATCTTCTATGCACTTTTGGATATATGCAGACACCGTGGTGACAGACTCCTCAACATTTGTATGTTGGTTATCAGTAGCTGCTTCCTTAAACATGCCCTAATCTGTACATTCAAAGCAGTCTTGTAATGCTTCTATAGCTCCCTCTGTCCAAATCCTCACCTGCTTTACTGTAGGTTTCACTCTGACTAATAAAGGTTTATATGCTGGAATAAGCAGCACTGAGAGATGGTCAGAGGAGCCCAGGTGAGGACGGGGGATAGCTTTGAAAGCCTTCTTGATGTTGGAATAAGCAAGATCCAGTGTATTGTCCCCTCTGGTTGCAAAGTCCACATATTGATGGAAATGTGGCAGGGTAGCTTTCAAATCCACTTGGTTAAAGTCTCCCACTGCAATAAATGCACCCTCTGGGTGAGTAGTTTGTAAGTCACTGATGGTATGGTGGAGAACCTTCAGGGCCTATTCTCTGTTTGCATCAGGGGGGATATACACAGCTGTGATAATGGTAACAGAGAATTCTCTAGGCAGATAGAAGGGTCTTCATTTGATGGTCAGAAGCTCCACATCTGGGGAGCACAGACTTGAAACCACCTTGGCATTATTACACCATCTGTCATTTATATAAAAACAGACACCCCCTCCCCTGGATTTGCCACTAAGAGTAAAACTCCTGTCCAGCCGAAATGTTGAAAATCCCATCAAGCTAACTGTTCTGTTCACAACGCAGACATGAAGGCGAGGCAGTTGGTACAAAAGATGTTCTTTATTGAGTACATTTACTGAACAGAAGCAAGCGAGAAATGGCAACATGCCCTTTTTATACTTCCCCTGCAAGGGGAGGCTCAACCAATGAATGCAGGCTATTCTCCCGCCTCGCGCATGCGCACGAGGCTGGAGACAGCCTGTCTGGGTCCCGGGCAGACATGTGGTCTGCCCGGGTCTCTGCAACCGGTCCCGGGCAAACACGTGGTCTGCCCGGGTCTCTGCAGTTGTCCTGCAGATTTCCTGAGCCTTGCTGATTGACTCAGCAAGGCCCAGGACACAACACTAACAGCACTATCTGGAACAGAGGGCTTTAACCAAGTCTCTGTTGCAATAATGACACAGCAATTTCTCACCTCCCGATTTGTTGTTAAATCCAGCCTCAAGTAATCCATTTTTGGTTCTAAGGAGCAAGCATTTGCAAACAAAATAGATGGAAGAGACACTCTGTAAGGTCTAGCTTTTAGCCTAGATGTTAGGCCTCCGCGTTTGCCACGCTTCCTCTTCCAGTCGCACCTCCTCCTTTTCTTCCGGAGATAAACAGCAGCGGAGGGAAAATTCCCAGCTGCAATGGCTGCTCCTCCACTCTGCCGCTGCGGCCCGAAACGCTGCCTTTGCTGCTTTTGCTGCTCAAAACACTGAGCACGATGCTGTTCCCCCCTCCAGCAATTTCTTTTCTTCCTCCCAGCTCCTCCAGACATTGCAGCTGATCTCTCACCCTCCATGTCAGCCGCCGGCAACTCCGTCCTTGATTTTCTCCTCCTCCTTCGTAGTAATCCGAAGCCATGCAGTCTCTCCTGAACAGTTTTCTCCACCGTTCCTTTCACGCTGAATTTCTTCATCTCCAATATGGACTGACATTCGAATGAAAGTTTAGCAGCCCAACTCAGCTTAGTTGTCCCTATTTCTGAAAAGTGTTTCAGTCCGGATTGTACATTTCCCTCCCTAACCCCCACACTTTTGAGAGCTGAAGCAGCCACAGCCAAGCAAGGCACCGCCATTGTTTCCCATTACTGAGACATTGTTTCCCATTACCGAGAAGTGGACCTAGCCTAACATCTGGCTAGGTCCAGTTCTGGCTTCCACTTTCTGTACACATGAACGCAGCTAGGTTTTTCCCACCAAAGTGGTACCTGTTTATCTATTTGCAATATTGCATGTTTTTGAAATGAGTTGAGAGAAAAAAATATACTAGGTTATTTACACAGTGGAACTCCATGTGAGTAAATAGGATAGGCATTAGCCAATAAATAAATAAATAAAATAAAATTGTGTAGCTGCCCATCTCACCAGAGGTGACTCTCGGCGAGGAGATGACTCTAGGCGAGACACAAAAATAGATAAAAGCTACCAAATATCATTTTAGAAACAACAACCAAGCCATAGATAAAGGGAGAACAAAAAAAAAATCTCCTCAACACTGGAGCCATCTAGACAAGTCTCTGGCTTTGTGGGGGCCCAGATCTGGTCACATAGCCAATCTTAAGGACTTTTGAAATATCAAAAGGAATGGGGCTGGTCTAATTTTGGAGGGAAGAATAAGGCCACATAATAAATAAATAAAAAGGTTTGTCAGTGAATACAATGGGACAGCTTAACTTTGCAGCTGGTAACTTCCTTCCACTAAAATAACTGGGTTTCTGGAAACCAAAGCCAGAGCATGATGACTATGGTCGTTTGGGCACCAAACGACCTTCATGATTACTACCAATATTCCTGATTCGTTTGTGGAGCCAAACTCTTCTTGCTTCAGAAAACTTATTTTACCTGGTTAAACACCTTCAGGCAGGTAAGTGATGCCATTCCTTTCCTAATGCAGATAATATGGGCTAGCAGGAAGTCACCTGGGCTATGCTTTTCTTAAAGAATGTTGCTCGCTTGGACCAGAGATTCCATGGGAATCCCCAAAATCAGGAAAGGACACATTACAAGATAAATACATGTGCATGCAGACAAAACCACACATGTACATATGATACAACCTAACTATATTTGATAATTGGCCAGAGAAAAATAATAAAACAACATAAAACATGATTTACAGTTCTTTAGCTCATGCATGTTTCCTCCTAATTTTTCTCCTGTGCACACAAAAGGGAGCAAGTGAAAAGTACTGCAGTTTCTTATTACATCCCAAGTGAGAGCAGGATGCTTTATCCTAAGCCTAGTTAAACAAAACAAAGCAAAAAAACTGAGGCTATCAAAACACAGCATGATCCTGTTTCATTTCACTTAATGAAAAATATAAACTACAATTCCTTAAGGCACACAGATTGATATTTGGTTAAACACTACCATGAAAAAGAGAAGAGGAAGGGAAACAGCGTGAAGCCATATGTTGATAGAATTGATTCAAATTACCTAAAGTACAGCTCGAATTGGGTTGGGCAATGAGCAGCCTTACAAATCTTGCTGAATGCTAACTTCCATCATTCATATATTCTTATGTTAGTTGCTGGAACTGGCATTATCCAGATCTAACAATAAATACATAAAATAAATGAAATATACGATGTATTCAATAGAGAAGCATTATAACAGCCACTATTAAACAACATTTGGTAAGATACACAGAGTCACGGTGATGCAGTGGTTAGAATGCAGCATTGCAGGCTAATTCTGGTGACTGCCAGCAGTTCGATACTTTGGCTCAAGGTTGACTTAGCCTTCCATCCTTCCAAGGTCAGTAAAATGAGGGCCCAGATTGTTGGGGGCAATAGGCTGCCTCTGTAACCACTTAGAGAGGGCTGTAAAACCATGAAATGGTATATACGTCTAACTGCTATTGCTATTGCTACTCCTGCAAATTACAAATTGTTATGGATTATTCATGGTAAGATTTAGACTATCACTTCCTAAGAATACATCACTACTACATACTAAGATCATGAGCTGAAACCCTAAATGTTGGTTGGTTTAAACTGAAATAACTAGGAATATTGAAATGCTGATCCTTATGCAGTTCAAATAGCATTATCTACAAGTGAAAGAGAAATATTAATAGACTGGGGTAATCCCAAGATTTGGTTTTTAATATTCTTTAAAAACACAAAACACAAAAGTGTGCAGGGAGGAGACAAAAATTGTTGGATCAGAACTGATCATACTGAAATAACATGGGTGCTGATTGGAATTCTAAACAGGAATCACTGCATGCCACCAGTTGTCACACAGTTACTGGATCCTTTATTTATGCTCAGTGCTCAGCTTAACTATTGATCATCAAGATAGTTTTTAAGACCAACCTTATAATGGAAATTTTGCTGATATGATTTCTAGCACAGATCTAGTTTGCGGTTGTTGTTTTGACAGAAACTCCAGGCTTTTCTGCATAACTTATTGAAGTGTAGATTAAAAGTGACATGTTGATTTGCTGCAGACTTTGAAGTTTTCTTTTTATACTTTCTGCCTCTAGCATTATACAGTCCACTGAACAAATAGCTTGTATATGAATCTGCTCCCCCTTCTACTTCCTCCCGCCCCTTTTCTAATCTTGGAACTTTGTGATTTTCATTCTAATGCTGTGCGTGGTGACTTCAACCAACAAAACAGAGAAAAAAAGGGATGGAACTAATGCCAACAAGACTTGCTCATGCTCCAGAGGCAAAGCATATAATCACTTTAAAATAGTCATTAACTTCACATGCAATGTACGATTTGGGTACCTTTTCTGCATATTCTGTGACATTATTAACAAACTGAGCTCAGATAGAAGTCTTAACTTCAGAAGATTCATTGGTGGATGAAAAGATGGATCCTGCCCTTCCATGCTAGCTTCTCTTTTCATATTGAGCTCTTTGGTAACCTTATATGATTAGAATATATGGAAGGGAAGAAGGCCATGGTTAAATGGTAGAACACCTATTTTGCCTGCAACAGATTACAATTATATAGATGCATCCCTCCCTTCAGACTAACACTGAACACCTAAAAACTTTACGCATGATTGGTTCATTGACAACACTGAATGAGAAGGTTTGTTAATCTCATGCTCTTCAAGCATTCAAAATGTAAATACAGGTAGTCCTCGACTTACAACAGTTCATTTAGTGACCATTCGAGGTTACAACGGCACTGAAAAAATTGACTTATGACCATTTTGCACAGTTACGACCATTGCAGTATCCCTGTAGTCATGTGATGCTTGGCAACTGATTCATATTTATGACAGTTACAGTGTCCCAGGATCATGTGATGACCCTTTTCAACCATTTGACAAGCAAAGTCAATGGGGAATCCAGATTTACTTAACAACTGGGTTACTAGCTTAACAACTGTGGCAAGAAAGGTTGTGAAATAGGGCAAAACTCTCTTAACAAATATTTTACTTAGCAACAGAAATGTTGGCTCAATTGTGGTGGTAAGTCAAGGACCACCTATATCTCACAATAGTGGATATCAAGTGTCCAGTAAAGGCATTTTATTTCTAGTTTTTTCTCTAATATGTAAAGAAATGGTAATGGGAAGGAACCCAATTCATTATTTGATTAGGTGTTTTCCCCACATGTAGTATTTTACTGTATTAATCAGACTGTGTATAAGAAGCATGTTGCTCTAGCTCAGGGGTGTCAAACTGCCGGCCCGTGGGCCGGTTTCATCATACCGAAGCCGCACCCACCCCATTGCTGGCAATGCAAAAAGAGTCACAATACATCGCGACACGTCATGTCACGTGGCAGGTTTGACACCTGTGCTCTAGATAAACAGTAATATTAAAAATTTCCATCTGATAGCCCAATAGCCGTGACCCTCAGTGGTACTTTAAAATGTTTTAATGGCATTCCTCATTATTATTTTGATCCTGATGCTTCACTAACGGTCACCTCAGAGCCTGGCAAATAATCTCATTTAGATTCAATGCATATCCAAAAATCTTTTCCTTTATTAAAATGAGAGCTATTGTTGAAGCACTTGGAGACACCTTCAATTTTCTTAATATTTGCTTTGTATTCCTGCTATTTGCTTTTCAGTTATCTCTTTCAACCAGGGCAAGTTCTTTTTTAAAGAATCAACAAATAAAAAGGTAGCAAGATGAAAAGGAGACTTTTAAAAACAAAACAGTTAGGTTTTCAACCTGTATAAGCACCCTAAATTCATATGCTTGCATTTATTTTTCTGCATCGATAAAATTCATAAAAAATATTATAATTTATAAATTATAAGTAATTTTCAGTGCTGCTGTAACTGTGAATGGTCACTAAATGAATGATTGTAAGTCAATGACTACATGTATTCTTAAGTAAAAACATTCCATGGCAAAGCTTATACAGCTTCTGATCTTGCTGTAAATATCCTGATGCTTCATCAAGCTTTCTGGAAATGCTCAGAGTACACAAGTAGTTCTATAGTTGTATCATACTCGGGCTGCAAAAATCAGGACAATCACTAGTCAGCAACAAATTGCTGAAGAAAACTCTAACTCTAACTTTGCAGCCATGTCTATGACAACTCACCACAGGCCAACTCGGCGTGGCTCACTTGCCATGGAACAACTCACTGTAAGACAAGAGTTACACTAATATCAAAGAAATGGTGGAATAGAATCATTAAAGAAAGGATGCAAAAGGAGGGACAGAATGAAATGTGAATGGCAAAAATTAAAATAATTGTTTATTCATTTTAAATAATTAAATTGAATTGCTAAATTGTCCTGTGGTAAGTTGTCCCATGGTGAGTTGGCCATGGTGAGTTGTCCCATGGCAAGTTGGTTCTGATGAGTTGGCCATGGTGAGTTGGCTGTGGCAATTTGTCCCATTCCATTTGCAGCCATGCTGCAATTGTCTGATTATTTCAGCCAAAAGACAATATGCCCAGTTTTACACTTAAAACTTTGACTGTGGGCCAGAACAGTTGGCAACATTCCATTAATGTCAGACCAACCTGTTTTAAGCTCAAGATGGTGGTTATGAATCCAGCACCATTTCTTTTTGTCCTTGTTCACAAGAATATACTTTTGGGCATTAAAATCTAAAACCCAAGCTATTATTATTTCAAAAGATGCTTATCTCTACTTTAATAATTTATTTAATTGAACATAATATCAGCTGACTCTTCTTTTTTACTATTAGGATCATAAATAGGCATAGATTGCAGAGGTCTTCCTCTACCTGATTTGCTGTAGAATTACTTTTACACAAATAAATGGAATTGGAGGAAAAGTAAGATCAGTGGTGCCATGATGGGAGATCTTTATTTTTCAGTTCAGTTCATTTTTCAAATGAATGAAGTGGCTGAAGGGTCTATAATCTGTGTATAACGTTCCAAATATGGATCAGGACACTCATTATTTACAATAAGTTTAAAAAGAAACAAACAAAAACCACACTGATACCAAAAGATCACCAGATTGGTGTATAACATGTAATAATTGAGTATTAAGACAAATTTTATATGGTGTGAAAAATATAAACATGTCAAAGATATACAGACTTTGGGGATGGGCACGCGAGACTCCAAGGGAGACAGTCTGGTCAAAATTACAAAAAAAATCAGTGGTATGGGTTTTTGACATTTTGATGGTGAAAACAGAATTTTAGTTTTAGTATTATAATGAAGTTGAGTATGTGCCTTAGAGTTATTGTTGATTCCTGGAAAGTGTATAGATTAGTCTCTGCATGTTTCTTGGCAAGATTTCCCAACTGGTTTCCCCTTGCTTTGATCCCAGAGAGAATGACTGGCCCAAGTTAATTTTTCCTAGTTCATGAAAAAAATGTTTCTGGGTCAGCCTATATGTGATATTTCTCTTCATATTTTACACTGTCATCTCTTCCTCCCAATCAGATAGGAACCTGATTGAAAAGCTTCTTATGAAATATATGAAAACATTAAAATAAAGCTACAAACATACAAGTATATTTGGTGGAAATTATTCACATTCAAGATTTCATACAATCATATTTTATATGACTTTTCTCAGAAGTTATTTCTAGGTCAGCTGTTGATCAACATCTTCAGTAATGAGGTTGAAGTTTTCAAGTGGAGTGGAAAACACTGATTGTGCAAACTTTTTAAAGCAAATATGGAATACTGAAAATGAACTCCAGAAATGACTGACCTAAGGTGAAGAAACTCAAAAATGCATATAAGGAGAACAAACTTAAATAACTAGTTTGAAAATAAAATAAAATGCACAAGAAAATGACTACCGGGCATAAAATATCATGAAGGGCAGAGCTGAAATCACAAAAAGTTTTCAAGTGGATCCTTTGAAGGTTATTACGATGATAGAATGTCATCTTACAATTATTATTGCTATAGGTGTGAAGGATTGGCTAAATCTGGACTTCTAAGGACAGCAAAAATACCTCAATTCATTTTAAAGACTGTAATTTCTGAACAGAGAAACTGGTCAATTCTGCAACTAAAAAGGGGAATGGAAATATTCCAGATAAACAGATGACACGCTGAACCTTTTTTTCTTTACTGCTATTTAATATATTTAGGAATGAATGAATATAGATAAAAAAGGTAAATATAAAGGTTTCCCAGTTGTTTCTGACTCTAGGGCCTGGTGATCATCTCTGTTTCTTGGCCAAGGGATCCAGCACTGTCTGAAGACAATTTCTGTGGTCCTGTGACCAGCATGGCTATATCCCAAAGGTGCCTGGAACACTGTTATCTTCTCACTGAAGTGGTACCTATTAATCTACTCGCATTTGCATGGTTTCGAACTGTTAGGTGGGCAGGAGCTGGGGCAAGTAACAGGAGCTCACCCTTTCGTGCAGATCTCAGGCCTCGAACCTGGGCTGTCAGCTCTCTAGCTGACAAGGTCAGCATCTTTAACCGCTGAGCCATCATTCCCCCATGAATATGGATAAGACAAACAATAATAGTTTTGGGAAACCTCACAGCTGAGGGTTCATTTTCAAGGTTGAGCATTTACTTCCAAAGATGGAAAAAACATTGTTTTGTTGTTTTTCATGCAGTCTCTCTGTGTTGGTGCATGCGTGCATACATGCACACATGTGCGTGTGTCTGCATGTGTGTCATGGGGGGGATTAGAACAAACTTGTTATCACCAAGCTTCTGACACCATAATGATTCACATGGTGTGAATGATGTGCCATATTATGACAATATTCCCGTGTTTTTTGGTACAAGAATATTTTTATATAATTTTAGGCCATTGATTTTATTTTATCAATAATATCTGCAATTATTTCTTCTTCTGCTTAAAGAATTCTTTGTCTTATAAAATTTCATTTATGTAATCAATTTTTGAAAGAAACGTATACAAGAAGATAACCAACAAAAGACATGTAAATGATGTGAAGTACCATTTCACTGCTTCTAGATGTGCCAGCTTTAAATTAATTAAAAAACAAATTCCAGTGTCTTCCAGAATACTTGGAACATTGTGAGTAGATGGCTAATAGTGGTATAAACTGTATATTAATCCTTCAACTCATAAGTTTAACAAAAGAAAACTCCAAAAAGTGCTGCAGAGACCAACAATTTCAGTGTTTAAAGTATGTTGCTGTAGCTTTAACACCTACAAGATATCATTAGCACAAGGAGAATTCAGAACAAATATATTTCTGGAAATAATGCAGGCTGAATATCTTCTATTTTTCTGACATATTAAAGCCATTACCAAGCCTTGATCTCTGCAGTTATCAAGAAGAATGCTATTTTTTTTTGCAAGCTGATAATTAGCATTTCAGCTATGTGATCTCCAGTTTAATTTCAAAGGTGATAAATGCTGTATAGTTTTTCTTTCATGATAAATATATGCATACCTTTGTTATAACTTACAAATTGACACTTGTTCTTGATTGAAGCATTGATAGAATAATAGAGTGATTGATAGAATAATAAAGTGATTTTTCTCTTTATCTCTGCTAGGATGGCATTCTTCATACTCCTACCACAATTCAATAAATTCATCCTGACTCTCCTATGAGAGACAATGAACTATTACTTGCATTCTGTTTGTTTCTATTTTGCTTTGACAAAATCACCATGAATGATTCTGTTAAAATGAGCTATTAATGCAAAAAATCCAAATTGTCAATGTGTAGGTCACCAAGTGGATTATTATCACCTTAAAATGATAAAACTCTTCAGTCAGGGAATAAGATAATACCTAACGAATATTTTCAACATTTCTTTTCAGCTTGTTGCTTCTGTTAAAATTTGTTCTTGAGCATAGTCATGAGTAAGGCATTAAGTTGCTCAGGCAGGAACAAATGGTTCCCAGGCTAGACTGAACAGCTGGTCAGCATAGATCAGGTGCTTCCCAAGGACATCAAGACAATGGCCAAGTATTCATTAAAAAGTTGGAAGGAAGAATTTAAACCCTGGAGTATGGATCTTTATAAAAGATTTCACTTCTGTGCAATGGGCAAATCAGTGCATATAAACCTACATTCTTGCTTGAAAGAAGCATAATAAGTTGAATCTGAAAGCCTTCTGCTGAATAAAACAATTCCTGAGTAGGGGGTTAAGTCTCTGGAGGACTGGGATTTGGAACCAAGTATGGTAAGGAGCCTGATCTTGTCTATGTCTATCTGATATCGTTTACCATAGATTTGGCTCTAGTATAGCAAATTTCATACCTTATGTTCTCTTTATGTTTAGGAAATCTTTTTCAATATTTAAGATTGCTGGACTTCAACCCCCAGAATTCTGCAGCCCATATGACAGTAAAATCAAATGTATATTCCATGCTGGCTAGGGAATTCTGAGAACTGAGGTCCACATTTTAAAGATGCCAAGGTTGAAAAACACTGGCTTATGCCTTTTATTGATATTTAATCCATAGCATTTCTTTCTGCCAGTAAAGAGCCTTGTTTTTGTCTTCCCTTAGAAAACAACTGATATAGGAAACAATCCAGAATTTAACTGACAAAACATTTGGTGATAGTTCTCCATTGGAAATCTTATGTTTAAGAATTCACGAATGATGCCCAGCAAAACCCTTATGGAATATAATTTGTTCCAACCTCAGGATATTAGATAGAACAATGTTTGTAGGACAGATTCTGCAATCAATTTAGATTATGAGCTTTTTGAAAAAAACAGGAATTAAATAGTGTGTGGTTATCCTACCCTATAGTCTCCCCTCCTCACCCCATTGTTCTTTTGCATGTGCTGAGATAGTAATAGCAATAACAATAAGACTTATATAACCACTTCACAGTGTTTTATAGCCCTCTCTAAGCAGTTTACAGAGCTATCCTATTGCCCCCAACAATCTAGGTCCTCATTTTACTATTCAGAAGGATGGAAGGCTGAGTCAACCTTGAGCCAGTGAGACTAGAACTGCCAAATTGCTGGCAGTCGGCAGTCAGCAGAGGTAGCCTGCAGTACTGCATTCTAACCACTGCACCACCACAGTAAAATTAATAATTCTCTTGAAAACACCATAAATACAGTGGTACCTTGGTACTCAACTACTTTGAAACTCACTTAATTTGGTACTCAATGCATTTTGATGTGAACATTTTGTCCTGGTACTCATTGTTTGTTTGGTACTCAATGCACAAGCTAGAACTTGTCGGTGACTCACTACATTGTTTCTTATGGGAAAAATTTGTTTGGTACTCATTGTTTTTGTATTCATTGTGCCTCCTGGAACCAATTAACAATGAGTAACAATGTACCACTGTATATTAAATAACAAAAAACAAATATGTTTGTTCCAATTTTGATTTTTGTTTTTCCTTAGAACTTGATGTTTCTAGATATAGTAGTGTGGCTTTCACTTTCTATCACATCCTCCAACATCTCATAAAAAAGATCACTATCTTTCCTTGGATAGTCCTTGCTTATAACTCTATCACTTTTTCTGTTTAATGCAAGTGTACCTTTAGTAACACGGACAGCTCTCATGGACAGAGAATTAAACATTTGCATCTTTAAGAGGATGCAAGCAACAAAGATAATAGATTTGTTTTTCCCTCAATGTGAGGAGGAGTAATACGTTCCTAGTAATATCAATAATATGTTTTTATAGTGCCTGAAAAAGGCTGTTAATCAAACCAGCAGCTAAAAAACTAGGAAGACCAAATCCCAAATCATAATTTTCTATGCAATTGAAGGTTTCATTTTAACACTGAAAATATCAACCCTCTCTAACTATGATAAACATTTATAATAATGAAAATATTTTGACTTTTATCTTAAAATATATAGATATATATGGATAGACTTCTTGGCAGATCTGTTTTCTACTTAAAGTTAGATTGGGATTTATAAATTTAATTTCACTTCATTTGATAATAGAATATCCATTCCACATGGTTGTTTCCATTTTATTTCTATTTGCTACTATGATGAAAATTTAAAGTCTTGTACCTTGATCCAGAGTTTAATAAATGATGAAATTTACATTGTGGGCATTAAGACTTTCAGGAAAGTTACACACAACCTTTTTTTTATATAAGTATGTGAGCCAAAAAAATGCAATATTGTGAATATTGAAATAATGCAATGAAAACTCGAACAAAATGTTGGCAAGGAAAAGCATTACATGGTAATTTTTACAAAAGATCAAGAGGAAAGGGAATAAAATTAAAATTTGACAATGGCTTATAAAGTATAGATTGTGTGAAGAAGCAGAAGAAACAGTAGATCATATACTCAGCTCATGCAAGAAGATCACATAAAATGATTATTAATAATGACTTAACACCATTGTCAAAATGATTCACTGGAACATGTGTAAAAATTATCATGTACCAGTAATAAAAAAGTGGTGAAAATATATCTTTGAATAAGCAATTGAACACGGCAGGTTAAAATATACAGGACAAAGGCAAGCTACTATATATAAACAGGAAGCAAATCCCACACTCACCAATACTGATAAGATTATATAGACAGGTAATGAAACGTCTGGAAGCAAACAACCATGCTCAGAGAGTACAAAGGACTCCACATATGTATTATTCACCATAGAAGAAATGTTTTTATTTCTTTATTATTTATAATACTTTATATTATATTCTTTTTTTTAAAAAAAGGTTTTACACTTCTGCATGTTTAGAAATCTTTCTTAAACAATCAAACTTTAACTATATTCACAGATCCAAAGGCCATCTAGAAAATATTATATAGGGGAAAACTAATGTTCACTACTTCATTGCTAAAGCCTAATGATTTCATTGGGTATTTTATATGGGGCAGGGTGAGTGCAGCATGGGACAGAAATCTCATGTAAAGATAGAAAATAACGTTCTTCGTAATAATGGAAAACATGTAGACTAGAAGTTGGGAAAGTATACCCTCCATATGTTTTTGAATTTTCAGGAAATCTAACTAGGATGGTCAGTAGGGTAGGAACAAAATAAAATAAAATAATACATAATTAATAAAGTAAAGTAAAGTAAAGTAAAGTAAAGTAAAGTAAAGTAAAGTAAAGTAAAGTAAAGTAAAGTAAAGTAAAGTAAAGTAAAGTAAAGTAAAGTAAAGTAAAGTAAAGTAAAGTAAAGTAAAGTAAAGTAAAGTAAAGTAAAGTAAGGCAGTGGGAAAGGAAAGGAAAAGAAAGAAAGAAAAGAAAAAAGAAGAAAAGAAAAGGAAGGGAGGAAAGGAGGCGAAGAGAAGGGAAGGGAAAGAAAAAGAAAAGAAGAAAAGAAAAGGAAGGGAGAGGAGAGGAGGGGAGAGGAGGGGAAGGGAAGGGAAGGGGAGGGAGGGGAAGGGAGGGGAGAGGAGGGGAGAGAAAGGAAAGTAAAGTAAAGTAAAGGAGGGAAATGGAAGGAAGGGGAGGAATGGGAGGCAAGGCAAGGCAAGGCAAGGC
This sequence comes from Azemiops feae, assembly GCA_023970755.1. Lineage (NCBI taxonomy): Eukaryota > Metazoa > Chordata > Lepidosauria > Squamata > Viperidae > Azemiops > Azemiops feae. The sequence goes on from JALGBA010004198.1 coordinate 1,797,416, forward strand.
AAGGCAAGGCAAGGCAAGGCAAGGAAAGGAAAGGAAAGGAAAGGAAAGGAAGCACTGAATACAAAATTCAACAATAGTTTGCTATTTTACTTATTTTTTTTAGGATTTTCCCTCTTCCTCCCCAAATGAATTTGACAATAATGTGATGCAATGGAATTTCTTGAGGAAAGTCTCCATTTTCCACAAAAGCTGTTATACTAAACATTGCTTTCTCTTCATTTTGTTTTTGCCAAAGTGCTCTAACTTTATAGTCACTTCTGGAAGAAGTCACAAACCTTAGGAGGCTCCACCAGTTAAACCATAATCTTCATTCAGACAGTACTCAAATTCAAGAAGGGAAACAGCACATATAAATCAAAGGATCATTTGGGACACACATAGCATATACTTTTATGTGCAGAGTTCCCAGCCAACTGCCAACATTTTAGCAGCATTGATCATCTAGAATAGATATGTATTTTTTTTTTACCTTATATCCTGACAGTCTCTTCCCACAACCCTTCTTCTCAGCCTCAGAGCCCTTCTGCCATTTGGGGGGACAGTTTTTCCTCCCTTTTGAGGGAATAAAAACCAAAATAAAACAGAGGTTCACCATCACAATCACTCTCAAAAGAAAAAAGAAAAGAATATCCCAGCCCCCTGACATAAATATCCATTTCCCATCTTCTTTATTTCATTGTCCTTCCTCATTCCAGTATTAAGAGTAGTTCTCATCTTGTCCCTCAAGGTCATTCACACACACACCTTTTTTTGTAGACATACCGACAAAGAGCTGCCTTGTTTGTCATGGTTCTTTGGAGATTCAAGTTTCAGCAACTACTATTTTAGATGATCCCAATGCACAGAAATCCAACAGATTAAAATATTTATCAGAGATTAACACATTTTTGTGTGTTAGGTTCTCGTATATAATATGACTTATGTTTGGTAGGTATGAGATAACTAATCAAAAAATGGACTGATGTTCTTATCTCCTCCCTGAAGATCCCTGAAGATTAAACTATGTCTAGTTTAATGAAGAGAAGGACTAGGGGTGACATGATAGCAGTGTTCCAATATCTAGAGGATTGCCATAAAGAAGCAATGGATGGAAACTAACCAAAGAGAGAAACAACCTAGAACTAAGGAGAAGTTTCCTGACAGTTAGAACAATTAATCAGTGGAACAACCTGTCTCCAGAAGTTGTGTATACTTCAACACTGGAAGTTTTTAAGAAGAGACTGGACGACCATTTGTCTGAAATGGTATAGGGTTTCCTGTCTGAGGAGGGGGTTGGACTAGAAGACCTCCAAGGTTCCTTCCAACTCTGTTGTTGTTGTTGTTGTTGTTGTTGTTGTTGTTGTTGTTGTTGTTATTATTATTATTATTATTATTATTATTATTATTATTATTATTATTATTATTATTATTATTATTATTATTATTATTATTATTATATTATTGATCTTCGCACAGTCAGCCAGATGTTCAGACTGGATTTGGCATTTTTGTCTACCTATCAAGTCCTTACCAAGGACCTGGGATAGGCAGATGTGGATGTTTGATGGTATTACAGATATCGTCGCAGGATGGAAGCAGTTCCTAGTAAGGCCACCTTTTGCAATTGACTAATGGCGAATTTTTCAATGCCAATGGTATCCAAGTGGTACTCCAGTTGTTTTGGGATTGCACCCAAGGCGCCTATTACTATTGGTACTACCCTTGCTTGCCTTTGCCACAGTTGTTATATTTCTATTTGTAGGTCTTTGTATTTTGTTATCTTCTCCAGTTCTTTCTCTTCTCTTCTGCTGCTGCTGCTGTTGTTATTATTATTATTGTTATTGTTATTATCCCTTCCATTGTTGCATATCTATTACATATTAAATGTCAGGGAATTGCACAGCTGGTGTCCAAATGAAGTCAGAGACGCTGGCTCAAACTTGTAGTTTTATATAAATAAATATATTTACAGCAAATGAGATAGTCAAACCACAGCATTGTCAGGTAAATCAACACAGCAGGAACATCCTGAGGTAAATTACAGAGCACACATAGCACACAGAGGAAAAAGGCGAGAAACAAGGAAACTCCCCCTTTACACTCATAGCAACCAATCACAGCTTAGATTCCCTCATTCAGTGCCCAGTTCTCTTCAACCAATTAGTTATAACTGTGTGTTCTTACTTATTGTCCAACCCTTCACTGCTCCAGCTATTAAATTAAATATCTTAACATTAAACAACTTAAACATTATTGTTAATAACCTGCTTTTTGATGTTTTAAGAAAAGCACCCTTTTTTGTAGGTAGGTAAATAACCCGTTTATTATAGTCTTTGACCAACATATGTATTAAGGACGGAAATTAAACAAGATATATGAATTAAAAAGGAAGAAAGGAAGAAGAGGGAAAAGGCATCATTTTGCTGGACAACATTTGCTGCCTTAATCTTGTAGCAGTGAAGCAAAATTTGGCAACATTATGGTCTGCTAAAAGATAGGACATATACTATTGGTTCTCTCTCTGGGAATTCCTTTATGAGTGGCTGGATTAAAACCTCATGCAAGTTCAAGTAGAAAATGAAATAGAACAGCAGATGCTGAAAATCCTGTATGGTTCGGAGTCATTATTATTAATCAATAACTGCTGAAGGGAGTGCATTGAACCTAGCCAGAGCAAATTCACTGGTCTGTTGTTTGTTAGAAATTTGCAGCAAGCAGATGGTTTGACGGTAAAAGACAATCTCCAAGACTTATGCAGAAATCATGTAGAGAAGTTTAATGCTTACTTGTTTGTTTGCTTATAGTTGTCAATATTGGAATTATTTGAAGGACCATCTTCTCCTGGTCATATCTACCTGACTCATCAGAGCAGGGAAAAAGGAATGCTGCAGGTTCCTTCTCCTAAGAAGGTCCATCTAGCAGGACGAAGAAGAAGGGCCTTCACTATGGTGGCTCCCTTCCTGTGGAACAACATCCCCACAGAGATAATATTGACCCCCACTTTGACACTCTTTTACAAGACCCCGAAGACCTGGTTCTGCCAATGGGTCTGAGGATCCAGGAGTGGGGTGGAACACATCAAATGGCTTGTTTGATTGTTGTTGCCAGGGAGTTTTTAATTTTTTTATATATTTTGTTTTTATTGTTGTAAACCTCCCAGAGTCACTGAAAGTGATTTGGTCAGCATATAAATTTTCTTAAATAAAATAAAATACATGCAGAAATTTACCTCTGGACATGAGGTAATTGAAGTGTAAATGGAAAACATGGCTTAGTTAATCTGCCAAGTGTGTCCCCTGAAAGATCTCTAGATTTCCTTTCCATCCCTTTTGTGCCACCATTACTCTATGTTCCTTCCTTCCTTCCTTCCTTCCTTCCTTCCTTCCTTCCTTCCTTCCTTCCTTCCTTCCTTCCTTCCTTCCTTCTTTCCACTTTCAGCTGCCACTACTCCACATCCTTCTTTGTTATCAGATATGTTCTATGGCTTAATAACCCATCTTATATGTCCACATGTAGCTTTGCCATTGCTGGACAGTTTGTGGTTCATAGGGTTTTCACACTAAAAGTACATCTTAAATTGAGATAAAATTGTATCCAGAAACAAAACAATGTTTACAAATTTAACTCTTGAATATACATTCCATTTTACTAACTCAGGTTTTTAATAAAGCAAGTGTTCTGATTTTGTTGCATTTTAGTAAAACATATTACAATATTCAAGGGCATCCCAACTGTAGAAACTTTTTAATAAGCAAGATGCTTGTAACCATTACATTGCAAAATATATGAGGATCTGATTGTTTCATTGCAAGATGAAATACCTTCTCTGAAAACTTCTTTCCTTTTGGCAAGTTTTCAGGGTAAAAATAGATATCCAACAGAAACCATGTGGATCAAATAAAGAGCATTAATTCCACATTTTACTCTGAAAAATCTGTAAAATATTGAATGGACACAGGGAAAGCACCGCTTAAGTCTATCATCAACGATAGAAACAGCCACTTTGGACCAGTGACTCTTTAAAAAACATGTATTTTTTGTGTATCTTCATGTATGCTTCTTAACTATTTAATTATCTATAAACATAGTTCTCATCAGTTTATTGAAACTGTCATTCACTGCAAATAGGAAATCCTATAAGAGTGGAGAAAATCAACCTGAAACTGTTAATCTGCATTTACTGTGCTGTCTGTCATAGTGTTGTGTGGATTGGACCAAGAGTTCCTCAGCACTCAAAAGAATCTTAAACTAATTTGACTTTCTGCATTGTATCACATTTGGCAATTTCCATATTTTCCATTATGAATCCCACTGCATAATAGTGAGAAGTCATGGCAACATATTTTGCAGCAAGGCATACTTTCCAAAGCTTCTGGAAAGCTTTCTGGATTTTCCTTGCCTTCTGAAAAGTAGAAGGACTTTAAAGAAGTTTCACAATTTAACTCCCAATAATGTTATATAGCTTGCCAGTTGCCAAATTGTTCTTGAGTCAAAATAATTTCTTTCTACTCAGAGCACAAATGTAATTGATGGGAATTGCTTTGCAAATACTGCTTCTAGGGCAAAAAGTCTGCAGAAAACTTGGAATAGCTGCAAGGTTGAATTTCTATAGAGTTTCCTTTTGTATCCAGTCCATTCAACTTCAATATTTATTTCATTAGATGTACATAAAACAAAGCTTTGGCCTCACTAATAGTTGCTTCAAATTTGTAGTGTTAGTGTTGAACATTTCCGCATTATAGCATCCAGCTAGATACTATTCACATGGATTCCCCCTCTGCCCTCCCATTCCATGTAATATACCAATCTTTTATAGAGATTCCTTTTTTGTGAAAACTACATACAACAAATGGAATTTCATTAGATCAGAGTATAGTAAAACTTCTGTTATACAAAGATAATTTTTCTATATTCAAATTTATTACTTTTCATTTCATATATATTTGAATGCTGTATATCAATATATTTTTGTTGTGTTTGAAAGGTTGATTTATCTAAATATGCCAGGCAAACTAATTAAGCAAGTCAGATCATGATTTTGCTTCTAAACAATGCACTACATATCGTAGCTGTAATTATTTGGGAATATAAAATCTGTTTGTGTCTTTTAGTTCACCTTGCCATATAATCTGTCAGCAAATGTTTTGTGATGCAAATAATGTATATTATTAGTTGCAAATGCAAATACTGTAATCATATACACTATGAAAAGGAACATAATTTAAAATGGAGCATGTTTTCTGAAACTATGAGGCAGGTACATTCAAGATGCCCCCAAGAAGTTGTCAATTTAATTTGGTAGGTTATCTTGTGGCTCTCTATTGTTAATAATTGCAGAGTTTGCTACAAAGCCAGTCCACAATACCAAGATCTGGATAAGTCCATCATTATGGGGAAAGTTGTGTTAGGTTTGCAGCCTCCTCTGTCATCACAGCTCCTATGAAAAATGTAATCAAGATCACATGAGGTGTTAATACCACTTTACAGTGCCTTGGTAAGATCATACTTGAAATATTGTATCCAGTTTTGGTTGCCACAATATAAATAAAGATGTTGAGACCCTAGAAAGAGTGCAGAAAAGTGCAACAAAGATGATTAGAGGACTAAAACATATGAAGAACAGTCGCAGGAATTGAATATGACTAATTTAATGAAAAGGACTAGGGGTGACATGATAACAGTGTTCCAGTATCTAAGGGGCTGCCACAAAGAAGAGGGAGGTAACCTATTTTCCAAAGCACCTGAAAGCAGAACAAGAAGCCATGGATGAAAACTAATTAAGGATAGAACCAACCTAGAACTAAGGAAAAAAATTCTGACAATTAAAACAATTAATCAATGGAACAATAGATTTGCCTCCAGAAACTGTGGGTGCTCCAACACTGGAGGATTTTAAGAAGAGATTGGACAACTATTTGTCTGAAATGGTATAGAGTTTCCTGCTTGAGCAGGGGGTTGGACTAGAAGACCTCCAAGATCCCTTCAATCTCTGTTATTCTATTATTCTGTATAATTAAAAAGCATTAAATTAGAGTAGTTACAATGTCATGTGACTGTTTCAACAAATATGAAAAATGAGAGTGAATGACAGCTGGTAAGAATTCTTCCCATCCCTTCCATTCCAGCTTGTGGGTAAAAGTTCTGATTTATTATTTCTTTTATATTATAGTTTCCTGTGAGATCCAGGAATTGCATTTGATGTGCTGTTTACAGATCAGGAACACACACACTTTGATACATAGGAATGGCAGTCTTATGATCTTTGTTGACAGTCTATTTTCAGTTTACTCATGGTTATGTGAATAATTTTTTGAATACAAATTAGCCGGTTGGATGGCCTTTTATAAGTGGTTTTTCCCCAAGGCAAAGAATATTATTTATTATTATTTACTGTGTTATTCATTTATTAGCATTATATCCTATCTTTCTTAAAGAGGACAAGGTCGCAAACATGATAAGGCTGTGCAAAGCTTCAAAAGAGTGCTTCAATTTTGCAAAGTTTTAAATCATCCCATTATGGCAGATTTGCAAATCAAAGTGGGGGACTGGTGTTCAGGCAGGGAATTGAATCAGTGACTGTGAAACACACTTGATTCAATGGCTTTTCTTCTGCTTCTGAAGTTCTAGCCTGGTGCCTTAACCATTATGCCAAACTGGGTCTCTTAAACCCAGTATAAACCCAGATAGCAACATCACTCTCCACAAGAGCAAACAATGATCATTTTTCAGTATCTCAGAAAAGCAAATGGGAAAATGAAGAGTTTATTTTTTAAACAATTGTGGAAGTTTTTATTTTTAAGTTAATGGGGCAGTTTCTTCATTGATTTAGCATAACTTTTTTCTCTTTGCTAGATTATCTCTAGGCTGTTGTATGCTTGCTATATTAATTCTTATAATAAATCATTCTTATACTGAAGACATGCAAGCCTAACAGCAATTGTTAAAGAAGCCTAATTAATTAGATTATTGTATGACTGAAAGTACAGCAGTATGCCTGCAAATTTATCACAAACCCATAATTAAATACCTTTCTTATGGATTATTATTCTGGATGCAAGATATACTTGCATTCAGACAAAAATGCAGTTTTCTGAAATCTATCTCACAATCCTTTTGCTTATTAGAATTATGCTGAGAAAACTATCTCCCCAATTCAATTATGACATTTTAGCAAGCTTAGGGTTTTCCAAAATTTGCATCATAATTCCCATTACTTCAACTCATTTAGCTAATGTTAAAGGTTGTGAGAATAGCAGTCCCAACTAGCTAAAGAGCAACTCTTGACTTCCTTTATCTTAATTCTAAATGGCTTGAACCCCTTTTGCTGAAATAAGAAGAAAAAGAAATGCATAATAAATGGAAGAAAATACTAGCAAAAGAAAGAAAATACTGCATGGTGATATTATTATAGATATAGGAACCTATCTGCCCTGCCGTGTGCCAGTCAGTGTCATTACCTTTCCTTTCCCACATTTTAACTTCTTTCTCATCTCTCCACGAGTATGCAAGAATAGCAAGAATCAGGTGGATTGAAGAAATGGAACAAAACTTGACATAAAAGACTTTTCTGAAATTCTCCACCATAATTTATGGGTAGAACAAACAGGTGGATGACATCTCTGAATTCTTTCAAGGTAATAAGAAATTGTCCAATGATACTCCCCTTGGCAGTGAAAAGAATTTCTTTAATTTTTTTTTTAACCATCATTAGTGAAGCTAGTGAAAAGCATTCCTTATATGTCTAGATGTTTCTTTCTGTTCACTGTTCTTTTAATTCAATCTTTCTATCTTCACTGCTCAATCTAGTGCCATGATACCTGCAAAATACACAATCTCCTATTAAGCATACCGTAATACCATTGTTTGTATTCTCTGCTTATTTCTTTGGTGAGCCATGACTGATAAATTCTTCAGCGATCATCATTATTTTTCTACTACCAGATCTAGATGCATATGTGATATCTATCAGTAGCCACTGTAAATAAATGACTCTTCATTCCTTCCCACAGTTGGTGGCCTACAGTGAATGTACAGCAATCAATGAAGTATAATTTGTTCCTAACACCTGAGAAAACATAATAAAGATATAGAGTAATTTGGTTAACACTCTTAACACTTCTTGCTATGTTTTTCTGTTTTGTTCTGAAGAAATAACTGATCACTATAATATATTTATGCTGGATGGTTCAAATTATTTTAGAGTCTGGATAGCAATGCCAATGTTCTAGGTCTTTAAAATTAATAAATTTTATATGTCATTAAAGAAAATAGTGTAGTTAATTGTTTATTGATTAGACTAATAATCATGTCAAATAAAAGAGATCAAATGATCTTCTATTTGCTCTTATTGTGTTGAGAACCATGAGTAATTGTACAGTGGGAAAAGCCTTTGAGATGCTAATGACTTAATCTAGAACAGGGGTCTTCAAACTTGGCCCTTTTATGACTTGTGGACTTCAACTCCCAGAATTCCTCAGCCAGCCATGTTGGCTGAGGAATTCTGGCAGTTGAAGTCCACAAATCATAAAAGGGCCAAGTTTGAAGACCCCTGATCTAGAAGAATGAACATAAAGAAGAGGCCAAGCCAATTATTTCTCTTTGCACAATTTGTCAGTCAAGGACAAGAGTGATTATGTCCTTTCAAGGTAATCATGAACCTTGAGTCATTTCTTCTAACAGCAATTTTGGTCTAATGCAGACTTTAATCACTGGCAGAATGTTTGCCTAGGGACATAAAAATGACCCAACACGGATCCCTTCGGAGGAAACTCTGATGGCTCAAATGTACCAACTTTAAGGCTACTAGATCTAGGCTGACAAAACCCAGATGACAACTAAAGGGCAGAAAATAGTTAGTGTTTTCTACATTACTTGCAGGCCCTTGACTGTTTGGATGTATTATTTACAATTCAGATCTGGCAGCTCTAATTAGACATGAATGTCAGTATCAAACAAACAAAATCTGTTAGAAAGCAGCTGGCCCTGATCAAAAATTCATGAGTTCACATGCACATGCACTCATACACACATACATGCATAAAAAATATATGCTGAAAGCCACATGGAAACTTCAGTTTTTAGAAAGAGCTAATAGAGAGGAAAACACAAGTTTAAATAATCTCCATCGTGCAATATTGTATTAAAACTGAAAGTAAGGTAGACTGCATTAAATCATGTAGGGACTTTCCAACCTCCTAGTTAATGTGACCTGGAGTGGGGCACAGCTTAAAATTGAGCAATGATCAGCATTTTAAGTTGTTATTCCTATTATAAGGATACATTGGAGATTCTGTTTTCTCCGTTACTCCTGGTTACATCCTACCTATATTCAACTTGATCTTTCTTTTGCCAGTTTCCCTTGTCATGCCAGAATTGATCCCATTCCATTCTGTTTTCAGAGAGTTACCTTCTGCTAAAGAGAGGCAGATACCAAATGAATCCTAAACCCCTTTACACAATTTCTGTCTGACATTCTGTTGGGTTGGAAAGAATAAAAAATAATTACAGCCATGTCAAATGAAAAAAGATACATGCAAATGACAAATGGCATTATTAATCGTATCATTCTACTGATGGTCTCCTAGGAACATGCCTTAACTGTGGATTCTTAAGAAGTGAGTGTGACATGAAGATTGATAATAAAATGAATAGTTGTTTTTTTTTTACTGATTTGCTGATTTCCTCAGTTGCTTAATTCTAGTTTAATGAAGAGAAGGATGAGCGGGGACATGATAGCAGTGTTCCAATATCTCAGGGGCTGCCACAAAGAAGAGGGAGTGAAGCTATTCTCCAAAGCATCTGAAGGCAGGACAAGAAGCAACGGATGGAAACTAATCAAGGAGAGAAGCAACCTAGAACTAAGGAGAAACTTCCTGGCAGTTAGAACAATTAACCAGTGGAACAACCTGCCTCCAGAAGCGGTGAATGCTCCAACACTGGAAGTTTTTAAGAAGAGACTGGACAGCCATTTGTCTGAAATGGTATAGGGTTTCCTGCCTGAGCAGGGGGTTGGACTAGATGACCTCCAAGGTCCCTTCCAACTTTATTAATTATTATTATTATTATTATTATTATTATTATTATTATTATTATTATTATTATTATTATTATTATTATTATTATTATTATTATTATTATTATTATTATTATTATTATTATTATTATTATTCCTCTCTTTCTCCTTCATCTTCTCTAGAGATATGCAAAAAGCTTAGCACTTGATTTATGGAACTTTTACGGTTTTTTAGCTGGTGAGTATTTTGATGTTTGGCACTGCTATTGCTTTGTTTGGTTTATTTGTAGGTAGTAGCTTACCTACAAAGCTTAATTTACTTAAGGTTACTCAAGTTACTTAACATAGACCAGAGGTTCACTAGATGAAGCACATACTTGGCTTCTAAGTGGTAAACCCCAAGGCTGCTTGGGTGATACTAGAACAGGACTACAACAAAGCATTGTGTCCAATTTTACTAATTATTAGTATGATTGTTCTCATGTAAAGAAAATAAGGTTTATCTTTCTGGCATTAAAAACTACAGTTTGGAGAGGCTATGCATCTCTGAGCTAAATTCTATTGGTTGTTTTGGTGCAGCAAATAATAAAGTATAAATAAAATGGCTCAGCCATTATATCTGAAATCAGTAATTATCCTCTCATCACCACTAGAACCAGGCACAGGCAAGGGGAAGAAAATCAGCATCATATGCATTGTGAAATTATCATGCAAATCACATAATTTATTACAAATATCTGCCAGGAAGTGGTATCAACCAAGCCATGTTTTAAGTAAAACATCTCTTGCTTTATAGGAAAGGTGTGCAGGAAGACAGCTGTTAGATCAAAATTGGTATAATTATAGTCTTAATAAAGAACACGTAGAGTGACATATTTCATTACAGCTTGGACAGGAGCATTAAGGAGGATAGAGAAAACTAGATATATAACCTGAGAAATGCCAGTCTGATATTAGCAAGGTCCCCAGAGTTTCTCCAGTTCTCAACAAGATGTGTAGCATTATTGGCGTTTTGGAAACAATTGGTAGGTTACAATGATGAATGACAAATCAGTGGGTGCCAGCTACAGCAAACCTCCTTACAAACAAATGAAGTTAAAAACCAAATGTTTACACAAAACAAATTCACACTTTGAAAAATATGATAAGATTGTGCATGTTAATTCATCATGATATTTTAGCCTATGCTTGTGTAAATATATTTTCAATATTAATTATAGTTGGAAATATATTTATTTCTTCTGTCAAAATAAAATGTTTTGTCTTTCTGAAAAAATCCACCTCCTTTGTACCTATGCACCAATGTTTGAAAATCTATTAAACCAATAAAACCAAATAAATATAGCAGAATATTTCATTTAAAATATGTTAGAATCCAAAAAAGACTTTGATAGTGAGCATTTTTATTTGCATTGTATAATTGATATTTCATGTATTGGATTTCCCCCCCATTTTTCTACTCTGGCAGATAGTCAAGGCAGCTAACAAAACAAAACAAACATATAAAAAAATAGAAATAAACATTTTCTGGAAACTAAAATCAATACTGAAATGATGTCGATATTAAATGCCTGGTAAAAGAGAATTTCTTAAAGCTGACAAAGTGGGGACCAATACAGCTCCTGATAGACTGTGGTTTATGGGTTGAAGGCAATGCAGAAGATCCCTATTCCAACCTGTGAGAAAAATGGCAGGAGAGACATTTTCAAATGGGCTTTAGTTAGGTCTGTTCTAATAACACAAAGTATTTTAGATATAATCCTTTTCCTTTGTTTGTTTTGATTCATATATTTTGGCACAATTGAAAAATAGGACATTTCTGTCAAGGGATAGTTCTTAACAGCAAATAAACCTTCATTTTGACAGCTGAGTTGTCTTCATTCAATTTGGATGTTTGAGGATCTTAGTTGTCTGCCACCCGGAGACACTTGTTTGTGAGAGGACTATATAAATTGGATAGCATTTAGCAATAGCACTTAGACCTATATACCACTTCATAGTGCTTTACAACCCTCTCTAAGCGGTTTACAGAATCAGCATACTGCTGCCAACAATCTGGGTCCTCATTTTACCAATCTCAGGAGGATGGAAGGCTGACTCAACTTTGAGCTGGTTAGGATCAAACTGCTGGCAGTTGGCAGAGTTAGCCTGCAATACCACATTCTAACCACTGTGCCATCACGGATAAATAAATGTTTATCTGAATCTGAAAAAGAGTTTATAATTAATTTGAAAGGATCCTCCAGATGGGATAATGTTTTTGTTTTTATTGTTTTTTTTTTTTAAAATACAATAAGATAAGATTTTAAAAGCTGAACATTAGAGGGAATTTAAAAAAAACCAACTAAAGGAGAAAAACACATAAACTTAATTAAGAGTGACAATGGTGCAAAATATTCTAAACCAAGAGAGTGACTTAAAAAGGTTTTTAAAGCTTTGAAAAAATCTTATGAGAAAGAACAAAGAAGAAATGAAAGGAAATCAAGTTCTAGAACATTATTTAAATGGATTAAAGATTAACATTGTTAGAAGTAAAAGGAAGGAATATAATGTTACTTTATTGGATTAAGGTTACAAAAGATATATTGTTATTTTGGGTAACCCTTAATGGACTTTTCCTAATACCAGGACAGAAATGACAATGCTTTACGAGTTTGCTTATAAATACGAAATGGGATTTGGGAAAAATAAATTTATTGTAATTTAAGAGGAGGTGAAAAATTGCTAAAATTGCTTATACTTGTGATGGAAGTTGGAAGTTACTTCTTTATATATTTATTTTTCTTTACTATATTCTTAGGTTTTTCTTTATTTCTATTCTTTACATCTTTCCTATTTTCTCCCTTTACTTTTCTTTCTTTTTTTCTCTCATTCTTTTCATTCGTAACAGTTTTTAATATTATAATTATAATCTTTAATAAAATTATTTGGGAAAAATAATGGAACTGAGAGGTAAAGAGCCTTGGCAGAAAGACTACTCATGACAAAGATGTAAAGAAAAAGACTGTGCAAAGAACACACAGCAATGGTGGCTACTGAGTCAATTTGGATTGTGAAAGAGTTGGAAGTTTTACAAGCACCTGAAGATCTAGCTCAAGAGGATCAAGGTGCTTGAATGACATGGAGAGGAGAAGAATTGAAGGACTAACCTAGGAGGGGAGAAGTAAGCAGCCAGGTACATGAGATTCTGGAAGAGACAATTAGAGGGAACACATTTTGGAGGGAGCAAGGAAGAGGTGTTTGGCTACTGGACTGTTCATTTAATACCTTAATATTATTTAAAGTTATCTCTGAGCATAATGTTCATATCTCTACTTATTGTTTTTAGAGATACAGGTTAAAACTGATTTATCAGACTTTCAGAACAGAATATTTGAATAGGAGTATTATAAAGGCTGTAAATGTCTATTATTTAACCCTCTACTTTCCAGATTTGCAAAAAAAAAAAAGTACTTTCTGAAATGAAAAGAGTTGATGACACTAATTGGCAATATTGATTTTACTCAGGGTACAAAGTAATAAATAATTTCAAGCTTCACTTTCACATGGGATTGGCATCCATGCAGTATTTACAGTGAGTTCTGTATACATTTCTTTAATTAGAGTCCAAACTTCTGATTTAGAATTTGGAGAAGACAACTGAGAGTTTCCCAGAGATACAGGAGCATTTTGATCTGTGAATAAGTTCCTGTTCACTTTGAATTTTTCACATACTGTATAATTGAACGGATTCAGAGATAAAATATTAATATAGATCAAATCAGAGAAGCAGGTCTAGAATACACTAGAATATAGTACAGATGGAATGGAGATAGGAAGAGGTCTCCTTTCATTTCTGTGCTGATAATCTCTCTTAATTTAAGCATGCTATAAAGCATGATGCATAAACTGTATAAAAGTTGCCTTGGTGCATATTGATTGAAGCTAGTCCATAAAAACAATTTGTTTATCAGGATCATTAATAGCATCCAAACTCAAGAGAGAGGAATTATGGAAAAAATATGTACATTGCAGCTCTCTGAAAATCCTGGCTTGAACGTAAACATAGTACACTACAATCATACTGAATAATGCAGAATTTACCAGCTCATGTTTTGGCCTTTTAATTTAAAGTGCAAGATTGAACAAATGCAATAGGATCTACCAAAGAGATTTCAAAGGGTGGATTCCACATTTCACCTGCATGATGGGATTTTTACCAGTCCATTACCAAGCCTGTTCAAGAAGCTTGCAAATTCAGAACAGCTGTGGAGGATGACCAGATGCTGAATGACATTTCCCAGAGGAAAGGAAACAACTCTTCTCCTGGTTCTATTATTTTTAATAGAACTCATTTTTATTGGCAAGATTATATTACTGAATTCCATTCATAATCCTTTTATGGCTTACTTATTTCATTTCTATAGCCACCCGTGACTCTTAATGTATTTTGTGGGTTAAAGAGAAAATCTAGAAAGAAATGTATTATCAAGTCTGTTCACCCAATGCAAAATCTGAAGCTTCTCCTTTGTGGATCTTATTCTAGTGATGTCTTTTACCTGGAGATGTTAACTGTTGAGCACAATTATTTTCAAGATGAAACCAAACTTTACATCTACAGGAGCTTTGCCAATGGGAGACAAAAATTATTTAGTGCTCCTGTAGCCAATGCTTCCCTCTTCCCTCATTGATCTCTACTTGCATGACTCCAATAACATCTGCATGGATAAGTCAGTTTGCATACAGGCATTTATGTAAGAATGCCTGCAGGAGACTATTGATGGAAAAGGGCAAAGGAGTATATCCTTTGAACATGCACTTTGGATTTTATAAAATGTGAACCGCTATCTTCTCCTGTGATGCATGTGATAATATTTAATAATACTGGGCTGGAATCCTGTTTCCGATTTGTCCCCAAAAATACTTTTCCTGGAAAAGAGACTCCTTTTTTTACATTTTTTAAAAAGAATGCATTAGGTTTTCTTTAAATTTATTCTAAAAATGGTCCTGGCTTACTTTAGTATTGAGGGCTAGAAAAACATATTGTAGGGAAAGGACATTGACAGTTGTTTTTTTTGTTTTGTTTTGTTTTCTGTCTATCACTTGGTGGCACCCATGCTGCCCATGCTTCCTAAAATGAAAAGCTTCATAGGAGGAGTTTCCTTGTAATGTCTTACATAATTAAAGCAGGGGAAGCCAGAGCAGCTACAGGACCATATGTTAAAGATTGTATGTATAAACATCAGACACACCCTCATTGACCTCTTGATCATCTTGTATCTAAGATAACCACAAGGATTTTCATTCAATCCATAATTTAACCCATAATTTGCTCTGGATTAAAAGAATATCTTTATCTCAAGTTAAAAAATTATCTCTATCACCTCTCTATCTCTACCTTTATCTATCATCTCAGCAGAATAATGTTTTGGACAGTACTAGCAAATGGACAGAACTATAATAAAGAACAATTTTCAAGCTTCCTCCTTTTACCATTACAACTTTTTTGCTGAAAGTTCCTCCTCTTAAAAAGATAATGTGCTTGCTTTAATGAGCTAGTTGCAAATAGCTCCCCCCCCTTATCACTGAGTCCCCTAGAATTAAGGTAGGTAAAATTCCATATGCACTAAAATTACTTCTTTTTAGCTTGTCAAAGGTCTGAGTTGGATAGAGTAGTTGGATGAAAAAATAAAATAAGTAAAAAGGAAAGGCTGCGGGTGAGGGCACTTAAATGAGGCACAATGATTAGATGGCATACAAAGAAGTTTCAAGTTGTTGTTTCTTCTTGCTGGCTGTCTTCTCTTCAAGCTTTCCCTTTTTCTCATCAATAATGAACAAACCTCCTACATGGGACTGCATCAAGCTGTAAACAAGAGTTAGAAAAATTATATATGATGGGAAAGTAGTGAATATTTCTGAATGCTAGAGGGTACAACAAAATAAAATTATGTATCCTTGCCACAGACTCCATTCTTTGCCATATCTATAATAGCCCAGGCAGGAAACATAAAATAAATATTTTTTAATTACATTTGTTTTATGTACTACAATTTTTGCCTCTTTTTTAAAAAAATAAAAAGGCAGGAAAATAGAAATTAATGTAGGTGACATGGGAGTTTTCAGATGAAGAAACTTTGTTTCCTCTAATTTACCTTTTTCTTCTATCCAGTACTGATGGGTAAAATTCACCTAAAATGAAATCTGATCTGAATCAAAAGAGGCTGTTCGGGCAAAAGGTTTGTGGGCAAGGAAAATAAATTAAGAAGGTTTCTGATTAAAAAGTAATGATTTTACAGGATAAGGAGATGAGTGTGTATCTGTGTGTGTGTGTGTATGTGTGTGTGTGTGTGTGTGCTCACGCATGTGCATGCAAGCACAGAATTTCATGTCCTGCTGAGTTGCACCAGAAGCAAAATTTGAGAGGGATTTAGAACATATTTTCCAGCAAAACTTTAGTAGAGATGAAATAGGTAAAATAACAAAACAAAATCAGAATGTTTTTACCCATATCTAAGCATAAATTTCACAACTGTCTCTAGTACATAACATAACAACACATAGCACAATGCCTTAGTGAGCTTCAGATTAAAATCCAACTCACTGGACACATAATTTATAATGTTCACCCAGAATTATCTATAATGTTATAAGTCCATTTACACCAGGGATATATAAAGAACAATGAACATGTTTCTTGCAGTGATGAGAAATCACCAATAAAAAGAAGTTGAATTTTCTTTTTTTGAAACAACAACAAAGAATGTTAAAAGCAGGCATGTATGCTCTTGTTGTTTTCCACAGCAAAATAAAAACTCAATTATTTGAAAGAAAGCTAGTCTGTGTGGAATCCTGGCCCTACTTGTAACAAAAGAAAAGAAAAAAAGTGCAGTTCTCACAACCACATTCCTCATGATATTTACAAAAGCCTAGGCAGGAGGCACAGAAGAGGCTAATTTATTCTGATAGTGTGCTAGGGGCCAGGAGCATCTGTGGAGTGGGTGGAGATTGTAAAAAAAAGTCAATATAGAAGGAAGTCAATATAGAATCAACATGGCACCATGCAATCAAAGATCTATTCCTTTACATACAGTATATCAGAGAAGACTTGCTGAGCCAAGGAGAGGAGTCAAGCAGGGAATTATTCTTAAATCTTTATGCAGGCACAACAAAGCAGGTCTGACCCCTCTTGAATGCCGTTGAGCCTAACGTCAGGAAGATTCCTTTGAAACATGCATGAGTAATAAAGTAGCCAATTTAACTCTTCACTGTGAATTTGGTTGTTCATGCCTGACAACATGTATGACATACATACATAGGGACAGGGCTTTAGTTGTACAATTGTAGCTGGCTTCTTGACTATTTTTGGCCAACCCTGCAGATCCTCCTGACCATGTCATTGTCCATTGTAGTCCTTGACTAACTTAAATAAATCATGGCTTAAATAAAATGTGCTGCTTCCCAGCTATTAAAAGATTGCCCATTCTTAAGGACATTCTTATCTCTCCAAAAGAGTCCATTCTAACCATGGCTAAAAATCAAATTATGGTCACGTTACGCTAGGTGGTACCCAATCTTTACATTCTGATCAGTCCATTAAGTCCTACTTTTACTTGGCATAATATTATAGATCTGAAAGTTGCTTTCTTTTGTATTCCCATGTCACCTATAAGCCAGACTTAGACTACCTGAATACCACTGGTGCCCAACATGGATGGGACATACATTTAATTTAATGTAATTCATATGTAAATTAATTCAATACAATAAATAGGATTAATCCCTTTGGATGTAATAATGTTCTACTTCTGTCTTACTGAAATTTCTAATTTGAGAGCAACTTTATGAATGTCAAGGTGGAGTCAACCTGTTGCAGGCTGTGTGTGACCTTGAAGTGGCTGGGTTGTGCGTAGTGTTGTTTTTTAATCTAGGCAGAAATATAATGTGTCGGGTACCTGGTTACAATATCTGATGATGTTTTTAATGTGACTCTAATTTGGAGGAGGAAGTATAAAAAAGATTTTATTGCAGAGGTTGGCAGATAATCATTGTTCTGCACTTGCAAGACAAACACTATTCTCTATGTTGCCTTTTGTAAATTACATCATAAATTCATTTTACCTTATCTTTCTTTGATTCCTTTTTTAAAAAAATTCAGGACGGAATCAGTAAGGTCTTAAACCAATTACCAACCTAATAACATTCACCTATGCTGGCAGTGGCATTAAATTCATTTTGCTAATCCTGCTGTCATAACATAGTAGATTGTGTTGGCTTGGATTTTACTTTGGATAAATTCTCTCATCTATCTTCAGCTGGGCTATTACGTGAATTATAATTCATTTTAATAATTGTTCTGAGATGGGCAGGTACAAAGGGCACAATGTAATATTAATTCAACTACAACTCCAACAAATGTACACACCAGTGCAATTTTTGAAGCCGCCTAAGAAATAGGAAATTGTATTTAATGCGTCAATGAAGCTTCTTACATTAACTCTTTTAATTTGCCCTGGAGCCTCAATTTTTAAAGGAAAGCCAGTCTGTTGCAAATAAGGTTCACCTTTCAATTAAACTTTAAAAGATTACTTAGAAAGTTTGATTTCTTCATCTTGTGGATAGAAATATACTACTAATCTCTAAACACAGGTATTTTTTGGAAAGCAAGGAGGGACAAGTGACAAAATGTGTGTTGCAACTTTGTAACACAACTTCATCCCTTACATTCCTGCATACCATGTGGCAAAAATATGGCCAAATGTGACATTTTGTCATTATGTTTCATCATGGATTCTTCTGCCTGTAAAAATATTTAGCCTGCTGCTTTTTAGAATGCAATGGAAATGGAGGAATGGACTGAGTTTATAAAACATGGAAAAACAGGAATAAGGATTTTCTTTAATTCATTTCTCAAGAAAGCACTAAAGGTTTATTTCTATGCTCTAAGTCTAAGTCATATGTCCTAGATTTTGCTGGAATAGCCACAGATAGTTTGCCTATACATGTTATATGAACTTTACTGGGACATCTCCAACTTCCATTTCAATATTCTGATATTTATAATACTGCTGGGAGTGAGTGGATGTTGGTATAAAAACTGTATTTTTCTTTTTACTTTTCCAGAACCAGTGAATGATTTCCAAACCACTTTTATGGAGGTAAATAAAAAGAAACGCAATAGGTCAGTTAATCATTATGAAGCCAAAGACCTGAAGGTCATCATCAATCAAAAATGCTACTTTTTTTTCAGATGCAAAAGACCCTGTATGGCATAAACAGACATCTCTAACTCTTCATTTTACTTCTTTCATCTTACTGGCAAACCTTTCATTATACTCTCCCATCCAAGATTTTTAATTATAATAGAAGTCATGGAATACTAAGCTATAGAGTTTCATGCTGCAGTCCAACACAAGTGTAAATCACACTTCCCCAAATGATTAAGCCATTATTCAGGAATTGGCTTATTGGTGGTGGGCTCTCGGTCATGATTTAGCTACTGTGGCTATTTTAATACAGGCAAAAAAAAAAAGGCAATTCAATAGAGCTGGCTTTGGAATCAATACCCTGTATACATCAGAGCATTAGATTTAATTTTTTATTAAATTTAAATTATCCTCCTGCTTTATAAGCTTACAGATATTTGACCTTGATATTTCAAGGTCATAGAAGTTGGCTGGGATATGTTAACCTAAGAGTTGTCACTGACTGCTATGTGTGCTTCATTTCTAACACATTGTGAATTTTGTTTTATGTATTTTCCCTTTCCTCCCTGTCTTCCCCCCCCTTTTCCTTTCCTAGCCAGTTAAAAAAAACCTGCTTAATACTATAGCAGAAGTTAAATCTGGTTATTTCCCTATTTGCTGTTAGGGTCATCAAGGAGTTTTCTTCAATCTAAGAATACTTTTTTCTAATAACCCAGAAGATCTTTGGTTTTAAACTGTCCAATCATATTTTATCATGTTAGTAATTCTTGCTCCTGTGCAACTTTGAAGAATCCAAGCAGAATCTAAATGAACAAGCTTAAGAATCTAGGACCATCCACTTTCATTGGCATTCATTTCTACCTTGACAGGCTTAAGGAAAGGGAAAAAAATGCTTACAATATTCAGTTGAAGCTACATGGGAAATAGTATGAGAACGCTTGTTTTGGCATCTTAGATGTTAGATGCATACAAGATTAGTTGCTAGGCAGTTGCAAAGATTTTTAGATCTCCCCCAATATCTTTGCAGAAAAATGTTAGTAAGGTATTATCATTTTGCTTAAGTAGGTTTGAGCCAGTCTGGTATCTTCTATTACATGAAGGGCATTTGCCTGAAGAAATGTGCAATATTAGAAGGTTATAAACTATATTTGCAAGTATATTACCTTTTTTTAAATAACACCAGAATCGTGACACAAAAGATGTGGTGTGAATGATTAATAAGTTTCAATTCTGTAAGTATTAATACTTAAGTAAACTATATAAAATCTTAAATTACGTATATTAGACATAGTAGCAGAGGGCTTAGTATACATTGAACCAATTTTATTTGCATTTGTGGATCAATATAGGGATTAGAATTCACATATTCTGATAGAATATATAGAGATCCAGCTCCAATTTTTTACACCCAACCAGTAACATCAGCAGCATGAGTGTGGGTTTTGCTCCTTGTTTATATACAGTAGCGGTGTAAAAAAAAATGGAACTGGTTCTCTATGAGAAAGAATCTGGGAGAGAAACAAGCAGAAGTCTGGAGCAAAAAAAAAAAAACAAGAAAAGGTTAACTTAGAAGGGATACCCTAAGAAGATAAAAGAAAAAAAGATCACAAGAAGTACTATTACCACTTTATAAAGCCCTAGTAAGACCACACCTAGAATATTGCAGCCAATTTTGGTCACCATAACACAAAAAAGATGTTGAGAGTTTGGAAAAAATTCAAAGAAGAGCAACTAAGATGATCAAAGGCCTGGAGACTAAAACATACGAAGAATGGCTATGGGATTTGGGTCTGGCTAGTCTAAGGAAAAGGGGAAGGGGACACATGATAGCAGTGTTCCAGTATCTGAGGGGCTGCCACAAGGCAGAGGGGGGCAGGTTGTTCAGCAAAGCACCAGATGGAAGGATGAGAAACAATGGTTGGAAACTGACCAAAGAGAGAAGCAACCTGGAACTAAGGAGAAATTTCCTGACAGTGAGGACAATCAACCAGTGGAACAGCTTGCCTCCAGAAATCGTGGGCCCTCCATCACTGGAGATTTTTAAGAAGAGGTTGGGCATCCACCTGTCTGAGATGATATAGGTTCTCCTGTTTGAGCAGGGGGCTGGACTAGAAGATCTCCAAGGTCTCTTCCAGCTCTATTCTATTCTATTCTATTCTATTCTATTCTATTCTATTCTATTCTATTCTATTCTATTCTATTCTATTCTATTCTATTCTATTCTATTCTATTCTATTCTATTCTATTCTATTCTATTCAGAAACAAGTATGAGTCTTTTCTCTAGGTAGCATCATCCATGTAGGTTTCATACCCTACAGCTAAGAAGGAGAGAGAAAAGGAATTAAGAGCCTCAGCTGGCAACATTCAACCAATGTGGAAAGAAACAGAGGCAGATGGTTTCACTACTGATAAAATCACCTAGTCAAACAATTGGAGAAGGATGGAGGTTTGAACAACCAAGATACCTGGGATAGACTAGATGGTCCAGAAAGAAGGATCAAACAGCAGGGGGGGGAGAGTTGTTTTAGACATTGTACAAGGGATGAGAAGAGGATGTGCTCTGCCTTTAAGGAGATTGCTTAGTCTTTTGGTTACAGGTTGTGTGTATTTTATAGAAAGGGAAATAAAATTCTCCTTTCCCAGAAAGCTATTTCTTTGGGACTCCAAGTTCAATATTTTGTTGCTGCTTAAAGTTATTCTTTTGGTTGTTGGATGATATCTGTATGTATGCTTGCAGTATCCTAATGCACATTGTAAAGTTGTTTTTGTCTATTCATAATGAGATTTATTTAAAATTGGACTTGCAAAAGAAAGGAAGGATATTTCCCCTTAGAGCCCTGCCAGCCCTGTCCTGCTTGCAGAACATAGAATATCAGGTTTGATTAAAGTGATCTGCAAAGGAGCTAGAACAGGGGTAGGCTGGTTCAGGAATTCTGGGAGTTGAAGTCCACGAGTCATAAAAGAGCCAAGGTTGCCTACCCCTGAGCTAGAAGAATCCTGCAGGGAGATGCTATAGAAGCCAGCTTTTTGAGCCAGAAAGGAAGGGAGATGGACTATGTGTGTATAATTGAGGTGCATCTGTGCATCCTGAGAGAGAAGATGATTGACTTGCTCTGCATTTGATTCAGGCAACATCCAGATTCTGAGACAGACCAGTTATACTTTTCAACTTCCAGCAACATTTGTTTTCAAAATGATCATGGAAATGAAAAGGATCCGGCTCGTGCTTACGAGCTCTGGGTCAAATTAAACATGGTAGGACTTGAGTTTTAGTAAAATTAATAATAATTTTATATTATCTTGAGGACAGAATGATATTTATTTAAGCAGCTAGAATAATAAACCTGCAAATGGCCTCAATGAGTCTCAGAAAGAGTGCTAACGGCCAGATGACTGCAAGAAATATATCCATCATTCAGTCAGAACTGAAGAAGCTTCTTGTATGAAAAGTTAAATGTCTTCAAGAAAAAACAATGTCTTTTGTCTTTTGAAAAAAAAGCACCTTTGAGGCTTCCGGTTCCAGATCGCGGCGTTGGCGGACGTGCGGAGAGATCACTCCCTTCGCCGTCCGGTTTTCTCTCGCCGGGGGACCCTGAAAGGGGTTGAAAGTCGCCTTGGAGGGGCGACAAGCAGGGAAGAGGACCTCCTGATTGATCGTGGAAGGGCGGAAGCCTTTCCGTTTGATCCGGGGCAGTTCTTCGGACCGACGGAGAAAATATCGGCCACTCACATGGCCCATCACTCAGCCGCTACCTGCCGAGGCCAAATTTACCACCAAGCACACTGAAAGCACCGCAGAGGAACTGGGTGAGACCTTACCTTCTTGTATCCCAACTATTTTTGTGTTGAAAGCCCTCTGAAATTTCTTCCCCCTGCAAGGAGAGAGGGAAGAGAGCGTTTTCTTCCCACCCTCTAAGATGGCAGCACCTGACTACATAGGGAAAATAAAGCCCTGAAAAATACAATTAAGTAATAACCTTGATATCTGGGGACCCAAAAATTCCTATTCTCACGGATCTGTTACCTTATCTATGAAAAAGAATTTTATCTGGATAAAAACCTAGCCCTGGTCTTGAAAAGGATTTTAAATGCTGTCAGGGACATCTTGTGGTGAAACCTGGTATAGCAAGTAAATACTTTTGTTAAAGAGACCTGCTTACAGCCCAGATTTGTCCTTGGTACTATCTAAAAGAGATAAAAAGCTGGGAAAACAGCTGGATAGTAAAATTGGTTTATAGGAATTGTGGAGGTGAACATTTACTGACTTTCATCTAAGAAATAGCCTTCACTAAAGGACTATCTATAACTGTGTTAGAAATGGAGGAAGACCAGCAACATGAAATTCTGACTTCAACAAAAGAACCTACAATCCAAAAACCAACAGAGGTGGAAGAAATTAATACCAAGATAGAGGACCTTAAAGATCAACAAATACAATTTACTGAAAATTTTGACAGACAAACTCTGACCGCAACTAAAGAACTTACAACTCAAAAAGCAACAGAAGTGGAACAAAGCAACACCAACATGGAGGCTGTTAAAGACCAACAAATACAACATACTGAAAACCTAGATAACCAAATAACAACTTTAAAGCTGGACGTGACTCTCTACCTAAACCAGAAGAAACCTGAGGAACAAGATGACCAAATTCTATTGAAGGAGCCACCAGGACAACAACCTAACGACTATGAATGGGCCAACCTTCCTGGAAAATTAATAACTAGATGGTCTCCCTTGGCTCAAGCAATATGTGCAAGAATGAAGGGAGATTTATCTGATGATTTAAAGGCATTGGTATGGAAGCCTGGTTGGCACAAAAAGAAAGCTAGAGTTAGATTTTAAAAAATGGGATTTTTTGATTTATGATAGAGGATCCTAAAGTCTCAATTAATGGGCTAAAGGGAGATTTTTAGATGAAGGGAAATATGATTATTGGATTTAAATATTGTTGTTAAATGATAAAAAATAAGGGATTAGCTGGCTTAATATCGAGGATTTAGACTTATAAGGGAAATGAAAATTAACGATTAGGAATTAGCTTCGAACTATTGTTTAGCCCAGATAATATAGATGATGGACTTGAGACAATAAAGGACACTCTATTAGTAAATGATGATGTATTAGGATGAGAAATAGAAAATGTTTATGAAATAAGATAAGAATATATTTAAGTAAGTAATATGTATATTCTAGATATGATAACTTGTATGTAGTGAAATAAAGGAAATTTGGATTACCCGAAACTCAAACACTATGGATATTAAAGGTTAAATTGGAATATTGTAATAAAAAATTAAAAATTAGGTAAAACTTAAAAACAGGATATGGATATGTATAAGCAAAAAATATATTGATAAAGGTTTTAACTAACTTTGTCATAATTAAAAATCTATTAATCTAAATGTGATATAACAAATGTTAAGGGAAATAGAGAAGGAATTTCTGATGATGTAATCTGAGATATGTACTAAAGATTTTGTTATTGAACCACTGATTATCCAGTCACCACGCTGCTTTCCGAATACTTGATGTAAAACTTGAAAACCAATAAAATTTGTTTAAAAAAAAGAAAAGAAAAAAAGCACCTTTGGGAAAACCATGACCTGGATGACAGACAAACTCCATAGACAATGATACTTATGGCAAATAAAATCTCAAAGTAAAGCCTTAACAGACTGAGTACATTTATTCTCAGTAATTCCTTGCCTCTAGCTGCTTAAAAACATTCCAGGCACAAAGTGGGCAGTACAATATCTTCTTTGATTTCCTTGTGGGTCTGTGTTGTGAATACCATTGATCTCTGCACTTTGTACTCCCAGTTGGCAATACTTTCTTTTTTTATATATATAACAAGTTTTATTGAATTTTTTTAATTTTACAGCCAAGTGCTTAGGACTCATCGTGGAGATAGGGCACTCCATAAAACAAAATAAAACATATAGTCATACATAAACAATTTAGGTTACTTTTTAAAATTTCCCTCTCGATTTTATCAATCAAAAAAACAAACAAACAAACAAAAAACTATCAATAGTATTTCCACCCGTTTCGAGCTTAATTAACTATTAACATATTCCAATTGGCATTACATAGACATATAGTATACAATTCGGGTATCCATATAATACAGACCATATTACTCCAAATATTCACTTTATATTTCTCAATTAAATTCTATCTCTTATTCTATTTCACATACATATTTTATAAACGAATATAACTTTACATTTTTAAACCATTTTACATTAACTTAAGTTATTTCTAATTATTTCTAAGCTAAACATATAGCTATTATATATATGTATATTTTAAAATTTCTCCACTATATTCTGTTTCCTATACTCTTATCAAACATTTTTATAAATCAATCCATTCTTCAATCATTGCAAGTAAAAATATCATTAATATTTCACCAATCTCAATACAACTCCTTTAGTTTCAACTTTTCCAGTTTTCCATAGTTGCCATTCCAAGCCATAATCAAATCCATAATTCAGATCAATATTAATCAGACTAAAATCTTAAACCTTAAAAATCTCAAAAATATTAGCTCACTTAAAGTCTCTAAAAACCATTTTACCCATCAAATAAAGTTTTAACACTCATTTTTAAACCTAGTTCTAGCTTTCTTTTTATGCCAAGCAGGTTTCCACAATAGGGCCTTTAGCTCCTCCCATCTTAATATTTGATTATACACATTTTCCCACAGTTGCGTCTGATCATAGTCTTCTTCTCTTTTTCCCAATATTGTCTGCACTATGTAATCAGTCTTAGTCAGTATGGTGATTATTCGTTGTTTGTATGTATTGTCAGCATTTTTAATGTCTCGTATTAGAGAGTCCATTTCTGCTGTTTTTAAATCTATAGATGTTTCAATTGAATTCTGCCTTTGGTGCTCAGAAGTCTCCATCCTTTGTATATAAGGTGTAACATCTTCCTCTTCAGTAAATTGTAGATATAAATCCTCCATCTCATTAAGTTGTAAATCCAATTGTGTATCATGATCAGTTGGAGTTTGAAATTCAGTTTTTGACTCTGAACCATCCTCATTCCTAAGTGTCCTGAAATATTCACTTAATTCTTCTCTCATTTCCAAGATTTTTGCTAGTATGAGTCCATAATTAAGCTGTGGATAGGCTTCCATTCTTCTCTCTCTTTTTTTTTTCTATAAGAAAAGTACAACAATGTCTGGGCGTAGCGCCAAGTTCAGCAGTTCTGCTACCATGGTTACAATGTTACAATAAGGCTTTTTGGGCTTCACACCAATTTCCTGGATACATTGTAACCCTCCAATCCACATAACTCCACCCAGTAGCCAGGATAGTTTTTTTTTCCTTTTTAAAGTGGATAAAAATGTTCAGAAGGGGGGGGGAGGAAAGAAAAACACTCCACCCCCCTCCCTAAAAATTTCCACTTAAGTTGAAAACAAGCAAACAGCAAGAAAGAGTCACAGTAAGGCTTTTTTTTTTTTTTTTTTTTAGGATCCCCCGAATTGTGTATTTGTGTTCAAATACACAATAAAGATTAATTACTTTTTTCCCAAGTATTCAAACGCTGCTTTTTCAAGGGAGGGAATAGTTTCTAGAGGCTTTTCATAGGAAAGTAAAGAAAATAACAAGAGGGAAGGAAAGGTCTCACCTGGATCTTCCACGGTGGTTCTTTTTGCTTAGATGTTGCTGTGACTTTTGGCTGGAGCAGCTAAGTGATCGGCCATGTTACTGGCCGATCTTTTCTCCGTTGGCCCAAAGGTGATTTCTCGGACCGCAGAGGGAGCTACTGCTCCCTCCGCGATCGACGAGTGCCCTCCTCTACGGTGGTCGCCCGTCCAGGGCGACTTTCGACCCTGTCCAGGGTCTACCGGTGGGGGGAAACCGGATGGCAAAGAGAACAAGTTCTTTGCACGTCTGCTGGCGCTGCAACCGGATCTGGAAGTCCCAGTTGGCAACACTTTCTGAAGGATGTTCCTCCTGGCTTCTTGGATTTTGTTTCTATTTTGTTTTGTTGGGGAAAAATATCCTTTAGGGTATAGGATTGAGCCTATTAAGATAGTGGCCCAACTCTCAGCTATTGCTATTACTTCTATAGTAACATAACTCTGCTATATGAAGGCAAGATATGCAAAATGTCTAAAAATATATAGTTCAAACTGGTCTTGGAAATCTGTTATTAATCAGATCCAAGCAGCTTGCAAACTAAGATATATAAGAAAAATGAGGAGGTCTGGGAAGAGACTAGAATTGAACCAATTAGATTCAGAATAAAACCACAAAATTTTAAAAAGCAAATTAGACCAGACTAGAATAAAAACTGAATCCATCTAACCAGTTATATAGTGGCTTGATTTTAAAATCTTATTAGGTTTTCTGTTAACTAGATCTGGTACTCAGTGGGGACAATATTTTAAGGTTCCTTATTGCCATAGAGTCCAGATTAGTTTGGTCCAAGACAGCTTTTATTTATTTTTAAGGAAACAGTTATGCAAATTGATTTTGTCTAGTTTGACACTAATCTTCTTGGGAAGCAATCTGAGGTGTCATTCAGTTTAGGGATTATTGTTATCGCTGGCTAACACTAGCTAAATCCTATATGAAAGGTACAATGCAAGAGGAGGGCAGGCCCTGAAGTAAAGGGGGAAAAATACATGTTCTTTTTTCAAGGGCTCTTCTGAAATATTAATTGCTCTTGAAAAAGAATATATTTCCTGAGTTATATGGGCCAATTTTATTTTTTAATTGGCACATGGAATTTCTCCCTCAGTTTTTTTTATATATTAGGGTAATAACTTCTACAAAAATAAATTTATGCCTGCCATCTTAAATCAGGGCCAGAGATGTTGCTAAATATAATTCCCAAAATTTCTATTTTTTGACAGGGACTGTTAAGAGTTATAATTCCTACCGATGATGTAAATGAGATTTCTCAGTCCAAATGTTTAAATTGTGACAATTTAGGCAAAGCCTATAAGATCATGAGAGTCAATTTGGTTTAGTGGTTAAAGCACCAGATAAGAAATGGGAGATAGTGAGTTCTAGTTCCTCCTCAGGCACAAAGCCAGCTGGGTGATTTTGGGCCAATCCCTATCTCTCACCCCCTAGGAAGGAAGCAATGGCAAACCTCTTCTGAAAATATTGCCAAGAAAGCTACAAGATTTATCCAGGCACTCATCATAAGTCATCATTGACTACTAACTCGAAGTCATAATGCTGTAACAATGACACACTGAATGCCATGCCAAAAAGCCTTGGACTTAGAAAATCTTTGTGCTCACAAAATTTCTATTACATTATTTCAATTACAAAAGCCCATATTGCTTGGATTATATACTACACTGATACATTATGACAACTTAGGTTCTTGGGAAGAATTCGATGCACATGAAGGCTAACACTAGCTAAAGAACTGGCAGCTTTGATTTCACATTTTTTCTGTATACATAAAAATAATACCTTTACTCAAAGCTTTTTTCTCTCCTTTGTCTAATAAATTAGAAGGATTGTGTTGCTATTGTTAGTGGAAGATACTTTCTTATCAAGCTATACATTCTGAACATATTCAGTAATGGTCTTTGAGATGCAAAGATTGCTCCCCAGAAAGAAAGAGCATCTCTTAAAATGATATAACCAAGTTCATGTACACAGCTGAATTTTTTTGGCAGTACCTTTTGATATTAGCCTTAGGCAATTTCTAAAATTGTGCTTCCTCCTTCTGCCTACAAGACACTTCTGCATTTTTATTGAATTAAAATCCTTGATGATACTACATCCCTTTGTAAATTGGAAACCACATGATATGAATAAACAAATTTCTACTTGTTTAACCTTTTGTTGGTAGGTAATCCAACAAAGAAATGTCAGGATATTAGTGCTGTTGTAGAAGCTGTATTATTGATTAAGTGTACATAAGGATGAAAAACAGAGAAACCTACCTTTACAATCACAATAGGAAAGTTGTCAACCTCAAACATTTAGTATACACCCAGGGTAGAGTGTTAATAAAGCCTTGCCATAGTCAATCTGACTGCATTCACATGAGACCGATCAGGGAATACAAAAGCAAAAAAACAATCTAAGAACCCCATTAAAACTCCCTAACAGAGACTAAGCTACCAGAATAATAATTTGGGAGGGAAGAGAGTGAGAATGTAGACAGTGGGGAAAAAAAGAAGGAACAAGGAAGGGGTTGAGTACACATATCGTTCTAAATGCCTTTTTCTCCAAAGGTGAACAAATGAGATTTTCACTCAAGTATTTTTTTTTTTTGTCAAGCACTCTCTAATTTTACAAGTTAAAAATGGTGAGCTTTTTCATTTAGGAGTCATCAGTTGAAAAGAAAAGAGGGAGAAAGCAAATAATAAGACAAAAGTAGTTTGTCAAAATATATTTTATAACACAGGTAAATTAAATCAGTTGCTTTTTGGGTGCTCTAAATGGTAAGATTTGGCAAGTATTAAGGATCTTCTCAAATAACCTGGTTTTAATTCTCCATGTGCCCTAAAGTCAAGTTGCTTTTCTCAAAAGTGAATATAGAAAACGCTCTTAATTCATACAGGACTGGGATAAATTGCCAGGTCTAGCTGAAATACCATTCTCATCATTTCACACCTAATTTTAAACCTGAGAATTATAGTTTTGAAATATCAGCAAAGCCAAAGGTCCCAAGCTCTGATACAGTTTCCTTTACCATTCTATAGGATTATGTCTGTCTTACCTTTTTAAGAATGCTAACTGCATTAATAGCATCACATTTATTTTGGTTCTTATTGTCAAGGGGTCGGATCAGAATCGGAGTTAATACACACAGTCAATAGTTAAGCAAAATGAAGGATTTTATTCTGGATACTGTGAAACCTATAGTAATGAAGTACTGTTATCCAATAATAAATACAAGTGAAAGTATTATTTACAAAACCATCATTTGTTCCTTTGCATGGACAGAAAAGGATAAGAACTATAAGAACTTAACCCATTTAACCTACTTAAATTTCTTCCCTTTTAAGCGTATTTTCCCCACTTTACCTTGTACTTTATTACAGCTTCTGCTCCCCCTGCTGATCTCAATTACGAACACTGGAATGTCCTAAATAGATCAAGTGTGACTTTGTTTCCACAATAATGCCATGAGTATGGCTAGAAATTTCAGTATTATCATGTTTTGACTTTGTACCTGATCACATTATACATTAGGGTCACCCAAAATAGGGAGGTATGTATACTGAGAACATACAGAGAACAAAAATTCTAACAGAAAGCTGAATGAACAACTATAAAAGCAAACAAATATTAGTCTTATTTTAAGCACCAGGAACAAAGAAGGTAACAGATAGACAAGCAGCAGAAGGCCAGTCCTAGCAAGTATACTTGTTATTAGTTGTTCTTGTTTTTATTAAAGTGTTACAAGATGGAAGTCCTTGGAGATCTGATTAGAAATCTACAATGTACATTTTGGCCAGTGCTGCAATAGTATTGATTTATTGGAAAATAAATGCTCTTCAGATAAAGGTTTTATGATCGTTTTTTCACTATGAGCAATATTGCCCCAACTGTCTGAGTTTATTCAGGATTTTTTAAAAAAAAGTCTACAAAAGACTGCTTTCAGCAAAAAGAGGGATTTCACATTCATTCCATAGCAAAGAGTGTTCTGAATACCAAGAATGGGCAGGTTAACAGAATAATTCAATAAACCTGAAACTCTCCTGCTAGCTTGATAAATGGCTACTTCTCCATACTATACCAGTATTTAATATTGGTTTGTCGCTTCCGCACAGGTGTCAAAAAATAGGGCCAGTTCTACAATGAGCCTGACTTTGAAACTCATGGAAAGCATCAATGATTTCATCAAATGTAGTAACTCTAACTCCAATAACATCAAATGTATTTCTCCCCCCCCCTTTTTTTTACAAAGCATTCACTGAAAATAATTGCTTCATCGTCATTTTCTCAGCTTACTTTTCTAATTTCCTCTGTGAAAGGAGCATACAGAAGGGGCTGAGATCGTAATGATGAACAGCTGTAGAGTGGTTGAACCAACAGCTCATATAATTTGGTTTTCATTCTGCGTATATGAAATTCAAAAACCATAATTTGGGGAAAGGGGAGATTTAATTCAAAATTCAAGTGCAGGTGTTTTCGGTAAGTATTAACTTTGATTACACCGGGTTTTATAGGGCAGGAGCTGAACGTGTTCTCTT
Source organism: Azemiops feae (assembly GCA_023970755.1). NCBI lineage: Eukaryota > Metazoa > Chordata > Lepidosauria > Squamata > Viperidae > Azemiops > Azemiops feae. Next base: position 1,828,780 of record JALGBA010004198.1, read on the forward strand.
TGTTAATTTGGATCCTGTAAATGGATTGGGGGGGAGGGGGAGGGGAAGAGATGCCGTCTAGGAAACAACCAGGCAAGTAAGGAGGAGCCCCTCAAATGTCTCAATGGTCAGAGAAAGAAATTTAGGAAGAATCACCCCAATCGTTCAAGTAGTTAAAAGTGGTGATGGGAAGTTTGTACTTTGAGACTTGCAAGATTGATGTCAGGCCTCTTAGGTAAACCAGACAGGAAACACAACCAAATGAACTAATTCTACTTGTAAGGCTTAACAGAATCTAGCAACTTAATCTCTGATGATTAAGCTGCTGGGGGCTCCTGACTCCCTTGTCTGATATTTTCCTAGGCAATATCTCTTCCTCTTGTTTCCCAAGGTCATCCATACATTCCATTAGTGGTCCTTGGTGCCTGCAAGACATACCATTTCAGGTCATTGCTAGGAATTTACAATTGATTCAGATGTCATTATTTGTTTACCTGGTTTACAGTAATCTCTTCATTTAATGGACTTGTGTAGGCAAGGCTTTCTGTTAAACCTGAGTGTCAGTTAAATGTGAATGAGATTTTACACATCCATAAAGTGATGAAAACTGCTAAACAGAGGTCCAGTAAATCAAAGGTTTACAAAATCAAATTAGTACAACTGACAAATCCATGTTAAATAATATAATTCAGACTAGAAAGTAGATTAATTTGTATTAAAAATGAGTATTTGCAAATTAGTCACTAATAAATCAGTGGAAATAAGCTGTGAATTAGATGAATATTAATGCATTGTAAAAGCAATGTTGCTTTTTTTTTAGTAAAAATGACAAAGAAATTACATTTAAAACACAGAAATATAGTGCTGATAGTCCCATTAATGTTTGAAGTCTCCTTAAGAATGTTGGTTCCATATAACATACTTCTTCAAATGAATCTGAATCTGGAATTTGGAGCCACATTCTATGAAGTTCATGGTCTTTTTGCAGAAAAGTTCATGGCAGAGAGCAACAACTGTATTAGTTCTAAGTTCATATTTATATTTGTGACATTTGTAATGCTATGGTTGTCATCATTCCGACAGACAGAGACAAATAAAGCAGAACTCCGAGGCTTGGAAATTCCTCAAAGAACATGTTTATTAGTTACAAAGTATCGGCATGTCAAAAGTGAAACCAAGTCTGAAGACACACGTAACAATTCCCCAATACAAAGTTTAAAAAATCCCACCCCTAAGGCTATGCAAGCAACTACGTTCCCCAATACATCTTCTTGGCAGGCTTTTCACGAAACGCCCAGCCTGCAGTCTCAAGAGAAGCTTGGTTCCCATGGGATAAAAGTTTATTTAGATTAGCGAAGCACCTGGCAATCCCCCCTCCCTCCTTTCAATGTGTCAACTGAAAATGAATAAGGAAGATGGCCGCAGCCATGCTCATTTTTAAAGTTGACAATGGTTTGCATTGGCGATATTTGAGAAGTACATTTAGATTTGATTTGAAGCAATCAGTTTCTCCTACACTAATTACTAGAATGTAGTTACGTGTCAACTTTCACACTTCCCAAATGTTCCAAATTAATTCTCAGATTAAAAAAAAAGAAACAAGTGAAGGAAACATCCTGAATTTATGTCTCTACATAGCAAATATCTCCTAGTTGGTGGGTTGCAAGTTGATTATATTCGCTAGTCTCTAGGTTAACAACATTAGGATGCATAGAATACTATAAATATATTTAGAGCAAAAATGCACTTATGGTAAACTGGCCAAATGTACCCAAAATGATCAGATCTTACCATTGGTAGGGAATACCTCATGTGGTATGACTAGAGATATGACTAATGCTGCATCTTCTGTATGTTATTAAATATATTACATTAAAACAAATTTAATTTGTTTATCAGTTAAACAAATCCATGGCAGAATGCAAAGATCGATTTTGTGATCACTCTGATGATGATATGGTAAAATATAGTAGATGGTAAAGAGCATGAATCAGTGAATGAAAGGACAGTAAAGTATGGGTCATAAAAATAGAGAAAAAAGGATATAATGATTTTTCTGAAGGATGTCAGATCTCATGAATTGAACACATGCAGGCAAGTAAAATTATAGGTTTAAATTATGAATCACAGACTTAAATGTACAATGAGTTGAGTGTGTGTGAAAGTTGACACCTATAAATTGGTAATAGTTGCATTCTATACTCCAGAGAAGGATAACAGAAAACTAGAGATAAACTTTTGAGAACTTGATGCAACATTCTTTTATATATATATATATATATATATCAAGTTTTATTGAATTTTTTTGTTTTACAACCAAGTGCTTGGAACTCATCGTGGAGATAGGGCACTCCATACAACAAAGTAAAAAATATAATCATACATGGACAATTTGAATTACTTCTTTAAAGGTTCCCTCTCTAAGCAAAGAAAGAAAAAACAAATAGAAAAAAAACCCACACACAATATCAATAATATTTCCACCCGTTTTCAGGCTTAACTAATTCACAATTAACATATTCCAATTTGGCCTTATATAAACATATAGTATACAATTTGGGTACCCATATAGTATAGATTATTTTTAAGATATACATATTATTCCAATTATTCAATTTATACTTCTCTGTTTTAAAACCATTTTACATTCAAGCCTAAAATAATAAAACAATAATTATTTCTAAAATAGACTTATAATATGCCTATTATCTATCTATCTATCTATCTATCTATCTATCTATCTATCTATCTATCTATCTATCTATCTATCTATCTATCTATCTATCTATCTATCTATCTATCTATCTATCTATCTATCTATCTATTAATATATCTCAACTATATTCTATTTCTTGTACTCTATCAAATATTTTTATAAATCATAGTTAAATGTTTCACCAATCTCTATCCAACTCCTAATTTTAGATTTTCCAATTTTCCATCTTGCCATCCGGACCATAATCAAATCAATAATTTACAACAATATTAACTCAGATCAAAGTCTTAAACCTTAGGAATCTCAAGCATATTAGTTCAGTCAAAGTCTCTAAAAGCCATTTTTACCCATCCAATAAAATTTTAGCTCTAACTTTTAAACCTAATTCTAGCTTTCTTTTTGTGCCAAGCAGGTTTCCACAATAGGGCTTCTAATTCCTTCCATAGTATTTGACCATACACATTTTTCCACAATTGAATCCAGTCATAGTCTTCTTCTCTTTTCTCCAATGTTGTCTGCACTATGTAATCAGTCTTAATCAATATGGTGGTTGTTCATTGTTTGTTCATGTTGTCAGCATTTTTAACGTCTCGTATTTGAAAGTCTGTTCCTGTTGCTTTTAAAATTATAGATGTTTTAGTTGAACTCTGCCTTTGGTCATCCAAAGTCTCCGTCATTTGTGTATAAGATGTAGTATCTTCCTCTTCAATAGATTGTAGATGTGTTTCCTCCATATCGTTAAGTTGTAGACCTAGTTGTGTATCATATCCAATAAGTTGAATTTCAGTTTTTAACTCTGGAACATCCCTTTTCCAAAGCATTCTAAAATGTTCTTTTAATTCCTCCTTCGTTTCCAAGATTTTTTCTAATATAAATCCATAGTTAAGCTGTGAGTGGGATTCCATTCTTCGTTTTTTTAGTAAAATTTCAACTTAAAAGCTGAGTTGCAATTTTATAAAATATAAAATCCAAACAAAAATAGGAAAAAGCAAGTACAAAAATAAAAACAGCAAAAGTCCCAATCAATGTTATGAATATCTAATTTATAATCCAAATAAATAATAGCAACTGGTGTCTCAATTATTATATTGTGATCCTAGAGTGAAAAAATCCATTTTTCAGGAGAGTATACTTTGTATTATAAAATCAAAAACAGCAGGCAGAAACTTAAACAAGTTCCAAAAGAAATGCAAACGTCTGGGCGTCATGCTAAATACAGGGAGTAGAATTTCAAAATGGTTACAATGTTGCAATGGCGCTTTCTGGGCTTCACACCAAATTCCGAATTACATTGTAACCATACAATCCACGTAAATTCGCTCAGAAGCCGTAGCGTTGTTTTTTTTTAAGTAGATAGCATTGTTCAGAAGAGGGGGAAGAAGAAGAACACTCCATCCCCCTCCCTAAAGGTTTCCACTTAAGCTGAAAACAAGCAAGCAGAAAAAGAGAGTCACAGTAAGATTTTTCTTCTTCTCTTTTTTCTTCAGGGTCCCCCGAATTCCAGCCGCTCAAATAAACAATAAAAATTAGTTATTTTTTTTTCCGCACCTCTTTCCCCAAGTGTTCAAGTGCTGCTTTCTCAAGGGGGGGAAGTAATTTCTAAGAGCTTTTCACAGGGAAATGAGTAAAATATCAAGAGGGAAGGAAAGGTCTCACTCGGATCTTCCACGGTGGTTCTTTTTGCTTAGATGTTGCTGTGACTTTCGGCTGGAGCAGCTGAGTGATCGGCCATGTTACTGGCCGATCTTTTCCCCGTCGGCCCAAAGGTGATTGCTCGGATCGCAGAGGGAGCTGCTGCTCCCTCTGCAATCAACGAGTGCCCTCCTCTATGGTGGTCGCCTCTCCGGGGCGACTTTCGACCCTGTCCAGGGTCTACCGGCGGGGGGAAACCGGTCGGCAAAGAGAGCATACTCTTTGCCTGACCGCAGGCACTGCTACAGGAACCGGAAGTCTTGATGCAACATTCTTAATGAATACCATCTAGGTAATGTGAATGGACAGACAAAACGGTTGCACAGAAAATATAGAAAAAGTGATAGAACATTTGGACACACAAGAATGAATGATCATAAACTATGGAATCACTAGGAATCAAGCTCAATTCATATTTGTAATTACAAATGTAGGCAGGAAAAGAACAGATTGATCAATGAGGGTACAACTACACAATTGTTCTCATTACACATATTGAGGACAAATTTATTTACTAGATAATTTTCCTACCTTCTTCCATGTCCATAATGGACTGCTATGTTCTGACATGAAAGTAGAGTAAGTCAAGGGAAATGCTTAGTTGCTATATTTCAGTGTGGTGGCCACTATTTGTTTATCTGTTACACCTTTTGCCAGTGGATGTTTCATATAACCTCTTGTACTTGCAGTGGGACTTGTTGTAGTTGTGCAAGATATTGCTTGTTTTATGTGCAGATCACAGATAAAGCAGATGTTCTCCTAAAGCTCAAAAGACTTCTAAAAACAACAAAGGAGAATGTACATCCCTCCCCCTGCACGTTGTAGGAGCACATTTTTCAGAAAGATGTATAAGAACATTGTCAAATATTGTAAAATGATAGCTGAACTTTCAGCCATTGCTATCAATGCGGATTTCATCAAATTACCTTTAATTAGAAAAATGAGTACATGTCTGACAACATTATATGAAAACTCCATTTACTTCCATACCCAAAGGGATTTGGCATTTGAGAAATATGTGGATTTTACTACGTTTAACCTTTGCTCCCACTGAAAAGCTTCAGAGATCAAGATGCAATCTCTGCCTGCATTATCCTTTTTTCCTCCGAAGTCTGTTCTTTAGATAAAGTGATATGCGCAGAGAATGAAATGAAAAGAATGGTTGTACCTGCTCTAAGCAAGAATTGTCTATAAGGTTGTATTTTAGATGGCTTTGGTGAAACAATCCCAGTTACAGGTTCAGGAAAACGAATGAATAGTTTCTATTGATTATGTCTCACCATACTGTTTATGGGACAGACACTCTTCATCTGGGTCTCCAATAAGACCCTTCCAATATGGATGAATCCCTAACATAACTCCCATGTTCCTCAGAGCACACAAGCCCCATACGCACATCATGGTAGTTCCTCACTTGGGGAATATTATTACGGTTGGTTGAATTCGCAAAGTAGCTTACCAAGTGATACTTTGATGAGAAACACTTAGAGTGGATTTGAAAGAGCACCATTTCGATGTGTACCGTAAGAACAAATCCTATCAGCTTCTTTACCAAATAAGTTTTTTTTTTTAATTAACAAAGAAAATTTGCTGCCATTTCTTTCCTTTCCTGATCATATAAAAGTGATGAAGAAGCAAAGATGAAATTAGAAACCTGAGGGGGGAAAAAACGGATAAGCTTTTTTCAACATTTAGAAACAAACATATACAGGCAGTCCTCAACTTACAACAGTTCATTTAGTGACTGTTCAAAGTTGCAATAGCACTGAAAAAAGTGACATGATGGTTTTTCAAAGTGACGACCTTTGTAGTATCCCCATGGTCATGTGATCAAAACTCAGAGGCTTGGCAACTGGTTTATACTTATGACCATTGCTGTGTCCCAAGTTCATGTGATCCCCTTTTGCAACCTTCTGGCAAGCAAAGTCAGTGGGGAAGCCCGATTCACTTAACAACCCTGTTACTAACTTAACAACTGCAGTGATTCACTTAACAACTGTGGCAATAAAGGTCGTAAAATGGGGCAAAACTCACTTAACAAATGTCTCAACAACAGAGATCTGGGGCTCAATCGTAAGTTGAGGACTACCTGCAATATAAAAATGAGAACTTCAAAAAGTACAGCTCTATTCAGGAGGCAAAAATCTCCTATTTGCAATTTAATTTGCCATCTATAGTAGATGTGTATGTCTTTTTCAGTTTCTTATACCAGTTTACTGTATTGACTTGCACAAGATGTAAGAGGAGTAACATAATCCACCTTGTCAGCAATGCTTCTTTTCTCCTAGTTTCTTGACAGAGAGGAAATTGACCTCTGATGCTCTGATATCGAGTTCTTGCAGCATCCAATGAAAATACTAAAGTAAGTGGGAGATGAAAGACACAAATATAAAACAAATCTGATTCTTAAATATTTAGGTACTCTCAAAAACTGATGTTGATGTGGAGAACAGATAAAGGCATTACAGTTATCGCTCAAAGGAGGTCTAGACTCTGATATTTTAAACTTGCCTGCAACTGGGCTGGCAACTATTAACCACCTGGCTTTAAGATTTGTAAAGCAAGAAACATTATCCAGATGCTGCATAATTTACAGATGGATGGAAGTGGAAATTACAGGTTGCCTGAAACTGTATATTTAAAATTCCTAAGGAGAGTTTTCTCTGTCCCTTGTGTTGTTGCAAATTTGTTGTTGCAGTTGGAATCTAGAGTGACTACATTTGAAGTAAAGACCAGGATTTGAAGTTTGAATTTCTGACTTATATCAGTCCTACTAAATCCCTGGTAACCCTGGTTCTCCAGGATGTCTTTGCCTTATCCTGTCAAAAAGAAATTGAACAAGAAATGTGGATATTTTTCATCTCAATTGTTCATTGATGTGTAGAAAGGCAGTAGGTGTTGATATTGACCATTAAAAACTCTGTTACTATCGCACTTATTGGCCCCTTTGTTTCCACAAACTATGATTGCAAGAAATCACATTGTCCAGTCTTTTTTCCAAAGTTCAAAGACTGAGAATTAATATGTTTTCCAAGGCAATGTTTATAATCTGATACACCAGTGTTTTTCCATGAACATATAATGATCATTATAGCAAGATTGTAAACACAGAAAGTTCTTCATAAATATACAAATTCCAGACGTTACAAATATGATTTAAGAAGTTATTGGCCTCTTTAAATGTTATCTTCCTTCTTAAGAAGATAGTTCATCATAGTAAGAATAACTAACCCGTAAGAAGCTACCAGAAATCATGCCCAAACCCTCTGACTAATGTATCTTCAAATTTATTACATCTCCAACATAAGCATATTAATAATAAACTTTTTAAAAACATCTAATGAGGAGTTGAAATCTGAATTTTTTGAATTAACTTTGTTTTACCCTCATAAGAAATGTTTTTTTTTTTTAAATATCTGAGATTCTCAATTTGCTAATGTAGGAAACTTCAGTGTCCTATTCTAACTTTCTTACATAAGTACAATATTTATTTTAGTAATGTCTTTTAAGAAAACAATTTTGTTCTAGTAGTTAATCAAGGAAATGTTATTTCTAGTCCCATCCTAATCACAAAAATCAGCTGGGTGATCTTGGGGCATTCATTCCCACTGAGCTATAGGAAGAAGCTAATAACAATCCACTTTTAGAATGCTGGTTAGAAAACTGGATAGATTTGTTCATGTAGTCATAGGGAGTCAACTCTCACCCAAAGGTAAAAAAAAAAAAAAAGTCATTTTTCTATCTATGAAATTTAATTATTGATTTTTCCTATTAACAAACTTTCCATAACTCATTCATTAATTTCATTTTATTTATGGCCCCCAGACCAATAAAACACAAATTTTAAAATACTATGTACAAAATAGAACAACCCTGAAACAATTAATATATCCAACTTATTGGGGTTTCTGAGACAGAAAACACTTCTGGTCCAAAGAAGATAACTTATATTTAGTGGATTTTGGTAAATCATAGTGGGTTTAGTTTTCAAAAGTGTTAAAAAGTGCTGATCGTTAATAAACAGTGATTAAGAGTAATTATTTTTAGCATTCACTTTCAACAATGACAACAAATGTAATATAATATTTCCATTGCTTTTCAAATAAGAATTATTCCAAAGGGTTAGTTTCTTATGACAGCAAGGATCAATTTTAATTTTTTACTCATGGATACCCACATATGTTTGACCGGCTTGATCATCTCCAGTACTGGAAATACAATACAGTTTCTCCTGTATTTTGAGAATGGACAGCTTGCTAAGATTTTAGAAGGGCCAAATAGTTCCCCAATTTGTTGTGGAATATAATCAATGCCATTTTCATTCTGATACAATGACAAGATTGGTAGGAGTATCACTGGTATGCAATTTATTATTTTGATCAGTTACTGTATGCATATCTATCAATGTATACAGTATTATCTATTTATGTTTGTGTATACAGGTACACACTAGATGTTTGTAAGTGATATGAAGAAATCATACAATTGATTTAATAATGTATTGCGGAATATCAACATTAATTTTTGTGTTCTTTCTCTTGAAGGATTCCTTTCTAATCCACCTTTACAGGATTGAATTCACAATTTTTATATTATTGGGCAGGGCCTGCTTTCCAAATACATCAGCACTGGCAATAATATTTATTTTAGTTCAAGTTTAATGTTAGTTTATCTGCATTTTTGCAAGACATTTCATAGTGTGCAATACAGTGTCACAATGTATATATTTTTTTCCCAAATACTAGGGAAACCTTGAATAATTCTATCACATTATTTCTCTTTATTTATAAGAGCTTAACTCAGATAAATTAAAATGTAAGAGAGACTGCATCACACCCTGTTTATATGAACATAGAAGTAATAATAATAACAACAAATTAAGGAATCTGCTTCCAAATAAGAAGTTATTATTTGTTTACATTACTTAGGTAGTAGAAGAACAACAAAGCAATTTATCAAGCCACCACAAATAATACATGCAGAGAATCATTCCCTTATCTATGATAACTCAAAAAGCTGATTAAAATAGAATGGCTCGAATGCCCATGCAATACAGACACCACTGGTTCTCCTGGGTAAAATATTCCAGAGATAGGGTATATAAAAATCCCTCTAGTCTATCTCGCTGTTTAAATATCTTGAGACATATTGGACAAGTCAGTTATTGGGAAGAATTACAGTATATAAAGAAAGATAATCCTTCATGCTGTTTTATTCCAATATCTTGGGACCATATATAGCATGCAGTACAACATAAATAATATGTACAAGATTATAATACATTCTATCACAATAATCATAATGAAAGGCAATGCCTCTACATTACATGTATTGTTGCTTGATAATACCAGAGGCTTCATTTATACTGTGCCCAAAATATAAATAAAAACAACTATTGTACTGACACACTACAATTGTGTGTGTGCAGTGGTGGGATTCAGCCGGTTCGCACCACTTTGGCAGAACCAGTAGCTAATTTTTTGTTGCCCAGGCCCAGAATGGACTTCCGGAAGAGGCATCCACACAGAGAACCGGTTGTTCACATATTTGAATCCCACCACTCTCTCTCTCTCTCTCTCTGTGTAATGATTCTGCAGGCTTACATTTCATAAAAACCAGTGGTAGACAGAAGAAACCATCTTTTCCAGACAAGACAGACTCTATATACTACAAAATATATACCTGATGGGGGCTCGGCAAGTCCTTACTCCTGTTTTATTGACTTGGTAATAAATTCTTGGTGTACAGAATTGCCTATGAGATACGAGAAATTGTGTTCAATCCCAAATTACATCAGGGAAAACAACATGGAGATAATAGCAGAATTGGGAAGTCAACTTCTATCTTTTGAAAACCACACTGTAATGTAATCAGAGATTCTTAAAAAAAGAAAGAAAGAAACTTCAGAGCTGATGTGGAAAGAGCTGGATTAGTTTAGGTAGGAACTATGGCAAATGGAACAAGAACAACCTTGACAGATTTTTTGTTCAGAATGGGCATTGACAGATTTTTCCATTCCTACTAAAGAAACACGCTCCATTTTCCCCCCCTGGGGCTTTTGCTAGTGGATTTTCTTTAAGAACAGCATTTCACGTCATCCTTGGCAGTCAATGTAGCCATCTATTTATTCTCCTCATTAAAATTATTCTATAGATTTTGAAGTTCTAAAGTGCTACTTCAAAAGGGGAATTGAACATGCCTTTGTTTGCATTGTGGATATGTAATTACCTACTCTCTGCCTGTCATCACTTCAAACCAAATGTACAGTGAAAGTTTCTGTGAAGTCTGTATCTTCTGGACTAATGTTGGAAGTGAATGGAATGTAGAACTTAACTGCAGAATAGGTATATTTAAAAATAAAATTTCAACCATTTGCACGTTCTTTGGCCCATAATGGGAAAAAAAATCAGAAACTACCTTCTTCAGAAGTTTTATCAGCCAAGAAGTTATCAACCTACAAATCGAAGGTGTAAGCAATCCCTATATTTAGCCTTGGGGTCTGCAGTTTAAAGTCAAGCTATTGTAGGCCAACGCATAGACCATGGTAGGTGTTGTTTCTGTTATGGGGCAAAGAATAACAATTAGCTAACCACCACCATCCTGTTTCTGAAAAGAAAAGAGACCAGTCTATTTCTTGCCATGATCAAAGTGCCAGCAGAAAACAGAATTAATCCAACATTAAAATCTACAAATGAAATCTACAAAAAGCTACAATGAAATCTTGTGTAGCCTATTAAGAAAAAGTCAATTAAGCAAAAGAATGGTATTATATATACATTTAGACAAGAAAAACCAAATGTACAGGTATAGTACAGGGGGTACCTTGCTCAACAGTAGTAACTGTGAGAGGGATCTCAGAGTCCTAGTGGACAATCACTTAAATATGAGCCAGCAGTGTGCTGCAGCTGCCAAAAAAGCCAACACAGTGCTAGGCTGTATTAACAGAGGGATAGAATCAAGATCACGTGAAGTATTAATACCACTTTACAATGCCTTGGTAAGGCCACACTTGGAATACTGCATCCAGTTTTGGTCACCACGATGTAAAAAAGATGTTGAGACTCTAGAAAGAGTACAGAGAAGAGCAACAAAGATGATTAGGGACTGGAAGCTAAAACATATAAGGAACGGTTGCTGGAATTGGGTATGTCTAGTTTAATGAAGAGAAGGAAGAGGGGGGACATGATAGCAGGTTCCAATATCTCAGGGGCTGCCACAAAGAAGAGGGAGTCAAGCTATTCTCCAAAGCGCCTGAAGGCAGGACAAGAAGCAACGGATGGAAACTAATCAAGGAGAGAAGCAACCTAGAACTAAGGAGAAACTTCCTGACAGTTAGAACAATTAACCAGTGGAACAACCTGCCTCCAGAAGCGGTGAATGCTCCAACACAGGAAGTTGGACAGCCATTTGTTCGAAATGGTATAGGATTTCCTGCCTGAGCAGGGGGTTGGACTAGATGACCGCCAAGGTCCCTTCCAACTTTATCATCATCATCATCATAATAATAATAATAATAATAATAATAATAATAATAATAATAATAATAATAATAATAATAATAATAATAATAATAATAATAATAATAATAATTATTGTTGTTGTTGTTATCATTATTATTATTATCATTATCATTATCATCATCTTCATTATCATTATTATTACTATTACTATGGATCATCGCACAGTCAGCCAGATGTTTAGACTGGATTTGGCATTTTGTCTACCTATCGAGTCCTTACCAAGGACCTGGGATAGGCAGATGTGGATGTTTGATGTTATTACAGATATCATCGCAGGATGGAAGCAGTTCCTAGTAAGGCCGCCTTTTGCAATTGACTAATGGCGAATTTTTCAATGCCAACGGTGTTCAAGTGGTGCTCCAGTTGTTTTGGGATTGCACCCAAGGCGCCTATTACTATTGGTACTACCCTTGCTTGCTTTTGCCACAGTCTTTCTATTTCTATTTGTAGGTCTTTGTATTTTGTTATCTTCTCCAATTCTTTCTCGTCTATTCTGCTGTCTCCAGGTCTATTACTATTATTATTATTACTACTACTACTACTACTGCTACTACTACTATTATTATTATTATTATTATTATTATTATTATTATTATTATTATTATTATTATTATTATTATTATTATTATTATTATTATTATTATTATTATTATTTGTAGGAGTGTAGGATTGAGCATAGATTCTTCTTTTCTATATAAATTTGGATAAATTTATAGAGCAGGGCTTTTCAACCTTTTCACCGATTGTACCACTTTTAGGATATGGCAATATTCGAGTACCACTTAGCAAGGTGCCAAAAACGTGATGAGCAAAAAAAAAACCTGTTCAAAGTTGCAATTGCACTGAAATGACTTATGACCATTTTTCACACTTATGACCATTGCAGCATGCCCAGGGTCATGTGATTTATATTTGGATACTTGGCAACTTATTCATATTTATGATGGTCGCTGTCCCAGGGTCATGTGATCCCCTTTTGCAGCCTTTTGACAAGCAGAGTCAATGGCAGGGCTGCTGGTGGCCAAGTGCTAAGTTCCCTCCCTCCCTCCTTCCCTGCCTCCCTCTTTCTCATGCCCACCTCCTTCTGAAGGAAGAATTTGAACCCTCCCCCATATTTTCTCTCTTCCATATATTCATCAAACAAGGAAAAGCCTCCAGAAACAGAAAAGACAAACTGAGTGAACTAGCTTAAAAGGGCACATTCCCCTTTAAGAATTAGCTACTGGCTAGAAAGGAAAGTAAGGAGCCGGCAGCCGGCACTTAAGGAAGAAAAAAAATGTAATAAGTATTGGCTGCCGGCTAAGGCAGCCTCCCCAAATGGCTCCATTCATAAGTAAAGGAATCTACAGGAAAAATCCATTCAGGAGAAAAATACTTCAAAATGCCTTGCAGCAAAATTTACAGCTAACAATAGCAGAATAATAGAAGCTAACACAAGACATCAGCCATCAGCCAAATAGAAATTGCCAAACACTCCTTAAGAACACAAAGCCCACATTGCAGAAATCCCAGAACTTCAAAGTCACAAAAGCACATAAGAATCCTTCCATTCTCCATCTCCCTCCCTCCCTTCTCTGTGCCTCACCTCCAGCCATTGCTGCTTTTCATTCCTCTTGAGGGCGACCCCTCCCCCACTGCATTTCTTGCCTGTTTGCTGCTGCCAGCACAGGTGGCTGCCACAGCAGTTGCAAATCAGCTCATTGCACCAAACTGGATGATGGCATCTGGCCAACGTTTGCTAAGCAGGATGGAATTTGGTTGCTCCTTGAATGGAGTTCTTGAGGAAATCCCACAGCTATAGTCTAGTATGTGAATTTGAAAATATTTACTAGAATAAGGTAATGGTATTTCCCTACCATTTTTTCTTGTCCCTCTTGACAAGAAAACATCTCCGGCCTGCTTGATTTGATCTCCTCTCCCCCCCCCCACCCTCCTCCTCCTCCTTTGGTGCAGCTAGAGCTGACTCCGCCTCCTCCCAAGGCTGCTGCTTTTTTCTCTCTCTCCCTCTCCCGCCCAAACTGCCTCCTTTTATAGGTCTCCACCGCCCTCCTCCTCCTTTCTCATGGGGGAGGGTGAGCCAGAAGTGAGCCTGGGGCCTTTGTCTTGCCCAGCCACTCTGTAGCTCCAGAGGACTCTCTCACTGTAAGTGCTTGCCTGTGCTGGCTCTTTTCCTCCCCCACTACACTTGGCTAGGCAGGGCTGCGTACCACCTGCCACTTGTTAATGTACCACAAGTGGTACGCATACCGCAGATTGAAAAGCCCTGTTATAGAGGATAGATTATGTCCCATGTTCAAAGGCAGACATGGTTCAAGAATGGACTAGACCAGCAGTCCCCAACCTTTGCGGCTTGGTGGTCTGGCTGGAGGGGGGGAGAGGGGAACTGGGCCATATGATTGGCGGGCATGCACACAGCTCAACTTGCGCAAATGGCAGGTTGGCGCGAAGTTTGCAAGTGCCAATCTTGCAAGTGCTACTGCTCATGCAAGTTGAGCTGCGCACATACTCCAGCCAGCCACTCGCACATCCCAATTCTGAATAGGCCACAGCCCAGTAGTGAGCCATGGTCCAGGGGTTGGGGACCCCTGGGCTAGACTAATTCTGCAAGTTAAGACTGAATAAGGAAATCTACAAACATATTAAAATGGTTGTCTTCAGTTTGCCCTTTCCCTCAAGGAGGAGGGGGTGAGATAACACTCACTGATGAAAAAATAACGACATTGATGTACTTCAAATGGAACACAAAGGATATTTCTTTGCCTTACAAGAAAACAAATCTCACAAAGATTTCAGCACTGGAATAGAAGGTCTGTATCTCCATGAGATTCATTTACTGCCAAGCTAAAGTATGAACTTAAACTTGATGTAAGCAAAATGCAAAGTCTGGGGGAAATTGTTTGGAAAGACTTGCTTTCAATTAGAAGAACACTGTGCAGTTGAGTTAACCACAGGCTTCCCTTTACCTCAAAGAAGGCTTTATCAAATAAAAATGTTTATTTATAGATGGCAGGCCTGTCTGTGGTGTGTAGATAAAAAAAGCAGCACCAGCGTTATCCTCATCTATTCAAATATATCTTGTTAGCATTTGTTATTCACCAGCTCAGTTTTTCAAAGAAGGCAATCAGAATTCTGGCTATTTATGATTATGTGGAACTAAAATAATGCTGGAAGGATGGCCATGTTTTCTCTCCATTTTTAAACACAGTGGCACTATGGCTATTTATTGACTTACATCAGCTGAGGCGATTACATCTGGAGTTGAAGATGTATTATTGTTATTGTTATTGTTATTGTTATTGTTATTGTTATTGTTATTGTTATTGTTATTGTTAGTGTTAGTGTTAGTGTTAGTGTTAGTGTTAGTGTTAGTGTTAGTGTTAGTGTTAGTGTTAGTGTTATTGACCATCACACAGTCAGCCAGATGTTCAGACTGGATTTGGCATTTTGTCTACCTATCGAGTCCTTACCAAGGACCTGGGATAGGCAGATGTGGATGTTTGATGGTATTACAGATATCGTCACAGGATGAAAGCAGTTCCTAGTAAGGCCGCCTTTTGCAATTGATTAATGGCGAATTTGTCAGTGCCAATGGTGTTCAAGTGGTGCTCCAGTTGTTTCGGGATTGCACCCAAGGCGCCTATTACTATTGGTACTACCCTTGCTTATTTTTGCCACAGTCTTTCTATTTCTATTTGTAGGTCTTTGTATTTTGTTATCTTCTCCAGTTCTTTCTCATCTATTCTGCTGTCTCCAGGCACTGCCACGTCTACTATCCAGACTTTTTTGTCTTTCTTATCGACAATTGTTAAGTCCGGGGTGTTATGTTGCAGGTGCTTGTCTGTTTGAATTCTGAAGTCCCAGAGCAGTTTAACTTTATCATTTTCTATGACTTTCTCTATTTTATGATCCCACCAGTTCTTGCTTACAGGCAAATGATATTTCTTGCAGATCTTCCAATGCACCATTGTTGCTACTTTGTCATGCCGCTGCTTGTAGTCAGTCTGTGCGATCTTCTTGCAGCAGCTTACCAGGTGGTCCACTGTTTCTTCAGTGTGTTTGCATAGGCGGCACTTACTGTCTGTTGCTGTCTTCTCAATTTTGACTTTATATGCATTTGTCCTTAAGGCTTGGTCTTGTGCAGCCAGAATTAGTCCCTCAGTCTCTTTCTTTAATTTTCCTGCTCTTAGCCATTGCCAGGTCTTGTTATTATCTGCTTTCCCAGCTATTTTTTTTAATGTACTGGCCATGTAGTGCTTTGTCTTCCCATGCCTCTATTCTGTTCTTCATTTGGTCTTTCTTGTAGGCCAGTTTGATCTCCAGTAGTCAGTAAGCCTTCCTAATATACTAATTTCAGTGCATCTTCATCACTGTCCTTCAGATATTCTTCCAAAGCCATTTCTTCTTCTTCAACCATGTGATGTACTTGCAGCATTCCACGCCCACCTATTTGCCTTGGTATATAGAGTCTGTCAATGTCACTGTGTGGATGAAGGGCATGATTCATTGTCATTATTTTTCTGGTCTTCCTATCCATTGCTTTTAGTTCTGCTTGAGTCCAGTCCACTATTCCAGCTGTGTATCTAATGACTGGAATTGCCCAGGTGTTGATTGCCTTTATGGTATTTCCTCCATTGAGTTTGGACTTTAAGATTTTCTTCACTCTCTTGATGTATTCACCTCTAATCTTTTTCTTGACTTCAGTGTGCTTGATGTTGTCAGCTTGAAGGATACCCAAGTATTTGTAGTAATCTTCCTCATCCAGGCTCTTAATGTTATTTTCATGGGGCATCTTGATTCCTTCAGTTTTCAGTATTTTTCCTTGTTTGATAGTAAGTGTGGCACTTTTGTCCAAGCCAAACGCCATTGCAATATCTTGGCTATATATACGGACAGTGTTGAGCAGCGATTCTATTTCAGATGATGTTTTTCCATACAGCTTCAGATCATCCATGTAAAGGAGGTGGGATAGTCTGGTAGATGTTTTTGATGTTTGATAGCCATGTCCTGAGTTATTCAGTATTGTTGACAGAGGAAACAGTGCAATAACAAATAGTAATGGTGATAATGAATCTCCTTGAAATATTCCTCTCTTGATGTTAACCTCTCCCAGTCTCTCACCATTGATCTGCAACTGTGTCTTCCATTGTGCCATCGATCTTTGCACAAATTTTCTGATGTTTCTACTGACTCCTGTTATTTCTAGGCACTTGATTATCCAGTCATGTGGCAGAGAGTCAAATGCCTTTTTGTAGTCAATCCATGCCACATTCAGGTTGGTCTTCCTTTTCTTGCAGTTTTCCAAGATCATTTTGTCTATTAGGAGTTGATCTTTTGTTCCTCTGCTATTGGGGCGGTTTCCTTTCTGCTCAGGTGGAAAGAGATTGTTTTCAACTAGATGCTGTTGTACTGCATCAGCTACCACACCAGTTAGCAATTTGAAAGTTGTTGGTAAGCAGGTAATTGGCCTGTAGTTGCCTGGTGTTGCCCCTTTTGCTGGATTTTTCATTATTAGGTAGGTTTTCCCAGTTGTTAGCCACTTTTCAATTTCTCCTCCTTGTAGTATATTGTTGAACTGCTTGGCAATGAGTGGGTATAGAACAGTTAGATGTTTCAACCAAAACCCATGCAGTTCATCTTCACCTGGTGCTGACCAATTTTTGATCTTCCTTGCTCTTTTTTCTACCATTTTTGTTGTTATTACTAGTTCTTTCATTTCAACTTCTGTTTTATTTGCATCCACCTCTTTTAACCAAGCCGCATCCTTGTTGTATTTCTTTGGGTTATCCCATATCTGCTTCCAGAACTGCACTGTTTCTTCCTTGTCAGGTACTGACTGATTCATTGCAGTTTCTCCATTGGTGGATTGGTAGAAACGTTTCTGATTGGATTGAAATTGGAGGTTCTCCTATAATTTGCAATTCGAGCTTCGTATCTACTGATTTTCCTGGCTATAGCTGTTATTTGCTGCTTTATTATTTCCAGTGCTTCCTTGATCTTCCTTGTTTCTAAGTGATATTTCTTGATTAGGTATTCTTTGGTCTTCTCGTTCTTCAGCTTCTTTTCTTTCATCTGTTCTAGCTTGCTTGCATATGATCTTAATTTGCTGATCTTATTTTCTAGCCTAACCTTCCATTTTTGTGGTGCATTGTTTGTTTGTTTTTCTTCTTTGTTGATTTTGCATCCTAGGTATTCAGTTATAACTGCAGCTGTGCTGTACATTAGTTGGTTTGTTTCTTGCAGTGAATTGGTGCTTATACTTGATATTGCAGTATTTGCATCTTTTAATGCTTGTGCTAGCTGTTTCTTTGGAACAAGCTTCAATGCAGGCAGCCTTATTCTGTTGTTTTTGTGCTGTTCTAGATGCTCAGTTATTCTTTGTTTCAATTCTTTTATTTCTTTAGTTAGAGGGCTTTGTTCTTCCTGAGGAAGAGGTGCCTGGTTTCCAAATGAGAACAGTTGTATATCTCTGCTGGATTCCTTCACTGCCAACTCCCCCTGGTTTGCCTCTACATTCTGAATTACTTCTGGCAAGGCTTTGATTTCTTTGCCCTGGGTAAACCTTTGCAGTTCGTCCAATTCTGTTTCTGTGAATACTTTATTTCGTATTATAAATCGGCGTTGATCTGCTAGTCTCTGTTTCTGATTCTGGATGTTGTTCTTTCCAGAACTGGTGCATTCGTTTTAGATATCCTCTTCTTGTTGGACTTGATCTGTAATAACAGATCATTATTTCTTTGTTTTCGATCACTGTGTATTTGCAACGGGTAAACACCTTTTCTTCCAGTAGTTTTGTAGCTGCTGGCCCTGGTTGCTCAGCCAACAGTCCTGAGTCCTGTAACTCATTTTTCACCAGATATCCAGGAACTCCAACATCTAGCGTGGACCTTGTTAACCCGGGCGACATCCGAGCCGGTATGGCATTCTGAAATTTACGTCTCACCATATTTTTTATGGGAGAGACACTCTTTGTCTGACTCCTCTGATGAGACCTGTCCAGTATGGTTGAACCTCTGGCATAGCTCTCATCTTCCTCAGAGTACACAAGCCCCACAACCACGTCAAGGTAGTGCCTCACTGGGGGATTATTATTATTATTATTATTATTATTATTATTATTATTATTATTATTATTATTATTATTATTATTATTATTATTATTATTATTATTATTATTATTATTATTATTATTATTATTATTATTATTATTATTATTGCAAAATTATCATGTTCAGGTTTTGCTGAATTTTGCCTTAAATTTCAATCCTGCACCTCCAAAACTTCATTACAGGTAATCCTTGACTTACGACCACAACTGAGTCCAAATTTTCTGTTGCTATGCAAGACATTAGTTAAGTGAATTTTGTCCCATTGTACAACAACATTGTAAGATGTTGTTAAGTGAATCACTGCAATTAAGTTAGTGGCACAGTTGTTAAGGGTACTTGGCTGGTCAGAAGGTTGCAAAAGGAGATCACATGGCCCTGGGATATTGCAACTACAATGGTCATAAGTGTAAAAAACGATCCTAAGTAATTTTTTTTCAGTGTTGTAACTGAACAATTTAAAACAAATTATCAAAAATAAAATAACCCAATGCAACGTTGTTGATGAATAAAAAGTTAAAATCAATAAGGTGTATAACTGAGTATGAATAGCTAGCCATCTGATAAATGTTAATAACAACAAGAATATCTTAAATCGTTATCAGAAACCATCCTCGGTGGGAACACTCAGTGGGAACATCACTCCACGTAATGGGTACCACACAGGAAAATATCACTCTCTGCACCACTAAATGAGCATCACACATTTACTTAAATGGAGGGAGACATTTAGAAGTTGAATCCAAGTTGTTGCTCAGTGCAGGAATGAAATCCAGTTATTAAAGCATATCTGGTAGATGGCGGCCTACCCTCAATTTAAAATATTTGGAGTGAAGGAGAAGTTCTCCTGGGTAATTTATTTCCCTGTTGAAATAAACTGTGTTCTTATTGTTGCTCCTTTCCCCCCAATCAATCAGATTTTGCCCTCCCATAATCTCCAGTCCTATAATAGGCATTCTAGACCTATATTTATGTCTATAAATTAGACTACAAGTCCAGTTCTTCTTCTGTATGATATTCTTCCAGGATGTCATACAGGATAGTAGTTAGAAAATGTTACCCTAATAGTCTCTTTTCCAAAACTAAACATGTCCAATTTCTTCCAATTATTTTTCAAGAGATTTAGCCTTTAGTCCCTTGATCATGTTCATTGTCCTTACCCAACCTGTTCCAGAAATACAGTAATCAGAGTTGAATCTAAAGGGGCCTCTGTGACTTTAAAACTTTTATTAATGCAGTTTAAAATTACACTTTTTTTTTAAATAGCAGCTGTACCTAGTTTGCAAACATCTTTTTTTTACAACTATTATCACTCAGGCAGTTGTATAATTTCATTTGAATTAATAATGAAGAAGTGTTTCTCAACCTTGCCCCTTAAATATGTGTGGACTTCAATTCCCAGAATTCTCCAGCTAGGGAATTCTGGAGTTGAAGTCCACCCATCTTCAAGGGGCCTAGGTTGACAAACACTGCTTTAACCTATCAAGATGTATTTTTTTCTTTCTACAGTATTTCATATTCCAGATGATTTTGTGTCATCTTTAAATTAGATTAACATTTTTTCTATCCTGCAACCAAATCATTAATAAAACACTAAGAACTCTTTGGTGATCCACTCAATACAAATACAATCTGATGAGGAATCATCAATAAACTTTCTTTGATTATGCTATTTCAACCAGTAATTTATCTACTCAATTACTACTGATTAAATATCAATTTACTACTAACATTATTAGTAATAGTGATTATTACTAATTAACTACTGAAACTAGAAAACCATAAGTGGCATAACTGAATAACACCCACAGTTACTACAACAATGGACTTCTAATGCCTTCTTTGTGTGCTAGATTCTGTACTTCCAGACTGGGAATGCAGAGCTACCTCTGTGTCCATAGATGAAATGCACAATAGAGTCTTATTTGAACCCAAAGGACTATCATATATAGCTACTGTATATTTATGTTAACCAGCCTATAATAGCTTGCTAATCGAAAGATCATAGACATCTTTGTAAAATATTTGGCTAAAATTAAGCTGTCATTTTTAAAGCAGTCCCACAATCTATTAAAGAAATGGGCTTAAATTATAAGTTGTTTAATAATAATAATAATAATAATAATAATAATAATAATAATAATAATAATAATAATAATAGTAATAATAGTAATAAATAGAATTATCAGACAAGAGTATTCTTGATAAATTCCCAATGAGTTTTGATAACTGCAGATAGTCCTCGACTTACGACCACAATTGAGCTCAAAATTTCTGTTGCTAAGCAAGACAGTTAAGTGAGTTTTGCCCCATTTTATGACCTTTCTTGCCACAGTTGTTAAGTGAATCACTGCAATTGTCGGGTTAGTAGCATGGTTGTTAAGTGAAGCTGGCTTCCCGATGACCTTGGGACACAGCAACCATCATAAGTATGAACCAGTTACCAAGCCTCTGGGCATGCTTTAAAGGTTGTAACTTTGAAAAACAGTCATAAGCAGGGCTTTTTTTCTCATAGAACGCTCAGAACGGAGTTCCGGCACCTTTTTTGGATGGAACCTTGTAGGGTAGGCAAAGTGGGTTGTATGACATGTGTGAGTTCCGGCACCTTTTTTTTTTTTTTTTTTACAAAGAAAGTACTGGTCATAAGTCACCTTTTTCAATGCCATTGCAACTTTGAATGGTCTCTAAATGAATGGTTTTAAATCAAGGACTTTGTGTATTCCATTTTTTTTCCAAAGTCCTTCACACTGATCTCTTCCCAAGTATCAATATCAGATATGATGGAGCTTTTCTGTTTTGAAAGCTACCAGCAAGATTTGTCCTCCTACAATAACCGGCCCTTCACTGATTTCACCTGTTACTCTCTATGGTAATTATATTCATGTTGTGCCAGACCATTACTGAAACTTTTCAAGCACAATTTTTGAGATATACACTTATTCAAAATAAATAAATATACCCAGACCATGTTTCTGTCAGTCTCATTTTTCAATTTCTTTCCCTCAGTTGTGCAACTGTTTAAGTGGAACACATATCTTATGTTAGAAACCTGGAGACAATACAGGATTTAATGCTTATTTATTTTTTTAGAAAATGTTTAAAGGAGAACTACATCCTTGTTGTTTTTAGCATCTTTCTCTAACCTCAATCATTCACTTCAGCTTTCCTGACCTCCTTTTCATTATTCTGAGTTGCCTGTAATTTTGGTGGATATCCTGTCCCCGTTTTCAGCCTTATAACTGTGCCTTTCCTGGCATTCATTAGCTTTTTATATAACACTGGATTCTTCTATTCTCATTTTTTTTTCATTGTACTTGTTTGCAATTTGTGCATTTGGAAACTCTCATGACTTTCCTGGGATGGTTTCCTAGGGAGCCGTGGTGGCACAGTGGTTAGAATGCAATATTGCAGGCTAACTCACTGTTCACTGCCAGCAGTTGACCAGTTCAAGGTTGATTCAGCCTTCCATCCTTCTGAGGTCAGTACAATGAGGACTCAGATTGTTGGGGGCAATATGCTGATTCTGTAAAATGCTTACAGAGGGCTGTAAAGCACTATGAAGCAGGATATAAGTCTAAGTGCTATTGCTATTCCTGGAAGGACTATGTTTGGCAGCATTTGTTTTCCAGTAGATGTTTGAGTAATTAAAGTTCCTAACACCACTGTTTCATATCTCTTTGAAAAATTTGCAGTTTGCTTTTGATTGATATCATCTACATATCCCTCTTTTTTTATAACAAATTTTATTAGTTTTCCAGTTTAACATTCAAGTATTTGGAAAGCAACGTGGTGACTGGCTAATCAGTAGTTCAATAACAGAATTTTTAGTACATATCTCAGGTTACATTATCAAAACTTCCTTCTCTATTTCCCTTAACATTTGATATATCATACTTAAACTAGTAAATTTCTAACCATAACAAGCTCAATTAAAACATTTATCAATCTATTTTTGCTTATACATATCCATATCCTGTTTTTGAGTTTTACCTAATTCTTAATTCTTAATTACAGTATTCCAATTTAACCTTTAACATCCATAATATTTAAATTTCTGGTAACCCAAATTACCTTTATTTCACTACACAAAAGTTATAATATCTAAAATACACCTATTACTTATTTAAATATATTCTTATTTTATTTCATAAACATTTTCTATTTCTCATCCTAGTACATCACCACTTAGTAATAGAGTAACCTTTATTGTCTCAAATCTATCATCTATATTTTCTGGGCTAAACAATAATTCAAGGCTGATTCCTAATATTTAATTTCCATTTCCCTTATAAATCTAAATCCTGATTATTAAGCCAATTATTCCCTTATTTTTTATCATTTTCCAGCAATATTTAAGTCTAATAATCATATTTCCCTTCATCTTCAGGTCCCTCTTTAGCCCATTAGTTGAGACTTTAGGATCTCTCTAGTAAATCAAAAGACCCCATTTTTTAAACCTAACTCTACCTTTCTTTTTCTGCCAACCAGGTTTCCATACCAATGCCTTTAAATTATCAGATAGATCTCCCTTCATTCTGGCACATGTTACTTGAATCAAAGGAGACCATCTAGTCATCAATTTTCCAAACGAACTGGTCCATTTATAACCATTAGGTTGTTGCCCTGGTGGTTCAAATCTCAGTATTTGCTCCAGTGTCTTTATCTTCAATTCGGTCTGGTCGTCTTCCTCAGGTTTCTTCTGGTTTAAGTAAAAGGTCATATCCAATTTTATGGTTATTGTTTGGTTATCTAGGTTTTCAATATGCTGTCCTTGTTGATCTTTAGCACCCTCTGTTTTGGTGTTAGTTTCTTCCGTCTCTGTTACTTTTTGGGTTGTAGGTTCTTTAGTTGCAATCAGGATTTGGTTGTCAAAATTTTCAATATATTGTTGTTGTTCTTTAAAGTCCTCTGTCTTGGTGTTGATTTCTGCTTCTGTTGTTTTCTGAGTTGTAAGTTCTTTAGCTGGAATCTGGGTTTCAGTTTGTAGGTTCAAGCTGACACCTTCATCTTTCACTCTGGATTTAAGTATCTCAGTAGCTTCAAGGATTTTTTCAAGTATAAGTTTATAATCAATTGAAGTTTGTTGCTGGTCCCCCTCCATTTCTGGAATAATTGTAAATAGTCCTTTAATGGAGGCTAATTTTTTAAACAAGAGTCAGTAAATGTTCACCTCCATGGTTCTTAAAAGCCAATTTCACCTCCCAGCTGTTTCAGCTTTTTATCTTTAGATAGTACAGGACAGATCTAGGTTGTAAACAGGTCTCTTTGTCAAGGATATTCCCTTGCTATACCAAACTTCACCACAAGATGTCCCCGATAGCATTTGGAATCTTTTTCAGAGAGGTTAGATTTTTATCCAATTTAGGTTCTTTTTCGTCTTTTTTCCCCCAAGTAGATAAGATAGCAGGTGCCCGTGAAAATAGGAACTTTTTGGATCACCAAATATGAGAAAAAATGCAAATCCAATTACTTAATTGTATTTTTCAGGGCTTTATTTCCCCTATGTAGTCAGACGCCACCATTTTAAAGGGTGGGGGGAAAAAACGTTCCCTTCCCTCTCTCCTCACAGGGGGAAGCAGTTTCAAGAAGCTTTTTACAGGAAAAAATTCTTGGGATAAAAAGAAGGTAAGATCTCACCCAGTTCCTCCGTGGTGCTTTCAAGTGCTTAGTTGTAAATTTGGCCTCGGCTGGAAACGGCATTAATGATGGGCCATGTTAATGGCCGATCTTTTCCCTGTCAGTTAGAAGAGCTACTCCAGATCAAACGGAAGGGCTACCGCCCTTCCACGATCAGTCAGAGATCCTCTTCATGCTCCTCGCCCCTCCAGGGTGACTTTCGACCCTTTTCAGGGTCCCCCGGCGGGAGAAAACTGGACGGCGGAGAGAGCGATCGCCCTGCACGTCTGCCGGCACTGCGATCACAAACCGGAAGCCATCTACATATCCCTCTTGATTAGGCAGACAATGGCAAGCACTTATAATAGGAGCATTGTTGTCTTTTTCAACTACTTATTTTAATTCAGATTCTCTATACAATATAGCCAAGTTAATTTTCTGGGTAGGAATCATTATTTTTTAATACATGGTATTCCTCTTCATTGTATTGTGTTTATTCCTTCTGAACAAATTATTTCTCTGTGTGTTTATGTTTATGTTTCAATCTTGTTAGTGATCTCACAAAGTTAAATCTATTAAACTATACTTGCTTTCCTGCATTAAGAGTTTAAACCCATCTTGTTTATTTTCTGTGCTCTTGTCATTATTATATACAAGGATGAACTTTATAAACTAGCGCTTTCCCTGAATTTTCACTGAGTGAATTAATGGCTCCCATTGTAGCAAAATTCCCACTACATTCTTTTATAAATCTTTATCCAAGGCCCTTGCTTCAAGGTTTTTATCTCAAATATACATACAATTCAGTTTAAAGTCCTTTTGAGCAAACTCACCATGCTTCAGCCATTGTTCTAAAACCCAGTGATGTATAACCCATCATATATATAACTCAGGCCATTATCACGTAAACCAAATTTATTTCACCTGCACCATTTGTACAGGCAATAGTTCATTTGCAGTATTCTTTCCTTTCCTGGTCTTCTTGCATGGATTAGAAAAAAATGGATAACGACAAAATATTTAAGTTTCCTTCCAAGATTTCAAAATCTATAAATTGCAATTATTCTCTATTTGTTCCCATATGGATTAGTGGGACCAATGAAGAGGTATTTGTAAGTGGATTTGATATAAGTTAAAAGTTGTTATAGCACATTCACAATTCTTTTTCCTGACACACAACAAAAATCCCAAATTAATAACTGGGTTTGGCACACATTTGTTTCAATTCCTTCATATAGGATTTCATTTACACCTTTCAAACTGCCCCAAAACCTTACAGAGTAACTTGGACTGAGAAAGAATCCTTTACTTTAGTTGGTTGGTAAATTGCAAAACATAAAATTTGGGATATTTTTTTAAGGCAAAAGGAGAAAGCTACCTGTTTCAGAAAAACTTTAATTACAACAGCAAAAAGACTTGAAACTAGCAAATTTCTTTACTAAGAAATAACTTAGCTATTACACTGTTTCTCTATTGCTGCTAAGAGTAGGCATAGAATCTATTAAGAGTGGAGACTGCAAAGAAGGATATTTAAAGTGCTTCTTGTTTCTACATGCACCTGCATTTTGCTGATTTAACTTTGTAAATACAAAATTAACCTAATTCTACATATAAATTTCATAATATATAAAACTAAATCCTCAACTCTATCTATCTTTTGTGCATGTGTATGCCAAGGAAGTTTCACTCACAGGAAAGAACAGGACTGCTTCTTTGGAATTGAAGGTTAAAGGGCACAGCAGAAGGAATTGTCCAGTTGGAGCCTCATTTTGGACTGACTAACTTACAAGCTGCTGCCAAACCATCTGAATCTGGACAGGATTTTCTTAAGCCAGTTTAGAATTCTACCAGCAAATGCTCAGAATAGGAGCAGATTACATGGTGGAAGTAGATAGGTTTGTTTTGGTGGAAGTAGTTTGTTTTCTTTCAGGGTGCAACTGCATCCAATATATTGTTATCACTGTTTCCGCCAGTGAATGCTCATTTCTTCTTCAAAGATCTGAAAGTTATATTTTCTATTTCTCTTGCATCTGATAAAAATGGTATAGGGTCTTCTCTTGCTTGAGCAGGGGGTTGGACGAAGACCTCCAAGGTCCCTTCCAACTCTGTTATTCTGCTAGTTACTAACTTCTAACAGTGGAGTCTCATACTCTGTTGATCACAATCAGTGTCATAGAAGATCTGCTTCTACTAAGTTGATATCTCATTACCAAAGCAAACAAACAAAAAAACAAAAACACAATACCCCAAACAAAAACAAAAATGCAACCCTATAACAGAAGATGATGTTCTTTCTGTGACTCATAGCAGAAATGAAAATGAAGGAGCAGAAACCCAAGGCTAGATGGGAGAGAGCAGTTCTGCAATGGACCAATAGTGGCCCTGCAGGTTGTCTACCTCCTTCAGAGTTCTCTTCCACGAGCCATAGAATATTAGCCTATGGGTTTTGTTGTGTTTTTTGATGGAAAATACCATTTCCCTCTAGATAACTTTGATCCAACTTCAGTCTGCACCAGCAGCATACTGTCAATGAATTGAAGTCTCTACTGCAACAAAAATTCCTCAATACCTAATATGTTAACCAGTGAACAAGAAGGTTGTGTGAATGGGTCCTAAGACTTAAGCCATTAAGCACTTAAGAGTGCTTTTCAAAACCTTTTAAATAATGAATATTCCTTAATACTTATCAGATTCTTATTTTGAGACATGGAAGGCTTTAGCCCTTTGACCAGTTGTATAGATTTGCTTCATATGAGATCTCTTCTTTTCCTATTTGGAAGAAAGCTCTAATCTACTCCAATAGGAATTTTTCCCACGTCCAGTATATTGCAGGCAGGCCTTGTACATTTTGTCCAGAATGAAGGTCTAGAACTGATTATTTCTGACAAAAAAATCAATTCAAGGCCAAGTGATAGGATTAATATCACATATAATCTGACCTTATAATGTTTGGAATTGGTTGTAAAGTTCAAGATGTTTCTGAATATAACATATGCCTGAAAATGAAAACATTTATATAAAGCAGTAAATCAATTCCAGACTGCTCATAATCAAATTGCTCACCAGTTGCATTATGCATTAAGAAGACTGCACAATCTGCCTCTACAATAATATTTAATACCCAGCAAGCCAATAGGAATTTAAGAACCTATTGTGGTTGACTATATCAAACTTCAGTATTAATCTAAATGTTGTCATGAACCTAATTAGCCAGTTATAGTCTGAGGATGATTAATTTAGGATTATTACTTTAATGCCAAAATATATTATATTAACTAACTATATATTTGTACACATATATACACAGAACCTGTATTACCAAGTGCTCAGGCAAGAACTTTACTCATTCAATAACACATTGATACATGTTGATATTTCTCAAGACACAAACTATAATGATATTTCTGTCCATTGTTAAACTTTATTGTTATGCTATGCATCTTAAGTCCTTATGTCAAGTTTTGAACAGACTGCATTTCTTTCAGTTAACCTGCAAACAATTATGGTTTACAGCTGCAAAGCATTTTAAATACGTTAGTTAATTATACCTCATAATGTTTCTGTGATAGAGAAGAAATGAAACATTATTTCTTCCATGTTGATAATAAAACAGAATAAATACACATTCCTAACTTCTTACTCCGCTGCTTTGAAAAGTGTAGCAATTTCATGGCTATTATACTGACAAGATATGTAATACAAAATTTTAGAGCTGCAAATTTTGAACAAACTCCAGTCCTTAAGCTATGGAAATAATACATCACTTTAAGCTTTTATCTGTTGCATTTTTAAAAGTAGTGTGTTAAATGAAATGTGTAATAGAATGTGTGGATGACCTTGGAGGATGAGGGAAAGAGATGCTATCTAGAAAATAATCAAACAGAAGATGGGGTAGTCCCCAAGGGCTTAATGGTCAGAGAAAGAAACTTAAGAAAGGCACCTAATTTATGGGGCAGGTAAAAGTGGTGTGGGAAATTTGTGCCTTCAGATTTGCATGATTTTGTTAATGTAGCTTTACAATAAAATAGAATTAGTTCATCTAGACGTGTTTCCTGTCTGGTTTACCCATGTGGGCTTACAATTGTTCTAGTGCACTGAGAAAAAATTGTTTATTTTAAATAAACATGAATTTAAAAAGTATGTTAGAATTTAAAATTATTCTGGGAAAGCAGATTCTAGCTATTCTACTTGTATCTTTTCACTGAAATGATTTAGAACAGAAATGGTTTCATAAATCCATATTCTATCCAGCATACATAGTGGAGCAAAGCTGTAATAATTTAGATACTACATAGAAAGGAATTTTATTGATCATTCTTTTGCTATTGATAATTTTGATATTTATATGTCATGAAGGTAAGCAATTAGTAGTTTTAACATTATATTTTCCAGGCTTGATAAATGCTTAAATAAAAGATATGGAAGTTCATTTTAAATTATATATATACAGATATATTTAAAGTAGGAAAAATTTGCCACTTCTTTCGTTGGCTTCTTCAGTTGTATGCATATGAGTTTATATCAGTATTTTTTAACAGCTAATCCATATTGCTTCATCAATTTCAGAAAAAAATGATATAATTATCATTACTATTATTAGTATTGTTGAGCAACTGCGGCTGCTCAGTTCAACAACCCAATCAGCTTGACCAAATGTGCATAAATAAAAACATAGTTTGTATAAGGAGGAAAAAAAAACATTTTTTCTTCCTTGTGAAAGGAAAAATGACAAAGAAACAGCCAGCCTGAACTTTCTTACTAAGAGTTCCAAAGAATGAAAGTAATCACGAAAATGGTCTTCTTTTAGTAAATGTATTTTTGATGGTAGAGTAAACATTGGGCTGTAGAAATTTTGATGGGTGTTTCACTTCACTGAAAGCACTCCTTCAAAATATGGCTCTTTTCCTTTGCTTGGCTTCAAAGCTCTTTCTCAGCATGTTAAATTTTGGTGAATTTTAACTAGAAAACTTTCTCTAGGACTCTACTCTCCTAGCATTCCAAAAAAGCACTTAAGACCTGGCTTTTCCCCCAAGCGTTGTGGTGGGATGAGATGGACAAAAGGACTTAGTGATGAATGGCATGTGAAAGTTTAACTTTGATGCCAGGTTTTAATGTGTGTGGCTTTATTAAAGTATATATTAATGGCAGATTGATGTTGTTTCGACTGTTGATTGGCAGCCACCCAGACTTCAATAAGATAGATGATCATATAAATATTATAAATAAATAAATAAATAAATAAATAAATAAATAAATAAATAAATAAATAAATAAATAAATAAATAAATAAATAAATAATACATACATACATACATACATACATACATACATACATACATACATACATACATACAATCATGCAGGAGGATGTGGTACTTCAAGGCCCACTAGGGAAAAGCTGTGGTATCAGTCTCCCAGTCTCTTTCAACTTCATGTACCAAGAGAAATAAAAATATTTATGACTCAGTTCTGACCAATCAGCCATCAACTGGCACACAGAGATAAACATCATCTACATATGATTCAAAAGAGACTATCAAGAAGCTAAAAGTACAACATCTTTTAACCAGCAATCAGATAAGCAGAGATTAACATCAAGATTAGTACTAAACCAACAATCAAGCAGTAAACAATACCCCAATCAAGGAAATACCAACTCAGATAAACAATCAAACAGTAAAGTATAATCAAATAACTACCAAGAACACCCTGACCAACACTGATAGGGCAAGTCACTTGTATATAAACAGATAAGAACCCCATTTTCTTCTACTGTAGCTGGCTAATGAAATGCCTGCAAGAAAACAACTAAGCTCTGAGAGCACCAAGCATCAGTCACATACACTGATCTAAAGAGGAGGCTAAAGGAACATTTTGAACCTAGGCTGTCAATTATTGCTTGGCGGCATGCATTTGAGCAAAGAGAGCAACAGGCAGGCGAGTCAGCAGCTGAATTCATGGCTGCACTAAGACAAACATCAAGACTCTGCGAGTTTCCTGACTTAGAGGACAGACTCAGAGACAGACTCATGTGTGGCCTAAGGATCTGAGATCTGCAGCAGAGGCTTTTTGCAAAAGAAACACTGATGTTCCAGGATGCGTTAAAAGAAGTCATGGTGGAGCAATGAAGGCTTTACGACCCCAGAAGACTCCCCTCAGCCAGACAGCTGTGCACCACGAAACTACAGAAATACTGGAAGACCCAGACGAGGGTGATGAGATCGACTGGTTACAGAAGCAACCCATCAGACAGCAACGTCCTATTGACAAGGCAGTTCTATTCTCTAGCTGTGCCAGTTGCGGTGAACAGCACAAGAGGTCTGAGTGCAGATTCCACACTGCAGTGTGTCGTGCTTGTGGCAAGCAAGGGCACATCACCAGAGTCTGTAAAGGTCACCAGAGAGAAGTTCTGCCCGAAGACACCCCATGGAGAGGTAAATGGGCTCTGGGACAGAATAGGGTCGGTTACTGCTCCGGAAGGAGAAACATATTAAGGACAGAGCCCAACGCCATCTCAAAGAGAAGCTGAGACTTAAAGTCAGGCTACAAGGGGTCCCTTGTTCTATGGAACTAGACACCAGGTCAGCCCTGTCTATAATCTCCAACAAAATGTTTAGCTACATCTGCAGACAAAGCAGGAAACCAGTCCAACTCAAACCATCAAGCCTTGTTCTGATGGACTTTCAAAATTGCCATGTAGTGGTGAAAGGTGAAGCCACAGTAAAAGTCAGCTTCAAAGAGTTTGAAGGTCCCCTCAACATCGTGGTCGTTGAAGGCCAGTGTACCAGTTTGATTGGGCTGGACTGGTTTGATGCCCTGGGCATCAGAGTAACCAGCATCAACCACACATAAACAGCTGACCTAGCGTCTGTGTGCCAGGAATTTGCTGACGTATTCAGCCCTAATTTAGGTCAATACAAAGGAGCACCAATCTCCCTTAGCCTCGATCCAACAGTAACTCCTATCAGGATCAAGCCTCGCAGAGTGCCTTTCGCACTAAGGCCTAAAATAGATGCAGAGCTAGACAAGTTAGTACAGCAGGGAGTGCTTCAACCTGTAGATAGCAGCGTGTGGGAAACCCCCATAGTAACTCCAGTGAAGCCCA
Source organism: Azemiops feae (assembly GCA_023970755.1). Taxonomy (NCBI): domain Eukaryota; kingdom Metazoa; phylum Chordata; class Lepidosauria; order Squamata; family Viperidae; genus Azemiops; species Azemiops feae. Next base: position 1,860,511 of record JALGBA010004198.1, read on the forward strand.
ATGGGGACATTCGTATATGTGCTGATTACAAATGCACAATTAACAAAGTCTTGCAGCAACATTCTTACCCAGTTCCAGTTTGGGGTTACTGTTGCCCCAGGGTTGTTCCAGAGTGTAATGGAACGTACACTTAAGAATATTCCAGGTGTGACTTCCAGATCCGGTGGCAGCGCCAGCGGACGTGCAAAGAACTTGCTCTCTTTGCCATCTGGTTTCCCCCCGCCGATAGACCCTGGACAGGGTCGAAAGTCGCCCTGGAGGGGCGACCACCGTGGAGGAGGGCACTCGTTGATCGCGGAGGGAGCGGCAGCTCCCTCTGCGGTCCGAGAAATCACCTTTGGGCCGACGGGGAAAAGATCGGCCAGTAACATGGCCGATCACTTAGCTGCTCCAGCCGAAAGTCACAGCAACATCTAAGCAAAAAGAACCACCGTGGAAGATCCGGGTGAGAACTTTCCTTCCCTCTTGTTAAACTATCTACTTCCCTGTTAACAGCTTTAAGAACTATTTCCCTAGTTTGAGAAGGCAGCGTTCCGATACTGGGGAAAACGGGCTTTGGAAAAATAATTATTTTTTCTTTTTTTTTGTACATACGAGCTCTTAATTCGGGTATCCTGAAAAAAAATTCTTACTGTGACTCCTTTTTTTTGGCTTGTCTATTTTTAGTTTAGGTGAAAACCTTCAGGGAGGGGGGTGGAGTGCTTTTTTCCCTCCCCCCCTCCTGAACAGTATTGCCTACTTCAAAAAAAAAAAAACTTTCTGTTCTCTGGGTGGACTCATGTGGATTGTTTTGGCTACAAGCTAGCCTGGAATTTGGCGTGAAGCCCAGAAACTTTAATACAAAGTAACTATCTTCAGCTGTACTCTCACTCCCTGATCTTGGCGTGATGCCCAGACTGGTATATTTCCTTTGGAACTTGCTCAATTTTCTACTTGTACCACGTTTGAATTCACAATATTGAATATATTTCCCAAAAATGGATTTTTCTTTTCCATTCTAGGATTATAATATAATAATTGACTGTTACTGATTGGGACTTTTGCTGTTTTTTTATTTCTGTGCTGGACTTGACTATTTGCTTTTCCCTATTTCGGTTGGGACTCTATATTTTACAATACTGAAAAAAGAGAGGATGGAATCCTATTCACAGATTAATTATGGACTTATATTAGAAAATTTTTTGGAAATGAGAGTGGAATTTAAAGAACATATTAGAACGCTTAGGAAAAAGGAGGTTTCAGAATTAAAAATTGAAGCTCAAATCTTGACTGACTATGATACACAATCAGATCTACAACTTAACAAGATGGATGAAATATATCCACAACTTACTGATGAGGAAGAGAATACACCCCACATGCAAATGATGGAGATTTCTGATGAGCAAAGGCAGAATTCAACTAAAACATTTACAATTGTAAATGCAACAGGAATGGACTTCCAAATACGAGGCACTAAAAATGCTGACAATATGATAGTGCAGACAACACTGGACAAAAGAGAAGACTATGATTGGACTCAATGGTGGGAAAATGCTTATAGCCAAACACTAAGATGGGAGGAACTAGAGGCCCTACTGTGGAAACCTGCCTGGCACAAAAAGAAAGCTAGAATTAGACTTAAAAATGAGAGTTAAAATTTTATCTGATGGGTAAAAAGGGGTTTTAGAGACTTTGATTGAGCTAATACTTTTGAGATTTTTAAGGTTATTTTGGTCTGAGTCAACATTAGATCTAAATTATGGATTTGATTATGGTTTGGAATGGCAATAGGGAAAATTGGAAAATCTAAAACTAAAGGAGTCAGATTGAGATTGGTGAAATATTATTGATATTTTTACTTATAAGAATTGAATGTTAATTAGCAATGTATTAAGTGGACTAAATTGAAATAATTGAGGAACTTTTAGGGATTTGGATGGATTTATAAAAATACTTGATAGAATATATGAAATAGAATATAGTTGAGAAACATTAAAATATAATAGTTATATTATATGTTTATGATAGAAATAATTATTGTTTTATTATATTAGGCTAAAATGTAATGGTTTTAAAATACATAAAGTTATGTTCATTTACAAAATATGTATGTGGAATAGAATAATAAGAGATAGAATTTAAACAATTTATATTGTAGGAATACTCGAATTATATACTATATGTTTATGTAAGATTAAATTGAAATAGGTTAATTGAAAGTTAGTTAAGCCTGAAAACGGGTGAAAATATGATTGACAGTTTTTGTTTTTTGTTATTGTGGTTTTTTTTCTTGTTTTTTTTTCCTTTTTTGATTGATAAAATAGAGAGGGAACCTTTAAAGAAGTAGTTTAAATTGTATACGTATGACTGTATCTTTTGTTTTGTTCTATGGAGTGCCCTATCTCCATGATGTGTCTTAAGCACTTGGCTGTAAAACAAAAAAAATTAATAAAACTTGTTATTGTAAAAAAAAAAAGAATATTCCAGGTGTGTGCCCTTACTTTGATGACATTCTGATTGCTGGAGAATCTGCAGTGATCTTAGCAGAATGTCTCAGAGCAGTTCTTCAATGGTTCCGCGAAGCGGGGTTGAAGTTAAAAAGAGACAAATGCCAAATTGGTGTGAACTCTACTGAGTTCCTGGGATTCCGGATAGATGCTGCCAGAATCCACCCCTCTGACTCTAAGCTTAAAGCTATACAACAGGCTCCCAGACCTAAGTCAAAAGGGGAGCTGCAGGCATTTTTAGGGCTTCTTAATTTTTACCATTCATTCCTGCCACACAAGGCAGCATTGGCAGAGCTGCTTCATCAGCTTCTGGATAAAAGGGCACTGTGGGAGTGGACAAACACCCACGGAAAAGCTTTTAAGGCAGTCAAATCACTGCTGTCATCAAGCTCAGTATTAGCTCACTTCAATGAGAAATTGCCTGTCAGTTTAGCATGTGATGCTTCACCGTATGGCATTGGAGCAGTCTTAAGCCATCTAATGGCAGATGGGCGCCAAGCAACCATCACTTACTATTCCAGAACGTTATCCCCTGCAGAAAGGAATTACGTGCAAATAAACAAGGAGGCTTTAGCCATTGTAGCTGGAATCAAAAAATTCCACGACTTCCTATATGGGCGCTCCTTCACCATTTTCACAGATCATAAGCCTCTCTTAGGTCTCTTCACTGCAGACAAGCAGACCCCGCAGATCCTTTCTCCTAGGATGCTGCGATTGTCAATATTCATGGCTGCCTATTCTTACAGGCTAGTCCATAAGCCAGGCAAGGAAATGGGCCATGCTGATGCACTCAGCCGACTGCCTTTGCCTCACACAGACCCTGACCAAGCACCTGCAGCTCACATCCTGGCAATCCAGGATCTCCCTGAGACTCCCCTTCATGCAGGAGATGTGGCTGCTGAAACTGCCACTGACAGAACACTCAGTCATGTTCTGAACTGGGTGTTAAGGGGGTGGCCTGATAGCAGACCAGGTCCAGAATTTCATAGCTTCACTAGCAGAAAAGATGAGCTGTCAGCTCATAAAGGCTGCGTGCTATGGGGAAGCAGGGTGATAGTCCCACCCACATTAAGAGCCAGAGTTTTAGAATCTCTGCATGAGGGCTATCCAGGCATAGGAGTTACTTGTGGTGGCCTGGCCTGGATAAGGACATAGAGGCTCAAGTAAGCAGCTGCCAGGTCTGTCAGAAGACCCGATCTGAAATGCCTCAAGCACCAGTGCACCGCTGGGAGACCACGCAAACTCCTTGGTCTCGCGTGCACATAGACTTTGCAGGACCCTTCCAAGGACAGGTGTTCCTCATTGTTGTGGACAGCTACTCTAAATGTCTAGAGGTAGCACCTGTCCCATCCATGACTATTGCCAGGACCATCCAGGAACTGCGCAGAATCTTTGCCACGCACGGCCTGCCAGATGTGATTGTGTCCGATAACGGGGCACAATTCACAGCAGCTGAGCTCCAGTCCTTTCTGAGGACCAACATGATCTGACATGCTACCTCAGCCCCCTTTCATCCTACTTCCAATGGTCAAGCAGAACAAATGGTCAGAATGACCAAAGAAGCACTGAAGAAATTAACGACAGGTGACTGGCATCATCGCTTAGTGGATTTTCTACTCTGTCAACATACTACTCCTTGCACTACTACGGGCCACAGTCCAGCAGAACTGAGATGGGGACATTGGCTGACCACCAAGCTGGACCGTCTCCACCCTGACAGGGCTGCTGTGGACACATCACAACCCAAGCCTCCAAGAAGTTTGCAGCTTGGTGAGAACGTATGGGCGAGAAACTACAGGCTGGGGGCACCTTGGGTGGCAGTTGTGGTTTCAAAGGTGTCAGGGCCACTGTCTTATGAAGTGGCCCTGGACAATGGTCATGTGGTTTGATGCCACATAGACCAATTGTGGCAGCATCAGGCTAGCCAGAGCCTGGCCCATGACAGAGAAGGGATTAGTGGGTTGCCTGGTGACCGGGCCACACCTGAGCCACCCAGAACTTTTGAGACTATGCCTGCTGAATTGAACAAACCCTGTCCCAAGTCCATCAGGCAGTATCACGAACAAAGACAGCGGCACTGGTCTACCTGGCAATGATGGACATGACGGCACCGGTCTACCCAGCCAAAACGAGCAACGAGGTACCGGTCTACCCGAAGCGATCGGGCCAAGGGACCCTGGTCTACCCGGCCCAACAAGGAGGTTTGTAGATCAGGGATCTCAAACAACAATGCGGCGCTCCGAGCGGACACAAAACCCGCCTGCGTATTTGAGTGATTATGTTCATAAGTTGCAATGTGTTGACTTATCCAGGGGGAAGGGGTGTAATGTATTAGGTTAATTCATTAATAGTTGTTATGATCTGTTGTTGTGAACGTTTGAAAAGAGTCTCCAACTGTTTTGGAGCAGACGGCTAGCCTGCAATTTAAGCGGGAAATTGTTCTTTAAAATGATTGGTCACCGCCTAGTGGCGACACAGTATAAATAGATGTCAAGTGGTTCTCAGAGCCACTTCTGTAGCAATAAAAGAGCAGTTATCTTACATCGGTCTCGTTAATGCCTGAACGAACTCAGTACACAACACTCGCCACGTCACCTGACGTGTTGTGACATATCGTGACTCTTTTTGCATTGCTGGCAATGGGGTTGGCACGGCTTCAGTATGATGAAACCGGCAGTTTGACACCTCTGTTTAGGCAATTCAGAATATTTAGTTAAGTGCACTGTGTTGCCTCTTTGCTTCAGTGAGAAAAATTATGTCATCAGTGCAGCCCAATTGTTTTGTCACTTAGATAAATCTAAGTTACCTTTCTCAAACCTATCCTAGTTGACCTAGGAATATCAGAACACTATACTAAACCATTCAACTACTCAAAATGGCAGAAAGGAAGAACAAAAGCAAAAAGAAAATGTCTCTGAGTAATGAGATAGTGCTAAGGAAAAAAAAATCAATCAGCAGCAATCTCTTATCATGAGGTAAGAATAGAGGTATATAAATTTCTATATTAGGACTGTATAAGCTCAGAGTTAAGGATTAGACAACAGGACCAACCAATCATTGCAAAGATTAATTTCTAGTACACAAATGTACAGCAGTTGTTGCTGTTTTAATATTTTCAAAATACCTAAACATTTTAAAAATGAAGAAAAAGAATACACAAAATTATAAAAGAAGGAAAAATAAAGGAAACAAAAACATACAATGTACAAAATATTTGCAGATAAACATATATCTATAAATTAAACCCATGATTCATTAATTACCCAGGATTGCTTTTTATTGAACAAAGCACTATGTTCTATGTTAATTGATATTCAACTGTGCCTCATTCATGTTTGTGATATTTACCTTAAATCTATAAAATTTGTAAGCTGCTTCAATCAGTAACTATAGGCAATGTAAAATAGTTTCAAGATACTAGAAGAAAGCAGAACAATACAGTCAAATCAATAACAAAAACAATCTGACTATTGTACTACATTGGGGAAGAACAGCACATACAGTCCAATACTAATATCAATGTAGAGCAGAGATCTCCAAACTTAGCAACGTTAAGACTTGTGGAGTTCAATTCCCAGAATTCCCCAGCCAGCATGGCTGGCTGGGGAATTCCAGAAGTTGAAGTCCACAAGTCTTAATGAAATCCACAAGTTTTAATGTTGCCAAGTTTGCAGACCCCTGATGTAGAATCATAAAACACCCTGTCCTGGAGCCTGTTGTTTTTAAGATTTGCAGAACAATGGAAGGGTCAAGCCTAGATAGACCTAGAAGGGAAATATTTTTCCAAAGTCAGAAGCAGCTACAGAGATACTGCACAGCTGAGATGTCAGCAGATGACATTGTTTCATTGAAAGGACCTTGAGCCTGCCAACATGACTAGGTCTATTTATATTTTCTTATGATGCTTTGAAAGGGGAACAAAAACTGTGTAGTACTTTTGCTGCTTCTGTCTTTGATGGTTCTTGTTAGCTTCTAATAAGCATTTTGTTCTATTCCAGCTTTCCTAATTTACATAAAGCCTTCTTAACTACGTTCTGTCATTCATTATCAAGGAAAGTCTCTCTGGTTATTATTGTACGCTACTGAATAGATCTCTGAGATAAAACAAGCTCCATGTGAGAGGCACAAGTAACAAAGAAGATAGGTTGAGGCAAAAAAAATGTATCGCAGGTAGGTAACAGGTGAATGCCTTTCAAATGCAGAATACATGAAACACAGTACAGAATTAATTTGTTCTGAATACTAAAACAAATACCTAATATCATGTGATAATGATGGTTGAGAACCACAAATAACTTTTTTTTAAAGCAACTTATTTGCCTGTTTATACTGTTTTCAAAGGGTAGCACGGTGACAGGCACGGTTAAAACACTGGACTTGTGGGCTGAAAAGCTGGCAGTCTAGGTTCAAGACCCAAGGGTCACATGAAGGGGTGAGCACTGATCCTCGCTCCAGCTCCTGCCAACCTAGCAGTTCAAAAGCATGCAAATGTGAGTAGATAAATAGGTACCACCTTGGTGGGAAGGTAACAGCACACATCATGCTGGCCAGATGATCACAGAAATGTCTTTGGACAGCACTGACTCAATGGCCTTGAAACAGAGATGAACACCACCCCTTATAGTCAGCAAGGACTAGCAGAATAAAATCTACAGAGAGTCCTTTATCTTTACCTTACTGTTTTCAAATGATGTTTTCCAGTGTTTCCAACATTTTCAGCGTGTTCTATATTGTAATCTGGTTTTCAAACAGCACATATAAGAACTGGTAGAGGAACAGATATATGATTAAGATCAACAATATGGCAGCTGAGCAAATAAAGAAACTAATACATCTATTATGGGATCTGGAATCAAATGAAAACAATAGGTTTGTATCAAGTATTATCAGAAGGTACCAAACAAAGTAAGGGCAAAGCTGCCCTCATGGAGAAGATGATGTTGATAAACAGGAAAGAAAAATTCTGAATAAACTTACACCACAGTTTTCTAAACTAATTAAAAATTTGCAGGATACCAAAAATAGTCTCTTCACTCTTATTATACTGAAGTAAGAAGTGAAACAAGAATAATAACAAACATCTATTAATAGCATCAGTCAGAATGTTGAACTACTCTATACATACTCTATACAATTTTTGTACTTTCTTAGGTTTTTCCTCTCTTACCCCCCCCCCCCTTTATTTCAGCTGCATGGGAAACAGTTCTTGCTGTGTTTCTGCTGACTATCTAGGTAAGATCTCCTTGTTGAATATTTTAAGAGGGATTACCTGTTCTAAGACTGTAAGAACTGTTTCTCTATATTTAGCACACAATTATGAATATTCCAATTCAGTTAACAGTGAAAATGTTCAGCAGACGTTACTATTGGGGTTAGTTTCCTCTAAGTTCCCAACGCTGGATGTATAAAATGTTATTAAGAAGTTTAGCAAATTTACAAATTTACCAACGGATCGTGATGCAAACTAGCTCCTCAGCAAGAAATTTGTGCAATTTTCCAGGATTGAAGTTCCAAACTGACTCCCCGGAGGGAGAGGGGGGAATCTATTTCTCTTCTTCGGCCTCTTCTTGTCTTCTAAAGTATCAATTGCTATTTCATTCTTTCATTTCTCTCTCTTGCACACACGGGGTACACAGCAGCACAAGTTTTCCTTCTCCATTCGTGCATGCAAATGTCATCCAAACGCAAACACACTTTGTATCTGTTCTGTTTCTTGCATTGGTAGGCATTGAAGAGGCAGGACTCAACAACAGGTACTTCTTTATTTGCAGCTAAACAGAACTCAGAACAAAATGGCTCCATCCCTTTTTATACATTCAGCCTGGGGCGTCGCCAGCCAATCAATGCAACATATTTTCCCGCTCAATTGCATGCTAGTCATTCCTTGCAGACAGCAAGTCTGACCCAGCAGGCCACGTAGTCTGCTGACTGTTCCGGTGCAGCTCCCTGCACCTGTTCTCAATTAAGCTCAGTACACAATAGTATCAAAGAGATATTCTCCTATTTTTGAAATGTCAACATCGTTGTGGTCTATCATCTAGCGTTCAGTTCTGCTTATTGAAGAAACAGCTGGCCAGCAGCTAGAACAGTGCCATCCAAAAGGTGGCAGTCAGTTGCGTGAAATACTAAACAAACTGTTAAAAATAGCTTGAAAAAAATACTTTGCATAGGGAATTACTCTCATGGAGTTACTGCATAGATATCCACCAGCCTTAAGTTGCAGGGCATGTAACAGGTTCCAGTGACCATGTAAAAATCATTTTGGTTTTCATCCAGATATCCCATAGTCACTGTTTTTCTACTTTCCTAAGTCTACTATGCTTCCTGATCTCTGTATTACCAAACTTGCACAGCTCAATTGTGCTGTTTTCTTTGTTAGTTTTTCAAAACCCAAGGTAGTCAAATGACATCTGACAGCGCTCCATAACCTTCTGTTTTCCCATGTCTGCTTTAGCTATGCTGGAACAGTTAAATATAGTTTACAGCCTACCACAAACAAGTCTTGGATTTGCTTAGCCTTAGGAGAAATAATATCCAAATATTTATGTATAAAGTTTCAGTACAAAAATAGGTAGCATTTCTCCTTCAGTGCTGCTTTAGATAAAGGAAGAGGCAAAGCAATTAGAAGAAGCATACTGTACTGATGTTCAAAGTGTAGACTGTCTTGTTTAGATTCCTTCCTTCCTTCCTTCCTTCCTTCCTTCCTTCCTTCCTTCCTTCCTTCCTTCCTTCCTTCCTTCCTTCCTTCCTTCCTTCCTTCCTTCCTTCCTCCCTCTCTCCCTCCCTCCTTCTTTCCTATTCTTTCTCTTTCTTTCTTTCTTTCTTTCTTTCTTTCTTTCTTTCTTTCTTTCTTTCTTTCTTTCTTTCTTTCTTTCTTTCTTTCTTTCTTTCTTTCTTTCTTTCTTTCTTTCTTTCTTTCTTTTATATGTCACCCATCTCATTGTCAAGGGACTCTAAATAAAATATGCTGAAGACTAAAATATCCTTATATCCTTATTATCCTTAATTCCAGTTGCGGTCCATAAGACATGGGGTAGCTGCATTAAGGTTTAAGGTTCAGGTTTAATATATACAATGAAGCCACATGCCTACAAGAAGTTGTGAGTATTAAAAGGAAAGTAATTTACACAGAAAGGATGTGACTTGCTTTAAGTAAGTAATAACAGTTATGTGTGTTTCTTCAGAGTTGGATGCTAAGAAGGATCAAGCCTAGCTAATACACTACTTGGATGAGAAATCACAAGAGAATTCCAAGACTGTAGGCTAGACTGAGGAGTTGAAAAACCAATGGTGTCAAGAAAAGCATGTAAATGTGTCCAAGATGTTACCAGGAATGTTGCTAATTTCATACGGAATGTCTCACTGAAAGAAAAATGCTCATTTTGCAGAACAATTTGTACAACATAGTGCAGAGAATTCAGTTTTTCAGAAATAATCCATTAGAGTAGCTTACAATGTTCTTTTTCATTACCATATTTTTATTCTGTTCTCATATTACATAAAGCTCAAATGGTTAAAAAGTAAAGTAAAGTAAAATGAAGACGCAGAAGAAAATCCCAATACAGATGAAGTCCTTGATTTTCTTGCTTTATTATCTTAAACAACTATAAATGTGTTATTTCTTTTTTTAAAATCATGTTCTTGATGAAGCATTTTTTCCTCCAAATGTAAGCGCTTTAGAGGTTTTGTCACATCTTGCATTTGATTAAATGATTTTGCAAAAGCTCATTTTTATTCCATTGCCATTTTAATTGTTAATATTTGCAGACAAGCAGGCAAGGTCTGTTGTGCTCTCTCATACTCTGGAATGCCAAAGTAAAGATATAATCATTCTCTCAATATTATTATTTTTTCTCTGTTCAGGGTACAGTGTCACCACACAAATATTTTAAACAATGGCAGTGATAGGCCACCATGTTGTGGTTTTATTTCCAACTGCATTATCACCTGAATATGTATAGGGCTTACACTCCAGTGTGATCTTTTTTGACTAGCAATGAATTTGTTATCAAAGCAACAGCAATGACCTCTTTTTGCATTATTCTGAGAATAATGGTCATTAAAAGACTGTCATTTGCCTGGAATTATGAAACATACGATTCTGCTTCTACAACAGCTGAGGAGGAAGTTGTTGTTAGTTGCGAAGTCGTGTCCGACCCATCGCGACCCCATAGACAATGTTCCTTCAGGCCTTCCTGTCCTCTACCATCTTCTGGAGTCCATTTAAGCTCACACCTACTGCTTCAGTGACTCCATCCAGCCACCTCATTCTCTGTCGTCCCCTTCTTCTATTGCCCTCAATCTTTCCCAGCATTAGGCTCTTCTCCAGTGAGTCCTTCCTTCTCATTAGGTGGCCAAAGTATTTGAGTTTCAACTTCAGGATCTGGCCTTCTAAGGAGCAGTCAGGGTTGATCTCCTCTAGGACTGACCGGTTTGATCACCTTGTAGTCCAAGGGACTCACAGGAGTCTTCTCCAGCACCATAGTTCAAAGGCCTCAATTCTTTTGCGCTCCGCCTTTCTTATGGTCCACCTTTCACAGCCATACATTGCAACTGGGAAAACCATGGCCTTGACTATACGTACTTTTGTTGGCAGGGTGATATCTCTGCTTTTTAGTATGCTGTCTAAATTTGCCATAGCTTTCCTCCCCAAGAACAAGCGTCTTTTAATTTCTTGGCTGCAATCTCCATCTGTGGTGATCTTGGAGCCCAGGAAGATAAAATCTGTCACTACCTCCATTTCTTCCCCATCTATTTGCCAGGAATTGAGAGGGCCAGATGCCATGATCTTGGTTTTCTTAATGTTGAGTTTCAAGCCAACTTTTGCACTCTCCTTCTTCACCCGCATCAAGAGGCTCTTTAGTTCCTCTTCACTTTCTGCCATTAGAGTGGTATCATCTGCATATCTTAGGTTGTTGATATTTCTCCCGGCAATCTTAATTCCAACTTTTGATTCATCTAGCCCTGCCTTTCTCATGATGTGCTCTGCATATAAGTTAAATAGGCAGGGCGACAGAATACAGCCTTGCCGGACTCCTTTCCCAATTTTGAACCAATCAGTGGTTCCGTGTCCAGTTCTCATTGTTGCTTCTTGACCCGCATATAGGTTTCTCAAAAGACAAATAAGATGGTCTAGTACTCCCATCTCTTTAAGAACTTGCCACAATTTGTTGTGATCCACACAATCAAAGGCTTTAGCATAGTCAATGAAGCAGAAGTAGATGTTTTTCTGGAACTCCCTAGCTTTCTCCATGATCCAGCATATGTTGGCAATTTGATCTCTAGTTCCTCTGCCTCTTCGAAATCCTGCCTGTACTTCTGGAAGTTCTTGATCCACATACTGCTGGAGTCTAGCTTGTAGGATTTTAAGCATAACTTTACTTGCATGTGAAATGAGTGCAATGGTGCGATAGTTTGAACATTCTTTGGCATTGCCTTTCTTTGGAATTGGAATGTAAACTGACCTTTTCCAATCCTGTGGTCACTGTTGAGTTTTCCAAATTTGCTGGCAAATTGAGTGTAGCACTTTTACTGCATCATCTTTTAAGATTTTGAATAGCTCAGCTGGAATACTGTCACCTCCACTAGCTTTGTTGTTGCTCAGCTTTCCTAAGGCCCATTTCACTTCACATTCTAGGATGTCTGGCTCGAGGTCAGTGACCTCCCCATCGTGGTTATCAGGGATACTAAGCTCGTTCTTGTATAGTTCTTCTGTGTAATTTTGCCACCTCTTCTTAATCTCTTCTGCCTCTGTTAGGTCCCTGCCATTTTGGTCCTTTATCATGCCCATCTTTGCATGAAACATTCCCTTCATATCTCCAATTTTCTTGAAGAGATCTCTGATTCTCCCTATTCTATTGTTCTCTTCTATTTCGTTGCACTGTTCATTTAAGAGGGCATTCTTATCTCTTCTAGCTATTCTCTGTCATTCTGCATTCAATTGGGTGTATCTTTCTCTTTCTCCCTTGCCTTTCGCTTCCCTTCTTTCCTCAGCTATTTGCAAAGCTTCCTCAGACAGCCATTTTGCTTTCTTGCATTTCTTTTTCTTTGGGATGGTTTTAGTTGCTACCTCTTGTACAATGATGTGAACCTCCGTCCATAGTTCTTCAGGCACTCTGTCCATCAGATCTAATTCCTTAAATCTATTTGTCACCTCTACTGTATACTCATCAGGGATATGATTTAGTTCATACCTGAGTGGCCTAGTGTTTTCCCCTACTTTCTTCAATTTAAGCCTAAATTTTGCAACAAGAAGCTCATGATCTGAGCCACAGTCAGCTCCTGGTCTTGTTTTTACTGACTGTATAGAGCTTCTCTGTCTTTGGCTGCAGAGCACATAGTCAATCTGATTTCTGTGTTGACTGTCTGGTGATGTCCATGTGTAGAGCTGTCTCTTGGGTTGTTGGAAAAGAGTATTTGCTATGACCATCGTATTCTCTTGACAAAATTCTATCAGCCTGTGCCCTGCTTCATTTTGTACTCCAAGGCCAAACTTGTCTATTATTCCATTTATCTTTTGGCTTCCTACTTTAGCATTCCAATCCCCCATGATGATAAGGACATCATTTTTTGGTGTTGATTCTATAAGGTGCTATAGGGCTTCATAGAAATGGTCAATTTCATCTCTTCAGCACCAGTGGTTGGGGCATAGACTTGGACTACTGTGATATTGAATGGTTTGCCTTGGATTCGCACTGAGATTATTCTGTCATTTTGGGGATTGTATCCCAGTATTGCTTTTCCTACTCTTTTATTGACTATGAAGGCTACTCCATTTCTTCTGAGGGATTCTTGCCTGTAGTAATATACCTGATGGTCCTCTGAATTAAATTCACCGATTCCTCTCCATTTTAGTTCACTGATTCCTAAGATGTCGATGTTCAGTCTTGTCATCTCTTGTTTGACCACGTCCAGTTTGCCTTGATTCATGGATCTTACATTCCAGGTTCCTATGGAGAAAAAATCTTTACAGCATCGGACTTTCCTTTCACCACCAGATGCATCCACAGCTGAGCGTCCTTTCGGCTTTGGCCCAGTCGCCACTCTTTCTGGCGCTACTAGTACTAGCCCTCTGCTCTTCCCCAGTAGCATATTGGACACCTTCCGACCTGAGGGGCTCATCTTCCAGCGTCATATCTTTTTGCCTTTTGGTACTGTCCATGGGGTTTTCATGGCAAAGATACTGGAGTGGGTTGCCATTTCCTTCTCCAGTGGATCACATTTTGTCAGAACTCTCTGCTATGACCTGTCTGTCTTGGGTGGCCCTGCACGGCATAGCTCATAGCTTCATTGAGTTACACAAGCCCCTTCACCACAACAAGGCAGTAATCCATGGAGGAGGAGGAGGAGGAAGTAGATGTGGTTAAAATTAAGGTCCAAGCAGCACAGACGAAGGAAAATGAAATATGCTTTTTCGAAAGGCAACTGGACTGTTTTTTTTCCTTTAAGGAGAAAAAGAAGAAGTTTCTCTTCTCACCCAAGGAGCTTCATCAATTTTGGCAGTATGGTAGAGGTAATGGATGATTAGTTCTGACAGGATTGGGCTGCTGGTGGAAGGATCATATTTATTTTCAGTCATCTGGTCATTAGAACTCTCCCTGAGAGCTCTTGAGGCCACTTGGGGCTTCATCTGTGCTCACAAGTTGTTTTGATACTGTGGGAAATTGAAATACAATCCATTCCTTGCATGTGGATTAAACACATTTTTTTTTCATTTTTGTCAATACCTCAGTGATATGTGCATAGAAATTCATTCCATGTCACATTCATATATTAGGCAGTTCTATTAAATTTTCTCATTTGTTCCCCTCCATCCTGGCATATGCCATACATGTCATACATAACTTTCCCTCATATAACCCAGTGAAGATAGATCTCTCCCAAATGTATCCACATTTATATACAACTTGCCTTATTTAATATATCTTGTATGTGAGTTATTTTCCAGTAATTTTTTCTTATACAACTTTCCCATGTATGAATAACTTTCTGGGCCATTTCCAAAATGAGAAATATTTTGAACAGATGTAAGCAATCCTTTCCAATATGGTGCTGAATGCCTTAAAATGTTAATAAAATCCACGGAGTTTTATTGTTTAGGTTCTGCCAAAGAGATAATTATATAAAAAAGAACAGCCAATTTAAACTGCCAGGGTCATATGCAACACTTGAAAAACCACAAGGGCAGTCCAGTCAAAGGTTGTGACCAGACTGTACTTTTTAATGTGATGGAGGTGACTAAATAATGACGTATATCTATAATAAACTACTAGAGGAAATTAAATCAAGTTTTATTTTTGTCCTTGAACCAAACTGAACAGAATGGATTGGGTATTTAATAAATAAAACTATTGCAATAAAACAATGATATGCATAAAATTAAAAAGGCAATAAAATGTATTTTATGTGATGTGAAAGCCTTTGCATCAGTGCATTAGAAAGTCATATTACATGGCATCCACATTGCACATATTTATAGCTGTCAATTAGAGCTTAGATTGTTGTTGTTGTTAGTTGCGAAGTCGTGTCCGACCCATCGCGACCCCATGGACAACGTTCCTCCAGGCCTTCCTGTCTTCTACCATCTTCTGGAGTCCATTTAAGCTCACGCCTACTGCTTCAGTGACTCCATCCAGCCACCTCATTCTCTGTGTCCCCTTCTTCTATTGCCCTCAATCTTTCCCAGCATTAGGCTCTTCTCCAGTGAGTCCTTCCTTCTCATTAGGTGGCCAAAGTATTTGAGTTTCAACTTCAGGATCTGGCCTTCTAAGGAGCAGTCAGGGTTGATCTCCTCTAGGACTGACCGGTTTGATCGCCTTGTAGTCCAAGGGACTCACAGGAGTCTTCTCCAGCACCATAGTTCAAAGGCCTCAATTCTTTTGCGTTCAGCCTTTCTTATGGTCCAGCTTTCACAGCCATACATTGCAACTGGGAAAACCATGGCCTTGACTATATGTACTTTTGTTGGCAGGGTGATGTCTCTGCTTTTTAATATGCTGTCTAAATTTGCCATAGCTTTCCTCCCCAGGAGCAAGCGTCTTTTAATTTCTTGGCTGCAGTCCCCATCTGTGGTGATCTTAGAGCCCAGGAAGATAAAATCTGTCACTACCTCCATTTCTTCCCCATCTATTTGCCAGGAATTGAGAGGGCCGGATGCCATGATCTTGGTTTTCTTAATGTTGAGTTTCAAGCCAACTTTTGCATGTTGAGTTTCAGCCAACTTTTGAACTCTCTCTTCTTCACCCGCATCAAGAGGCTCTTTAGTTCCTCTTCACTTTCTGCCATTAGAGTGGTATCATCTGCATATCTTAGGTTGTTGATATTTCTCCCGGCAATCTTAATTCCAACTTTTGATTCATCTAGCCCTGCCTTTCTCATGATGTGTTCTGCATATAAGTTAAATAGCCAGGGCGACAGTATACAGCCTTGCCGGACTCATTTCCCAATTTTGAACCAATCAGTGGTTCCGTGTTCAGTTCTCACTGTTGCTTCTTGACCCACATATAGGTTTCTCAAGAGACAAATAAGATGGTCTGGTACTCCCATCTCTTTAAGAACTTGCCACAATTTGTTGTGATCCACACAATCAAAGGTTTTAGCATAGTCAATGAAGCAGAAGTAGATGTTTTTCTGGAACTCCCTAGCTTTCTCCATGATCCAGCATATGTTGGCAATTTGATCTCTAGTTCCTCTGCCTCTTCAAAATCCTGCCTGTGCTTCTGGAAGTTCTCGATCCACATACTGCTGGAATCTAGCTTGTAGGATTTTAAGCATAACTTTACTTGCATGTGAAACGAGTGCAATGGTGTGATAGTTTGAACATTCTTTGGCATTGCCTTTCTTTGGAATTGGAATGTAAACTGACCTTTTCCAATCCTGTGGCCACTGTTGAGTTTTCCAAATTTGCTGGCAAATTAAGTGTAGCACTTTTACTGCATCATCTTTTAAGATTTTGAATAGCTCAGCTGGAATATTGTCACCTCCACTAGCTTTGTTGTTGTTCAGCTTTCCTAAGGCCCATTTCACTTCACATTCTAGGATGTCTGGCTCGAGGTCAGTGACCACCCCATCGTGGTTATCAGGGACGCTAAGCTCATTCTTGTATAGTTCTTCTGTGTAATTTTGCCACCTCTTCTTAATCTTTTCTGCCTCTGTTAGGTCCCTGCCATTTTGGTCCTTTATCATGCCCATCTTTGCATGAAACGTTCCCCTCATATCTCCAATTTTCTTGAAGAGATCTTTGGTTCTCCCTATTCTATTGTTTTCTTCTATTTCTTTGCACTGTTCATTTAAGAGGGCATTCTTATCTCTTCTAGCTATTCTCTGGAATTCTGCATTCAATTGGGAGTATCTTTCTCTTTCTCCCTTGCCTTTCGCTTCCCTTCTTTCCTCAGCTATTTGCAAAGCTTCCTCAGACAGCCATTTTGCTTTGTTGCATTTCTTTTTCTTTGGGATGGTTTTAGTTGCTACCTCTTGTACCATGTTGCGAACCTCCGTCCATAGTTCTTCAGGCACTCTGTCTATCAGATCTAATTCCTTAAATCTATTTGTCACCTCTACTGTATATACATCAGGGATATGATTTAGTTCATACCTGAGTGGCCTAGTGTTTTTCCCTACTTTCTTCAATTTAAGCCTAAATTTTGCAAGATCTTTTTTTTTTCCGCAAGAAGTTGAAATTGACTGATTGACACATTTTTTTTTTTTTTGCACACGGCGGCGGAGGGCCCTAAAGTAAAAAGGTTTTATAAAACCCAGCTGAAGGCCTAGGACTGGGGCGACGGCGCGCGTGCCCACAGGAGGCCTCTGATGCTGGCCTCTGGCACCCATGCCATGTTCGCCACCACTGACATAGGTCAATCTTGATTTCTGTGTTGGACCGTTCTGGTGATGTCCATGTGTAGGCCGTCTCTTGGGTTTTTTTGGCAAAGAGTGTTTGCGCTATGACCATCGTATCTCTTGACGAAAATTCTATCAGCCTTGCCCTGCTTCATTTTGGGTACTCCAGACCAAACTTGGCCTGTTATTTCCCGTTATCTGTTGGCTTCCTACTTTAGCTTCCATCCCCCATGAGGATAAGGACATCATTTTTTGGTGTTGATTCTATAAGGTACTGTAGGGCTTCATAGAACCGGTCAATTTCATCCTCTTCAGCACCAGTGGTTGGGGCATAGACTTGGATTACTGTGATATTGAATGGTTTGCCTTGGATTCGCACTGAGATCATTCTGTCATTTTGGGGATTGTATCCCAGTATTGCTTTTCCTACTCTTTTATTGACTATGAAGGCTACTCCATTTCTTCTGAGGGATTCTTGCCCGCAGTAGTATACCTGATGGTCCCCTGAATTAAATTCACCCATTCTTGTCCATTTTAGTTCGCTGATTCCTAAGATGTCGATGTTCAGTCTTGTCATCTCTTGTTTGACCACGTCCAGTTTGCCTTGATTCATGGATCTTACGTTCCAGGTTCCTATGGAGAAAAAATCTTTACAGCATCGGACTTTCCTTTCACCACCAGATCCATCCACAGCTGAGCGTCCTTTCGGCTTTGGCTCAGTTGCTTCACTCTTTCTGGCGCTACTAGTACTAGCCCTCTGCTTTCTCTTTACTATCAGAAATTTTCTAATTACATTCCTATCGCACTGCCTCTTTATAGAAGAAACATGCATGCCAACAGACAAATGGAAGCATCCCAGGGAGATAAAAAAATAAAAATCAAGATGGCTGCTACATTCATGTAGTTGAAATGGCAAGCCCTTTTTAGGGCTTCAATCACATGGGTGCCATCTTGAATTCTTTGACCCTGTTGCCAAAAGAATGGGTCCCACCAGCCTCACGGCTTCGTTTTTCTTTCTAAAGGCCTCCAATGGAGTAAATACACAGGACTCTCGTCCTTTCCTCCCTGCTTTATACGATGCTTTCTAGTACTTCTGTTAGTTATTGTCCTTTTTTCTGGGCAAATGGCCATGCTTTCCAGCAAAAGCTTATTTTTATTGTCCAAGGAAGCGTTGGGGGTGATGAGGTATTCTTGGAAATGAAAGAGAACCTCAGCAGCTGGCACACAATTGCTCTGAAGAAAGTGAAGTTCCATGGGAGAGTCTCCAACGTTTGGAAGAAATCGGAGAGGAAGTAAGTCAGCAGAGGTCAAAGCGGCTAGAGACCGTAACTGGTGCACCAGCAGGACCTTCCCGGAACTCCAAAAAGACAATGCTGATAGGTGGATCTGGGGCAGAGGGAGGATGTCACGAAGCGGCTTTGCAAATAAACATCCGCAAAAGTGGAGGTCTTGTTTTTTTAATAAATAAAAATAAAATGTTTTGTTAGTTGGGATGAGAGGAAGATGGCTGTGGATGCAATGGAAGGAAGAAGGAAGGAAGGAAGGAAGGAAGGAAGGAAGGAAGGAAGGAAGGAAGGAAGGAAGGAAGGAAGGAAGGAAGGAGAGAGGGTGGGAAAAAGTAAGGAAGACAAAAGGAGAGGGGAGGGAGGGAGGAAGGAAGGAGAAAAAGGAGAGAAGAAGGGAAGGAAAAGGAAGGAAGATAGAGTGGGAAGTGAGGCAGAGATAAAGGAAGGAAGAGAGAGGGAGGGAAGGGAGAAGGCAGGAAAGAAGGAAGGAAGGAGAGAAAGGAGAGAGGAAGGGAAGGAAAAGGAAGGAAGAGAGAGGGAGTGGGAAGTGAGGGAGAGATAAAGGAAGGAAGAGAGAAGGAGAGAGAAGGGATGGAGAAAAGGAAGGAAGGAAGGGAGGAAGGAAGGAAGGAAGGAAAGAAACAGATATTTGGATTCATGGGTAGTAGATCAGCTGTTTGTGAGTAAAAGAAGAAAGCAATGAATGCGCTGAGAAGATGGCAGCTGCCGCCTGGAATGCAAATGGCCTCCTATGACAAGCCGTCCGTCAGATGACTAAGGGACGGAAAGTGCAGGAGCAAAAGCTGTCTTGGAATACAAAGCAAACTCGGCCGCTGATAATTAATGTAATAACGACAGACATTCTTTGAAACGGGGAGGTGGCCTGAAGGTCACCCTGCCCAACAAGAAAAGGAGCTAAGAGGCAATTATTCAAATGAACGGGAAGCCGGATCCTGCTCCCTCAGGGGGACCCCTCATGGGAGGCCCAAGGAGCATGCAAACTTTTTTTTTTTGCAATAGTTTGAGGAATAAACGATGGTGTTTCCCTGTGCAAAGTAACTTGTGACTTGTTTTTGATTGCACAATACAGATACTGAGTGCAATTAAGCAGCCGCGGTCTCCTTGCACAACGCTTCTGCCTAATTTTTTTTCAAAGGTGGATTTTTCAAACATAGATTTCAGTTCAACGGAGCTTCCATCTGCCCACGGATGATCAACCTCACGCTCTAAACTTCTGGGGTGAAGAAGAATCCAAGTCTCTTCAAATCGCCCCACTCAGTTCCAATCATTTAATGTAAGTTTTAGAAGAAAACCTTGGTCTGTTCAAAAGAACACAGGAGAGGTATAGATAGTCCTCGGACCTACGACCACGAAGGAACCCAAAATTTATGTTGCTAAGTGAGACCGTTGTTAAGTGAGTTTTGCCCCCATTTTAGGACCTTCCTTGTCACTGTTGTTAGTTACTGGAGTTGTCGTTAAGGCGGTTGTTAAGTGAATCCCATTGTCTTTGCTTGTCAAAAGCTCACAAATGGTGATCACATGACTCTCCAGGACACTGCAAACGTCATAAATATGAACCCAGTTACCAAGAGTCTGAATTTTGATCACGTGACCACATGGATGCTGCAACAGTCATAAGTGTGAAAGTGACGCTTATGTCGCTTTTTTCAGTGCCGTTGTAACTCTGAACGGTCAGTGATTGAATGTAAGTCAAGGACTACCTGTGGCTTAAGCAGAGGTGAAGTTTATTTGAGAACATGACACAGTCACAGCAATCAAAAGTAGCCACAAATCAATTTCCTGCGATGGTTTCTTTGTTCCTCACCATGTGAGAACAGAGTCTGCCCACTAGGAATTATTGGGAACTGCAATTAGCTGGATGGCCTAAAGGAGGCACTCAGTGGTCAGTCACCCTGCTGAGCTTTCCACTTCCAGTTTAAGTGGCTTCCTGCATAATTAAGCCAACACAGTGCTAGGCTGCATTAACAGAGGGATAGAATCAAGATCACGTGAAGTGTTAATACCACTTTACAATGCCTTGGTAAGGCCACACTTGGAATATTGCATTCAGTTTTGGTCACCACGATGTAAAAAAGATGTTGAGACTCTAGAAAGAGTGCAGAGAAGAGCAACAAAGATGATTAGGGGACTGGAGGCTGAAACATATAAGGAACGGTTGCTAGAATTGGGTATGTCTAGTTTAATGAAGAGAAGGACGAGGGGGGACATGATAGCAGTGTTCCAATATCTCAGGGGCTGCCACAAAGAAGAGGGGGTCAACCTATTCTCCAAAGCGCCTGAAGGCAGGACAAGAAGCAATGGATGGAAACTAACCAAGGAGAGAAGCAACCTAGAACTAAGGAGAAACTTCCTGACAGTTAGAACAATTAACCAGTGGAACAACCTGCCTCCAGAAACTCCCTTCCAACATCATCATCATTATTATTATTATTATTATTATTATTATTATTATTATTATTATTATTATTATTATTATTATTATTATTATTATTATTATGATGATGATGATGATGATGATGATGATGATGATGATGATGATGATGGATCATCGCACAGTCAGCCAGATGTTTAGACTGGATTTGGCATTTTGTCTACCTATCGAGTCCTGGGAGGAACCTGGGATAGGCAGATGTGGATGTTTGATGGTATTACAGATATCGTCGCAGGATGGAAGCAGTTCCTAGTAAAGTTCCTTTTGCAATTGACTAATGGCAAATTTGTCAATGCCAATGGTGTTCATGTGGTGCTCCAGTTGTTTCGGGATTGCACCCAAGACGCCTATTACTATTGGTAATAGTAGATTGCTTGCCTTTGCCACAGTCTTTCTATTTCTATTTGTAGGTCTTTGTATTTTGTTATCTTCTCCAGTTCTTTCTCGTCTATTCTGCTGTCTCCAGGCACTGCCACGTCCACTATCCAGACTTTTTTGTCTTTCTTATCGACAATTGTTAAGTCCGGGGTGTTATGTTGCAGGTGCTTGTCTGTTTGAATTCTGAAGTCCCAGAGCAGTTTAACGTTATCATTTTCTATGACTTTCTCTATTTTATGATCCCACCAGTTCTTGCTTACAGGCAAATGATATTTCTTACAGATCTTCCAATGCACCATAGTTGCTACTTTGTCACGCCGCTGCTTGTAGTCAGTCTGTGCGATCTTCTTGCAGCAGCTTACCAGGTGGTCCACTGTTTCTTCAGCTTCTTTGCATAGGCGGTACTTACTATCTGTTGCTGTCTTCTCAATTTTATTGTCTTTATTGTCTTCTCAATATTATTATTATTATTATTATTATTATTATTATTATTATTATTATTATTATTATTATTATTATTATTATTATTATTATTATTATTATTAACTTTGCAGAGGGAAGTGGCAGTCACGTGGAAGGGATCTTAAGCATCACGGAATCAGCAAGAACACTCCTACCAACACTGGCAGGGTGAGGAACTGCTGTATATAAACGGAGAGCAAATCCCACTCGCTTCTCGCACCAATGAGATTACTTAGTTGGGTAATGAAATGTCTGCAAGAAAACAAGCTCCAAGAGCACCAAAGATCCCCTAAAGATTCTTTTGTTTATTATTGTGTAGAACCTTTGGGATCCTGAAAAGAATGTTTAAATCAGCGGTCGCCAACTTTTATGGCTTGGCGGCCCGGCGGGGGGGAGGGGACCCAGCCTTCCACTTGAACAAGTCGAACTGCGTGCGCTCACACGTGTGCCAGCCAGCCACTTGCGTGGCCCGGTTACGGGAGTTGGGGACCCCTGGTTTAAATTGCCACCTTTGGCCAATTTCAGTCTCTTTGTCAAATTTGTTATCTTTTGTTTTATTTCTTCCCTTTTGCCTGGAAATGGCTGTGAGGTTGAGATGGGAGGAACAGAAGAAAATTGAATGGCAGAGAAAGTTTGAGTTCCTTCCCATGTAATCCAGGAGGGCCTTGATTAAAAGCAAATAGGGGATCTGTAAAAGAGCCTGACAGAATAAACCACCAACCATATCTAATTAATTTAATGTTAATGAAATTTGCAGATGTACTCTATTGAATCAAATGTAGTGGCTTAAATCAAGCACACACCCCTTCGTCCAGACCAGGGGTGGGGAACCTTGGCTCTTTTATGACTCGTGGACTTCAACTCCCAGAATTCCTGAGCCAACATGGCTCAGCTTGGAAACCTCTCCCTTTCCCCTCAGCATGGCTGGCTCAGGAATTCTGGGAGTTGAAGTCCACGAAAAGAGTTGAAGTCCCATAAAAGAGCCAAGGTTCCCCACCCCTGGTCCAGACCAAACTTTCCTTTTGAAAGCAACCCACTTCCCAGAGTTGTTGTGGGGAAAACAGGAGGAGGGGGCCTTATGTGTGTTCACTGTCTTGAGTTATTTACAAAAATAATAAAGGCAGGGTAAAAGAAATCAAATAAATAAATAAAATTCCTACCAGACTTCAAAAGATCTGGCAAAACTAGGAAACTGGATTATGGAAGGGCAATTTGGTACTCCATGATGTAAAATATCTATGGAGATTCCCGGTTATCCAAGTCACGGTTGCTTCTTGGATGAGAAGCGAAACATCTTCAAAGAAAAACAAGAAAGTCCAGTTGCCTCCTGAAAAAGCACCTTTGTGAAATAGCAAACCAGAAAGAAGTAGGTGAAAGTTTAACTAGCAGCTGGATGAACTGGATTTTTTAATAAGTTTTGCAGCCTTGTACAGGTAGTCCTCAATTTATGACTACAGCTGAGCCCAAAATTTCTATTACTAAGCGAAACATTTGTTAAGTGAATTTTGCCCCAATTTATGACCTTTCTTGCCACTGTTGTTACGTGAATCCCTGCAGTTGTTAACCTAGTAACATGGTGGTTAAGTGAATCTGGCTTCCCCATTGATTTTGCTTGTCAGAAGGTCGCAAAAGGGGATCATGTGACCCTGGGACACTGCCACCCAGTGGGTGGGATTCAGCCGGTTCGCACCAGTTCAGCAGAACCAGTAGCTAATTTTTGATTGCCCAGGCCCAGAATGGACTTCTGGAAGCGGCATCCGCACAGAAAACCAACTGTTCACCTATTTGAATCCCACCACTGCTGCAACCGTCATAAATATGAGATAATTTCCAAGCATCTGAATTTTGATCACGTAATCATGGAGATGCTGCAACAATTGTAAGTGTGAAAAATGATCATACGTCACTTTTTCAGTGCTCTTGTAACTTTGAAAGGTCACTAAATGAACTGTTGTAAGTTGAGGACTATCTGTATTTTGCTTAATGCCTTGTCTTTTCCTTTTTTTCCTCCTCCTCGCACAACTCAGAAAAGAATAAATTTTGAAGGTCCAGCTCAGATTCGCTGGGTCCACCGGCTCCAAAAATGGGGGGGGGGGAAGCTATATTTCTCATTCAGATGCAAATTAAACCAATTTCTTCCTCCCTCCCAACCTTTCTTTGCTAACTGCAGCATTGCTATTCTTCCCATCGGGTCAGGCTTGATGACAAAGGAAAGATGGAAGAGTGGGAGGAACAGGTCACAGAGACGGCTATGCCACAGGTCTCTTGTTTTAAATCACACTTTGCACCTGTAAAATAAATGGCTGGGCTGGAAGAGCAGAGAGGGAAACTGGCAATGAGGCAGAAATGATCCCCCACTAGGAATCGATACAATGCATTTAGTAGGCAGGGTGACAGAGACAAAAACGCACGGCAGGCAGGGTGTGCATTCATCCTAGGGCCTCCCCTTGGTAATAATTCTCCATCTAACAGGTAGCCATTCTCAGCCGAATGATCCTGTCTTTAAGGAGAAGCTGCTGTCAGAGCTATTCCTTACGTCCGGAACTGAAGAATTTCCCACCAGGTTTACAAAGAGATGTACCAGTTGCAAAGATGATGAGCAACAAAGATGATCAGGGGACTGGAGGCTAAAACATATAAGGAACGGTTGCTGGAATTGGGTATATCTAGTTTAACGAAGAGAAGAACGAGGGGGGACATGACAGCAGTGTTCCAATATCTCAGGGGCTGCCACAAAGAAGAGGGAGTCAAGCTGTTCTCCAAAGCACCTGAAGGCAGGACAAGAAGCAACGGATGGAAACTCATCAAGGAGAGAAGCAACCTGGAACTAAGGAGAAACTTCCTGACAGTTAGAACAATTAACCAGTGGAACAACCTGCCTCCAGAAGCGGTGAATGCTCCAACACTGGAAGTTTTTAAGAAGAGACTGGACAGCCATTTGTCCGAACTGGTATAGGGTTTCCTGCCTGAGCAGGGGTTGGACTAGATTAGGGCTTTTCAACCTTTTCACCCATTGTACCACTTTTAGGATAAGGCAACATCCGAGTACCACCACTCGCCCAGCAAGGTGTCAAAAACTTGACCTCTCCCAAAAGGAAAAAAATGATAAAGTACAGGTAGTCCTCGACTTACAACAATTCGCTTAGTGACTGTTCGAAGTTACAATGGCACTGAAAAAAGTGACTTATGACCATTTTTCACACTTATGACTGTTGCAGCATCCCCAGGGTCATGTGATTTACATTCGGATGCTTGGCAACTGATTCATACTTATGACATTCACAGTGTCCCAGGGTCATGTGATCACCTTTTGCAACTTTTTGACAAACAAAGTCAATGGCGGGGGGGCAGCTCATCACTCAGGTTGCAGGATGCCTGTGTGGGGGGAATCCATGGGTCTCTGGTGGAGGGGGGTGGGACTGGGGTGGTGCCCTCCTTCCCTCCCTCTTCTCCCATTGTCCCCCTTCTTTCCTTCCTTTCTTCCCTCCTTCTTTGTCCCTTCCTCCTTCCCTCCCTCCCTTCCATTGTCCATCCCTCCCTCCCTCAGGTTGCAGGGTGCCTGTGGGGGGGGAATCCATGGGTCTCTGGTGGAGGGGGTGGGACTGGGGTGGGTGCCTTCCTTCCCTCCCTCTCTCCCATTGTCCATTCCTTCCTTCCTTCCTTCCTTCCTTCCTTCCTTCCTTCCTTCCTTCCTTCCTTCCTTCCCTTTCCTCCCTCCTGTCCCTTCCCTCCTTCCTCTCTCCCTCTCATTGTCCTTCCTTCCCTCCCTCCATCACTCAGTTTTAATTTCTTCGATGCTGGTTCCTTTGCTGAATCACTTTCCTTTTGTGCTCGCGCTCGGTGCAGCCGGGAGGCCAGCACAGCCGCCGTTCTTCCACAGGGGGAGGAGAGCGCAGGCAGCGGAGGAGCGCACGGGGGCGGGGAAAGGGCCGCGGCTGCCAGACTCCCTCTGATGCGTTGCGCACGGCCGCAGCCAGAGAAAAGCAGCGAGCGGGGAAGCGCTCATTCATTGCTGCAGCCAGCCCTGAGGAAGAGCCGGCACAACCCCCAGGCGAATCCCGCCTGGCTACATTCTTTGCCGCCGAAAGAAGGGCTTTGATCCTGCTTCCCCTTCGCTCCGGCCGGGTCCGTGAATGCCAGATCTAACCCCAGGGCGGTTCGAAAGGCCAGCAGGCCTTAACTTCGCGAGAAGTTAAAAAGTCTCATGGAACTTTTTTTTTTGTCTCACAAACACATGGCGAAGGCCAAGAAGGACAGGAGAAAGGGAATGCTACTGAAAGCAGGTGAGTAAAAAAACGCTTGGGGGAGGTGAGGGCATCTGGGCGGGGGTGGGGGGGCAGGCAATGCGTCGCGCAGCTCCAGCGGAATCTCCCCTGAAGACTGCGTGAGGCTGCCTGCCACCCTCAAGGCCGCCGCCAATCAGCTGGAGCTGCGCGCTTTGATCCTGGGCTCTCAGTAGGACCCAGGCAACGTGCAGTTCCAGCTGACTTTGCCACAAACCCTTTTACACTTTTACACTTTTGTTTTACATTTTTTTTACTTTTTTTTCAACCCGTCCTACGCATACCACCAGCCAGGTGCTTGCGTACCACTGGTGGTACGCGTACCACGGGTTGAAAAGCCATGGACTAGATGACCTCTAAGGTCCCTTCCAACTTTGTTGTTGTTGTTGTTGTTGTTGTTGTTGTTGTTGTTGTTTTTGTTGTTGTTGTTGTTGTTGTTGTTGTTGTTGTTATTATTATTATTATTATTATTATTATTATTATTATTATTATTATTATTATTATTATTATTATTATTATTATTATTATTATTATTATTATAGATGACGCATGGCTCGTCTCTTGAACCAGCCTTTTGGGGGTTTTTTGTCCTGCCAAAATCTGGCTGCCGTGGGAAAAAATGTTGCCTAGAAGAGAAAGGAAGAAGGTTAAGAGGCAGATTAGATGATGGCCTGATAGGAACAGGAACCCAGAGCCACATTTCCTACCAAAGATGGCAAGCAGAGCAATGGAAGGATAAATTGCTCACCACTTAGAAGGCAGGTTTGTAAGGAGAAGAAGCTTTTAAAAAAGGATGATAGCTGCAAGGGTGCCAAGGAAGCTTTGCCTGTTTTTTTTTTTAATGTCAGTGGCAGCTGCCATATGGACTTCTAACTAAGATGAAAGCTTGTTTCCCCCCCCCCTTTTTTCTCCTTCCTTTTTTCACTAGGATCTCGTCTTTTTTATTGTGAACCAGAGGGCAGGAATTAGATAACTTCTAATACTTGCAAGCTGCTTTAAGTCAGCTTTTGATTAAGGAGTGAGTTTAACATATCCATACATCCTCTCTGTCTGTCTGTCTGTCTGTCTCTATCCATCTCTCTCTCTCTCTCTCTCTCTCTCTCTCAATATAATATCTATTGTTATCTAACATTTCTCTCTTTTGAGTGTTTAAATTCAATCAAAATAGAGCTGGAAGGGACCTTGGAGGTCTTCCAGTCCAACCCTCTGCTCAAGCAGGAGACCCTATACCGGTGGTGGCGAACCTATGGCACGTGTGCCACAGGTGGCACGCAGAGCCCTTTCTGTAGGCACGTGTGCCGTCGCCCCAGTCCTAGGCCTTCAAGCTGGGTTTTATAAAACCTTTTCGCTTTAGGCCTCTGCCACCGTGTGCAAAAAAAAAAAAGGTTCAATCAATCAATTTCAACTTCTCGCAGGAAAAAAAATATCTCGCAAAGTTGGAATTGATTGATTGAACTTTTTAGTCCCACCCAGTCTGCCGTTACCACCGCAGCCACGCCCACCCAATGGGCCACACCCACCCAATGGGCCACGCCCACCTGGCACCCGATGATACATAAGTGGGTTTTGGGTTGCAGTTTGGGCACTCGGTCTCTAAAAGGTTCGCCATCACTGCCCTATACAGTCTGAGAGAAGTGACTGTCCAGTCTCTTCTTAAAAACCTCCAGGGATGAAGCACCTACAACTTCTGAAGAGTTCTCTGATTCTAACTTCTCTAATTCCAATTCTCTAATTCTAATTAATAATTCTAATCCTCTAATTTTAACCTCTAATTCTACCTCACTCTTTTCTTTTTTCTTTTCTTTTCCTTTCCTTCCTTCCTTTTCTTTCTTTCTTTTTCTTTCCCTCCCTCCCTCTCTCCCTCTCTTTCTCTCTCCCCAGCATATTTCAGGAAGTATAGCTCTTGCTGAATGCAGCAAGCTTTATTTCAAATACCCATAGGATTCCATCAATCAAAACATGTATATG
Organism: Azemiops feae; assembly: GCA_023970755.1. Lineage (NCBI taxonomy): Eukaryota > Metazoa > Chordata > Lepidosauria > Squamata > Viperidae > Azemiops > Azemiops feae. Next base: position 1,888,667 of record JALGBA010004198.1, read on the forward strand.
TATGTACTGCATATGGGTTTGTATCCATGATTTCTGAGCACATTTCGACTGTACATCTTTGACAAAAATATTTCCATTTTTTATTTAATGGTTCGTTTCTTCAGTAAAATCTCCCATTGGATTGAGAAAGTATCCATTCCCTTGAAGTGTGAATTTTTTTTGGTTTAATATCCAACTGTCTTCTTTTTTTTTTCCCCTGAATTACACCTGCCTGTCTCAGGGATCATGACACCTGGGATTAGGGTCATAACCAGTGGTGAGATTCAAATATGTGAACAACCGGTTCTCTGTGTGAATGCCGCTTCTGGAAGTCCATTCGGGGCCTGGGCAACAAAACATTAGCTACCGGTTCTGCCGAAGTGGTGTGAACCGGCTGAATCCCACCACTGGTCATAACTAATGGCAGTCATTAAGCGAATCATCACGTGATGGCACCTGAGTTTACCACCTTTTTTGCAGAAATCATTTTCTTCAGTGGTACTTTTTGTCGGAAACCAGAAGCAAAGTTTGACACCAGCAAAAAATGCTCTGAAAACTACGTGACTGTGGGACACGGCAAACAGCTGCAAATGTGAGCTAATTGCCATGCACCCCAAATGCAGTCACGTGATTGCAGCACGTGTTGTGCATGTGCAGTCAGAACTCCAGAACTGGGTTTTAAGTAGCTCTGGGAAGTCTATCATAACTCCGAAGGATCACTAAGTAAAACGTAAAAGGAGTCCCTGCAGATTTTACTCCTCTAGTCATTGCTGACTCTAAGAAGTGGCACTTATCTCTGTTTCAAGGCGATTGAGCCAGCATTGTCTGAAGACGTTTCTGTTCTGTTCTTCTAAGGAAGACATCGAGACGAGGCTGGTTCACAACAAGGATCTCTTTATTGAAGCACATTCACAGAACAGAAGCAAGAACAACAATGGCCACTGGCCTTTTATATCCCCTTGCAAGGGGATGCACATCCAATCATTGCAGGCCGTTCTCCTGCCTTGCATATGCGCGCAAGGCCGGAGACAGCCTGTCTGGGTCCCGGGCAGACACGTGGTCTGTCCGGGTCTCTGCAGCCTTCCTGCAGCCTTCCTGAGCCTTGCTGAATGACTCAGCAAGGCCCAGGACATAACAGTTTCCGTGGTCACGTGGCCACCATGATGTCACTGGATGCCGTTTCCTCCCCACCAGTGGTACCTGTTTATCTATTCGCATTTGCATGGCTTTCGAGCTGCTAGGTGGGCAGGAACTGGGGCGAAGAACGGGAGCTCACCCCGTCACATGGTGCTCGGATCTCAAACCTGGGCTGCCGGCTTTCCAGCCGACAAACTCAGCATCTTAATTGCTGAGCCACCGCACCGCCCTAAGTGACTGGTCCTTAAGTGAGGACTTGCTGTATATTGGAAGTTCCTACCCATTTCTTGAATGATTATATTTTAAAACCTGCAGCAGAAGACCTTGTCTGTCCACCACTTAGACCACCCTGGAAATTGCCAACAGCAATGTGTCATGGGCCATGACTCATATGTTTTCTATGGCTTCAACTATAGCTGACTTTTTGAAGTGGCCTTCAGCGATTAGAAACCTTTTCTGATTATTATCTTTTTGGGATTGGATGTTTGCCTTTAGTATCATTGACATTTAGTAATCTTGTCCTTGGCAATCTCATTGGGGTTACACAAAAACTCCTGCAGCACAAAACTTTTGAAAACTTCTGCACCTGCAATGGAAACCAGAATTTTTTCTTTTAGCACTATTGCAGAGAATAACAGAATTGGAAGGAAAGATAGAACATAGAATAATAGAATTGAAGGGACCTTGGAGGTCTTCTAGTCCAACCCCATGCTTGAGCAGGAGACTTATACCATTTCGGACAAATGGCTGTCCAATCTCTTCTTGAAAACCTCCAGCATTGGGCCTCTGACAATTTCTGGAAGGAAGCCATTCCACTGCTTAATTGTTCTCACTTTCAGGAAACTTTTCATTGCTTCTCTCCTTGATTAGTTTCCATCCATTGTTTCTTGTCTTGCTTTCTGGTGCTTTGGGAAATAAGTTGACCCCTTCTTCTTTGTGGCAGCCCCTCAAATAATGGAAGACTAAGAACTGGAAAAATTGTTGTTATATATACTGACCACAGTGACAATTTTATATGCTCAAAAATGTAAAGAAGCATCAACTCTTAACAATGGAAGAATGGATGGAAAAAATGATGCAATTAACAAAGATGGCAAAGTTAACTGTTCTAATTAGGGACAAGAATTTAACTTTTGTTCCACTTGGAAATTGCTTCTTGAGTTTTCGCTCAAATGAGATAAAATGAATTTTTGATTTGGGATTTTAAAGAGACTGTTGTAGAAATGGCTGGTATTTATTATCTTTATATAAGTAAAAAGTTTAGGTTATAATTTTATTATGTAACTTGCTGCCCTGGAAAAAGTTAGAAGGTTAAAAGTTAGAAGGTGAGGTTTTTTTCTTTTTTCTTTCTTTCTACTTTATTTCCCTTACCCTCTTTCCCATGTCTTTATTTTCATTTATATTTTATATTAAGAAAAAAATAATAATAAAGAATTACTAAAAAAGAAGAAACTCCTGTACCAATGATGTTATTTCATAGAATAATGAAAATATTTTATCATAGGCCTACAGTTGACTTTCCTAGAATTCTCTTCATTTCATTTTATCAGTTCCATTATTTCCAATTTGATTCCAACAAATAGCTCTCAATGTCTTGCAACTACAGACTTGGAAAATTGTTGAAGAAGGTCTGGATTTTTCCAGTAATTCTTATATACAATAACAAGCAATTGCAGCTGCTTTCCAAACCTGGCCCACTCACATTGACGTAATTTTAAGATGCATAAAATGCATATCTCTGTCCCTTCCGGGAACATTTACAGTACTGGGCTATACAATTTAACCTCTCAAAATTTTATTAAACCACGCAGTATTGAGTGGAAATTACAGAGAGGCATAAGGGCAGCCTCTCAGATGAAAAACTATTCAGCTTGCAAAAGAATACATCATTATATAATCCATAATAACTTCAAAATTGCATTCCAAATGCCACAAGGTTGTTTTTCCAACGATAGATGAAAGGTTCCCTCCAAAAATCATCCATATTTCAAAATTGTTTAGATGCAATTTTATTATGGTTTTTATGGATAGGATGCCTTTCTACCAGTCTCATCATTTCAATGAAAAAATAATCTTTGTTGTTGCTGTTATTGTTAAAATTTCTTTCAATAAAGAAGAGAATTTTAGTGTTAATCTCAGGAAGAGAACATGCACTATACTCAAAATGACAAATTGTCCTCTGAGGAGGAAGAAACACTGGTGAGTCAACATCTAGAGGATATTGGGGTAGTACTTACCTCTCTGGGTTTGGAGGTGATATTGCTGGGACATCCTTCACCAGTGTGGATGTCCTCCCAGCAAATATGGAGGCCAGGTTGTCCAGCCTGTCACTCAGCCTTGGTAGAAACAAGAACACCACAAAGAAGAGGGGGTCAAATTATTCTCCAAAGCACCAGAGGGAAGGACGAGAAACAATGGTTGGAAACTGATCAAAGAGAGAAGCAACCTGGAATTAAGGAGAAACTTCCTGACAGTGAGGACAATCAACCAGTGGAACAACTTACCCCTAGAAATTGTGTGCACTCCATCACTGGAGGTTTTTAAGGAGAGATTAAACATTCACCTGTCTGAGACGGTATAGGTTCTCCTGCTTGAGTGGAGGGCTGGACTAGAAGACCTCCAAGGTCCCTTCTGGCTCTATTCTATTCTGTTCTGTTCTGTTCTGTTCTATAGTTTCATGAAGAAGTGAAGACTACAAGTATTAATCTTGTAATCTAACAGCCTAACCAATAGCAACTTTAGCAGCCTGGCCAAACAGGTCCTTAAACCAAGTTGTCACAATCTCCCAGATGTTGCAAACAACTTTAGCATTTACCTCTCACCTTCTGCTCCTGGTTTAGATCAACTACAAGTTATTCCAGACCACAACGGTTTGTGATGGAGAATAGAGAGGCCTCTCCATGCTCCCTGTAATTTTTAGGATCACTTTGAGAATAACAGAATAACAGAGTTGGAAGGGACCTTAGAAGTCTTCTAGTCCAACCCTCTCCACTGGCAGGAAACTCTATATCATTTCAGACAAATGGTTGTCCAATCTCTTCTTAAAAACCTCCAGTGATGAAGCACCCACAACGTCTGACAGCAAGGTATTCCACTGGTTAATTGTCCTCGCTGTTAGGAAGCTTCTCCTTAATTCCAAGTTTCTTCTCTCCTTGATTAGTTTTCATCCATTGTTTCTTATCCTGCCCTCTGGTGCTTTGGGAAATAAATTGACTCCCTCCTGTTTGTGGCAGCCTCTCAAATACTGGAATACTGTTATCATGTCTCTCCTAGTCCTTCTTTTCTCTAGACTAGCCAAACCCAGGTCCTGCAGCCGTTCTTCATATGTTTTAGTCTCCAGGCCTTTAATCATCTTAGCTGCTCTTCTTTGCACTTTTCCCAAAGTCTCAACATCTTTTTTGCAATGTGGTGACCAAAACTGGATGCAGTATTCCAAGTATGGTCTTACTAAGGCTTTATAAAGCAGTACTAATACTTTACGTGATTTTGATTCAAGATCCCTCTCACAATTATTACTACTGAGCAAGATACCACCTATACTGTACCTGTGCATTTGGTTTTTCTTGCCTAAATGTAGAACCTTACTTTTTTCACCATTGAATTTCATTTTGTTAGATAGCGCCCAATGTTGAAGTCTGTCAAGATCCTTCTGTATCTTAAGCCTATCCTCTGGAGTGTTGGCTATTCCTGCCAGCTTGGGGTCATCTGCAAATTTGATGTGTTTCCCATCTGTCCCCTCGTCCAAATCATTGATGAAGATGTTGAAGAGTACTGGGCCTAAGACAGAGCCTTGGGGTTATTTTCCCAATGAGAACAGATCTATGAGCTATACCAGGGGTAGGCAACCTTGGCTATGACTTCTGGACTTCAACTCCCAGAATTCCTGAGCCAGCATGACTGGCTCAGGAATTCTGGGAGTTGAAGTCCATGAGTCATAAAAGAGCCAAGGTTGCCTAACCCCTGAGCTATACAGTAGTCCTCAATTTACAACTATAATGGACCCTGCCAATTATGGTTGTGACAGTCATATGACCAATCCAATTTGATGACAATTTTTTTCAGTACTCATTAAACGAACATGGCAGTTGTTCAGTGGACCCACTGTTTGCTATGGGTGTAGTTTTGCAAAAATTAGAAAGTATCGGTTTTCAGCAAAACCATCATAAAACACAATCACATGACTATGGAACACAGCAAAGGGCCATAAATGTGACCGAGTGCCTGAAGCTTGGTCATGTGACAGCAGGGGCAGGAGCTATCACATTTTGGAATCTGGGTTGAAAGTACTCCCAAGATAGGCCCATAATTTTGAATAGTTGCTAAGCAACGCTTAAAGTGGGGACATCTGGAGAGAGATGTCAAAAAATTCGAGATGGTGGCCCTGAGTGCGTGATTGAAGCCCCCTCCCCTTTTTATATGTGTGATAAATGTCAAAAAGAATGGGGCTTTGATCATGGGGTGAAAGTTGTCCTCTTGAATTTTTGGACAATACTTCCTGCCCTGGGGAGTTCAGCCATGGTCAGGAAGGACATCATAAAGCTGAGATCACCTTGCTTTGAGTCGAGAGATGACATATTTGTGGTGTTTCTACATCAGGGTGAAGCCAAATCAAGCTGATTTATATCCGATTAAGGATCTCTCTGCTTTGGGGTGATCTTGGAAGCATTAACCTGACATCTCAGTTCAAAGGCAGAAATGGAACAGCTGCTCTCCAAGGGGGCCATATTATATAGCTGAAAAGGTCAGGTTTGGGCAGACTGAAAAGGCCACGGAGCAAATAAATAGACCGACTGCATCTCAGCCTCATTTCATATGTGCCTCTGATGCTCCAGCCAACAGCCGTGACCGCAGCTGGGGCATTATTTTTTCTCTCTCCCATTGACCTTATACATCATCATTTACCAAGCATTAGTCTCAGAAACTATTGTCACAAGAGGAGAGTGAGGGAAGACAGCCCACTCACAAGCACCACTGCCCACATTTCAACACAAAGTCATCAAGTCCTTCTACTTCTGCAACATGGATGAAGAAGACGTGTTCATGTGGTCCATCAACCAGAAGGTACCTTGTTTGCTTAACTACAGGTAGTCCTCGACTTATGACCACATTTGAGCCCAAAATTTCTGTTGCTAAGTGAGACATTTGTTAAGCAAATTTTGCCCCATTTTACGATTTTTCTTCCTACAATTGTTAAATCAGTCACTGGAATTGATATGTTAGTAACATGGTTGTTAAGTAAATCTGGCTTCCTCTTTGCTGATCAGAAAGTCGCAAAAGGTGATCACATGACCCTGGGACAGTGCAGCCGTCATAATTATGAGTCAGTTGCCAAGCGAATTTTGATCACGTGACCACGGGGATGCTGCAAGAGTTGTAAGTGTGAAAGTCAGTCATAAGTCACTTTTTTCAGTGCTGTCGTAACTTTGAACAGTCACTAAATAAACTATTGTAAGTCAAGGACTACCTGTATTATATAAACTCAATTACTTTCCAATATGATATTGGGATTGTATAAATCCGACTCCCATGCCTTGTAAAAACTCGGTTTATGGCTTCCTGTGATAGATGAGCTCCACCAATCGTGGCTTAAACAAAAAACTGTGGCTTATTTCATAGCACGTGTACTCTCTGTAGATCTAGGCTCCCATTTTTGCAGAAGGATATTGACAAATTAGAAGAGATTCAGAGGTGGATAATAGATAAATAATACAAGAAATGGAGGGCCGGTAGGAGGACCTGGGATTGTTCAGTCTGGAGAAAAGAAGACAGAAATGAGATGTGGTTTCAGTGTCAGAAACACAAAGGGAAGCTACACAGAAGGAGGCCAGGTCCTTTTTTCCTTGGGCATAGAAGCTAGGACAAAAATAATTCAGCTTTCATTTACTCTAAATGTAACGAAAAACATTCTTATGGTAAGATTTATGTTGTTAATCAGACATTTGTTTGCTACAATTGTTAAATGAATCACTGCAGTTGCTAAGTTAGCAACATGGTTGTTACGTGAATCTGGCTTCCCCATTGGCTTTGCTTGTCAGAAGGTCACAAAAGGGGATCACGTGACCGTGAGACACAGCAATGGTCGTAAGTATGAACCAGTTGCCAAACTTCTGAATTTTAATTACACGGTCATGGGGATGCTACAAAGGTTGCAACTGTCAAAAATGGTCATAAGTCACTTTTTTTCAGTGCTGTTGGAACTTTGAACGATCACTAAATGAACTGCTGTAAGTAGGAAATCTTCATCTCATAAGGCTTTTAAGAAGAAGCTTGACAGCCATCTACCTATCAAGGATAATTTAATCGGTTTTCCTGCATATTAGACTAGATCAGGGGTGTCAAACTTGCAACGTCACGTGACGTGCTGCGACGTATCACAACTTTTTTGCCATTGCCGGCAATGGGATGGATGCGGTTTCAGCATGGTGCATCCGGCCCGTGGGCCGGCAGTTTGACACCCCTGGACTAGATCATACGAAGAAGTGTGGACTTCAACTCCCAGAATTCCACAGAAAATTATGCTGGGGTCTCATGTTCATACATCAGAGGTCCCCAATCTTTTGGGCACCAGGGACTGGTTCTGTGGAGAAAGGTTTTTCCACGGACCAGAAAGTGTGTGGTTTTGTGTGCTGCCTGCATCCCACAGATGGGGCTTTGCTTGTTTGTGTGGACTAGTTGCTGACATGCCATGGCCCGGTACCGGTCCATGGACTGGGGATTGGGGACCCCTGCCATACATCTTCAAGTGCCAAGATTGAGAAACAGTGGGTAAGATGATCCTTATGGTCTCTTGAAATTCTGCAGTTCTATGATTTTGTAATAATTGTGCCCACTTCAGCAAAGCAAGCAGTAGCATTGTTTAAGAAAAATGTTTGATGTCTCATGTGGCATATAATGAACCACAAGAAGAAACAGAAAACATCAATCCCAAATGAATCTATTAAGGTATTTTAAAAAAAATTATGTGGGATGTGCCCCAAGGAATTGCTAAATAACATTAGAAGGACATCTTTACCTTGACTTGCCGAAGTAAATTGCTGATATGAATTGCTTGTCAACATTTGAGTTAGCATTTTTTGATAAAGGGCAAGGAAGAAAATCATTGAGTGATGACAAAACAGTTCAGAGTTCGAAAATAGAAAGTGTAAATTTCCCGACCTGTCCTTTCCTTCCCTTGTTTTCTTACCATTAATTTCGAAATAAAATAAAGCACGGGGGGGGGGGGATTCCAAAAGGTAATATTGCATTGGAAACATTCACACATGCAAAGAAACAAATACACAAATATCACAGGGGTTGTAATTTAAACGACCAGCCATGCTGCCAACATGGCATCACTCTGGGGCATTGTGAGCAACACTGAAGTTGCTTCAGTTTGGGGACTTGGGACAGGGTTTTTATTTTTAGGACTGTCTGTTATTACTGCAAAGGATTTTTATTTGTTTCTTTGTTTATTGCTGTAATTTATGTGCATCTCAGCTTGGGAAAAGGGTGGCTTTTAATACAAGAAATAGCAAGATTGACTAAAAGCTGCAAAAGCCAAAAAAAAGAAGTGATTATAATACATTTTTCTATCTATTAATACAACCAACAGCAACTAACTGCCACATTATGAGATTGGAGGGGGGCATATAAAGTTAAATAGGGGTAGTCCTCAATTTACAACCATTTATTTAGTGATGGTTTGTAGTTACCACAGAAATGAAAAAAGACACTTATGACTATCACAACATCCACAAAGTCACATGATCAAAATTTCTGCACTTGGCAACAGGCATGTATTTACAATGGTTGCGGTACCCTGGGGTCACACGGTCACCATCTGCGACCTTCCCATCCAGTTTCTAATAAGCAAAGTCAATGGGGGAAGCCACATTCGCCTAATGACCGTGTGATTCACTTAACAACTGTGGCAAAAAAGGTCATAAAATTGGGCATGACTTTACTTAACAACCACCTTGTTTAGCAATGGAAATTCTGGACCCGACTGTTCAAGATTACAACAGCACTGAAAAAGTGACTTATGATTATTTTTCACAAGTCATAAAAGGGCCAAGTTTGAAGAGCCCTGCTTGTGGACTTCAACTCCCAGAATTCCTCAGCCAGGCACACTGGCTGAGGAATTCTGGGAGTTGAAGTCCACAAGTCATAAAAGGGCCAAGTTTGACGAGCCCTGCTTGTGGACTTCAACTCCCAGAATTCCTCAGCCAGGCATGCTGGCTGAGGAATTCTGGGAGTTGAAGTCCACAAGCCATAAAAGGGCCAAGTTTGAAGACCCGTGCCTTAGAATATTCCCACGGTCATGTGAACAAAATTCAAATGCTTGGCAACTGACTCATATTTATGAAGGTTGCAGTGTCTTAACATCCTATGATCCCCTTTTGTGACCTTCAGATAAGAAAAGTCAATGGGGAAGCCAGATTCACTTAACAACTGTATCAGTAACTGAATAACTGCAGCAATTCACTTAACAATTGTGGCAAGAAAGGTTGTAAAATGGAGCAAAATTGTCTTAACAACTACTGTCGCTTAGCAACAGAAATTTTGGGCTCAGCTGCTGTTGTACATCGAGAACTTCCTATACCTATATTAATTAATTGTATTTATTTAACTAAATAAAATGTTTACTTCAGGGGGCAGGGGAGTCAAAGAGGCCAAAATTGTGTCCTCATTTGCATACAGCTAATCCTTGACTTATGACCACAGTTAAGCACAAAATTTCCATTATTATGCAAGACAGTTGTTAAGTGAGTTTTGCCCCATTTTACAACCTTTCTTGCCACAGTTGTTAATTGAATCACTGCAGTTGCAACTTAGCAACATGGTTGTTAAGTGAATCTGGCTTCCCCATTGACTTTTCATGTCAGAAGGTCACGAAAGTTGATCACATGACCTTGGGACATTGCAACAGTCATAAATACATGCCGGTTGCCAAGTGTCCGAATTTTGATCATGTGACCATGGGGATGCTGCAACGGTCATGTGAAAAACGATCAAAGGTCACTTTTTAATGTGCTGCTGTATGTTTGAATGGTCATTTAATGAATAGTTGTAAGTCAAGAACTACCTGTAGTAGTGCCCCCCCATCTTGGGGTTGTTGTTGTTTTTTGGACACCTCTTAGCAAATGCTCCCTTCTATGGGAATCTTACATTTTTAGCCAACATATATAAACCAAACTAGGTCATGAAGTAACACAATTCAGCTAATAAATTGGTTGTTTGTTCACTTTATGGCATTACAAAAAGGGGGAGATGCCACAATTCTTTTCCCCTGCCGACCTGTTTATGCAACCACTGGTGCATTATTTGGCTGTGAGGTAAAGAAATACTTTAATAACTACCCGGCTAAATTTGCTGCAGCCTCCCTATCAATTATTCTTTGGATTAATGATTGCTTTGAAAAGAATGACAAGGGCTTTTATTGATGAAGTCCAACGATTATTACAGAAAGATGGATGGGTAGAAAAGGCCGTGCTTCTGGAAGATTGATCACCAGAGAAAGAATTAAAACTGGCCCGCCAACTAGATGCTCTTATTTTTAAAATAGAGAGGGGAATTTGAGAAAGATTAACCGTCTTGGCTGTAATCCCTCACTAAGGTGACAACCGACATCTCCTCAGATCTTTGCGCTTACCTTTTAGGTAAGATCTAGCCAGGCAATGAATGCAATGAACTCAGATATGGATCATGAGCTGAATTTGAGACCACAAATATTAATGTAGACTTAATGGTTAGTCATGAAATCACCACATGAAGGAAAATAATAATTCCATTGTATTCTGCCTTGGCTGGACAGTACAGTAGTCCAGTGGTGGGATTCAAATAGGTGAACAGCCGGTTCTCTGTGTGGATGCCGCTTCCAGAAGTCCATTCTGGGCCTGGGCAACAAAAAATTAGCTACCGGTTCTGCCGAAGTGGTGCGAACCGGCTGAATCCCACCACTGCAATAGTCCCATGTGTCCATGGAGATTCTCCGTCATCCAGGTCATGGTTGTTCCAAAGGTGCTTTTTAAAGAGGCAACTGGACTTTCTTTGTTTTTCCTTTTCCTTCCTTTGTTTTTCGCTTCTCATCTTCAAGGGGGAAAAAAGAAAATCCAATTTTGCTTCTTTTTTTTCTTAAATTTTTTTAGTGTATTCAAAGAAGATTAAAATACAAAAATGCCAAAAATTAAAAGAAAAAGAAAAAAACACAACAAAAAAGTGTCTTAGAAAAACCCCTATCACATATATACATAACATCCTGTCTAGTTTAATGCTGATTAATATAATACAGCAATGTTGGTTTCTCACCCTTTGCACAACAGGCCAAAAGAATTTTAAACCATTAAACTACCACATCTGGTTACAAATTGTTAGCCGGTCATCTATAAACTATATTAATAACAATGCAGTTTTGCTTCTGAGTGAACTGAAGAAGCTTCTTGGATGACAAGTGAAAAGTCTTCAAGGAAAAACAAGGAAAGTCCAGTTGCCTCTTGAAAAAGCACCTTTGGGCTGTATTCATCTCTGGACTGTGGACAATAAAGCCATCCAGACAACCTGTGATAGGGCAACGAAAGGCATCAAGGCTAATCTGAGAATTAGAAATTAAGCCCTGCAATTGCTAAATAGAGATTAGGAGAATTAGGAGGTATTCTTAATCTTCAGAAAAGACAAGTGAGGCCAGATCTGATCATCCTCTTCAAGTAACTCAAGAGAGGGCACCAGCATCAAAGACCTTTATCCGACAGTGAAAGAGATTTTCAAATACTGGAGAGCAATATTAAGTTCCCACTAAATTTTATACATACTTATTCACAACAAGTGTAGGATACAGGTAGTCCTCAACTTACAACCTCAACTGAGCCCCAAATTTTTTCTTGCTAAGTGAGACATTTGTTCAGTGAGTTTTGCCCCATTTTACAAGCTTTTTTGCCACAGTTGTAAAGTGAATCACTGCAGTTGGTTACATGTTTGTTACGTGTATCCATTGACATTGCTTGTCAGAAACAGAGGCTGCATTAACAGAGGGATGGAATCAAGATCACGTGGAGTGTTAATAACACTTTACAATGCCTTGGTAAGGTCACACTTGGAATACTGCATCCAGTTTTGGTCACCACAATGTAAAAAAGATGTTGAGAGTCTAGAAAGAGTGCAGAGAAGAGCAACAAAGATGATTAGGGGACTGGAGGCTAAAACATATAAGGAACGGTTGCTGGAATTGGGTATGTCTAGTTTAATGAAGAGAAAGACGAGGGGGAACATGATAGCGATGTTCCAATATCTCAGGGGCTGCCCCAAAGAAGAGGGAGTCAAGCTATTCTCCAAAGCGCCTGAAGGCAGGACAAGAAGCAACAGATGGAAACTAATCAAGGAGAGAAGCAACCTAGAACTAAGGAGAAACTTCCTGACAGTAAGAACAATTAACCAGTGGAACAACCTGCCTCCAGAAGCGGTGAATGCTCCAACACTGGATGTTTTTAAGAAGAGACTGGACAGTCATTTGTCTGAAATGGTATAGGGTTTCCTGCCTGAGCAGGTGGTTGGACTAGATGACCTCCAAGGTCCCTTCCAACTTTATTGTTATTATTTTTAAACCCGGCAAAGGGGGGGCACATGACCCCGGGACACTGCAAGCGTCAGAAGTATGAGTCAGTCGTCAAGAATCTGAATTTTGAACACCTGACCATGGGAATGCTGCAACAGTTGTAAAAGTGAAAAATTGTATAAGTCATTTTTTTCAATGATGTAACTTTGAACGATCACTACATGAACTGTTTTAAATTGAGGATTACTTGTGGTGGAAACCACAATATGGTGGTTTCTCCTTCTACTTATCAGTTCAAGTGGAATCTTGAAGTAAGGATTACTATTTCCTTGGGATATTCCTTGGATTTTTGCACCCAGTAGAGAAATGACCTCAGTGGCTCTTTTCAGTCTAAAAATTGCATGGTTTCAAAGGCCTTTTATTATTATTATGTTCTTACTGTGTTCATCAACTAGCCCAAAGAACAAACAAAACAAGTCACATCTCTGTTCATTTCGAATTCAAGTTCCAGCCAGAAACCTAGAAATTATCTAAGTAACATCTTAAGACATAACGTGTTTAGCAAAGTGGTTTTTTGTAAATGCATAGCAGATACAGCCTAAAATATTTAGTTCTTCAATCCACTTGTTATACCACCTAATGTGCCAATGGCTATGAAAATTTTCCAAGCTCTTCTTCATACTCTATTCATTTTGATCATTAGATGGCTATATTTTGTATTTTTTTCCTATTCCTTTTCATCAAGTCTCCTGCCCCAGGCAATTGCCACATCTACAAAAATTATGCTTTTCTTTTCAATTATTCTGCTACATGGTGTGTGGTGTTCTGGATGGCAATCGGTTTCTAAGTGAAACTCTCATAAAATGTTAACATGATCAAAAATTTTCCAAGTTGTGATTATACCACATCCAGGAAACTCACAAATTCTAATATTTGCACAGATGCCAATGGATCAGAATGGCTATTCTGTCATGCCATACTTTGTATGAGTAACTTTGCTGCCTCTGCTAAATACATGATCCATGATTTGGAATCAGAATAGAGCTGGAAGGGATCTTTGAGGTCTTTTAGTCCAGCCCCCTGCTCAAGCAGGAGACCCTATACCATTTCAGACACGTGTCTGTCCAGTCTCTTCTTTAAAATCTCTAGTGATGAAGCACCCACAACATCTGAAGAGAAGCTGTTCCACTGGTTTATATTCCCCACTGTTAGGAAGTTTCTCCTTAATTCCAGGTTGCTTCTCTCCTTGATTAGTTTCCATCCATTGTTTCTTGTCTTGCTTTCTGGTGCTTTAGAAAATAAATTGACCCCCTCCTCCTCTCTCAAATACTGGAAGACTGCTATCATGTCCCCCCTTAATCCTTCTTTTCTCTAGACTGGCCATTCCCAAATCCTGTAATTGTTCTTCATATTTTTACTCTCCAGGCCTTTAATCATCTTAGTTGCTCTTCTTTGCACTTTTTCCAAAGTCTCAACATCTTTTTTGTAATGAGGTGACCAAAACTGGATGTAGTATTGTAGGTGTGGCCTTATTAAGGCTTTATAAAGCAGTTCTAATACTTCACGTGATTTTGATTCTATGCCTCTGTTTATGCAACCAAGGATTGTATTAGCTTTTTTGGCTGCTGCCACACACACTGCTGGCTCATGTTTAAGTGATCATCCACTAGGACTCCAAGGTCCCTCTGACAGTTACTGTTTTTTAGCCAGGTTTTGCCTAATCTGTACTTGTACCTTTGGTTTTTCTTGCCCAGTTGTAAAACATTAAATATCATTTTGTTGGATAGGCCCATTTTTCAAGTCTGTCCAGATCTTTTTGGATCTTGAACTTGTCTTCTGGAGTGTTGGCTACTCCTGCCAGCTTAGTGTCATCTGCAAATCTGATGGGTTCCCCTTCTATTCCCTCATCTAAGTCATTTATGAAGATGTTGAAGAGTACTGGGCCTAAGACAGAACCTTGTGGTACCCGACTGCTTACTTCCCTCCATGTAGATGTAGTATCATTAAGGACTACTCGTTTAGTACAGTTTGTCAGCCAGTTGCAAATCCATCTTGTTCTGTTCGCACAAGCAGACATTTGAGACGAGGCAGTTCACAACAAATGATGTCTTTTTATTGGTACACTCACTGAACAGAAGCAAGTGAACAATGGCAACAAGCCCTTTTATACTCCCCGTGCAAGGGGATGCTCAACCAATGATTGCAGGCTATTCTCCCGCCTCGCGCATGCGCGCGAGGCTGGAGACAGCCTGTCTGGGTCCCGGGCAGACACGTGGTCTGTCCGGGTCTCTACACCAGTTCTAGTCTCTGCAACCTTTCTGCAGACTTCCTGAGCCTTGCTGAATGACTCAGCAAGGCCCAGGACACAACACATCTGGTAGTGATGCTGTCTATCCCACATTTTTCCTAGCTTACCAAGAAGTAAGTTGTGGTCTACTTTGTCAAATGCCTTGCTGAAGTCTAAATATACTATGTCCACAGCATTTCACTGGTCTACTAATTTAGTCACTTTGTCAAAGAATGAAATAAGATTGGTTTGGCATGATCTGTTTTTAACAAACCTGTGCTGGCTACTAGTAATAACTTTATTTGTTTCTAGATATTCAAAGATCTGTTTTTTATTATTTTTCCCCAGTATCTTCCCAAGTATTGATGTTAGGCTGATTAGACTGTAGTTTTCTGTGTCTGTTTTTTTCCCTTTTTTGAAGATGGGAACCACATCAGCTCTTTTCCAATCCTCTGGTAGTTCCCCAGTGCTCCAAGATTTTTTAAAGGTATGGTACAATGGTTCTGAGATAGCATCTGCTACAGTGGTGGGATTCAGCTGGTTCGCACCAGTTCGGCAGAACCGGTAGCTAATTTTTTGTTACCCAGGCCCAGAATGGACTTCCAGACGCGGCATCCACACAGAGAACTGGTTGTTCACATATTTGAATCCCATCACTGATCTGCTGGCTCCTTCAGAACTCTGGGATGTAATCCATCAGGTCCCAATGATTTATATTCATCAAAGTCAGATAGGTATTCTCTTACCATTTTCTTGCTTGTTTTAATTTTTATTTCTAGTCTGTCTTTTACAGTTATGTTTTTGGTAGGTTGGGCTATAGTTTCTTTTTGTGTGAAGACTGATGCAAAGAATGAGTTAAGCAGCTCTGCTTTCTCGCTACTGCCTGTGACTTCCTTGCCAACTTCTCTCTTTAGTGCAGGGGTCCCCAACCTTTTGGGCACCAGTGAGAGAGGTTTTTCTGCAGACTGAAGGGGGCGTGTTTTTGTGTGCTGCCTGCATCCCATAGATGGGACTTTGCTTGTTTTTGCGGATCGGTTGCTGGGATGCCGTGGCCCGATACCGGTCCACGGACTGGGGGTTGGGGACCCCTGCTTTAGTGGATCGACTGTTTCCTTAACTTTTGTTATTGTTGTTGTTATTTATATGTTGAAAGAAACTTTTTTTTATTATCTTTGACTTTTGTTTCAAGTCTTTGTTCATTCTGAACCTTTGCTTTCCTTTCTTTATCTTTGCAGATTCGGGCTATCTGCTGATATTCTGCCTTAGTTATGTGTCCCTCTTTCCATTTTTTGTACTTGTCCTTTTTGTCTTTCAGTTTGTCAGAGAGATCTTTGTGCAACCATGCTGATTTCTTCTTGGATTTCTTGTTTTTATTTTTTAGTGCTATTGTGTTGGACTGGGTTTTTATGATTATATTTTTCAGTGTTTCCCACACTTCCTGAGTTGTTTTCCCCTTTAGGATTTAACATTCCTCTTTTATGAAGTCCACATCTGGAGCTGTTTGATGCAGGTTCAGTCCTTGATTTTCTCATTTTTGTTTGCAATGCTTGTTTGTGAGCTACAAAAATTCATCCTTTTGTGTCCTTGATAGTGACTGTTTGTAACTATTGTCAATTCCTGATCTAGCTCACTTTTTTCTGTTTCCTCTATGTATCGGCCATTACCTATTCAACATTTCTCCGATCCTCTAAATCAGGGGTGTCAAACTGCCGGACGCATTACGAGGAAACCGTGCCCACCCCATTGCTGGCAATGGGGAAAAAGCTCCGATACATTGTACGATGTCACGTGACGTCACGAGTTTGACATGTCTGCTTTAAAAAGTGACATGTCACTTTTATAGTTGTTTTTTTGCTTCTAATAATTTCAGCTATTTTGTAAATGGCGATAATCATTTTCTCTCTGCTTGTTTTGATGTAACCATTTAATCCATGTTTTTCTTCTCCAGTCATTTAATTGGATTCTAAAATTCTATATTTCAGAATGGTCTTACATCAGATATATGTGTCTCTCTGTGTGTGTGTGTGTGTGTATGTATATATATATATATATATATATATAAGAGAGAGAGAGAGAGGGATAAATAGATATAGATAGATTAGATTAATATAGATAGATAGTTAGATAGATAGATAGATAGAGATAGAGATAGAGATAGAGATAGACATAGATAGATAGATAGATAGATAGATAGATAGATAGATAGATAGATAGATAGATAGATAGATAGATAGATAGATAGATAGATAGATAGACAGATAGACAGATAGACAGATAGACAGATAGACAGATAGACAGATAGACAGATAGACAGACAGACAGACAGATAGAGATAGAGATAGATAGATGGATAGATAGAGAGATAGAGATAGAGATAGAGATAGAGATAGAGATAGAGATAGAGATAGAGATAGAGATAGAGATAGAGATAGACAGACAGACAGACAGACAGACAAGAAGGCATGGATTTTGCTCTTGTTCTTTTTTTTTTGGGGGGGGTATCTGCTGGAATACATATTAGAGCCAGAGATTGAGCAGAGCTCACATTAAGACCAAACATGTTAACACTCACAATTCACCTGCAAAGAGAAGCAGGATAAAGAGGACATTTCAGAACAAAGTGGTTGAAACTTCACAGAAGCCTGAACAGGTGTTCATCTGCTAGCAAACTATGGAAGAACCTCTGGAAGAGTTCCAGAATCCTGTCTTCTGGTGCACTTCCAAATATGGTTGTTCCATATCCATATCCTTTCCTAAAGGTGTGGTTAGGAAAGAAAAAAAAGCAGAGAAGAATTGGGTGAGAGGAAGAGATGGATGAGATGGTTAGACAGACGAGCAACAGATAGGAAAACCAAAGAACATTTTGCACACTGGTTTTGTGCCTGCAAGTTGGCTGCACCACACATGCAGGGGAAACAATTACAACAGGCTGTGGGAATAATTTTGGGAGACATCAGACTGGCTAGACAATGGTCTGACGAGAGAAATCTGAGCCCAAAGCAAGAATCGGGAGGGTGGGGATGAAGAAAGCATTCAGAATTGACCCTCCCTAAGTTCTCTGGACGTAAAAGCGGGGAGAGAAAGAAATGCTTTCAGTCTTACAATATTCAATTACTGTAACCTCACAATGGGGGCAGAATGGCTCAGCAGTTAAAGACGCTGAACTTTTCAGCTGGAGGGATGATGGTGTGGGTTCGAGATGCTAGTGCTGCACAACAGGGTGAGTCCCCGTTCCTTGCCCCAGCTCCTGCCCAAATGGCAGTTCAAAAGCATGCAAATGCGAGTAGGTAAATAGGTACCACCGGTGGGAAGGCAACAGCATTCCGTGTGTCTCATGCTGGCCACATAACTACAGAAATGTCTTTGGACAGTGCTCGCTTCCTCAGCCAAGAAGCTGAGATGAGCCTTAGAGTTGGACCCAACTGACAGGGAAGCCCTCAGAGGTTGTGGATGCTCCAACACTGGAAGTTTTTAAGAAAAGATTGGACAACCATTTGTCTGAAATGGGTTAGGGCAGGGGTCTGCAACCTTGACAACTTTAAGACTTGTGGACTTCATCTCCCAGAATTCCTCAGCCAGCTATGCTGGCTGAGGAATTCTGGGAGATGAAGTCCACAAGTCTTAAAGTTGTCAGGGTTGCCAACTCCTGGTTTAGGGTTTCCTGCCTGAATGGGGGGTTGGACTAGAAGTCCTCCAAGGTCCTCTTCCAACTCTGTTATTCTTTATCTTTAACCTCACAATAAATGTAGTATAGTAGTCCTTGGCTTATGACCAGCTGCTTAGTGATTAAAGATATGACAGACCCTGAAAAAACTACTTACAACCTGGATTTGAAGTTCCAATCGCCTCCTCTCCCTGAACCTGTGGTCACATGACCACATTTTGGACACTTGTCAACCAGCCCATATTTCTATCTGTTTGCAGCCTCCTGCAGTCACCTGACTGCATTTACAATAATTTCGCTAGAAAGCAATGTTTACTCGAGCAAAAAGCAGTCTATAGCAAACAATGGGTTCCCTTAACGACCGTGGCATTTGCTTAACAGCCACAGTGTTCGCTTTACCACCGCTGCATTTGCATAATGACCACCACAAAAAAAGTTGTAAAGTTGGGCACCATCATGCGGTGACCTGCTTAATGACCATTATAATTTATGAGTGAAATTGTGGGTTTAATTATGGTTGCAAGTTGAGGGCTACTGTGCTGATATTCTTGGTGTTGGTTTCCTAGCCTGGGGTACTTTGATAAGCTGACATCAGTGAAGCAACATTGTGGGAATGTATAAATTTGTGCACCACTCAACTATGGTCTAAAACAGTGTTTCTCAACCTTAGCAACTTGAAGAGGTGCGGACTTCAATTCCCAGAATTCTGGGAGTTGAAGTCCACACATCTTCAAGTTGTCAGGATTGAGAAACATTGGTCTAATGTTTCAGCTCCATCACAATGTGAGCCAAAACTAAATAAAATCTACTCAGGGACTGTGATTTTCAATCTTCTCTTCCCGTCAAACTTTCTTCAGGTTTCCCCTAATCATATTATCCTATTTCCATGGCACAGTTAGATACAATCAGTTAGCAAATTCTCAATATGTTCCAGCAGGATACTTGGGAGATGTTACTGTAGAAAAGACTTAACAGATGCTTGCTAAAATAAATAAACAAATAAACGAATAAATGAATAAAATATGAAAACCAAAATACCTCCTCAAAAAAAAATCACATGCAAAGGACATATCCTGATTTAACTCACCAGTTCACATCTCTGCTTTCCCTGCTCAAGTCCTGGACTTACAGCAAAAATTCAGAATGGCCCGCAGCCATCAAAGAGTATATACCCTTATTATAGGCTTTGGATATTTTGATCCTGATTCAGCAAGCTTTTTCTGATTTCCTCCCAAGAAAACAGCATGTTGGCAACGGCAAGCCCAGGATTTCACATCACCTCATATGCTCTAAATAGCCCACATTACGTGATAACTGCAGAAACATTTTCCTGGAGAGTTTTAGGCAAAGCCCACCACATTTGGAACATTTTCATGTGCTGGCGGAAGGCTCGTATCAAAATGAAATCCGTCAATATAAAAGAGCTATGTTTTTTTTCTGGAGAAATGCAGTTCTAACAATCGAGCCAGGCAGATTTAATTCCCAGCCTGCATGTCTATTTCCAAGTCACCCACAGCAGAATAATTAATTTTGGTAGTGGAGCCTATAAAAACACTGCTTTTTTTTTTTGAGCCAGCCCATTTCATTGTCCCCCAAATGCATTTTCAAAGGCAAGGGGAGTTTGATGGGGTCAACATAAATTCCAAGGTTAATTAACAAGCTTACTGAACACAAATCTGCAATCATTTATGTTAATAACGCTTTTAAAAAAGGAAGCACACCACTGCATTGTTTCTGATGCAACTCAGCTCCAGCATAACATTAAAGTAAGTAATTGATACTTGCTTTTCCTGCCCAGTAAGTCGAAGTGGGAATACTGGTTTGGAGGTGGAACATGGCCACCCAACTCTGCAGTTTAATTTAGCTTGCATTAAATTGTCAGGTAAGCACCATGCACTGGCCAGCCTCATTAACAAGGCAGAGTGTGGATCGGCTAGGGGAACAGAACAAATTTATGCGAACATATGCTATGCTGCTTAAAGACTAGGGGAAAGCATCTTAAACCCGCTGTCTGAATGTGCCTTAAATCACTAATGCAGAAAAGGAAATCAATCAGAACACCCTTCTGTTTTACTAGCCATTTCTACTCAAGTGTTTTTAAAAGCAAATGATAATCATGCTTTAAATATGAAATATAGTTCTGGCTGTTTGGAACTACAGCATCTTTAGATAGATCATGTCTGTGGATCTAACCCACATGAAGGTTTGTTTAGATTAAGCAGGCTTTGCTTTCCTAAGGAAGCCAGGCCTGAGCTATAGACCAGGTTCATAACCAAGACCTTGGCTGCAATCTTGCACACAATTTACAGGTACCATAAATCCCATTGACTTCAACACAATTGAAATGCATGCAACAAAATCCTTAGTCAATGACGGAGCCATTCACTTTGATGAATTTAAGATGTAAAAAATGTCTCCTGGGCAATCACTCTCATTTCCTTTGAAGAGCCGTTGATGTCCAAACACAATGCAAAATTATAACAGAGTCAAGATTACTTGTACTTTACACGGAGAACAGCCATGCCATCAACCACAATGCTAAACATTTGCAGGGCTTCTTTACATTAAACCAAGCTAATTGGAACAAAGCCTCGATTCATGGTTTGAATGTCACCAGACATGTTCACGTTGGGGAAAAGGTTGTGTTTGGATCTACAAATGTTCAGCATTTAGGAAAAAAATTCTGCATTTATGGAATGGCACCATTTGTGAAGGAGCGTGGTGAGGAGATCGATCCCCAAGAGTGAAGGGGTGAATTTCAGAGGAGTAAGAGGAAACTCAACCCACATATTATGTGTGACAGAAAGAGGGTGAAGACAAACCCTCCCTAAGAGTTCAAAGAGTATGTTGTAGATGCAGATAGCAGCCTTTAGTCTGGCAAGATTTTGTCTATAGGCATGAAATAATAAAATAACTCAGCTTGGAAGTGAGTTGTCGTTTTTGGGTTTGATACCATCCTCTCTCAGGTAGAACGCTTCCATTATCACTGCTTGATTACTACTACTACTACCACTACTACACACACACAAAACACTAGTATTGATATATTTGTCCCATCCCATCCATTTATCTAACTCACCCAAACCCAACCTAATTGTGCTGTCTCCATGTTTCTAAGTACCTGAAAAGCCATGGACTTTTTCTATAATTTCAACACTGAAAAAAAAAAGTATAAAAGGTAATTTTTCTTTTATTTTTTATCACTGACCACCTTGAGCCAATGTGCTGGTCAAAAAAGCTGGGAGGGTGAGATTATTCGATATTTCTCAATCTTGGCAACTTTAAGAGGTGTGAGGACTTCACCTCCCAAACTGGCTGGGGAATTTTGGAAGTTGAAGTCCACATGTTGTAAAATGGTCATGTTTGAGAAATACTGGGTTCAATAAATGAGTGAAGTGTTGCTATATTTTGCAATGTTTTGGTTACATTTTGGCGTGAAAAAGCAACCACTAGCTCCTCTTTTTTTGCACAGATGAAGGGCAAGCAAGCTGAAAATCTGTATCTTAAACAGAGACGAAGTACACAAGCTCAGCTGGTCAATATTTTAGGTTTACAAAATCCTGTGACAAAGCCTTTTATCCCAGCCCAAATCCTCCATTTGTGTTTTGAAATTGGCTCTTCTAGATACCTATGACTCTTTAGCTAATTTGAGCTCTTTTTTTTATTAATTAGTAGAATTTTTCAATACACTAAAAATGAATAAACAAAAACACTGAAAGTAAGAAAAACACAATAAGGAATAAAAAAGAAAAAACTAATTAATAATCATTATCTTCTTAACTTTTTCGCTATACTCGTCATGTTGTTTTAGTTCCCAAATCTCAAAACCATCAGTTTGATCTTTTTTTTCTTTCAACAAAAAGTTCATATAAAGTTTTCAGTCTTTCAAAAGAAATCATTGACATTTTTTCTCTGACCAAATTGGTCAACCTTCCCTTTTATGCAAGTTCAGAATTAATTTTATAATCTACTGTAGATATTTCACTGCTTTTCCAACTTTTTGCATACAATAATCTTGCTACAAAGATGCTTTTTCAAAAGGCAGCTGTACTTCCTTTGTTTTTCCTTGAAGATGTTTCACTTCTCACCCAAGAAGCTTCTTCAGTTCTGACTGAATGGCAGAGAATGGAAGGATTTATATTCCTTGCCGTCATCTGGTCGTTAGCACTCTCTCTGAGAGTCGTTGAGATCGGTTGGAGGTTTATCTGTGCCCTCAGGGCCACCTGAATAGCACAAATGGGTGTGGAACGTTCTTGGAATTGCTGAAAGGACTTCGTTGTACAGTCTTGCATTGTACCGATGTACTGTAGAACACAATCCTTTCAGCAGTTCCAAGAAGGTTTTACACACATCTGCACTATATAGGTAATCCTGAGGGCAAAGATAATCTTCCAAGTGGCCTCCAATTAGCCCTCAGAAAGAGGGTTAATGACCAGATGACTGCAAGGAATATAAATCCTTCCATCCTCCACCATTCAGTCAGAACTGAAGAAGCTTCGTGGATGAGAAGTACAACGTCTTCAAGGAAAAACAAAGAAAGTCCAATTGCCTCTTGAAAAGCACCTTTGGGACAACCATGACCGGGAGGATTGAGAATCTCCATAGATATTGATTGTGCTATAGTTACCCTCCATGGGTAGGCAACCTTGGCTCTTTTATGACTCGTGGACTTCAACTCCCAGAATTCCTGAGCCAGCCATGCTGGCTCAGGAATTCTGGGAGTTGAAGTCCACGAGTCATAAAAGAGCCAAGGTTGCCTACCCCTGCCCTATACAATACTAATTTCCCATATTTCTTTTCTGATAATTTGAGCCCTGTCATGGGGCACTGTCTTTCTCATAGCAGTTTTAGAATTTTTTCCATTGGATAAGGAGGTAGAACAAAAAAAAAGAATATCATATTTCTAGGAGTTGAGATTGTCGTAGTATCTCAGAAATAGGTTAATTGTGTAGGCACACCACAGCTCAAGTCATTAACAAACCACAATAGTCTTCATTTCTTTGATAGCAGGGTTGGCCGTGTCAATCTCCCAGCAGAGTGAGTATTTGAAATTGCAACATATTGTTCATGTTTAAAAAATGGGAGATGAAGAACAAATCATTTTTTTAATGCAGCATAATGTTAAACGACAGGGTTGAATGTGTTAGCACTAGCTATCTGTCTCCTATGATATTTTTAGTATTTATTTGTATTTATTTATATTCCATCTTTATTGTATTTATAAATAACTCAAGGTAGCAAATACAGATAGTGCTTAACTTACAACAGTTCATTTAGTGACTGTTGAAAGCTACAATGGCACTGAAAAAAGTGACATGACCATTTTTCACACTTACAACCATTGCAGTATCCCCTATGGTCCCAGATCAAAAGTCAAATACTTGGCAACTGACTCATATTTATTACAGTCGCAGTGTCCTAGGGTCATGTGATCATCTTTTGTGACTTTCTGACAAGCAAAGTCAATGGGGGAAGCCAGATTCATTTAACAACCGTGTTACTAATTTAACAACTGCAGTGATTCACTTAACAACTGTGGCAAGAAAGGTTGTAAAATGGAACAAAACTCACTTAATAACTGTCTCACTTAGCAACATAAATTTTGGGCTCAATTGTGGTCGAGGATTACCTGTACAGCTAATATTCTTTCCCCCGCCTATTTTCCTCACAACAATCATCCTGTGGGGTGGGTTGGGTTTGGCCCAAAGTCACCCAGCCATCTTTCACGTGTAGATGGGACTAGAACTCACGGTCTCCTGGTGATTGGCCTAAAGTCACCCAGTCAGCTTTCATGGCTAAAGGGCGGCTAGAAATGGAGATTAGGAGGCCAGTTTTTTTTTTTTCAGATGAAGCTGTACGCTGTAGCCCTCCAGGCTGCGTTTACAGAAATGATAACAAAATAAGCAATGGCCACCTTAGTTTTACTAAAATCAAACTTATCAGAAGAAGGAAAATAATTGCACGTTTGTGAACATCACTGAAAAAGATGCTTCTAGGAACGTAATTAGAAGGAGTCTGGAAACATCTTTATTGAGTAACAACATTTGTTCCGACCTACACATTTACCTCATGATGTTCCTGTGTTCCTGCCTATCTTGTAAATATAAATGTTAAATAAATTTATTTATTTATTTATTTATTTATTTATTTATTTATTTATTTATTTATTTATTTATTTATTTATTTATTTATTTATTTATTTATTTATTTATTTATTTATTACTTTTACTGAGCTAATATTAGGATGTCAGGTTTTGGTAATAAACCGCACCTTAGGTGGATTAAAAGGATACCTTTCTGGAATGTTTTGTTTCTAATTGATATCTTCCTCCTTCATACGGTGTGTCTGGAGGTCCTGCTATTTCTCCTCTTAATTCTGTTAAATTTTCATCTACAAGATCTACTTTAATTTGATTTTTGTTCGTCTCCTCGCTCTTCAGCACTTCTTTGAACTCCCGCTTGACCCGCTGCACCGTGATGTTGGCCATCTCGGTAGCGGGACCCGCCGAAACCCAGGTCGCTCCCACCGCCCCTGCCGCCGCACCAGGCCGAGCTCCGCCACCAACCGTCACCACCGCTGCCACCGCGGGAGAACCTCCAGAATATATTTATTTATATAAAACTACAAGTTTGTGTCAGTTTCTCTGACTTTATTCGGACACTTGCTGCGCAATTCCCTGACAGGTTAGGTTCTCTTCTTGGATGCCTTCAGCTGTATTCCCCCCCCCCAAATAGTCATAAGTCACTTTTTTCAGTGTCATTGTAAGTTTGAAGGGTCACTAAATGAATGATCGAGGATTACATGTACAGCCAACCAGCTGATGGACCACGCATCTTTGAAATTAAAGAATGAGTGACCGTGGAAAGGTGAGGTTTCATTTTAGAATTCTACCTTGAAATGCCACCCAATTCAGAGGCATATCAGCCTCCTATCCAGTAACACGGAGAAGATTATTGTATTAATTCAAGATAAAGTTTGATACCTAATCAAGTAACTGGACGGCAACATTTTCCAACAGATCAGCTTTGATGATTCAAAGCTTTGAGAAGCTTTGATTATTCTGTTTGGCTTTCGGCTGCATTTAAATTGTTCAAAGCGAATTCCATTTTGTTTCTCTTCAGTTTATGATTTTGCTATTAATTTTGTTGAGGTGGCGAGGGGGGGGGAATCAAAAATCCTCTTGAAAGCATTGAGCGACTTTCGTATGCACAAGCACAAGCTCATTTTATGGGCTATATAGCCTAGTACAGATGGTCCTCGGGTTTCAACCATAACGGAGCCTGCTCCTGATGGTTGTAACTCATAATGTTTGTAAATCGAGTCAGCATTGTGACTGACCCAATTTTACAATGTGTTTGGTGACGGTCCTTAACTGAATCACCATGTTCATTAAGCAAATCTATAGTCACTGAGTGAATAATATAGTTGCTATGTGCATGGTTTTGCCAAAAAGCAGAAGTAAATTACAATTTTCAGCAAAACCATCATAAAATGTGATCACATGACTACCGCAAATTGTCAGGAGCCCTAGTGATGCAGTGGTTAGACTGCAGTATTGCAGGAAAACTCTGCCCACAGCCAGGGGTTCAATCCTGTCCGGCTGAAGGTTGACTCAGCCTTCCATCCTTCCGGGGTTGGTAAAATGAGGACCCAGATTGTTGGGGGGCAATAGGCTGACTCTGTAAACCACTTAGAGAGGGCTGTAAAGCAATAAGGGGCAGTATACAAGTCTAATTGCTAGTGCTATTGCTAAACGCCCTCTGGCTGCTGAGCTCCTGAAGTGCAGTCACATGATCACAGGGGGGCTCTGTCCGTCAGAACTTCGAATCTGGATCCTCAGGTAGGAGTGTCGGAACTGTGAACCGTAGCTAAGCAACTGGTCACAAGTCAAGGACATACACAATTTGGACATCTTTCTGTGCTCTTTTGTCAAATACCATATTGCTACAAAAAATCTAAAGAGCATCAAATCTCTGCCCTGGATAGAAACCCAGAAATTGTGAATCAGGTTTGGGGGTATTAAAATGTGATCCAAATGTTATGTCCTACAGCCTTGATCTTGGACCCACATCCAGACTTACAACCACTTGCTTGGTGGCTGTTCGAAGTTACAACAGCACTGAAAAAAGCGACTTATGACTGTTTTTCACACTTAACGATCATTGCAACCTGACAAGCAAAGGCAACGGGGGAGCCAGATTCATTTAACAACGGTGTTACTAACTTAAAAATTGCAGTGATTCACTTAACGACTGTGGAGAGAAAAGTTGTAAAATGGGGCAGAATTCACTTAATTGTCTTGCTTAAGAATGGAGATTTGGGGATCAACTGTAAACGAAGCTGGCCTTCTTCTTCTAGACTCCTTTCTTATCTATTCGCTAGGCTTTTATAGTTGCTATGTTCTTATATATTAACGCCTCCAGTTTAACAGAAGAGAAAGAGTGATGCCCTAACTCTGAATTGAGGCATCTTGATAGATTTGCAGATGGAAAAGTCCAGGGTGATAACCCAAGAGATAAAATTGATGTACTTGTCAGAGGATGTAATTCTTACCTTCAAGATGGGCCAGCATCTGAACGACAGGAGGGAAGATGAAGTGGTTCCCATATCAGACTACAAGTGAGAAAACTTTCATTCTACTCCCCCAATCAGCCACACAGGTGGAAAAGCAGGAGTACCCCGTGCAGCTAGTTCTTGAGTTACAACCGTTTGTTTAGTGTCTATAGGTCAGTGGTGGCGAACCTATGGCACGGGTGCCAGAAGCGGCACTCAGAGCCCTCTCTGTGGGCACGCGCACCGTCACCCAGTCCTAGGCCTTCAGCTGGGTTTTATAAAACCTTTTCGCTTTAGGCCTCTGCCGCCATGTGCAAAAAAAAAAAAAAAGGTTCAATCACTCAATTTCAACTTCTCGCGGAAAAAAAAAGATCTTGCAAAGTTGGAATTGATTGATTGAACTTTTTAGTCCCACCCAGTCTGCCGTTACCACCGCAGCCACGCCCAGCCAATGGGCCACGCCCACCCAATTGGCCACCCCCACCCGGCACTCGATGATGCATAAGTGGGTTTTGGTTTTAGTTTGGGCACTCAGTCTCTAAAAGGCTCGCCATCACTGCTATAGGTAGTCCTCAACTTACGATCAGCCCTCAAAACTTAACAGTGGTTAAGTGAATCTGGCTTCCCCATTACATGCCAGAAGGTTGCAAAAGGGAATCACTCTGCAACTGTCCTAAATATGAATTGGTTGCCAAGCGTTTGAATTTTAATAATGTAAACAGGTTGTAAGTGTGAAAAATGGACTTAAGTCACTTTTTCAGTGCCGCTGTAACTTTGAACAATCACCAAATGAACTGTGGTAAGTCGAGGACTGCCTGTATTCAAAATACAGCACTGAAAATAGTGACTTACAACCAGTCTTCACATTTATGGCTGTCACAGTTTCACTATGGTCATGTGATCAAAACTGAAGCGCTTGGCAAGCGGCGTGTGTTTATGGGCGGTTGCAGCATCTCAGAATGAAGTGATCTCTATTTAATACTTTTCCAGCCAGTTTCCAACAAGCAGAGTCACTGGGGCAAGTCAGATTCACTTAATGACTGCATGATTCATTTAACAACCATGGTAAAAAGGTTGTAAAAATCATGTACCGGACTCACTTAATTACCACCTTGCTTAGGAAAAGAAATTTTGGTCCCAATTGTGGTTGTAAGTCAAGGACCGCCTGTATAAAAATCAATCCTCACTCTTGGTTTGGCTAAAGAAAAGAAGAAATAGGGGAGACATGATAGCAGTGTTCCGGTATCTGAGGGGCTGCCACAAGGCAGAGGGGGGCAGGTTGTTCACCAAAGCACCAGAGGGAAGGATGAGAAACAATGGTTGGAAACTGATCAAGGAGAGAAGCAACCTGGAATTAAGGAGAAACTTCCTGGCAGTGAGGACAATTAACCAGTGGAACAACCTGCCTTCAGAAGTTGTGGGTGCTCCATCACTGGAGGTTTTTAAGAAGAGACTAGTCATTCACCTGTCTGAGATGGTATAGGTTCTCCTGCTTGAGTAGGGGGCTAGACTAGAAGACCTCCAAGGTCCCTTCCAGCTCTATTCTATTCTATTCTATTCTATTCTATTCTATTCTATTCTATTCTATTCTATTCTATTCTATTCTATTCTATTCTATTCTCCTTTCTGCTCTGAATTTCCTAAATCTGTCCAGAAGGCAACCCAGAGTCCAACAGCATAGTAGGGTAAAGAATGCACAGAACATAGTTCCATAGTTCCTCTTGTTGTTTTCCCAAGCAGAAAACATGACATCCTTTTCAGGAACAAGGTTCCTTTGCAGATTCTCCTCTTCCAGCAAGATTTATTCACATAACAAGTATTTTAAAATATATTTTAATTTACAATACACAAAAACTCTCCTTCAGTTTGAGCAGCAAAGAAAGTAAAGATTCCTTTGAAGTGGATGTGATTAAAATATTAAATTATAGGTAGTCCTTGACTTACAACAGTTCATTTAGAGACTGTTCAAAGTTACAATGCCCCTGAAAAAAGTGACTTATGATCATTTTTCACACGACCATTGCAGCATCCCCAGGGTCACGTGATTTATATTCAGATGCTTGACAACTGGTTCATACTTATGACGGTTGCAGTGTCCCAGAGTCATGTGATCCCCTTTTGCGACCTTCTGACAAGCAAAGTCAATGGGGAAGCCAGATTCACTTAACAGCCGCGTTATTAACTTAATAACTGCACTGATTCACTTAACAAATGTGGTGAGAAAAGTTGTAAAATGGGGCAAAACTCACTTAACAAATTTCTCACTTAGCAACATAAATTTTGGGCTCAGTTGTGGTCATAAGTTGAGAACTACCTGTGCTTGAATTCCACTAAAGAAAATATATGATCATCTGGGTGAAAGACCCATAGAAAGCAATCAAGCAGGAAGGCAGACAGGCAAACCTCTGGCTTAAAATAACATTTGCTGGTCTTGGAAAGATCCTACCAGACTGTAATTTCTAGAAGATCCTAAGTTTTCTTTTGATCACGGAAACATTAAGGTTTTGCCTTGGATATCGCGGTAGATGTGAGTGCTGTGCAGAGTCAATGGCCACTATGTAAAAAAAAAAATCTATTGTGAAGAGCTGGGAACTGTGGAAATTCGCCAGAGCTGAAGTAATTCCTTCTGAATGTGGTCCCCGAGGAGAATGGGCGAGGCGGAATAAAGATATTGACCTGGGCTTTTCACCCAAGAGGGAAGAGCCGGCACTGCCCATGAAGCACCCAGACCACTTAATTAACAAAGACTTTTGAGCTGCTGGAATTAATGCACTGTTGAAAATGTCAAAAAGCCCACGCGAAGGATCAAGATGATATTTTCATTTATGGATTAGTTTCCTCCGTCACCGTCAATCTTTCTTCCACGATGTTCTTTTTTGTTGTTCTTGCTCACTATTCATCTCTCTTTACTTTTCCAACTGGCTTTCTGGACCTTTTTGTGATTGGAATGCAGGACAATTGGAATGGAGAAGAATTTTTCACACATTCAGCAGGAACCGCCAAATTCTGGAGTGTTGGAAGCAGAAGAAAAAAGAAAAGGGGGGGAGAGACTGTGTGACACGCTATTCTCTCTTGTTTTTCTCATGTGTAATCTTCATACTCATTTTTATAGCAGAATAACAGAGTTGGAAGGGACCTTGGAGGTGTTCTTGTCCAACCCCTTCCTCAAGCAGGAGACCCTATACCATTTGAGATATGTTGCTGTCCAGTCTCTTCTTTAAAAACTCCAGTGCTGACGCACCCACAACTTCTGAAGGCAGGCTGTTCCACTGATTAATTGTCCTCACTGTCAGGAAGTTTCTCCTTAGTTCCAGGTTGCTTCTCTCTTTAATCAGTTTCCAACCCCATTGTTTCTTGTCCTGCCTTCTGGTGCTTTGGAAAATAAGTTGATCTCCTCTTCTTTGTGACAACCCCTCAAATACTGGAATACTGCTATCATGTCACCCGTTTTCTCTAAACTGGCTATACTCAATTCCTGCAATTGTTCTTCATGTGTTTTAGTCTCCAAGCCCTTAGTCATCTTAGTTGCTCTTCTTTGCAGTTTTTCTTCTTCTATTTCCTCAACTAAGTCATTTATGAAGATATTGAAGAGTACTGGGCCTAAGACGGAACCTCGTGGTACCTCACTGCTTACTTCCCTCCATGCAGATGTAGTACCATTAAGGATGACTTGTTGAGTATGGTTTGTCAGCCAGTTGCAAATCCATCTGGTAGTGATGCTGTCTATCCCACATTTTTTTTAATTTACCAAGAAGTAGGTTGTGGTCTACTATGTCAAATGCCTTGCTGAAATCTAAGTACACTACGTCCACAGCATTTTGCTGGTCTACTAATTTAGTCACTTTGTCAAAGAATGAAATAAGATTGGGTTGGCATGATCTGTTTTTAACAAACCCATGCTGGCTACTAGGTATGACTGTTTCTAGATGTTCACAGATCTATTTTTAATTGTTTTTTTCAATAAAAGTTGTAAAATGGGGCAAAATTGACTTAACAACTTTCTTACTTAGCAAAAGAAATTTTGGGCTCAATTCTGGTCATAAGTCAAGGACTGCCTGTATATTAAAAGTGGTCCTTGACGTACAGCTGTAAGGGAGCCTGTCCATTACGGTTGTGATGGTCATAAAGTAGATCGTCAAGTGACCAACCTGATTTTACAACTTTCTTTGTGGTGGTCATTAAGCAAATCATCATAGTTATTAAGTGAATCTAAATCATTGAACAAACTCATTGTTCACTAGGGGATGTTTTTGCTGAAAAGGGGAAGTAAACATTGGGTTTTGGTGAAACATCATAAATCATGGTAACATGACTGCAGGACTTAAATGCAGGTTAGTTGCTGAGTGCTCAAATGAGGTCATGTGACCTCGCTGAGATGCCATCAAAAGTTTGGAACTAACTCATAACTACTGTTTGGAATGTCCGTTGTAACTTCAACGGTCACTAAGCAACCAATCATAAGTCAAGGAATATGATGAGTCTATAAAGTAGAATGTAATCTTTGCCTCCTTCCAAAAGTTCTTTCACTGGTCATAAGTCAAGGATCCCCTATGAAGTATCTAGTTTTATTAGTGTTGACTTTCATAATTTCTCTCCAAGTCCTAATTTTCTAATACTCTACAGTTGTACTTTGGATCTGAAAGTCACATAATGAATACCCCATCACTGGCAAATTAAATTAATAATTAGAACTAATTATTAATAAGAACAAGGAGCAAAATTTATATTTTGAGAAGTGGTTGGATCCACATCTTTGATGAAGGAATGTAATTAAGCCAAAGACAGATCTCTGCATTTAGCTGGGAAGTCAATTAGTTGGAGGAAGAGGCTTGTCAACAACCTGGAGCTCTTCAGCTATTTAGTACTACAGAGTTCATCATCCTTGGCCATAAAAGCTGATTCTGATGGAAGTTGTAATCTACAGTCTGAGAACAAGTCCTATCCAAGATTGGATGATTTATAATTTCTTTCCAGTTTTGTAATTCACATGTACATAAGTGCATATGTTTTCAGCCATGTAGACTTAAGAAAACATCTCTGTATTTTGTGTGTGTGTGTGTGTTCGTGTTTTGTGTGTGTGTGTAGATTATAGAGTTGCCTATACAGATGATCAAAAAAGGTTATTGGATTTTTTTTTTGACAAACAAACCTTGGACTTCCCCTGTGTATTTGTGTGCATTACACACCCAGAGCAAAATACGGTCTTCTGATTTTATGTGAATATCAATACCGAGATCTGTTAATCAATGCACACCTACAGTTTTTCAGTTTAGATGTCTTTTAAAATACTCCATCATTTTCAAAAGAACATTCTCCCAAGAAATGTCTAAGGAATAAATACCGTGTGTAAAAATACCATTTTAAACCTTTTATTGTGGAAATAGAGAAAGAGATATAGATGATGCTCTCGCTTAAAGGGATAATTCACATTCATGTAATACAGAAATTGGCTATTCTTGATACAAGATGGTCATCCTGATCTTCTCAAAATGCAAGCAAAGCTAAAAAAAAAATACTGGGGTATAATCCAGCTACTCATTTCAGTAGCATAACTCTAAACTCTTAATTCAGTTGAATATTTATTTTATGTATTTATTTATTAAATTTATATGCAACCCATCTCATCAATAAAGTGACTCTGAGTGTTGGAGAAGAAGACCTATGTTGGTCTATGTTAGTCAAAACTCAGAAGTCTGATTACGCTTTTTCAGTTGCCTCAATAGTAGTAACTGTGAGAGGGATCTTGGAGTCCTAGTGGACAATCACTTAAAGATGAGCCAGCAGTGTGCTGCAGCTGCCAAAAAAGCCAACACAGTGCTGGGCTGCATTAACAGAGGGATAGAATCAAGATCACGTGAAGTATTAATACCACTTTACAATGCCTTGGTAAGGCCACACTTAGAATACTGCATCCAGTTTTGGTCACGACGACGTAAAAAAGATGTTGAGACTCTAGAAAGAGAACAGAGAAGAGCAACAAAAATGATCAGGGGACTGGAGGCTAAAACATCTAAGGAACGGTTGCTGGAATTGGGTATGTCTAGTTTAATGAAAAGGACTAGAGGTGGCATGACAGGATAGCAGTGTTCCAATATCTCAGGGGCTGCCACAAAGAAAAGGGGGTCAACCTCTTCTCCAAAGCACCTGAAGGCAGGACAAGAAGCAATGAATGGAAACTAATCAAGGAGAGAAGCAACCTAGAATTAAGGAGAAATTTCTTGACTGTGAGAACAATTAATCAGTGGAACAATTTGCCTTCAGAAGTTGTGGATGCTCCAACACTGGAGGTTTTTAAGAAGAGATAGAACAACCATTTATCTGAAATGGTATAGGGTTCAAGGGGGTTGGACTAGAAATCCTCCAAGGACCCTTCCAATTCTGTTATTCTGCTATTTACATGAAAACATTTTATTAACATTTATTTATACAACTTGCTACACTGAAAAGATCCTATCAGATGCCTTCCAATTTTTCACTTCATTCTGGTAAAGCTCTTGCACACCTGGATTTCCACAACATGCTAAGCTTGGCAAATATTAATCTTGATTAGTTTTGGTGCCTGAACATGCTGTGGAAATCCAGTTCCTTTGGCTCACTTTGGGTTCAAAGTATTGTGCAACCTCAAATAATGGGTTAATTCAAGTTTAGCACATCATATGAATATGCAGATAGCCCTCAACTTATGACTACAGTCAGACCAGAATTTCTGTTGCTAAGCAAAGTAATTAATTGTTAAGTGAGTTGCATCTGATTTTACAAATGTGTTGGCCATAGTTAAGCAAATCACCGCAGTTATTAAGTGGTCATTAAGCAAATCCAGCTTTCCCCCATTGGGTTTACACATTGAAAGCTGGCTGGCTGTTGTAAGTATATGCCAGTCGCCAAGTTCCTGAATTTTGATCACTTGTCTACATGCATGCCACGCTGGATATAAATGCGAGGACCAGTCATAAGTCATGTTGTTATAACTTTGAACAATCGCTAAACAAATGATTGTAAGTCGAGGACTATCTGTTGCCAGATTTTCACATTTCAGCGTTTCCTTAGGTTTCTTATAGGTAGCTCATGATTTAAGATGATTTAAGAGAATAGAATCTGTGTCGGCATATAGTGGCAATCTGAAAGGTAGTGTTTGTGTGGTGTGTTTTTTATTATTTATTTATTTTTTGTTTGTTTTTGCCCAGCTTTGGTCTCATCCAAAAATCAATAAAGGAAACCTTTTAAAATGACAGTTAAGGCAGCCATTCTCTTTGTTGTGTCTCCGTGCACCTCAGATACAGCAAGATTAGAACACAGCGTTCTCTGTACCTGCTGATAAAAGATCTGAATATCAATAAAGGCTTCAAAAGACCAACTTTAATGCCTATGTTGCTGCTTTTATTTAAAAAAAAAAATCACTAGGCAAGAGATGCCTCAGGAAAGCACCAGAACAACTGAAACAAGACCTAAACAACAGAGGTAGGATGTGGTGGGGAATGTATTTATTTTACTTATTTAAAACTTTTATATAGGTGCCCATCTTATATTGAAGTCTGGGCAGCTCTCAATAAACAATTAAAGCAGGGGTCCCCAACCCCTGATCCGTGGACCAGCACCGGGCCGCAGCATGCCAGCAACCGGGCCGCACAAACAAGATGCAGGCAGCACACAAAACCACACACCCTCCAGTCCACAGAAAAACTTCTCTCTACGGAACCGGTCCCTGGTGCCCAAAAGGTTGGGGACCTCTGAATTAAAGCAATGTCAATAATAAAACAGCACAATACATAAATACATTAAAACCATGCACATTAAAAACCTGGCACCCAAGACAAATTTCTGACATAGTCCCTGTAAAGTCTTCGCAAAAACTGGCATTCTAGATTGGCCAGTGTTTCTAAACTCTAGCAACTTTAAGATGGGTGGACTTCAATTCCCAGAATTCCTCAGCCAACCGTAGAGTCACAGTCTTGGAATCCCAGCAGTGTCTGTTTCTTGACCAAGTCTACCTTAAAAGGCTGACACCAATCATCTTTTACATATAATTACCCTGGAAGTATCATTCAACAAAGAAGTTGATTCACACATTCAGTTGCTAAGGAGGTTTTATAGGTGGTAGGAGATGGTGCAAGGAGAGACCTACTGTCTTTATCAGGGGTCTTCAAACTTGGCCCTTTTATGAATTGTGGACTTCAACTCCCAGAATCATACCAATTCCTCACGCTGGCTGAGGAATTCTGGGAGTTGAAGTCCACAAGTCATAAAAGGGCCAAGTTTGAAGACCCCTGGTCTTTATGGTTAAGAATCCATTCATTAAGTTAAGGAAACACTTACAGAGGGCTCATTTGAGATCCAGATGTGATTCTTCTGAATCAGGATCAAAAAGGACCCAGCATGGATATCTGCCAGTGGAGAAAGCAGAACATTTTATTTTAATTTATTGATTAAATTTATATGCCACCCATCTCATTATCAATTGACTCCGGGCAGCCTGGTGAATTCATTGTCCAATTGCTGCAATGTTCACATTTGCATCCATCATTAGTACATAATGGTACAGATAGACCTCAACCTATGACTATAATTGAGCCTGGATTTATAGTTGTAAGTTGTTATGGTCATAGGTTGAGGCACCCAACAAACTGGAAGCAATTTTCCCACCTTTTTCGCAGTGGTTGCAATGCTGGAAACTGGCAAAAAAAAAAAAATCATGAACCATGGTCACGTGACTGTGGAATGCCATGATGAGTCATAATGTTGACCTGCCTGATATGCGATCATGTGACTGGTGTTTGTGTGTGTATTTGGGGGGGGAGGGAACGTGATAATTTATGATGGCCATTTATGATGGTTTTATAGGGTATAAACCACCCATTATGTGGCTTTGTAACTTCAAACGGTCATAAAAGAGCCAGTCATTAAGTGAGAAATACCTGTATTCTCTGCCTAATGGTGTCCTTGTATATGTATGTTTATTTCTAGCATTATTGGTGTGAAGGCTGCAAGTACAGCTATCTTATGAACATTTCCAACAATAGAATAAACTAAGACTCACAGGCTTTTGGTTTAAAGTAGAAGCTGCTGTTATATTTTCCTGTTTGGGAAGACCAAATATTCAGAATTGGTCCAGAATTGGAACATTGGTCCAAAGTTACTCAGCCGGCTTTCATGCCTAAGGTGGGACTAGAACTCACTGTCTCCTAGTGATTGACCAAAGTCACCCAGCCAGCTTTCATGCCTAAGTCAGAGTCGAACTCCTAGTCTCCTGGTATTTAGCCTAATGCCTTAACCAAGAGACAAGATTGCCTTTCTAGACCTCCTGCTACTTTCCCTCTATGGGTATTGTCCAAATGGGCAAACTGATTAATATCCTGATGACTCTTCATTTCCTTTGCACTCTCTGTTATCCATTCCTGATTGATGATTTGCCTTCCTCAGCAATCTGCCCAATTTATTTTTATTGTGAGCTGCTCCAATTAAAAACAAACAAACAAAAAGCAATTATCTAAAACTTCTCCATTTTCTTACTTCCTTGCCTTCAACCATTCCTTTTGAATAGAATAGAGCTATTTATCTATTTATTTATCTCTTTCTATATCATCTATCTATCTATCTATCTATCTATCTATCTATCTATCTATCTATCTATCTATCTATCTATCTATCTATCTATCTATCTATCTATCTATCTACCTATCTCTACCTACCTATCTAATCTAAAAGTCTCTCTCTGTGTGTGTATGTGTTGTGTGAGACACACAAACACACACATGCACACACACACACATAGAGCACATGCTGGCTGAGGAATTCTGGGAGTTGAGTTGAAATCCATGCACACTGTTGTAGCTCATGCTTACACAATCTTGAAAACCTGTCCTAATTTATCTTATCTTATGCCAAGCAAAATCAAAGCAAGGTTACTTTGGGCTGCTTTTTCATACTTCCTTCTATCTCTGGACTGTGCAATCTGTTTTTCAAATCCCTACTTAACAGCCCTGATACTTTCCTTTAAGTCAGCTCTGAATTTGTTTACATTATGGAGTGGTTGGCAATTTATCCCAAGCTGGTATGATCCAATATTCTCACCATTTATACATGAAAATCGTCCCTTGATCATAGGCACCCAGGAGAAATCATCATGAGGCCGTACATGTTATGTCCTCATTGCACAAATGGTGTAATTTGCACCACTGAGGTCAGGACAGCATGGATGCCCTTGAATGACATCATGGTGCATATGATGTCACCTATTCTCCCACTGACGTCATTCCCTCAGGCACCAGGCCAGGAAGTTTGATGAGACTGTTGCAGATTATAAATCAATGTCTTGATTCTCAGCATAGTATGTTTGACCTTGTTATAATTTCTTATTTAACCATTTTCCTCTTCAGATGTTGTTCTCTGATCTTGGTTACGGTTAAAGACCCAGAAGTATGGCAGGTATTTAGCTCATCTTCCCTTCCCAATAGAGCTCCTATTAAAAAACTTATTTGCTATTAATCATGATTGTGGAATCTCAGTCTAGCCTCATCATAAGATATCCCAGGGTTGGTGAAAAAGATCAAGAGGGCAGCCATGAACATCTTTATGTGTTTCTCATGACTGTACAGTCCTTGACTTACAACCATTCATTTAGTGGCTGTTCGAAGTTATAACGACACTGAAAAAAGGGACTTATGACCGTTGCAACATCCCCATGGTCACATGATCAACCTTTGGGTGCTTCGCAACTGGTTCATATTTATAATACTTGCAGTGTCCTGGGGTCCTGGATCCCCTTTTGCAACCTTCTGACAAGCAAAGTCAATGGGGAAACCAGATTCACTTAACAACCGTGTTACTAATTTAACAACTGCAGTGATTCACCTAACAAACTGTGGCAAGAAAGGTTGTAAAATGGGGCAAAACTCACTTAACAACTCACTTAGCAACAGAAATGTTGGGCTTAATTATGGTCATAAGTTGAGGACTACTAGTAAAAGGAGGCAGGGCTTCAATTGTCTGCTCATTATTGCAATTTTGACCTTTTTGCCTCTCCTCCCAATATGGACATTTCCACCCTTCTTTCTGCATATTTGCCTAGAGCAGGGGTTGGCAACCTTAAACACTCAAAGAGCCACTTGGACCCGTTTCCCAGAGAAAAGAAAACACTGGGAGCTGCAATTGCTCGTGTGACAGGAGGGGGGGCTTGATTGAAGAGTTTAATTTAAAAAAAAGAGGCTGCTGTGCATGAGTTCTCTCTCTCTCTCTCTCCTTCTCTCTCTCCCTCTCTTTGTCTCCCTCTCTCTCTCCCCCCCTCTCCCTCTCTCCGATCTTCTGCTCACCTGGGAGAGAGAGAGAGAGAGAGAGAGAGGGAGGGAGAAAGATGCTGCTTTCTGCTGCTTCCTGCTTCCTGCAGAGACACAGCAAAGGCAGGAGCCCCGCCCAATAAGCTTGTCAGCTTGTCCAAGAACAGCGTGAGGCCACTCTCTTTTTTACACACACACACAGAGAGAGAGAGAGAGAGAGAGAAGGGAAGCGCAAGTGCCTTTCTCTGTCTCTCTCTCTCTCTCTCTGCAAATGGCGGAGGAGGCTGGGAGCTGCAGGAGAAGGCTCAAAGAGCCACATGCGGCTCCGGAGCCGTGGGTTGCCAACCCGTGGCCTAGAGTGATGGAGTCAGTCCAGAAGCCAGTCACTCCAGCTGGGTTCTCTTTGGTCTGAGTAGCCTTGAAACCTACTTGGCCAAACTTCTTAGTAAGCTGTCCAAATGTTGAGGCATCTCTTTCTTCGCCTTTTCAAAGTACCTCCATGGATTTTGGGGTACAGTCAATTAACTTGAGTATTAATTACCTGTAATGACTGTACCCTTCCTTGGGGCTTGAAAAGAAGCGAATTACTCTAAGAAGGACTAATTAACATGATGTAATCTTGGCCACAAATAATACTTCCTTTCCAGTGATAAGGTAATCTAATTTAAGTCTCTCTTTCATTAACATCTGGTGAAATTGACTTGGAGGGATGCCTGATAAAAGGTGCCTGAATCCAGGATCAGTCAGGCACCGTGCCCTTCCTGCACATTTCCCTCTCAGCCCTCTTGCTGATAATATACTTAGCTCCTAGAAACAAGCTGGCCTCAGAGGTATTCTGTGTGCCAAGACCTCAGTGTAAAGATGAAGGTTTCCCTGTCTAGGGGGCAGTGTTCAGCTCTGTTTCTTAGTCAAGGGAGCCAGTGTTGTTTGGAGACCTTTCCATGGTCATGTGGCCATCATGACTATATGTGAGGCACAAGGAATGCTGTTACCTTTCCACCAAAGCGGGACCTGTTTATCTACTTGCATTTGGGGTAGCTTTACCCATCTTTGGGGTGGGTAAAGGTAAAGGTAAAGGTTTTCCCTGTCCAGTTGTGTCTGACTCTATGGAAAGGTGCTCATCTCCATTTCTTAGCTGAGGGACCCAGCATTGTCTGAAGGTGGTCAGCATGAGGTGCACCAAACACTTATCCCAAAGATGCTTTTTCAGGAGGCAACTGGACTTTCTTGTTTTTCTTTGAAGACATTTCACTTCTCATCCAAGAAGCTTCTTCAGCTCTGACTGGATGGTGGGGAATGGAAGGATTTATACTCCTTGCAGACCGTTGGCCATTTGCATTCTTTGAGAGGGTCGTTGAGGACACCTGGAGGTTTATCTGTGCTGTCAGGGTCACCTAAGTAATACAAATGGTTGTGGAGCCTTCTTGGAACTGTTGAAAGGACTGTGTTGTAGACTGAAGATAGTTGATGTTGTATCCCTCCCCCTCTGTTGAGAGAGGGCTGTTCAGTTTTGACCTAGATGGCCTCTTTGACCCCTCTTTCAAACCAGCAGTGTCCAAAATGTGGACTTTGCTGTCTTCGAAAGAGTGGCTTTTGTTTTTTAAATGCAGATGGACTGCTGACTCTTGTCCTGATGGGTTTGTTCTCTTATGTTGTGCCATGCATTAATGAAGTGGTTGTTTTGTTTCCCCAATGTACAGATCTGCACATGGTTCACTGCATTGTACTGCATATACTGCACCAAACACTGTTATCTTCCTGCTGAAGTGGTACCTATTTATCTTCTTGCATTTGCATGCTTTCAAACTGCTAAGTAGGCAGGAACTGGGGCAAGTAACAGAAGCTCACCCCATTGCATGGCACTCAGCTCTTGAGCCCACACTGTCAGCTTTCCAGCTGATAAGCTCAGTGTCTTTAACCGCTGAGCCACCATGCCCCCATAAATCTCAATATAAAAAAGTTTTTAAAAAAGGTGGTCTTGGTTTCCAAAACTGATGAAGACTTTGAAGCTGGTGAAAGAAGATTCCAGCAATCCACTTGGTTCACATATTTTGCTGAGCTATTGAGTGATGAACCATGGTTTGTTGAGTAAACAATTTATAGATGTGTTTCCACATGGCTCTGCATCTTAAACACTGACTTATAAATCATGGGGACTTAAGAGTTCCTACGGAATTCCATAGGGTGAATGCGCAAAGCTTCAAGGAGGACCATTCCTGCATTATCCTATCATTCTCAGAGTAGCAGGTAATTATAGCCGGTGGCACAGTCAGCAAGCTGTTTAGATTGGATTTGCCGTTTTTATTCACGTTCTCAAGCACCTGGGGACAGGCAGGTGCTGTTGATTAAAGGCATTACTGCAGGATGTAAGCTGTTCCAGGTAAAGCTGCCTTTTGCAATTGACGGATGATGATATATGGTCAATGCAGATAATGTTCAAACGGTGCATCAGATGTTTTGGGATAGCACCCCAAGGCGTCTATTACTATTGGTGCTATTGTCGCTTTCTTTTGCCATGGTCATTCTACTTCTATTTACAGGTTTGGGGATTTTGGCATTTTCTTCAGGTTTTTTTCTTCTTCTTCTCTTCCACAAGGTACTAGTCCTTTCTTTCCTCTAGGCACTGCAACAGCCACTATCCAGACTTTTCTGTCTTTCTTATTGACAATTGTTAAATCTGGAGTGCTATGTGGTGGGTGCCTATTGGTTGGAATTCTAAAGTCCCAGAGTACTTTAGCGGCTTAGCCTCTTCATTTTCTGTGGCTTTCTCTATTTTATGGTCCCACCAGTTCTTATTTGCAGGCAAATGGTATTTATTGCAGATCTTCCAATGCACCGTTGTTGCTACTTTGCCGTGCTGTTGTTTGCAGTCAATCTGTGTGGTTTTCTTGCTGCAGCTAATCAGGTAATCCACTGTTTCTTCAACCTCTTGCCATTGGTTGCTCCTCAATTCTGGCTTTCTATGCATTGGTTCTTAAAGCTTGGTCTTGTGCAGCCAGAATCAGCCCCACTGTCTCTTTCTTCAACTTTCCTGCTCTTAGCCTTTGCCAAGTTTTATTGGTATTTGCTCTGTTATTTTTTGTTACATACTGGCCATGTAATACTTTGTCTTGCCATGTCTCTTTTCTATTTTTCATTTGGTCTGTCTTGTAGACCTGTTTGGTCTCTCCCAGTGGTGGGATTCGGCCAGTTTGCACCAGTTCGGCAGAACCGGTAGCTAATTTTTTGTTGCCCAGGCCCAGAATGGACTTCCGGAAGTGACATCCACACAGAGAACCGGTTGTTCACATATTTGAATCCCACCACTGGTCTCTCCCATACCCAGTAAGTCTTCATGGTGTACTAACTTCAGTGTGTGTTCTTCATCTTCTTTTAGATATTCTTCCAATGGCCTTTTTTCTTCTTTAATTGTCAATATCTGGATGAAGGATTTGATTCATTTTCATTATTTTGTGGTCTTCCTATCCAGGGCTTTTTATTCTGTTTGAGTCCACTCT
Source organism: Azemiops feae (assembly GCA_023970755.1). NCBI lineage: Eukaryota > Metazoa > Chordata > Lepidosauria > Squamata > Viperidae > Azemiops > Azemiops feae. The sequence continues at coordinate 1,930,582 of JALGBA010004198.1, forward strand.
ATTATTTCATCTGCATGTGTGATAGCTGGAATTGCCCAGGTGATGGTATTTCCTCACTGAGTTTGGATTTTAAGATGTTCTTCACTCTTGTGAAATATTCACTTCTAACCTTCTTCTTGATTTCATCATGCTTGAGGTTGTCAGCTTGAGGCATGCCCAGTTTTTTGTGGTAATCTTCTCCAGACCCTTGATGTTATTTCCATAGGGCAGTGATGGCAAACCTTTTAGAGACCAAGTGCCCCGAAACCACCCTGCCCTGCCCCCGCTCTGCCCCCTGCCCTGCCCGCTTTGCCCCCTCCTGCCCACAGGGCCCCCAATCGCCCAGGCAGCCCTGCAGCGCCAAGGCGGCCATGCCCTCCGCTCGCGCCCTGCAGCATCATCTGGGGCACAAGGGCAGAGTCTTGTCCCTGCTGCCCAGCTATCATGTCCTTGGCTGCGCTGCTCCGTGCAGGCAACTCTCCCCCGGGGGGGCTGCTGGTGAGGAGGGGGCCGCAGGGGGAGGCAGGGCTGGGACGGCACGTGTGCCCACAGGGAGGGCTCTGAGTGCCGCCTCTGGCACACGTGCCATAGGCTCGCCACCACTGCCATAGGGCCTTTTGATTCCTTCAATTTTTGCTCTTTTTCTCCTCTTGATGGTGAGGGTGGCATTTTTTGTCCAGTCCAAATTCCATTACAATTATTTTGGCTGTACATACAAATTGCGTTGAGCAGCAATTCTATTTCAGATGGTGTTTTCCCATACAGTTTCAGATTGTTCATGTAAAGGAGGTGGGATAGCCTGGTGGATGTTTTTGATGTTTGATAGCCTGACTTGTTCAGTACTGTTGACAAAGGAATCAATGCAATGACAAACTGTAGCAGTGATAGTGCGTCTCCTTGAAAGATTCCTCTCTTGATATTAACCTCTCCCAGTCTATCACCATTGACCAGCAGCCGCGTCTTCCATTGTGCCATTGATCTTTGCACAAAGCTCCTGATGTTTCTACTGACTCCTGTTATTTCTAGGCACTCGATTATCCAGTCATTGGCAAGGAGTCAAATGCCTTCTTGTAATCAATCCAAGCTACATTCAGGTTGGTCTTCCTTCTCTTGCAGTTTTTCCAAAATCGTTTTATTAGGAGCTGATCTTTTGTTCCTCTGCTGTTTGGGCAGTTTCCTTTTTGCTTAAGTGGAAAAGGAGCTTGTTTTCAAACAAGACGCGGTTGGACAGCTACAACAGCAGTTAGGAATTCAAAAATTGTAATGTAAGTAGGTAATTGGCTGTCTGTGGAGATTCTCAGCCATACAGGTCATTTCATACCCTCCCACCAGCCTATCAGAATCCACCCTTCCCCCCACCATCCAGTCTCAACTGTCAATAACTGTCCTTCCACCCTACCACCATCACAACTGATGAAGCTTCTTGGATGAGAAGTACAACATTTTCTTCTTCTTTCTTTCTTTCTCAAGGAAAGAACAGTCCCAGTTGCCTTCTGAAGAAAACAAAAATCACCTTTCAGGTAATTGGCTGTAGTTGTATAGTACTGTCCCTTTTGTAGGATCTTTTACTATCAAGTGGGTTTTGTCAGATGTTAACCAGAGATATCATTACAATCAATGCCTTCTTGTTTGTTTCCCATCATTTAGTATTTAGTTCAGCTCCTAAAAAATAGAGAGCGTAATAGAGGGACAATCACTTAAATATGAGCCAGCTGTGTGCTGCAGGTGCCAAAAAAGCCAACACAGTGTTAGGCTACATTAACAGAGGGATAGAATCAAGATCACGTGAAGTATTAATACCACTTTGCAATGCCTTGGTAAAGCCACACTTGGAATACTGCATCCAGTTTTGGTCACCACGATGTAAAAAAGATGTTGAGTGCAGAGAAGAGCAACAAATATGATCAGGAGGCTAAAACATATGAAGAACAGTTGCTGGAACTGGGTATGTAATGAAGAGAAGGACTAGGGGGTGACATGATAACAGTCTTCCAATATCTCAGGGGTGCCACAAAGAAGAGGGAGTCAATTCTCCAAAGCACCTGAAGGCAGGACAAGAAGCAATGGATGGAAACTAATCAAGGAGAAAAGCAACCTAGAACTAAGAAGAAAATTCCTTAAAGTGAGAACAATTAATCAGTGGAACAATTTGTCTCCAGAAGTTGTGAATACTCCAACACTGGGTGTTTTTAAGAAGAGATTGGGCAACCATTTGTCTGAAATGGTATAGGGTTTCCTCCCTGAGCAGTGGGTTGGACTAGAAGACCTCCAAGGTCCCTTCCAACTCTATTCTATTCTATTCTATTCTATTCTATTCTATTCTATTCTATTCTATTCTATTCTATTCTATTCTATTCTATTCTATTCTATTCTACTCTACTCTACTCTACTCTACTCTACTCTACTCTACTCTACTCTACTCTACTCTACTCTACCCTACCCTACCCTACCCTACCCTACCCTACCCTACCCTACTCTACTCTACTCAGATTAACCACATGAGCTCACTGATATTAACATTGTTTGTTAGTAGATCTACTTTAACTTGAAGGGAATGTTGAGTTAGGTTGGTCCTTGGCCTTGTGCTGTTCAACGGGTTCATCAAGGATGTGGAGGAAGGTACCGAGGGCTCATAAATTTTACAAATGACACTCAACTATGAGGGGTTGCCAATACTTTCAATCAGTGTTTTTCAAACTTGGAAACTTTAAGACGTATGGGCTTCAAATCCCAGAATTCCTCAGCCAGCACATTTGGAATTAAAATACATACATCTTAAAGTTACCAAGTCTGAAAAATGCTGATTTAAATGAAAGAGAGGTCGAAAAAAATCTAAACAGGCTTAAGCAGTGAACAAGATGAAATTTAACAGGGAAAATATAAAGATCTGCACCTGAACAGGGAAAAATGGAAGGCATATGGCAGAAATCTGGGTTGTTAGTAGGCATGTGAAAAAGATCCTGGGGTCCATGTCCATTAAATATGAGCCAGCAGTATGACACAAAAGCCAAACAAGCAACTGCAATTTGGGGATGTATTAGCAAGAACATAGAATCCTGCACTAGTCTACAGGTAATCCTTGACTTACAACCATCCGTTTAATGACCATTTGAAGTTACAACAGCACTGAAAAAAGTTACTCATGACCATTTTTGACACTTATGACTGTTTTTCACACTTACGACTATAGCAGCAGCCCTGTGGTCACATAATCAAAACTTGAATGCTTGGCAACTGGTATGTGTTTATGACAGTCGCAGTTTCCTGGGGTCACTCAATCACTTTTTGTGACCTTCTGACAGGCAAAGTCAATGGGGAAGCCAGCTTCACTTAACAATGTGTTACTAACTTAACAACTGCTGTTATTCACTTAACAACAGAGGCAAGAAATAGGGCAAAATTCACTTAATAACAGTCTTGATTAGCAGCAGAAATTTTGGGCTCAGTTGAGGTCCCAAGTTGTTTACTACCTGTATTCTGCTCTACACACTGGTCAAATTCCACTTGGAGTAACATATTCAGTTCTGGGCCCCACTGTTCAAAAGGGACAGTGAGAAATTGGAATAAGTTCAGGGGTGGATTACCAACAGGGTGAGGAGTCTGCAAACCAAGTCTTATGAGGAATGAGGAGAAGATCTGAGATGTTTGGTCTTGATACTGATGGGAGATATGGCAGCTGTTTTCAGTTATGGGATCTTCTCCTGTTGACAAATCCAGCATCTTTAAGCCACTGGGCCACCTGCCTTTCTTACTCCAGCTGTTCGAGTCCTAGCACCATGTGACAGAGTGAGCTCCCTTTACTTGCTTTAGCTCTTGCCAACCAAGCATATTGAAAGCATGTTACATGCAAGTAGATAAGTACCACTCCGGGGGGGAGGGGGAATGGCATTTTGTGTGGAAGAAAGGAACCAATCAGCACCAGATCTGCCCAAATGCAAGGGAAATCAGGGGAGAGAAGCCCCAGATGATGCCTACTCCCGCAGACCGTTGTTAGCCACTCTGTGTTGGAGCTAGTTCACCTCCTATGGCAAGAGTCCCCAACCCCCGGTCCGTGGACCAGTACCAGGCCGCAGCATGCCAGCAACCAGTCCACACAAACAAGCCCTATCTGCAAGATGCAGGCAGCACACAAAACCATGCACCCTCTGGTCCACAGAAAAACCTCTCTCCACGGAACCGGTCCCTGGTGCCCAAAAGGTTGGGGACTTCTGCCCTATGGTATACCCTTGATACTGCATATGTGTGCATATGTGTGAACTTAACAAGCTAGTAATTTTAGGCAGCTAAACATCTACTCTATAATAGCATTGTAGACTCCTGGCTAATGTACCCCCACCATACGCTAAATAAATAAATCTGAAGGGTGGCCACACAGAAGAGCAGGACCAGAGATAAAATTATGGGATAAAACCACCAGGCAGTAGATTCAGGCTAGTCATCAGAAGTAACTCCTGACTGTATGAGTTTTTGGCCAATGGATCTTGCCAGGTAGACAGGACTGGCCAAGAGATCTTATCTCAAGTAGGTGCTTGGAGTAGATTACCTTTATGGTCTGTTCCAACTCCAGAATTCTATGATTCTGTAAAAATGTGACTGGCTGGTTTGTGAACATATTAGAACAGAACATAAGAACAGAACAGAAGAGAATAGAATAGAATAGAACAACAGAGTTGGAAGGGACCTTGGAGGTCTTCCAGTCCAATTCCCTGCTTGAGCAGGAAACCCTTTACCGTTTCAGACAAATGGTTGTCCAATCTCTTCTTAAAAACTTCCAGTGTTGGAGCATTCACAACTTCTGAAGGCAGGTTGTTCCACTGATTAATTGTTCTAACTGTCAGGAAATTCCTCCTTAGTTCTAGGTTGCTTCTCTCTTTGGTTAGTTTCCATCCATTGCTTCTTTTCCTGCCCTCAGGTGCTTTGGAGAATAGCTTGACTACCTCTTCTTTGTGGCAGCCCCTAAGATACTGGAAGACTGCCATCATGTCACCCGCTCGTCCTTCTCTTCTTTAAACTAGACCTACTCAATTCCAGCAACTGTTCCTTATATGTTTTAGCCTCCAGTCCCCCGATTGTCTTGGTTGCTCTTCTCTGCACATAGCTCATCTTCTTAAAGATGATTGGACCCATATTGAAGGGTGAAGTTGAAATGATGGCCTCCTATCCTGAAAAGACAGAAGATGGATTCCTTCTGCTTTGTTTCACAGGAGGTTTCTAACTAAAAACGGCTAATTTACTTCAGCAATGGTCCCTGGAGGCAAAAAACTTTCTAGATTGAGAGATGTCATCACACAATCATAAAAATAAGTCAGGATGGCAGCCATGACAGTACAATTGAAGCTCCTCCCATTTTTATGTGTTTCAGGTTGCACTACTAGGCCACCCTCTGGGTGGTTTTTTTTTTAACCATACCTGCAACTGCATCCCAATTGCTCGATTCTCAGCTGGGGAATGGCATCACATGCACTTTTAATATTAACCTAATTTTTTCAGGCAACGGTTCATGAACATTTTGTTGGGACAAAGAGAAATGTTGTCCTCTATTAATTATTGCCTCTACAATTGAAAACACACCTCCAAAGTTGTCTTGCATTTGCCATGATCCCAAGGTTAACTAGGGGTCCATGCTCCACAAGGAAGCCCATTTCTGCTCCTGTGCCACCTCTACTTTTATGTCTCACCTGAGAACTTCCACATCTAGCTGCAGAAATGTCTCTGCCTGGAATTCAAAAGCATTGCTTTCTAATGAAAGTGGCCAGTCTCACTGCATTTTATTCCACTTTAATGCTTATCTATATACTACTAAAATTCTCATTGTCACGAGTTTTAACTGGAGAGAACAGTGCATCGTAAGACAACAATTTTGGAACCAAGTTATCTCAGATGGGCTAAGTTTTGAAATGTGTCCACAATCTGGGACCCAAGACACCCAAGGAAGTGAAATTTGGTCAGGTTATGGCTTCTTTAATCTTGCTGTTGTGCTGCTGTGGTAAAGTGATCCTCATTTTCAACATTCTGTGACAGTTTCCTAGCCAGTCCCACAATCCATCCTTCACCTAGCAACAGCCACTAACCTATCAACTGGAATGGGATGAGGAAGGAAGGAAGGAAGGAAGGAAGAAAGGAAGGAAGGAAGGAAGGAAGGAAGGAAGGAAGGAAGGAAGGAAGGAAGGAAGGAAGGAAGGAAGGAAGGAAGGAAGGAAGGAAGGAAGGAAGGAAGGAAAGAAAATTTGTAATGTTCCCTGCCTGATTCCAACATTCAAAGTCAATGGGGAAGTCAGCTGGAAGTCAGAAGTCTATCCTGCTCCCACCGCTTTTTTGCTCACCCTTGTTCATTCTGTTTCTCTATTTAGATAAATAATTATCTCTGAACGGATGACCCAACAGGGCATGGGTTGTCTGGTCCTTTATTAGATCCAATTTTCAGATGCATTAGATTTTATAAATTTGAGATCTACATTCCAATCTATCTATATAGCTTGGAACTTGAATATCTCAACAAGGGGGACGATAATTCTACACGCTGTTTGGACCTTAACATTGTTAACTGAACAGGGCAGGAGCAAAGCCTGGATTCCTGCAATCTAATATGCAAAAGAAAATCTGTTAGTATTTCAATGTTGTTTTGCTCCACCATATCTTGGTAAGCTTTGGTATCAAGGTCGTCACCCAACAGATAGCAGATGTGTCCTCTAAGTGATCGATTAGCAGGTCCTCGCGATAAAAAAAACAGAGATAGAAAAAAATAGTTACGCAAAATGGTTTTTCCAGCAGAAGTATCTTAAAGCAGAAGTCTTAAAGCAGAATCTGGCAGCAGACAGACGACAGCAGTTTTCCCAACCTTCTCAAATTAAGTTGGATGGACTTCAACACCAATGCTGGCTGGGGGTTCTAGGAGTTGAAGTCCTCCACCCATCGTAAAGTTGCCAAGGTTGGGAAACCCTGGTCGATAAGGTGACTTTGTACCCATTTTCCCCCCAGGGAATAGAAAAAATCAGATAGGTTAAGCTTTCAGATGGGTTCGGCCCCTCATTCTTCTGAAGAGGGTTTAAAATAGAAATCTCCCCAATGAAAAAAGGAGAAAGTTCTCCCTGCAAACTTGCATAATGTCCTCACATCAGTGACCTACTCTAAATTCATATCTTCATTCTTTCTGCACCTACTGGTCATGTAGCTGCTAAAATATGGCTGATCTGGGCTGCTCACTCCAGCAAAATGTTGCAAGCTCCTCAATGGTGGGTTCAAAAATTAATCAAGGTGAGATTCTCTCTCTCTCTCTCTCTCTCTCTCTCTCTCTCTCTCTCTCTCTCTCTTTCTCTTTCTCTTTCTCTCTCTCTCTCTCTCTCTCTCTCTCTCTCTCCATCCCCACCAAATTGGGCATTCAATCTGTGATTGATTCTCTAAGCTCTACATATTTCCCTTCCTACGCAAAGGCCTCAGTGCATATGGTTTTCCCTACCAATGCCAATATTTTTTATTTGTTTATGCTAAACCTTTTATCAAGGATGGGTATTTAATTGACTTTATCTACTGCAGCTAGAACTCTTTAAGTACCATCTAGCCTCGGAATGCTAATTACAATTCAGGCAACCACCAAACACGCCATAACTAACATTTATTGGGCCATGAAATGTTGCACAGTTAATAATTACAGATTCCTGCAGATAATAAAATTTGAAGCATTGAAAGGAGGGTAGCTGGCTTCTTATGCATGTGGCATTTTGCATTTTGCAAAGCTGTAGCTTTGCTGTCCGGGACTCGGTAAGGACTCTATCTGGTGGTTTTCATGTTCTAGATTCAGAATTTTTGTAGATTGGAACTTTAGATGACTTCATTGAAAAGGGGGGTGGGGGTGGGTTAGGATCAATAGGAGAAGAGTTTCTAAATCACAGGAAGCAATTCAGGACTACACAGTTTAAACTCAGCACGTGTTGTTCCCAGTATAGGATACCATATTTTATATAAAAAAACAGATACTGAACAAGACTATCCCATGAAGGATGGTCAAAAAAAAAGTCAAACTAGTGGTCATAGTTTGTGCAAGTGACACCACAGCTTTTTTTATGTGTTTTTTTTTATTAGTTTACAATATAAAATACAAAAATACAAAATAAAATAGTGGGAAAATAAGGGAGGGAGAAAGGAAGGGAAAAGTGTAGTCAGTTTTCACACAAAAAGAAACTACAGCCCAACATACCAAACAAACTACTGCAAAAGTCATACTAGAAACAAAAATTAAGCAAGAAAATGGTAAGAGAACACCTATCCAACCTTGACAAATATAAATCACCGGGACCTGACAGATTACATCCCAGAGTTCTGAAGGAGCTGGCAGATGTTATCTCAGAACCATTACATCACATCTTTCACAAATGCTGGAGCACTGGGGAAGTACCTGAGGATTGGAAAAAGGCTGATGTGATCCCCATCTTCAAGAAAGGGGGAAAAACGGACTCAGGAAACTACAGATCAATTAGTTTAACATCAATACCTGGGAAGATCGTAGAAAAGATAATAAAAAAACAGATCTGCGAACAACTAGAAGCAAACAAAGTCATAACTAGTAGTCAGCACCAGTTTATTAAAAACAGATCATGCCAAACCAATCTTATCTCATTCTTCAATAAAGTGTCAAAACTAGTAGACCAGCGAAATGCAGTGGACGTAGTATACTTAGATTTCAGTAAGGCATTTGACAAAGTAGACCACAACCTACTCCTTGGTAAGCTAGGAAAAAGTGGAATAGACAACACCACCACCAGATGGATCTGTAGCTGGCTGACAAACCACAGTCAACAAGTAGTCCTCAATGGCACTACATCCACAAGTAGAGAAGTAAGCAGTGGGGTACTACAAGGTTCTGTCTTAGGCCCAGTACTCTTCAATATCTTCATAAATGACTTAGATGAGGGAATTGTAGGGGAACTCATCAAATTTGCAGATGACACCAAACTGACAGGAGTAGCCAACACTCCAGAAGATAAACTGAGGTTCAAAAAAGAACAAACTCGAACAATGGGCCCTATCCAACAAAATGTGTTTCAATGTGGAGAAAAGCAAAAACTTATATGTAGGCAGGAAAAACCAAAGGTACAAATACAGATTGGGCAAGACCTGGCTTAAAAACAGTAACTGTGAAAAAGGGACCTTGAAGTCCTAGTGGATGATCACTTGACTATGAGCCCGCAGTGTGCAGCAGCAACCAAAAAAGCTAATACAATCCTGGGTTGTATAAACAGAGGCATAGAATCAAGATCACGCAAAGTATTAGTACCACTTTATAAAACCCTAGTAAGACCACACTTGGAATACTGCAGTCAATTTTGGTCACCATAACACAAAAAAGAGGTTGAGAGTTTGGAAAAAAATTCAGAGAAGAGCAACTAAGTTGATCAAAGGTCTGGAGACTAAAACATACAAAGAACGGCTACGGGACTTCGGTATGGCTAGTCTAAAGAAAAGAAGAAATAGGGGAGACATGATAGCAGTGTTCCAGTATCTGAGGAGCTGCCACAAGGCAGAGGGGGGCAGGTTGTTCACCAAAGCACCAGAGGGAAGGACGAGAAACAATGGTTGGAAACTGACCAGAGAGAGAAGCAACCTGGAATTAAGGAGAAACTTCCTGACAGTGAGAACAATCAACCAGTGGAACAACTTGCCTTCAGACGTTGTAGATGCTTCATCACTGGAGGTTTTTAAGAAGAGGCTAGATCAGGGGTGTCAAACTGCCGGCCTGTGGGCCGGACACGTCATCCGGAAGCCACGCCCACCCCATTGCCGGCAATGGCAAAACCGTTCCGATACGTTGCGCGACGTCACGTGACGTTGCAAGTTTCACATGTCTGGGCTAGACAGTCACTTGTCTGAGATAGAATAGGTTCTCCTGCTTGAGCAGGAGGCTGGACTAGAAGACCTCAAGGTCCCTTCCAGCTTCTATTCTATTCTATTCTACTTCCTTGCCATCTTCTGTCTTTAGTGGACCTACAGTTTCCTTGACTTTTTTCTTATTATTAATATGTTGAAAGAAACTTTTTTATTATTATCCTTGATTTCCGTTGCAAGTCTTTGTTCATCCAGAGGCTTTGCTTTCCTGACTTCATCTTTGCATGTTCCGGCTGTCTGCTGATAATCAGATTTAGTTATGTGTTCCTCTTTCCATTTGTGTACTTGTCCTTTTTGTCTTTCAGTTTGTCAGAGAGATCTTTGTGCAGCCATGCTGGTTTCTTCTTTGATTTCATCTTGAAGTCTGTTGTAACTTCAGTTGATCACTAAAAGACCAGTCATAAATCAAGGACTACCTATACTACTTTTACTATAGAGTTATAGTAACAGAATCCTGGTAGTCTGAAGGCCCCTCCCCCCTCCCCACCTTTATATCCAAGAGAACTAGAAAGGGTCAAGACTGAGATGCTTTTTCAAATTACATACTTGCTTCAGACTCAGCTTTCTTTTATCTGGCTCTTCCTTGTGTTTCCCATATTTATTCTCATAGTTCTTTACACACCATTGCTATACGGTGTTTCCCCCAAAATAAGACCAGGTGTTATATTAATTTTTGCTCCAAAAGATGCATTGGGACTTATTTTCCAGTTAGGGCTTATATTCGGGAAAATACAGTACTAAATGCGTCCATCTGGCTGATGATCTTAACTGGGGCTTATTTTTGGGGTGGGGCTTATATTACGAACATCCTGAAAAATCATTCTAGGGCTTATTTTCCGGCTGGGTCTTATTTTCGGGGAAATATGGTACCATCTCTGCTCCATCTGTACACATCTTGGTAATATCACACAAATGGACATATGGGGTGGAGTTCCAGAAGACCGTGATGTCTCACTTGCTTGGAAAGCAGAAAGAAAAATGGAGGTGAACGAAAATTACTTTTCTATTTTGGCTTCTTTTTCTGTTCCATCATCTAATACAGAGGTCCCCAACCTTTTGGGCACCAGGATCCGGTTCCACGGAAAGAGGTTTTTCCGCAGACCAGAGGGTGTGTGGTTTTGTGTGCTGCCTGCATCCCGCGGATGGAGCTTTGCTTATTTGTGCGGACTGGTTGCTGGCATGCCGCAGCCCGGTACTGGTCCACGGACCGGGGGTTGGGGACCCCTGATCTAATATATAACCTGGGTGTTCCTCATGTTCTCTCATCCAAGTACAGACCAGGTCTAAGATCATGAAAGTGATGCTACCATCCAGGGAAGGATGTAGTGCTATTAAAATAAAAACAAGACTCATTTTTCTTCTAGTTTCTTTCTTCCCTACTTAGCACCCTTCAAAGATGTGGACATTGTGTCCCATAATTTTGACCAAACCAGACTTGATGAGAATTGATCTAACACATCTGGAGGGTACCAGAGTTGTTGCAGTTCTTGTTGTTGCTGAACACTGTTCCAGGTCAGTGCTTCTCAATCTTGGCAGCTTTCAGATGCGTGGACTCCAACTCCCAGAATTCCCCAGCCAGCATTGCTGGCTAGGGAATTCTGGGAGTTGGAGTCCACGCATCTGAAAGCTGCCAAGGTTGAGAAACACAGTTCTAGGCCTTTGTTAGGTTAACACACTATACTGTTAACATTAACTTTCTGTGTATATTGCCTTATAGATAGAGAATCAATAGAGGGAATGAAATATGGTTTTGTTAAATTCTCCAGGGGGCTCTATGCATTTAGCTTTCGCACTATTTTCAGAAAATAAACATCAATATAAAAATAATGAGCCTCATAAAATAGAACCCTGGCCCAGGCAGCTGAGCTGGCTTTTAAGAAACAAGTAGAGATTTATATGGGAGGCATCTGGTTAGAATAACAGTGGGTGTCCTTCAAAGAGAGGTCATTGGAAGCAAAAAAAAGGCCTTCGAAGTGAAAAATTCAAAATGGTTGCTCCGTAGGGGCTGTTCCATGGTCACTTGGGGAAAATTTGTGAATTTCTGCTAAGAGAATTGCCATGACGGTAAAGACATTTGACCTACACTTGAAGTAACTGAGGTAAAAGTGTGGCAGGAAAGTCAAAAAAATAATGCTGACTGCCGCCATCACCCAATCAAAGTGGGACTAGGATCAAAAAAGTCAAGTTGACAGCCACCATCAGCCAATTAAAACCTGACTAAATAAAAAGAATTAAGTTGGCTGCAACCATCAACCAATCAAAGTTCTACTAAGTCAAAAAAGTCAAGTTGGCTGCCACCATCACCCAATTAAAACTGGACTGTCAAAAAAAAAAGTCTAGTTATTTGCCACCATCATCCAATCAAAGATTGACACATGTTTATTTGCATTATAATAGTATGGAATTAGTTGGTCATTCCTTCGTTTGGAATATACAGTATTTTCAACTTCCCAGGGCTGTAAGATTTTCTGGAATCTCCTACCTAAATGTTACCAGATCTAGTTCAAATCAAGACAAGGTCACATGCTGCTACTATATATAGTAAGAAAGAGAGAGTTAAGAGAGAAAAGAAAAGGAATGTTAGTGGAAATATTTAAAAGTGACCTCCAAAATTCAAAGAAGAGAAATCTAAATTTGATTTTCAGTCTACCTGCATCAAAATGGAAACCAACAGTTCCTGACTTAGATCAGATAAAGTCCTTCTTTTTCAAAGTTACCTTATTCTTTTCCTATTTCCAAAAGAGGAATTCCAGGGTACTGGAATCCTCAGGTTTCTTTCTAGAGGAAAAGAAGATTCTGCATGTAATAATAATTTCATTTATAAAGTGAATGTCTTTGCATAATACCTCTCCATGAAATATGTTTGCTTTGTGTTCTTAAGTCTCTTCTTGACTAGCCCTGGAACATATGGTGGATGTTTGTAGAATAATAGCAGTGTGGTTCTTTATTTTTGAAAGCAAAAGTTTTAAAAAATATTAAAAGAAAGTATGAATTTTCTTTATTTAAGATAAAGCTGAGAAATATGGGGGGAAATCTGAGAATTCTGACCTTACCTTCTCTGGTAACGTTGAGATCAAATCTTCTATGGCCACCACTGTCAGAAAATACTCAGAAAACACTCATACAGCAGGGTTTTTTGAGCTGAAGAATTGAAGAGCACAAGAAACATTTTGAAAAAAAATCTCCTTTTTTTCAAAATGTTTCATATACCTATTCTTTGAAAATAGATATAGGTGTGCGCATGATAGCAAACTGAAACAGGACTTAGTTGAGGGATGCCTTCAAAATTTGCTTTGTTGGCTTGGATGTAACTGTTGCATTCTGAATAATATTAATATCAGCTTTGTTTTGCATTTGAGCTTAATAAACTTAAAAACAAAATAGACCTCTTCTCTCCTTGGTTAGTATCCATCCATTGTTTCTTGTCCTGCCTTCTGGTGCTTTGGAGAATAGCTTGACTCCCTCTTCTTTGTGCCAGCCCCTTAGATATTGGAACACTGCTATCATGTCATTCATTAGTTAACAGGTATTTAATGAATATTCAGTTAATAGGCATACAGTTAATCCTTGAATTAGCACATAGCAATAGCACTTAGACTTATATACTGCTTCACAGTGCTTTTACAGCCCTTTCTCAGCAATTAACAGAGTCAGCCTATTGACCCCCAACAATCTGGGTCCTCATTTTACCAACCTCAGAAGGATGGAAAGCTGAGTCAACCTTGAGCTGGTGAGACTCGAACTGCCGAACTTCTGGCAATTGGCCAGAATTAGCCTATTGATTTTAACCACTGTGCCACCATGGTTCTTATGACTGTAACTGAGCCCCACAATTGCAACTGTAAGTCATGATGGTCATAAAGCAAATCATCAATAACTAGATTTGATTTTATGACCGTTTTTGCAGCGGTCATTAAGCAAATGCTACAGTTATTAAGAGAATCTATTGTTTGCTAAGGGTCAGGTTTTGCCTGAAATCAGAAGTAAACACTGCAAATCACAGCTATGTGATTGTGGGGTGCTGCAGGCCGGTTGCTGAGCACCCAAAATGTGATTATGTGACCACGGGGGGGAGGTGAATGTCAGTACTTCAAACTGGACTATAAGAGCCTTTTGAGGGATCCATTGTAACTCTGAACAGTTGCAAAATAATTGGTCATAAACTGAGGACTACTTCTAACTCTGTACATGGATGTTTTACAATATGAGGTAATATGGTCTGGGGGAAATTAAGATCCCCCTTCAGGGGACACAATTTTATCCCACAGTGGCAACCAGGTCAGCTTATTCTCAAAGCCAACCAAGAACTTACTAAGAAGGTTGAAGAAGCTGGTCTTGACTTCTTCAAACTTTTTCTTCTTCTTACTAAGAAGGTTGAAGAAACTTCAGAAGTTGTGGGTGCTCCATCACTGGAGGTTTTTAAGAAGAGACTGGACAGCCACTTGTCTGAAACGGTATAGGGTCTTCCCAACTCTGTTATTCTGGTCACAGTTGAATATCTCAGCACTGCATACCTTGAACATATATTTATCAATGAATAATCCATCTTCTGAGATGCAATATGAAAATCTCAAGTCTGTATTCATAACAAAAAGACTAAGGAGAAACACTACTGGGCAGCAAATGGACTGTGGTCTTCTAAGTGTGTTGTTTCCAGACAAAGTTTGAAGCAAGGTTTTGACTACGAAGTACTATAATAATTATAATAAATAACCTGTACCAATAATAATACTTTAAAATATATTAACTATTATTTATATTCAATACGATAAAAAAATATATAATTGTGTAATTATAAGCATACTACCTGTGCATTGGAGAACCTGCAAGAAATTATTTCTCTGGAACCACAAAGTAGACAAAATAATGGAAAATAAAGAAGCTAAAATGCTCTAGGACCCTAGAATTCAAACACACGAGCACTTGCCACATAACACCCGGGACTTAACAATTGTTAATAAGAAAGACAAAAAAGTTTGAAGTGGAATCACTTGGAGACAGCAGAATAAAAGAGAAAGAACTTGAGAAAAATCACAAAAAAACCAAGACCTGCAAATAGAAGTGACAAAAGAAAGCAAAATAAGGAAACAAAGATAGTAGCAGCCTTGGGGTACAAGTTCAAAAGTTTTGGAGCACCATTGAAAACCTCAGCATTGTCAAAATCAGCATTAGGCAATTTAGATCGTGTGGTGATACCTTTGATATTGTAAAACAATATGTGGGACCTCCAAGATCCCTTCCAGCTCTATTCTATTTAATAGAAGGATAAAAATGCCAGATCCAGTCTAAACACCTGGCTGACTGTGCAATCAACCAT
This sequence comes from Azemiops feae, assembly GCA_023970755.1. Taxonomy (NCBI): domain Eukaryota; kingdom Metazoa; phylum Chordata; class Lepidosauria; order Squamata; family Viperidae; genus Azemiops; species Azemiops feae. The sequence continues at coordinate 1,945,757 of JALGBA010004198.1, forward strand.
AATGCTGGGGTTTTTTTGGGTTTTTTGGTTTTAAAAAAGACAGATTGGAAAAGGCTTACTTGATTTGAGATGACACATCTGCATCATAGCTTGTTGGTAGTACAAGGCACAGCTGGCTGACATTTTTAAAGAGGTTTGCATAAGCCTTGGCTTGCTTACTTGAGTCGCCTGAGAAGCAGTTCCATTTGCTGGTTTCACCCTTCCAGTCCTCATTGGTCAAGAGGTCGTGCTGCTTTACACAAGTTCTGCTCCAATATTCTGAAGATAGCCAGAGAAATTTGCAGGCTAAACTTCAATTCCAAACTTTGGATTTCATTCGGTGGAAATTCCTGGATCTTGGTGTTTGATAGCTTGGAGTTTGTCCATCCCTCCATGAAAATATCTTCTAAATATAGAAGGGTAAATGTGACTTCTGCCTCCTTTGCCATACAACACAGTCCATCCTTTAACCAGGAGCCTGTTTCCAAGTGCAGTTCCCTTCATGTTAGCTTGAATACATTCACTCCTTATTGATCATTTGTCAAATCATACACATGGTTCTGAATCCGATTAAGCAGCATTTCCTCCAAAAGTCAATATTTATTCATTAACAACCTTTTAGCAAGTTAATTGAAAGTGACAGGTGGCGTTTTTGGCTTAACAGATTGGTATATTTCTCTCTCTCTCTCTCTTTCTCTCTTTCTCTTTCTCTCTCTCTCCTCTCTCTCTCTCTCTCTCCTCTCTCTCTCTTTCTCTCTCTCTCCTCTCTTTCTCTCTCTCTCTTTCTCTCTCTCTCTCTCTCTCTCTTTCTCTCCTCTCTCTCTCCCCTCTCTCTCTCTTTCTCTCTCTCTCCTCTCTCTCTCTCTATCTCTCCTCTCTCTCTCTTTCTCTCTCTCCTCTCTCTCTCTCCCTCTCTCTCTCCTACATAATTTCTAATTTACAGTAAATATAATGAGATTTAAAAATTAATTCTGCACATCCGGCAATGCAAGGCTCGTACTTCTATGCCCACAAGACCAGAGGATGCTTATGTGACGTGTCGCATGAGGGAGTAAAGTTGGAATTTCTGCCTGCTCTTGTGAAAAATAGCTACAGTCATACACAAACACTTCCCACCCATTTCACTCATTCACTCACCACTTTATTCATAAGCATTCAAGCGAGTGTTGCAGTTGTGTGTGATAATTTGTATTTATTTGTATTTATTTATGTTTAAGAGCCATAGTGGTGCAGTGGTTAGAATGCAGGCTGACTCTGCTCATTGCCAGGAGTTCGATCCTGACAGGGCTCAAGGTAGACTCAGCCTTCAATCCTTCCGAGGTCGGTAAAATGAGGACCCAGATTGTTGGGGGGCAACATGCTGACTCTGTAAACCGCTTATATATATATATATATATACTTCGTACGTCTATGCCCACAAGACCAGAGGATGCTTATGTGACGTATATATTATTACTATCACCAGCCAGCCACCAATAAGAACACCCAAACAGGTGAATAACCAATTGAAATCTCGACAACAATTTGTTAAGCCAGCATTAATTTTAGATGATTTCAGTAATGGAGACCAATAAGTCTGGTTTCTGAGACTGGTTTATTTATTTATTAAATAAATATGCTGACTCTGTAAATGATTTAGAGAGGGCTGTAAAGCACTATGAAGCGGTATATAAGTCTTAAGTGCTATTGCTATTGCTATTTATTTGTATCTCGCCCTTATTATTTTTACAAATAACCCAAGATGGCGAACATACATAATACTCCTTCATCCTCCTATTTCCCCCACAAGAACAATCCTGTAAGATAGATTAGAGTAAGAGAGAAAGTGACTGGCCCAAAGTCTCCCAGCTAGCTTTCCTATCTAAGGCAGACTAGAATTCATAGTCTCGCGATTTCTAGGCTGGTGCCTTAATTACTAGACACAACTGGTGCTCTGTATACTATCCTATACTTCTGTTTCAGAAGTACCAAAGAGATTGGTAGTGAAAGGATTAGCCAGTGACATCACCGTTGCCTGGAGGGCTTCCAGTTGGGGGCTTCTTTCATGTCCCCATTAATGAACCCACCGAAGTGGTACCTATTCATCTACTCATGTCAGACATTTTCAAACTGCTAGCTGAGCAGGAGGTGAAGCGAATGACAGGGGCTCACCCCATCGCAGCATTCAGGCCTCAAACGGCTTGCAAATTGTCAGCCCAGGATTCCAACCACATGAGTCACACCTGCTCCAAACTGGTGTTCTAATAGCAATTGATCATAATTGATAATCTAATAATATGATCTAATTGATACTATTAATTATTATAAACTAATAATATCATCTAATTAATAATTATTATAACTGAGTTATACCTGGCATTTTATCTGGGTCAGATTTTTGCAAGACGCAGTAACAATGCTACCAAGAGGGAAATATTCGAAAGATGTTCATTAAAAAATGGAACTTTCCATCATATCTGTTTTACCTGCTCCAGTAATAATAAAATAAATATGTTTAAAGCTGACCCGCTTTAATTGCATATATTATGTTTAAGTACTTTAAGCATTTGAATTCTCAATTTTCTCATCCTGTTATTGAGATTAGAAGGGTATCCACTTTGTCTCTTGATTAAATCCAAACTTAAATTTACATATATTTTAAAGAATGTCAAATCAGTCTCATTAGATTTAAGAGTGAAATTACTTTATCAAAAAAAATTCTGAAGATTTACTGAATGTCCCAAAGAATATATTTGAAAGGATGGACATCAGACATTATAAGAGGTCATTTACTCACATGATTTTCTCTTTTGAGTTACTGGCATTTTTAAACTAACATTTTAATGTGTTTAAGTAGATTTGTGGAGAAATATCAGAATGTTAATAATGTTGTACTGAATTACATTCCAAAACTATGGAATTTAACTGTTTTGATTTGTTATATCATGTGTGGGGAAATGTCAAGAGAATTAAAACATTAACATTATTCTGCCTATTAAGGATTGGATCCAGGAGATGTACGTATAATTTATCAATCTTTTCCCCCTATCAAAGTAAATAAAAATGACTACAACATATTCTCCTTTGGCACAAATTTCATGGCTTTACCACAACAGAATCTTATTGTTTCATTATTGTATTATTTAGAAATGTTTGTGCAATGTTTATATATTTGATATAACATCATAGAGTTGGATTATTCATTGCTCTCTTTTCTATTTTATTTTGTTTTGTTGGTTATTGCTAATTAGTTGGTCTTTAAGAGTATATGTGTGTATGTGTAATGGGGTTTTATGGAACATTTTTACGTACTATTTTCCAAAATTATTACACCCATCCGTATACAATTCCCTTGTGGAGAAACTGTCAGCCTTGAAAGCTCTCCATCACTTGGTGGAATTTGATTATTTCCTAATAATATGAGCAGAATTAAAATAAGCATTGCAAAACAAAGTTGCTTAGGAAACCATGAGCTTATCCAAGGCTGATCCAGACCCCAAGGTCTTCACCAACCTTGGTGGCTTTCCTGGAAAAACAGAGATTTAGATTCAGACATTGCGTGGAAAATATGTGCTTGGCTAATTAGGAACGACAGTGTTTTCAAGCACTTTTCCATCCAAGTGCCCTATCCTTGTCTCTCTGATAGCCTGATAGCACAAGCCATTTTCCCTTGCATTCCAATCAAATGATGCAAATAGAAGAGATTTATGTGACCTATGCAGGCAAATATGTCATGTGTTTTTCACTGGTGCTTTCACAGAACAGCACTGGTTTGGCCCTAGATTTATGAATAACCTTGGCTATCCCATTGGCTGCGCTAACCCCCATGGTGTAGTGGTTTCAAATGTCTATTCTACTACCTTTGCAGATGATCAAAAAGTAATAATTCACTGTGCATGGCAGGCCAAGAGAGTGGAAGGGAAATTTTGCGCTCCGCAGCCTACAGCATTTCTTCTGAGCCTCATTTTGCATAATCACTGCTCGTATCCCCCCCGTCAGAAATGGCTTTCTTTTAACGCTCTCTAGTTACACTTCCTGCCGTGAGACCTTTGCATTCCAAATAAATTGAAGTCTACTGAAACAATGTCATCTGGCTGCACACAGCCACAGAAACAAATGGATTGTCAGCACCACGGAGGAATAAGTATTTTAATAGAACATTTTTATGACAATGTCCATGTAGAAAGGCATGGCGATTTTGGTGCTCAGCCAAAACGCCCAATCTCCAGCATTTCGGATCAAATCAGAGGGCCTTTGCACAGCACTCCACTGGTGGCACTAATTAAATGATATTTATTTATTACTTCTCTGAGCCGAAACCATGCAACAGGCAGGTTCAGTCCTTGAAGCTGTAAGCCGACAAATTAGCAGACAAATGGGTCCTGTCTACGATAGGCTATTTTCCTCCTTACCTGTTAAACAGAATAAAAGAAGATAACAGAATAACAGAGTTAGAAGGGACCTTGGAGGGTTTCTAGTTCAACCCCCTGCTCAAGCAGGAAACCCTGGCCTATACCATTTCAGACAAATGTTTGTCTAGTCTTTTCTTAAAAACTTCCAGTGTTGGAGCATTCACCACTTCTGGAGGCAGGTTGTTCCACTGATTAATTGTTCTAACTGTCAGGAAGTTTCTCCTTAGTTCTAGGTTGCTTCTCTCCTTGACGAGTTTCCATCCGTTGCTTCTTGTCCTGCCTTCAGGCGCTTTGGAGAATAGCTTGACTCCCTCTTCTTTGTGGCAGCCCCTGAGATATTGGAACACTGCTCTCATGTCACCCCTAGTTGCTCTTTTCATTAAACTAGTCATACCCAACTCCAGCAACCTTTCTTTATATGTTTTAGCCTCTGGTCCCCCTAATTATCTTTGTTGCTCTTCTCTGTACTCTTTCTAGAGTCTCAACATTTTTTCTACATTGTGGCGATCAAAACTGGATGCAGTATTCCAAGTTGGAACAAAAGAAAAGCTGGGGATAAAAATTGAGAGATTATTTCAGGGATTTCTCCATGGTAAAAAAAAAAAAAAAAAGGCTGAGAAAGGCTGCTGCAGATTCACCAATTCATCGTAATTTCAATATCAGCACAAGAGTTACCTATTTCACAAATGACAACCCATGGAAGACAATATCTCACAGTATCAATCACCCTTCCATGATTCAGGAGACTGAATATGTAAAATGGACATAGAATAAAATAACAGAGTTGGAAGGGACCTTGGAGGTCTTCTAGTCCAACCCCCTGCTCAAGCAGGAGACCCTATACCATATCAGTCAAATAGTTGTCCAATCTCTTCTTAAAAACTTCCAGTGTTGGAGCACTCACAACTTCTGCAAGCAACTCATTCCACTGATTGTTCTCACTGTCAGGCAATTTCTCCTTAGTTCTAGGTTGCTTCTCTCCTTGATTAGTTTCCATCCGTTGCTTCTTGTCCTGCCTTCCAGGCGCTTTGGAGAATAGCTTGACTCCCTCTTCTTTGTGGCAGCCCTTTAGATATTGGAGCACTGCTATCATGTCCCCACTCGTCCTTCTCTTCATTAAACCAGACATACCCAATTCCAGCAACCGTTCTGCATATGTTTTATCCTCCAGTCCCCTGATCATCTTTGTTGCTCTTCTCTGCACTAACATTGACATTAATGAGATCTCAGAACAAAGTTAATCAATAAAAGTCATCTGAAACTTCCTCCTAATCGTTTTAAGGCCCTGAAAAATGCCAGAGAAGAAAAATAATTTGAGACACATGTGTTTCTTTCCTTATTCTACATCTCTATAATTTCTTTTCTCTGTTGTCTTTCTCCTTTAAAGGAAAGGCAGCACAGGACCAAAAAATAGTGAAATAATTTTTGGGATTCTGTCCTAACGTTTACTAGCATCAATCCTTTTGAGCATTACAAAGGCTGGATTGGGATTCAAGTTGAAATACCACACAATGCCCTCTGTACAATATTTATTGTCAATTATATTAAGGCTGGATTCAATTCATCACCCTTAGGCTGCCCGGTTCCTCCATCTGATACAGGTTTTTATAAAAATAACTTGCAATGTGACAAAACAGCTGAAGAGTTCATCTGATACCTTGCTAATGACTCCAGAAGCTGGAAATGTTATTAGTGTTGTGTATGTGTTTGTGTTCACAGTCTTGCATGGGAGATTTTATAACATCCCTCTCTCCCTCAGGAGACAGGAAAACTATGAAAGGACCCATACTAAGCACCAATGAATAACCTCTTTTAGTTTCTGTGGCTAAGTTCACACAATAGACTACTCGCTCTTCACTGGGTTTAGCAGAATATGTGTCCCAAACCATGTTTCTCCTACATAATGTCTGTCATTTATTATCATTTATCTCTCGATTGTCTATCTGTCTGTCTGTCTTGAATACAAACTCCCAAAACCTTTGGGCACTTTATATTATTAAAAAAACTAGAATGATTAAATAAAAAAACCCGATATTTGTCCAAGGCTCATCAACCATCCAAGGATTGGGAAAATAACCAAGTCCTCAATGCCTCTAGGAACATCATCAGGATGTGAGCTATAAGGAATCTTTGGAGAGATGCCATTCCAGAGTGGATGGTGTTGTTTGATTGAGATGACTTGAAGCATACCAGTTCAGTCTAATCTTACTGGATGGACAGAAACCATGGAAGACAGATGTTCTGTCAAAAAAAAACCTGGCTCTGTTTTGTGAAGGTTAATTAGTAGAGGAACTGTTTTTTTTAAAACTTAGGAAACAGTAAGAAGTTCGATACAGTGCACCTCACTTCCTGCTTTATTATATCAGCAGAACCTGAACGTGTCAATACACTGCATGTACCTCCTAGATGGAGTAAAGACAAGGATACGTTGGCTTGCAAGATGGTCTCTATAGCGGACATCCTAGTCTTTGTATCTAGAATATTTTTGGTGTAAAACTGAACTTTGAGCTTGAGATATACTGGCCCAGAAATGTCAAAACTGACCAATGTTGTCCTTATAATTAGCATGGGATTGTTGTTGTTGTTGTTTGTTGTGAAGTCATGTCCGACCCATCGCAACCCCATGGACAACATTCCTCCAGGCCTTCCTGTACTCTACCATCTTCTGCAGTCCATTTAAGCTCACGCCTACTGCTTCAGTGACTCCATCCAGCCACCTTGTTCTCTGTCGTCCCCTTCTTCTATTGCCCTCAATCTTTCCCAGCATTAGGCTCTTCTCCAGTGAGTCCTTCCTTCTCATTAGGTGGCCAAAGTACTTGAGTTTCAACTTCAGTATCTGGCCTTCTAAGGTGCAGTCAGGGTTGATCTCCTCTAGGACTGACCAGTTTGATCACCTTGCAGTCCAAGGGACTCGCAGGAGTCGTCTCCAGCACCATAGTTCAAAGGCCTCAATTCTTTTGCGTTCAGCCTTTCTTATGGTCCAACTTTCACAGCCATACATTGCAACTGGGAAAACCATGGCCTTGACTATACGTACTTTTGTTGGCAGGGTGATGTCTCTGCTTTTTAGTATGCTGTCTAAATTTGCCATAGCTTTCCTCCCCAGGAGCAAGCGTCTTTTAATTTCTTGGCTGCAGTCCCCATCTGTGGTGATCTTAGAGCCCAGGAAGATAAAATCTGTCACTACCTCCATTTCTTCCCCATCTATTTGCCAGGAATTGAGAGGGCCGGATGCCATGATTTTGGTTTTCTTAATGAAAACCAATTGTAAGCTACTGAGGGCCCCTCCCTCTCTTATCTGATTGTTTCTTAGGCAGCATTTCCTTCCCTTTTTTCTCCAAAGTCATCCACACATTCTGTTACGCCAAGACTAAAATGGGCAGAAACCAATTCATTGTAAGGATACATTAACCAAACCTTGCAAGTCGAAAGGTACAGACTTCCTCCTGCTACTTTTAACTGCTTGATCCATTAGGAAAAGTCCTTCCTCAGTTTCTTTCTCTGACTCTTAAGCTACTGAGGGCCCCTCCCTCTCTTATCTGATTGTTTCTTAGGCAGCATTTCCTTCCCTTCTTTCTCCAAAGTCATCCACACATTCTGTTACGCCAAGACTAAAATGGGCAGAAGTCAATATCAGACAATAATTTTAAACTTTTTTAACCTCTGTAACTCTTAAGTTTAAACTCTGTTTTTAAATACACGTAGTCCCCAACTTACAATGGTCACTTAGTGACTGTTCAGAGTTACAACGTCACTGGAAAAAGTGATTTATGATCATTTTTCACACTTACAATCGTTGCAGCATCCCCATACTCACGTGATCAAAATTTGGATGCTTGGCAACAGGCATGTACTTATGACGGTTGCAATATCCCGGGTGGTGTGATCATCTTTTTGTGACCTTCTGACAAGCAAAGTCAGTGGGGAAGGCAGATTCACTTATTAACTCTGTTGCTAGCTTAACAACTTCAGTTAACAACTGTGGCAATAAAGGTTGTAAAATAAGGCAAAACTCACTGTCTTCCTTACCAACAGAAATGTTGGGCTCAATTGTGGTCATATAAGTCGAGGACTGCCTGCATGTCACTTTTCACAGTTTTTATTTGTAAACTGTGCGGTATAGAAATTGGTTGAATAAATAAAGAATAAATTAAATAAATGATAGTGCAATTCATGACTTTAACTTCTTTGCCTTGCTATTTCTTACTCCTTGACTTTGCCTACCTAATGCCCCTTATTCTGGAAAAGAATTGTGTGATGGACATGGATATATACGAAATTTTGACAGTCTATTTTTCTATTGTATTGATATTTGAAGTGGGATATATATAGGATTTCCAGGGAATTTCCACTTGGGAATTGATCTAAACCTGAGCTGCTTCTCTCTCTCCGTTCTTTTTTCTGCCTTTACTTTGGGAGAAGAATATATTGCTCATGTATTCATTACATATATAAAAGTGGTACAATTGGAAGTCTTTTTCCACATTGCCTCAATTAATGTTTGCACTATACGTTGCAAGCATCAAGGCAGGAAAGGTGGGTTTAATTTGATAAATCAAAAATCTTTCTCCCCATCGATCAGTCCATATAGATGAAAAAACAGTTCTCCATCAAACCATCCTGTCCCAGAAACACCTAAAAAACTATTTCAACACTATCTACTGGTGTTTTTTTCCCCACCAGCTTCCTACACTCGTCTTTTCCCTCCCCAAAGTAGTACCATGGAAATAAACATCACCAAGATAGCAGACAGGAAGAAGTGCATGGAGAGAGATTCAAGCTACAAATGCCAAAATAATACTCAGTGGGCTTAATTATGGTTGCATATTTCCCAGTATCCACTGGGAAGCCCAGAGTTTGTAGTAAATCAAATCCTGGAGTTGTATTTTAAAGCAATTGGGGGCAGGGGAATAGCTTGTGAACAGAGAAAAATCTTCTCTGCTATCAAATGCAATGCCTGCTGGAGAAAGAAAGGGCCGATCCACTAGAGTCTTGGTCCAATCTAAGTGTGAGTGAATCTTCAAATATCTGCTTTGTTCTGCTTCCTGATTGGACACTGGGGTTTTTTTTTTGGCCTACACATGTTTGTTTTAGTTAGAAAATGAATATTGGATTAGTTGCACCTTGACCAATCCAGCAGAACAATAATAATGGTCATAAACGGGGAAATTAGTCCTCGACTTGCAATCACAACAGAGCCTCATACTTCCATTGCTAAGCAATGCAGTTGTTCAGTGAGTTTTGCCCCATTTCACGACCTTTCTTGCCACAGTTGTTAGGTGAATCACTGCAGTTGTTAAGTTAGCAACACGGTTGTTAAGTGAATCTGGCTTCCCCATTGACTTCGCTTGTCAGAAGGTCGCAAAAGGGGATCATGTGACCTCAAAACACTGGAACCATCATAAATATGAATCGGTTTCCAAGCATGGGGCACACATGGGGAAGCTACAGTGGTTGTAAATGTGAAAAATGGTCATAAATCACTTTTTCCAGTGCCGTTGTAACTTCAAAGAGTCACCAAACAAATTGTTGTAAGTCGAGGACTACGTCTATTGAAATGCTCAAAAATTGCTTTGGAAGTGAAAAACATTCTCTTGAAGCCACCTGGAAGCCAAAGCCAAAATAGACATAGATATCTGAGAAATACACACAGAAAAAGACATTGCCCTGGGAACTAGTAGGATTGTGAAGTTAGGAACATGGGGGAGTATAGCATTAGTCTATAACCCCACAAACCAGCCATACCTATTGCTACAATTGTGTGGCTTTTCTCCATCGCTGTTGTGTAGTCCCAAGAAAAGATATAGCCACTTTAATTAAATCAAAAGCACTCCTTAATATTCATAGTTCCTGGAACGGTTGATACCAAGCTATTCGGTTGGGTTACTTCCTTCCCTAAGCAGCTTAAGGCAACATTCCCAATAATCACATTCCTTGCATGAATGGAAATTGAGTGTTCATAATCAACAGATCATCTTGGCATTATGGATTACAGAGTCAAGCTAAAAAAAAAACACCCCCCAAACAAATCAGTACCTGAAATCTAAAAATTATTTTTGGCCCAAGCAACTTTCACGTTTGCATCAGGCACAACCTTGGAAGATGAAATGGGGATATGCTGCTGTTTCCCAACTGATAGAAACATCTTTCTTCTTTGTCTACACTATTTATATCCACTGGCCTACATCGCTCATTGCATCCCAAGTCCATGTTATTTTACCAACAAATCATGGTTAAGAATCTCTAGGCACTGTTGGCAATATAATTTGATTCCTCAAAATGTGTTCCTCAAAGCATCATTTGAAGATCATATATCAAGTTCCAGGGAAATCTGGCAGTTCAAAGGAGTATAAGGATTTATTGCAAGCTTAAACTCTCTACAAGAATCTGACCAACTGATGGTCAAGGGTAATGAGAGGGAGATAAGAAAGGGTTGGACTTAGATCTCTTGTGGGCACGCAGGGACTCATGACTTATGACACCTTTGACCCTTCCCTCGGGCTCAGCCTGGTCATCTCCTACATCCTACCTATATTTTTCCACTTCTACCTCAGCACACCATGGAAAGCCTAGGAAAGGAAGAGACTGCTTAATTGAAGAAAGTTCAGCATCTCCATTAGTCCTTCCAAACCTGAGGACAACAATCTTCTGGGTTCCTCTGGTGACTAGTACCATTTTTTGTTCCTCTGTTTTGAAAAACTAGACAAGGACCCTTTAAAAATCATAGCTGGTTCTGCCAAGGAGATGTTTTGACAAAGTTCAAATTATCTCAGCTCTTTGCTAAAACCAGTAAAATCCACTAGCAATTCTCTGTGCTCCCGATACTTGTTTAAAGAGATCTGCCTTTGCTTAACTTGACATGCCAAAATGATATGACAGAATCCATTTCCTGAGAGCATTCAGTCCCAACTAAAAGGATAGATATTGCTGATAACCTCTTGAGAAACATGACCTCTTTCTTTGGACAGTAATAACAGTAAAAAAAAAAAAAGTTCCTTCCAACTCAACTCCTGGCACTTTTTGGATATGTCCATAAAAGTTTCTCAGGAAAAAATATGGAAGTGGTTGGCTAATGCAAGATGTTCTTACCCTTCCAGGCTCAATAAAGATGGAACGGCCTTCTTAGAGAAGATTAGTTTCTCAGTGTGCAACAACACCAGATTGTGTTACAGTGGGTGGCCACTATAGCAACTAGCTAAGGGGTTCTTACCAAACACAGAAGCGTCTCAGCTTTTAACTACATTCAACGTAGGGAATAGCTCCACAAAAAACAGATTTTCCAAGAAACTAAGAATAGTGTTGGACAGTCTTTCTCAGCCTCGGCAACTTGAAGTTGGGTGGACTTCAACTCCCAGAATTCCCCAGCCAGCATTC